>CM059809.1:9855829-11055829 GCA_030435695.1 Brachymystax lenok tsinlingensis | reverse complement strand
CAATTTGGACTATTTTATGTATGTTCATTACATGAAATCCAAATAAAAATCCATTTAAATTACAGGTTGTAATAATACAAGGCACTGTAGGTATAGTGGGTGTAATTACACAGTACATACCTCACGTGACCCATGATAAGACTATGCAATTAGCTTGTTTATCTGACTCCGTAAAGATAAAATATGCAAGAGAGTATAGTTGAGTTAGTGTAACCGATGTTAAATGGCTAGCTAGGTAGCGGGGTGCGCGCTAATAGTGTTTCAATCTGTGATGTCACTTGCTCTGAGACCTACTGAACTTCTGGCACCGACAGAGATGGCAGCCTCGCTTCACGTTCTCAGGAAACTATGCAGTATTTAGTTTTTTTTTATGTATTACTTCTTACATTGTTACCCCGGGAAATATTAAGTTTTATTACATACAACCGGGAGGAACTATTGGATATAAGAGCAACGTCAACTTACCAACATTACGACCAGGAATACGACTTTCCCGAAGCGGATTCTCTGTTTGGTACCCCAACTAGGACAATAGACTGGATCCCAGCCGGCGACTCAAAACAACGGCGGCGCAGGAGAAGAGGGAAACGCGGCGGTCTTCTGGTTAAGCTATGTAGACGGGCGCATCGTGCACCTCTCCTGAGTATTTTACTTGCCAATGTCCAGTCTCTGGACAACAAAGTGACGAAATCAGAGCGAGGGTTGCCTTCCAGAGAGACATCCGAGACTGCAACGTTCTTTGCTTCAAGGAAACATGGCTCACTCAGGACATGTTATCAGAGTCGGTACAGCCACCTGGTTTCTCCACGCATCGCGCCGACAGAAACAGACATCTATCTGGTAAGAAGAAGGGCGGGGGTGTGTGTCTTATGATTAACGAGACGTGGTGTGATCATAACAACAGACAGGAACTCAAGTCCTCTTGTTCACCTGACATAGAATTCCTTACAATCAAATGCCGACCGCATTATCTACCAAGAGAATTCTCCTCGATTATAATCACAACCGTGTACATCCCCCCTCAAGCTGACAAATTGACGGCACTGAAAGAAATTCATTGGACTATGTAAATTGGAAACCACATATCCTGAGGCTGCATTTATTGTGGCTGGGGATTTTAATAAGGCTAATTTGAAAACAAGGCTCCCAAAATTTTATCAGCAAATCGAATGTGCCACCCGTGCTGGTAAAATCCTGGATCATTGTTATTCTAATTTCCATGATGCATACAAGGCTATTCTCCGCCCTCCTTTCAACAAGTCTGACCATGACTCCATTTTGTTGCTCCCAGCCTACAAACAGAAACTAAAACAGGAAACGCCCGTTCTCAGGTCTGTTCAACGCTGGTCCGACAAATCTGATTCCACGCTGCAAGATTGCTTCGAGCACGTGGACTGGGATATTGGAAAGTTTTAAGTTCCTCTGCGTACACATCACGGACAAACTGAAGTGGTCCACCCACACAGACAGCGTGGTGAAGAAGGCGCATTCGGCTTGTCACCAAAATCACTCACAAACTTCTACAGATGCACAATCGAGAGCATCCTGTCCGGCTGTATCACCGCCTGGGACGGCAACTGCTCCGCCCACAACTGTAAGGCTCTCCAGAGGGTAGTGAGGACTGCACAACGCATCACCGGGGGTAAACTACCTGCCCTTCAGGACACCTACACCACCCAATGTCACAGGAAGGCCAAAAAGATCATCAAGGACAACAACCACCCGAGCCACTGCCTGTTCACCCCGCTATCATCCAGAAGGCGAGGTCAGTACAGGTGCATCAAAGCTGGGACCGAGAGACTGAAAACAGCTTCTACCTCAAGGCCATCAGACTGTTAAACAGCCATCACTAACATTGACTGGCAGCTGCCAACATACTGACTTAAATCTCTAGCCACTTTAAAATAGGAAATGGATGTAACAAATGTATCACTAGCCACCTTAAACAATTTTGTATATAATGTTGACATATCCGACATTACTCATATCAAATGTATACACTGTACTCTAAACCATCTACTGAATCTTGCCTATGCCGTTTGGCCATCGACTCAAATCTCTAGCCACTTTAATAATTATAATTGGATGAAATAAATGTATCACTAGCCACTTTAAATGATGCCATTTAAATAATGTTTACATATCCTACATTACTCATCTCATATGTATATACTGTACTCCCAACCATCTTGCCTATGCCGGTCAGCCATCGCTCATCCATATATTTATATGTACATACTCGTATTCATTCCTTTTCTCTTGTGTGTATAAGGTAGTTGTTGTGAATTTGTTAGATTACTTGTTAGATACTACTGCATGGTTGGAACTAGAAGCACAAGCATTTCGCTACACTCGCATTAACATCTGCTAACCATGTATGTGTGACAAATACAATTTGATTTGATTTGACCTTGAAGTAGTTCTTCCCCTTGCTCTGCAAGGGCCGTGGCTTTTGTGGAGCGATGGGTAACGATGCTTTGAGGGTGGCTGTTGTCTATGTGTGCAGAGGGTCCCTGGTTCGAGCCCGGGTAGGAACGAGGAGAGGGACGGAAGCTACACTGTTACGTTAGTAATAGGCAATCAAGAAAGGAATGTGATTTTAATTACTTTGTAAGATGAACGCTACATTATACAAGGCATAAACTTAAGTTACAAAGCATTAACAAGCATTACAAGGCATTATTCTAAGCATGATCATGGAGACAGTGAGAGGTCATAGCCTGAAAGGCCATGCAACCAAGAGTCCCTGGGTGGAGAAGAAAATAAAGTGTATCTCACTGGCGCAGGTCAGGAACAAAAGAGACAAACAATTAAGCTAAGAACCCTTTATAACATCTGAGCTGTTTGGATTCAAAATCTGAGTTGTTGACCAATTGTATTACTGTAAAGATACCCTCCAATCAGATATCCGACATATAGGATGTAAAGACAACAGAACCTCTGCACCTTAGAGGTGTGACAAGGGGTTGGCAAGACAACACAGAGAATGCTGAATTCCTAAGACAATAAAACTCCTTTGTTGATAAGAGTTCCTTCAGGGGCTACATGGGTATCATAAGGACATAATATTTATATTCTACTTTTTTCGGGGACGACGAAGACGACGTCTGAGTAAAAAGAAAAACAGAAGCACACCATGTCCTCTGGGCTTTTCTGAGTGCACCGCTGAATTCTGAAATGACAATAAGCTTCTCTTCCTCTTAGTTGAATGCCAGGCTTCTAAGCCACATGGACATTGGTCTGTGATGGTCAGTGGGACAAGAGACATTGTTAGAACCTAATTTCTATATGGTCCTTTTGTCAAACTTGAGGTCAAGTTCAATTCAAGGCAAGACAGTTGGATAACCAGGCATTGTAGTAATGGTAGTTATAACATGTCATGTTTTTTCTGTCTTAATCCACTGGTGCCTCGTTGTCCTGATCACTGTCATGTTGGGGGCATCAATGTCACTTTGAAGCTGCATCCTCAAAATGAACTACATCAGCCTCAACAGGTACTGTGTAAATTAGAATGTATTTAATAGTATTTGTGTGCAGTTGTTGATACTCTAGTCAAGAAATCCTCATACAACATATGGAACTGTCAAGTCCCATGATTAGGACCAGAGCACGACAGGCTTCAGTAGCGCTCTTCTCAGCTGGGAATAAAGTTGCCTGTTCCAAAGATTTTTTGGTCGCCATGGCAACGAGTTATGATGCAGATCCCGATCAATCTTTCTAAACGGTGGTCTGCGCACACCCATGCAGACACACACACACACATCCTGCCTGCTAATTCCACCAACATCGTTGGCATTGTTGGGTGAGAATACTAATGACAGAATACCTCATATATAGAATTGGGAATTTTGTTGCCCCTTTTATTTTATTTGCTGGACAAAACTACCTTGAGAGGAAGAAACGAGTTGAAATAACATACATATCCAATGTCTTCAACTTTCAAAGGAATTTCAATTCGAAGAGTGACTCGCACAACCTACACTGTGTAGATAGCAATCATGTTCAGTAGCAGATATGTTTTTTCCTACCCTGCTTCAGTTGCTCTGCTCTACCAGTGGATAGCAGTGTTCTCACCACATCCATGCAACCTATTCAATCCACTACACTGGGGGTGTCAAACTCATTCCACGGAGGGCCGAGTGTCTGGTTTTTCCTTTCAATTAAGACCTAGACAACCAGATGAGGGGAGTTCCTTACTAATTAGTGACCTTAATTCATCAATCAAGTGCAAGGGTGGAGCGAAAACCCGTAAGACACTCAGACCTCCGTGGAATGAGTTTGACACGTGCACTACACTGATTCATAGCTCTCTTTGCTACACACACGGTGTCCTATTAATGCAATACCCTTGTTCTGTTTGGGTACAACAGTCCTGCCTGCCATATCTCAGTTGTATGTTTATGAGAAGAAAATGAAAAAGAATGAATTCAATAGCTGCAAATTTAATCAAGTGCTATCGTTTGTATTACATAGAAATACCCTTTGCCCTGTACAGTCACAAATGAACAGCGTGTTCTAAAAACCAGTGTTGTTATTATGCTAACGTGGCATGCTAGCCTGGGGAAACTCATAAAGCCCCTGTGGGAGTCCTGTGTTCTACAATAGCCTCCCTCTCACAGCACCATCACTAGCTATGGACAAAACACAAAGGCAGAAGATTATTACTGTCAGTACTATGGAGACAGAGAAAAGAAAAGATTTCTTTAGTCTGCCAATATTCTGGACTGTAAAACCTGATAATAGTTGCATGTGGGACCATTGGACACTTTCATTTGTTTCATGATAGTGATGAATCCCAATGTAATTCTGGACACAATAACAGTAGTCGAGTTATGAGTGCGAAAAGCCCTCAAATAGGTTCCTAGTAGCTATTTCCAGTGAAGGTGCATGGATCTCAAGGTTGTGATGGTTACACATAATGCCACACGACATACAGAATATGAAACATCTCTGGGGAGCATCAATGGTCCCTGAAGGTCACTTTACACTGTTTCCATGACAGCCCGTCTGGCTCCCCTTCTGGGAAAGCTTGTTGCTGTTGTGGTTTTGTTGTTATGTACTGTGATTTAGGGGTCCACACACATACACACACACACACACACACGCTGCCTCTCTCTCTGTAGGAGAGAGGCAGAGGTGCATGTTCTGCTCAGAGCGGAGTCTCATTCTCAGTACTCCCCGGGGACGCAAACATGCACGACACGACTCATCCGCTGGGCTGGCGCAGAGACAGCGGAACACCTCCAGGGAATAATGTTTGTGAAGTAAGCAAAGCGCCTGAAGTTTTTCTCCCTCACGCTCTGTTGACAGCTGTGATAGGACTGTATCAGACAAGTCATGTATACAAACTTCCAATTCAGGTTCTGTGGTAGAATAACATCCAGCTATCATTGAATCAATCAATTATGGAATCCACCCATCTATCCATCCATTTCCATTGACATGATCAACACTTTGTTTTCCAGTTATGAACTCACAGGTGATTACCAGCAGTGTGGGAGTACGGTTCATCTATGCATGTCCATTTCCATGAGCGCTCACTTTTTATTTATTTATTTTACCAGGTGTCTCATTGAGATAAATATATTTTACAAGAGAGACCTGGCCAAAATTGCTGCACACAAAGCTTCAGACACATTTACAACATAAAACATGAAGCACCACAGTTTAAAAAACGTACATTTACACATTGAGCAGCAAGATGGTCTGGTGTGTTGCAACCAAGAGTCACAACATTGACTGCCCCCCACTTCATTTCCCGTCATAGTGTTTACCCTAGCTTTAAACCTGCAATTTCAGGACCTTTTGAAGCTTGTTCCAAGCATAAGTGGCAGAGAACTGGAACGTTTTCTTCCCTTGCTATGTACAGGCCTTATGTTATGTTGGTAACCAAATGGGAGGTGAAAATGTACCAGTTGGAAGCAGTCACGTGCTTTGAACTTGTTGAGAAAAGCCGATTGGCTAATAGCCAACAAGCTGCGTAAGCCATAAAGTACAGCTATCATGCTTGTAAACAAATTATATTACGTTCCAAAACCGTATGAATAGATTGCTTTAAGAAAAATAATGTTCTGTTGTTGCATTTTACTGCCAAAAAGGCTGTTTTAAAGGTCAGTTTCTTAGTCAGCATGTAGAAAAAGTGAGAGCTCAGGAGGATAGATGAGTTTCCCACAACAAAAAGTGAAATCTAAGCAAGCCTAAATGTCTTATATTAGGTGATAATTCACTTAACACTTTTACCTTAATGAGATGATTAAGGTCAAATATCTTGAAAAATATATTGAAATAAGATAAATGTGTAGTAATTACCAGTTTGAGGGCCATTGGAGAGCCATTCAAGTGAATTCTCCCCAGTCGTAAGTGGTAAATTCCCACTTCCTGCTTAGTTACGAACGCAGCATCAGTCACAGTCGACAAAACACAATCATGTGAGCTCAGGCGATAGGTGTCATTTGTCTGCTGGACAATGTTCCACAGGTAAAATGGGAGCTGTCTCAGTATGGCCTTATAAACAAAAACGCAACAATGACTTAGTCTATGAAGGAAGGCCAGCCCACTCTTGTACAGAGGGTACAGTGATGAGTGAGGGCTTTGGAGTTTGTAACAAACCTCATGTAATGAGGCCACAGGGGCATACACGTACAAGATATCACCATAACCAGTTACAGGCACAAAGGTATCGGAAACAAGCCTCTCTCTCGCTTCAAAAGTAAAACTGAACTTATTTAGAAAATAAAAACCCAACTTGGGGGTTAGTATCACAGGAGGATCTAACGAGCCAATGATCCCACTGGGGACGGGTCATTTAACCTCTGACACAGGTTAAATGACGCTCTGGAGGATGGTGGACAGACCCTGCAAGGGGCAGCAGCATCTTCTGAGAAGCCTCCACATAGGAGGAACACAGAGGCAAGAACAATAACAATACAAAGAAACATCCATATTGGATGTGGAATGAATTATACAAATGCCTCCCTGGAAATACAATCTGACACCACCGCACTAGTCCTTAATGAATAAAAGTGATTTCACACCATTAGGGTATGTTGGGCTGATGCTTGGCTCCAGTGCTTTGATGCTCCAGTGGAGCAGCACAACAGTGACATGGCACGTCACCAACCCTCACGGAACGACAGCGGTGCCATAGCCGGGGTCATGTTGGCTTGTTACTGGGGAAAGATGAAGGAGAACATTACTCTAGTTGTGTAATCAATGTATTTTGCCCAACAGATGAGAGCTCTGTTTGTATAGTATATCATGGAATATTTATTGACTGCGAATAGACTTTTTAATTCCAAAGAACAAACCGTGTAGCCCCAGAATTCAGAGGATATTTTGCATTCAAGACATGGCATTGAAGTTATTATAATTCAACACTCAGTTTGTAATGAATAGTCTACCTAGAAAAACAGACATTATTTATGAGGAATTTATTCACAAGCCTAATTATACAACAGGTGGGTCTAATCTTGAATGCTGATTGGTTAAAAGTGTATTCCAGCTGGTGTCTATTCCACAAGTTATCACCAGCTAAATCTATGACGTTAAAATTCCTATTTACTCTGTTCCATCTGACTGCACAATCCATCAGCCCAGTCAGGGAAGTTATAAATTGATCTCCGCTATAAAAAGCACCTAGACATTATCTCACATTTCTTTTAGGCTAACATTTAGTTTTCAAAGCGGCAATTTGTGCTAACCTTGCTGTCTGTCTCTCTGACATTTGCAACACTGTCTCTCCGACATTTGCAACATTTCAATATTCAAATTTGATCTCCAACTGTCCCATAGTAATGAAAGAAATGTAAATTGAAAAATAGTCAAACGAAAAGTGCAGCAAGTTTGCAGTCTTTCCAGCTTCAGTTTGAGTGATTGTGTTTGCTGTGTTGTTGGCTAGCTCCTCTGAACAACAGTGTCCTAAAGAGAGAGAACATTTTCTATGCCAGGTGAAATTGTGCCGCATTAGCTCATTGTTATGGATGTATGCAAAGAAATGTCACAGCTTAAACAAATGCAGCTACTGTTCTGACTGAAAGACTGGGTTGCGTTTCTGGCAACCGAACCAATAGAACGAACAACCAGCCCGCTTGGGTAGCAATCCTAGATTTGTTTCTGGACTATATCTTGTGGAAGGATGAAATAGTATGAAGAAATTCATCAAAATAAAGTTTTAAATTAAAATATGTCCATCGTTATTTGAATATGTTGGTAACCCTTTGTATAAAAGTGATAATGTCCTCGAAGCCGTGTTTGGAGGATATATTGGCACGGTTTGCCTCGACTTTGTCTCGGGCCTAACAACGCCAGTGCCAATATATCCTCCAAACACCGGCCTCTCAAGCATCATCACTTAATTATAAACTGGGTGGTTCGATCCCTGAATGCTGATTATCTGAAAGCCGTGGTATATCAGACATTTTGTCATACCCCAATTATATGGTTAGCCAGTTTATAATAGCAATTAGGCACCTTAGGGGTGCCTAACCACACCCCCTCAAGCCTTGTTGCTTAAATCTACCATGGGTATGATGCAAAATGACTTGTTGATTACTGTTCTAATTGCGTTGGTAGCCAGTTTATAATAGCAATAAGGCACCTTGGGAGTTTGTGGTATATGGCCAATATACCACTGCTAAGGGCTGTATCCAAGCACTTCACCTTGTGTTGTGCGTAAGAACAGACCTTAGCCGCGGTATATTGGTCATATACCACACTTCTTTGGGCCTTATTACTTAAATATATTATATTGGCCAGATCATATAGGCGATGATGACTTCATGACATGTAGTCATTCCTTTCTATAAAACAACATTTCTAGCTGCTTGTTTTAATGTCGAACGCACATCCCAGGTGATATTTGATTGCACTAAATAGGCTACTTCCCTACACTTAAGATAAACAAGCTGGGAAACAGTCCATAAAAAAAAATACTTTCAAAAATGTCATCAAAATGATCAAAATCACAAGTGTTGAGACAGCACCGAAGTGTAGATGGAAAACTTTGCGTGACCCCACGGGAGGAAGGTGAGTCACTGGCCAATCACATTTGCAAAACTAAAGACGCCATTGCATCATCTCTCAATTTATCAGAAAAAGGACAGTTGTGGTAAGAAGAACTAGTCATGAAACAAAACATATTCCCTGGAAGCAAATCATTCATTAGAATAACCTAGTAGGCCTACTCGCATTTCTGAAAACAGTGCCATTGTCAGACCGCCACAAAAGTATTATTTGTGAAGTGCTGTTATTGTGAATTGGAAACGTCTAGGAGCAACAATGGCTCAGCTGCGAAGTGGTAGGCTACACAAGCTCACAGAATGGGACGGCTGAAGCACATAGTGTGTAAATATCGTCTGTGCCTCTGGAAGCAATGTCAGCACAAGAACTGTTCATCCAGCTTCATGATATCGGTTTCCATGGCCAAGCAACCGCACACAAGCCTAAGATCACTATGCACAATGCCAAGCGTTGGCTGGAGTGGTGTACAGCTCACTGCCATTGGACTCTAGAGCAGTAGAAATGCGTTCTCTAGAGTGATGAATCACGCTTCACCATCTGACAGACAAATCTGGGTTTGGCGAATGCCAGAAGAATGCTACCTTCCCAAATGCATAGTGCCAACTGTAAAGTTTGGAGGAGGAATAATGAGGCCAGCACAGAGCCCTGACCTCAACCCCATCGAACACCTTTGGGATGAATTGGAACGGTGACTGCGAGCCAGGCGTAATCGACCAACATCAGTGCCCGACCTTACTAACGTTCTTGTAGCTGAATGGAAGCAAGTCCCCCCCAGCAATGTTCCAACATCTAGTTGAAAGCCTTCCCAGAAGAGTGGAGGCTGTTATATCAGCAAAGGGGAGACCAACTCCATATTAATGTCCATGATTTTGGAATGAGATGTTCGACGAGCAGGTGACCATATACTTTTGCTCATTTAGTGTATCATTTTATTCAACATTCTGGCTTGTAGAGACTATTGCGTCTTTTTTTAAGGGGACTTCGGTCAGACAGAAAATTTCTGGAGTAACCATGGTAACAGTCTGATGTTTAGGCAATGTGACAGGCTGTTGAAATGTTCTGCACATTCAGTTCAAATTTGACTCCAAAATCACTGCCAATATGAAAGACTGGTGTCATTCCAGCAGCCATCACCAGATCAGTCATCTTGAATTTTGTTATATTGTATTACTGTATTTAAATGTAGTTTGGAAACATCCCACAGCATATTAAATGGCATATTTAGCTGCCTAGATCAGGGGTAGACAACCCTGTACCTGGAGTGCTGCAGGTACTGCAGGATGTTGCTGCAACTAGACACCAAAGCTGACCAACCGAGGTAATTGGCCTAGATGCTGATGGCCTTTTAGATCGACGTTTCTGGTGCATTGATACTAGAGAGGGAGAGTAACAGGTAGTTTTAACACTTTTCCGGAGCTATTAGTGAGTGAATCAAGGCAATGGCATTGTGGTGTGTGTGTGTGTGTGTGTGTGTGTGTGTGTGTGTGTGTGTGTGTGTGTGTGTGTGTGTGTGTGTGTGTGTGTGTGTGTGTGTGTGTGTGTGTGTGTGTGTGTGTGTGTGTGTGTGTGTGTGTGTGTGTGTGTGTGTGTGTGTGTGTGTGTGTGTGTGTGTGTGTGTTTCTGTACCATCAGGTAGATGAAAGCAAGTTAGAGTTCAATGGGCCTTTGTTGTGGTGGGAATTATTCTAAATATTCCTACTAAAGGCAATGTGTTAGGGTAATCTGCCTTGACAATTTCATCTTTCTGCTTTGATCATTGGTTGTTAGTAAGCAAGCAACATAATATATTGGCAAGCTTTACCTTGACTGGATGATGGGCATCAGCTCTTACAAAGATGTGTATGAGTGTATTTGAAGTGCTTTTATAAATCAAAGGCTCCCTTCCATACAAAAATAACATTGAAAACACCACTTAGGTGAGTAATCTCACACAATCAGGATCAAAAATGTATTGTACATAATGTTGCTGCTACCGTCTCTTATGACCGAAAAGAGCTTCTGGACATCAGAACTGGGATTACTCACCTCATATTGGACGAGGAGTTCTTCAACGAGTCGGACGCGAAGGAAATACTACGGACACCCGACCAGGCCCAGATCCCCATGATTCGCTGGAAAAGGAAACGTAGGTTTTGCGGAAAGAGATGAGGATGCCTTGTGAGGCGACAAGTGGCTAATCTGCCCTTGCCTTCCGTTCTGCTAGCTAACGTTCAATCGCTGGAAAATAAATGGGACAAACTGAAAGCACATATATCCTAGCAGCGGGACATTAAAAACTGTAATATCTAATGTTTCACCAAGTCGTGGCTGAACGACGACATTAAGAACATACAGCTGGCGGGTTATACATATCGGCAGGACAGAACAGCCGCCTCTGGTAAGACCCTGGGCGGGGGCCTATGTATATTTGTAAACAACAGCTGGTGCACGATATCCAAGGAAGTCTCAGGGTTTTGCTTGACTGAGGTAGAGTACCTCATGATAAGCTGTAGACCACACTATCTACCGAGAGAGTTTTCATCTTTATGTGGTCTAAAAAATTCTAGACCACATTTACTCCACACACAAAGCTCTCCCTTGCCCTCCATTTGGCAAATCTGACCATAATTCTATCCTCCTGATTCCTGCTTAAAAGCAAAAATTAAAGCAGGAAGCACCAGTGACTTGGTCTATAAAAACGTGGTCAGATGAAGCAGATGCTAAACTACAGGACTGTTTTGCTAGCACAGACTGGAATATGTTCCGGGATTCTTCCGATGGCATTGAGGAGTACATCACATCAGTCACTGGCTTTATCAATAAGTGCATCGAGAACGTCGTCCCCACAGTGACTGTACGTACATACCCCAACCAGAAGCCATGGATTACAGGCAACATTCGCACTGAGCCAAAGGCTAGAGCTGCCGCTTTCAAGGAGCGGGACTCTAACACGGAAGCTTATAAGTAATCCCGCTATTCCCTCCGACGAACCATCAAACAGGCAAAGAGTCAATACAGGACTAAGATCAAATCGTACTACACCGACTACCAACCCATAGCACTAACGTCAGTAGCCACGAAATGCTTTGAAAGTCATGGCTCACATCAACACCATTATTCCAGAAACCCTAGACCCACTCCAATTTGCATACCGCACCAACATATCCACAGATGATGCAATCTCTATTGCACTCTACACTGCCCTTTCCCACCTGGACAAAAGGAACACCTATGTGAGTATGCTATTCATTGATTACAGCTCAGCGTTCATCACCATAGTGCCCTCAAAGCTTATCACTAAGCTAAGGACCCTGGGACTAAACACCTCCCTCTGCAGCTGGATGCAGGACTTCCTGACGGGCCTCCCCCAGGTGGTAAGGGTAGGTAACAACACATCAGTCTTGCTGATCCTCAACACGGGGGCCCCTCAGAGGTGCGTGCTCAGTCCCCTCCTGTACTCCCTGTTCACTCATGACTGCACGGCCAGGCATGACTCCAACACCATCATTAAGTTTACTTATGACACAACAGGGGTAGGCCTGATCACCGACAACGATGAGACAGCCTATAGGGAGGAGGTCAGCGACCTGACCGTGTGGTGCAAGGACAACAGCCTCTCCCTCAACATGATCAAGACAGAGGAGATGATTGTGGACTACAAGAAAAGGAGGACCTAGCACGCCCCCATTCTCTTAGACAGGGCTGTAGTGGAGCAAGTTGGGAGCTTCAAGTTCCTTGGCGTCCACATCACCAACAAACTAACATGATCCAAGCACACCAAGACAGTCGTGAAGAGGGCACAACAAAACATATTCCACCTCAGGAGACTGGTCCTCAGATCCTCAAAAGGTTTTACAGCTGCACCTTCGAGAGCATTCTGACTGGTTGCATTACTGCCTGATATGGCAACTGCTCGGCCTCCGACCGCAAGGCACTACAGAGGGTAGTGAGTACGGCCCAGTACATCACTGGGGCCAAGCTTACTGACATCCAGGACCTCTATACCAGGCGGTGTCAGAGGAAGGCCCTAAAAATTGTCAAAGACTCCAGCCACCCTAGTCATAGATAGTTCGCTCTGCTACCGCACGGCAAGCGGTACCGGAGTGCCAAGTCCAGGTCCAAGAGGCTTCTAAACAACTTCTACCCCCAAGCCATAAGACTCCTGAACAGCTAATCAAATGGCTACCCAGACTATTTACATTGCCCCTCGCACATTGACACATTGACTCTGTACCGGTACCCCCTGTATATAGCCCCGCTATTGTTATTTACTGCTTCTCTTTAATTATTTGTTATTCTTATCTATTACTTTTTTAGGGATTTTCTTAGAACTGTATTGTTGGTTAAGGACTTGTAAGTCAGCGTTTCACTGTAAGGTCTACACCTGTTGTATTCGGCACGTGACATATAATTTGATTTGACGTACACTTTCAGTGGCTTGTTGACATCATCTTCCTTCAGGGTATACAGGATATACCGTTACATATTTTTTCGTCCTCATTCAAACTTTCCATATTAAATCATAGTGTTCAGAACTAGCATCACCTCTGGTATAATCCAGCTATCGCGCTCTCCTTTCTGGTTTGAATGCTTTCCTGAAAGAAACAAACATCTCATTTACAAAACCACTCTGCACTCCAAAGTGAGACGGACAACCAATCAGCAATAGACAGTAACTGTAGTTTTGCTGGTCCTTTTTATTTACAAGGAGATGTCTTGCGTGAAATAAACATACTTTTCTGTCGTTGTGCGTCAGAGCATTCTAAAAAAACACTCCTAATGTTCCCTAATTAAAACGGCATAATTGAGAGCGGAAAATAAATAATATCATAGTTGCACTCAACACGGTCCTTCTTTCCCAACTGGAGTAACTGATGTGTGAAAAATACAATATTCTTACTCTAATTAACATTTCTTGGGAACAGAAAACAAAAGGCTTGATTTTACAGCCGTTGTCCCTGCAGAATAATGACTCCAACGGCAACTTCTTGAGAAAAACATCACGACTACTGATGGAGTTATAGACCGTATAATATTCGGGCCAAACTGTAATGTAGGTAGTCATGATGAAAGACACCATGATACTTTTCACTAAATCCTTTTAGTAGGTACTAAGTGTACAGTCGACTAGGGTGCGACTCCACAGTGAAACCATTGTAGGTCATCCTCGCTTCTTTGAACACACTCCTTCGATGACCGCAGCTGAGATATCCTCTCTGGCCTGCGAGCTGTTCACTTCATAGCCCGTATAGAATGGCCATTCTGCTCTGTCATAAAAGAAGGACTTGAAAGGGATATATCCACTTGCCACTTGCACAGACAATCATGTACCAGGAGAAGATGGACTTGGCAGTAGCAGGATATGAGGTAATAGGATCTAAGGACTTGACGTTCGCTCAGCTTAGAGGATCAGGTAGGTTCTCAGCCCAGGGAGTGTTCTCCCACAATGCCATTGTGCAGCGGTGCACAGCTGGGAGGCGAGGATAGTGAGTGCGTCCGTCTGATCATGTGACTTGGCCCAGTGTGCCCCCAAGACACATTAGTCTCTGGGTTTTTAGCTATAGGTTTCAGTGGGGAGCTTGACTGTGGGGTATACAGTACCCAGATCCCCTGGTGGCTCTGCAGCAGGAAGGAACAGACCCCTTCAGTGTTTTTACTAGATGGTGTACAGCTATGAATGGAAGTGACTTTTTCATAGCATGTTAGGAGAATTAACATAGCAGGTTTGAGAATCAGGTTAAGGTTAGGAAAAAGGTTAGCGTTAGATAAAATGCTTTCCTAACGTGCTATGAAAAGTCACTTCTGGTCGTAGCTGTACTCCATCTAGTCACAACCCTGCAGGAGAGCGTTCTGGTGATTAGACAGTGGTGGTTAAGCGGCTCCAGCTGACTGGCTGCAAAGCTGCAATCAGTCGGCCCTCACACTCTGATTTGCCTGCTGTGCGAGAGTTAAAAGGGGAAATGGGATCATGACTCAATGTTTGTTGTGGTTGACGAGGTTCATGAAAACTGTGCCATTAAATGCTATACTACCCCTTGTGAGTATTTGTGAGATGTGAATTCATTCATGAAAAGGACTGTTTGGGTGCTATGACATTTTCAAAAAGAATGACTGAAAGCATGCCTTTGAGCATACAGCAATATGTATTTCACAGCAAGGGAATGATGCATGTTATACATCTTATCAGCATCCCTGTTTAAGACCTGAACATTGAAGCATTGTGCCACCCCTAGACCTTGTCTGGTCGTACGTTGAACTCTGAGAAGGAGAGCGACTATGTGGTCTATCTGATTAGAAGCATAACTAAGAAAGGGGACAGCAGGTTTAAACCCTGCCTCTCTGACTCATGCAGCTAAAGAACAGCGGATCAAGAAAGGGCATCTCATATATACCCAAGATCCCATCTACCTTTGTCGTTGTACTTGCTCGAAGCTACAAGTCAGGGTTAGAGTATACCAAGCCAATCTATAGTAACCTACGTGTAACATTCAAAATATATTGAGTACAATACTTATTCAGTTCCATTTGTACCAGATAGTTAAAGCAGCGGTTCATGCCTTGTGTTGTCCCCCCGCATTTGTGTCCTTTCTCCTGCCACCATCTCCTCCTTCAGCACTGCTTTCCAGCCACAGTCTTGTCAGATAAATAAATGGCTTATCACTGGCTAATTTCATAATAGCCACTTATCGATCTGCATGAGTTGGCGTCACGTAATTGAAATGAGGCTGGGACATTGTGTCTCAGGAAGCCGGTGGAGAGGGTTCTTGACAATGCCTCAGGGCCTCCAAGGAGATCTGTTAATTTTCTCTCTCTCTCTCTCTTTCTTTCTTTCTTTCTCTCTCTCGCTCTCTCCCTGAGCGACGTGGACGTGTCTGCATGCCGCCTAAGCATGTTTTTATGTCGACACACAGTGGGTTGCTGTATTAGTGTATATGAAGCCCAGTTTAAAATGCCATTATAAAGTGGTCTGGGTTCTTCCACTGACACTCATGTTTTATGAAAGACGACGTTCCTCTTTGTTTTTGAGTAATTTGTGTAAAAATAAGCTTTGAAAGCCTTTCCATTAGTCAAGGGTCTGAAAATGGAGCAAATCTGTTTTGCCAATATAAAATGGGGATTTTCGATGGACTAAAAGCCTGAGTAGTTGTAATGCAAATGGCGAAAGCAGAACTACATCTGCTAATGTCAGTCAGCAATACAGTGAGAGAAAAGGTGAGAAAGAGGAAAGGCTATATGGTAATTTATTTAAATGAATGTGGTTTAATTTCCCCCACAGTGAGGCAATACGCCACAATTCCCATCACAGTGTTCTGCTGCATCTGTGTGAGAATAAGAAAACCTGCTCAAACTTTTTCATTCAACAGATAACAAAAGGGAGGGCATGTGTGCGTCAGCACGCTTTCAGTAAATACACAGATTTACATTATTCATGAAACACCTGAACTTTCATTTTCATCACAAACTGCTGCTCCTGTTGCTAAACTTTGCAAAACACCAGACAATCTGCTTGGTGATTATATCTTCAGACGAGAGAGATAATGAGAGGTCCACCCCTAAAGTGCGGTGACTGACAGTGAACACATCTCTCCCATTGTTCTCCAGGAAATCACCACCCCAGGTTTGGATCATTTTTCTCTCAGGTGTGGGAGCTGGGACTGTTTAACAGAAGCAGTTGACCATGCCCGCCGCCCGCTATAACCTCCACCGATGATTTGAAATTTAAATTACAGAGTTGTCTCTCAAGCATGCCATGTGTGACAAAGCCTCCTTTCTTATAAAACAAAAGTACTTAAAAGAGCGCTTTTGAGTAATGACCCCTTTGTGCCATGTAATGAGGTAAATTATGGATAGAGTCGCATCGGGAAATTATAGGGTGTCAGTCATCACTGTCATTTCTACTTAAACACCCGTTTGATTTGTGCTGGCCTCAGATCAGCTTCCATCCCTACAGGAGTGTGTGAGGTTGTTAGTCTGGCACAAACTTCTGCATTGAGAACAGTTTGTTGTTTGTTAGTGAATTCTTTTTTGTTTTACATTTACAGCACAGTCACGGTTTCTACACATTGTCATAGAAGTGTGATTTATTGATAAGCAATGACCTTTATTGTCCGTGTTAAACCTGTGTTGAGGTGAGTAAGATACACCATACAGCAGTGGGTGTAGGCTACACTACACAGAGTTGACATGACAGTGGATGACTGGGGTAATATCTGTTCACTGGGGCATGTAAGGTGAAGATAACGTGTGTTTGTCTTACAGTAAAGGCGGTGTATTGCCCAGGGGCTCCCCAAGCATCACGGTTCCCATCAGACTTCGCTGGAGGAAGTGCCAGCGCCATTACATTAACTACTAGTCTGTTGGTTGACAGAGCCTCAGGGCGTAGGAAATTACTCAAATGTCTGTAGATAGCCATGCGTTATTGAGTATTACTGAATATACTGACAGCTACAGGATAGTAGTTATTTGTCTCAGGCTCTGGGCTGTGTGGGTCTAGCATGTTGGAGCTGTGTGACTCCACATCCACTCGCTACGAGAGCCATAATTAAATCTCGAGCTAGCTGGTGTGATCACGTCTACCCGCCTAAAAATAACCTCACTCCCAACATACAATGGGGATAATGCCCATAGCTATAAATAGACTCACTGGAGGGAAGTAGGGGATTAAATCACCAGTTAGCGATGGCTGACATAAGGAGGAGTTTCAACACTGAGCAAGAGATTGATTCCAGTGCCGTCAGTGACATAGTAATCTGCATTGTGCAGTAATTAGTATCTGTCAGGTAAATGAGGCTCGTCCCATTACTGTACTGTGCTATACCCCTTCAATGGGAATCTTCCTCTGCATAGAAGCTAGTTGCCACAGAAATGGTTTCATTAAGATTAAAATCAAGAAAATAATAAATGAAGGCAGTAACCGAAACGTCGTTGGTTTGAATTTCCGAGCTGACTAGGTGAAAAATCTGTCGATGTGTCCTTAAGCAAGGCATTTAACCATAATTGCTTCTGTATGTCGCTCTGGCAAAGAGCATCTGCTAAAATAGTTTAAATGGTTTTTTTCAGTTTAGCCTATAGGACTAGGGCCAATAGATGCTCATATTGCGCAGGCGCTTTCATAACCAAAGACAATGTCATTATGCAGATATGTATATGACATATGATGTATATGACAAGCACCTCCCCATGCCAGCCATTTTGCTGTCCTTACTGTACCTCATGTCCACCTCCCTATGCATTAATTCGAATGGGGCATTGAGTCCCTGCTGGAGTGTTGATAAGACTCCTGAGAGCCCAGCTAAGGCACTCAACCGTTAATCAAATTAATAGAAATGCAGTCTGTACACTGCTCCCACCTGCTCCAGCTAAGTCCTCATTATTATTGCATGAGGGCAATTCCACAGTAGCAGAGTGATGCTGAGACTCACTTTTTCATAAAAAAATGTGTGCCAAGCAAAAACCATTGATTGTGAAGTTTTATTTTACAAACCACACACATACAGAATTTGCAGGAGTCTACTTTTAACAATTGCCACTGAACATTTTACTAAAACACATTTACTTGAGGAACAGAGCAGATGCAAAGTTTGGTAACAGAATGACAGTAAAATCTCCAGTTTTTTTATGCGACCACATTTTCCAAAATATAAATATCTACTCCAGTAAGATTCAAAGATGTCTGCAGAAATAATGGGGTGTCAGTATTAATATGACACCTTGAGTTTGAAAACAATCTATGTTGGTTATTTAACTACAGTAAGTGAAGTGGATCAACATCTGGTAACAGAATGACGGTAACAGAATGACATCATTGGTCTTTGATCTTTACTATACAGAAATACATAATTATGAATGTCATTGTCTTCACTGTGATGTATCTTAAATAGGTACACAAAGGTAGAAAAATGTAATATCCTTTTTTTCATGTTTGGGTATTATTCTACACACTGGCTATTATTGTAATGAAATATGCCCCCAAACAAGACCACATTTGCAGTGGTGGAAAAAGTACTCAATTGTCATACTTGAGTAAAAGTAAAGATAGAAAATGACTCAAGTAAAAGTGAAAGTCACCCAGTAAAATACTACTTGAGTAAACGTCTAAAAGTATTTGTTTTAAACTTAAGTATAAAAAGTAAATGGAATTGTTAAAAGTTACTTAAGTATCAAAAGTAAAAGTATAAACCATTTAAAATCCCTTATATTAAGCAAACCAGACGGCACAATTTATTTAAAAAAAATATTGACGGATAGCCAGGGGCACACTACAACACTCAGACATCATTTTCAAACAAAGCATTTGTGTCTAGTGAGTCCGCCAGATCAGAGGCAGTAGGGATGACCGGGGATGTTCTCTTGATAAGTGTGTGAATTGGACAAAATTCCTGTCAAAATGTAATAAGTACTTTTGGGTGTCAGGGAAAATGTATGGAGTAAAAAAGGCATTATTTTCTTTAGGAATGTTGTGAAGTAAAAGTTGTCAAAAATATAAATAGTAAAGTAAAGTACAGACACCTAATAAAACCATTTAATTAGGGACCAGTGGGTCACAGGCGCCCCACCTGCGACAATATCTGGAAAAATGCAGAGCACCAAATTCAAATTAAAAAAGTAGTAATATAAAACATTCATGAAAATACAAGTGTTGCACACTCTTCAAAAGCTTAGAATCTTGGTAATCTCACAGCGTTGTCAGATTTAAAGTATTTTTACTTAATTACTGTACACCACTGCAAATTTGGTTGGTTCAAACTGGACCAAATCTGTACCAATCATTGGCGTCTCTGTTTCACAAGTTTGGACATTACAGTACAGCACATTACAGTACAGTAGAGTAAAGAAAAGTAGAGTATAGTTCAGTGCAGAACAGTACAGTAGAGCAGAGTAAAGAGTATATGCAGAGTATATATAGCAGTACAATACAGTACAGTCCAGTAAAGTAAGAGTATTACATTATACTGTACTCTACTCATGTGTGCTCTACAACACTGTACTGAACTCTACTCTACTTTTCTTTACTTCATGTGTGCTCTACTGTACTTTACTGTACTGTGCTCTACTGTACTGTGCTCTACTGTGCTCTACTGTGCTGTTCTGTGCTCTACTGCAACAGATTTTTCAGATTTAGTGTGACTCCATTTAGTCACTTACTGATTGTTATGTTTGTCTTTACTTGTTACTTCGGTGAACTTTCAGAATCCTCCCTCCTCACGAGAGAGAGAAATCTTAAAGATATGTGGGGTTTTGGTAACAGAATGACAAGACACTAGACAATATTTCTTACAGAAGGCAAATCATTTCTGCAAAACTAAATATAAATGTTGATATTAGTTGGCAGGGCTCTTTACTTCAACATTATTCTGTTTTTATGTATTTCCAATGCCTTTTAAGACTTTTTATAGTAGATATTTATTTTGACCAGAAATCAAAACCTTTGCTTATTCCACATTTTTAGAATAGGAAACAAGTCTATGCCTTCGTTTCCCAAAAATATAAACTCTTAGCTTTCATATGACACCAACTTTGGTACAGTGGGGGAAAAAAGTATTTAGTCAGCCACCAATTGTGCAAGTTCTCTCACTTAAAAAGATGAGAGAGGCCTGTAATTTTCATCATAGGTACACTTCAACTATGACAGACAAAATGAGGAAAAAAAATCCAGAAAATCACATTGTAGGATTTTTAATGAATTTATTTGCAAATTATGGTGGAAAATAAGTATTTGGTCACATACAAACAAGCAAGATTTCTGGCTCTCACAGACCTGTAACTTCTTCTTTAAGAGGCTCCTCTGTCCTCCACTCATTACCTGTATTAACTTGGCACCTGTTTGAACTTGTTATCAGTATAAAGACACCTGTCCACAACCTCAAACAGTCACACTCCACTATGGCCAAGACCAAAGAGCTGTCAAAGGACACCAGAAACAAAATTGTAGACCTGCACCAGGTTGGGAAGACTGAATCTGCAATAGGTAAGCAGCTTGGTTTGAAGAAATCAACTGTGGGAGCAATTATTAGGAAATGGAAGACATACAAGACCACTGATAATCTTCCTTGATCTGGGGCTCCACGCAAGATCTCACCCGTGGGGTCAAAATGATCATAAGAACGGTGAGCAAAAATCCCAGAACCACATGGGGGGACCTAGTGAATGACCTGCAGAGAGCTGGGACCAAAGTAACAAAGCCTACCATCAGTAACACACTACGCCGCCAGGGACTCAAATCCTGCAGTGCCAGACGTGTCCCCCTGCTTAAGCCAGTACATGTTCAGGCCCGTCTAAAGTTTGCTAGAGAGCATTTGGATGATCCAGATGAGGATTGGGAGAATGTCATATGGTCAGATGAAACCAAAATAGAACTTTTTGGTAAAAACTCAACTCGTCGTGTTTGGAGGACAACGAATGCTGAGTTGCATCCAAAGAACACCATACCTACTGTGAAGCATGGGGTGGAAACATCATGCTTTGGGGCTGTTTTTCTGCAAAGGGACCAGGACGACTGATCCGTGTAAAGGAAAGAATGAATGGGGCCATGTATCGTGAGATTTTGAGTGAAAACCTCCTTCCATCAGCAAGGGCATTGAAGATGAAACGTGGCTGGGTCTTTCAGCATGACAATGATCCCAAACACACCGCCTCGGCAACGAAGGAGTGGCTTCGTAAGAAGCATTTCAAGGTCCTGGAGTGGCCTAGCCAGTCTCCAGATCTCAACCCCATAGAAAATCTTTGAAAGTCCGTGTTGCCCAGCGACAGCCCCAAAACATCACTGCTCTAGAGGAGATCTGCATGGAGGAATGGGCCAAAATACCAGCAACAGTGTGTGAAAACCTTGTGAAGACTTACAGAAAACGTTTGACCTCTGTCATTGCCAACAAAGGGTATATAACAAAGTATTGAGATAAACTTTTGTTATTGACCAAATACTTATTTTCCACCATAATTTGCAAATAAATTCATAAAAATCCTACAATGTGATTTTCTGGAATTTTTTTTCCTCATTTTGTCTGTCATAGTTGAAGTGTACCTATGATGAAAATTACAGGCCTCTCTCATCTTTTTAAGTGAGAGAACTTGCACAATTGGTGGCTAACTAAATACTTTTTTCCCCCACTGTATGTGCCTATAAACTTCACATGTTGGTTCTCATGGGTCCTTTTACATGGAAATTACCATGAGCATCAGGCAGCATACTAAAGAGTCCAGGATGTCCAGGGTAAGGCTGAGCCTAAGGAGGCCGGAAGCGTCTCATAAAAGGATCTTAATTTAGTCACAATTTTTATGACTAGTAGTTTATACAAGGTTTAAAAAAAACGCTTCTAAAGTTTGTAATTTCCACTTTAAACTTGATTTGCCCTAATTAAAAATGTATTAACCCCTACAAAAAAAATTCCATTAATTATTATCCACATAATAATTGACATTCCTTTTGCTGCAGGATTATTTTCCTGCTGTAGCAAACTGTCTCTAATTAAGATCATACATCTGTACCTTTTTGTTTGTTTTATGAGCCATCAAACATCTCAAGACCACATAATGTGATTACACATCTCATTACACCATCCACTTTCAATAAAGAGCCTCCGGGGGCAAGTTCTGGAAGCAGGGAATGTGCAATTAAGACACTCTCCAAGAGGGCCTGATCAAATCCATGGATCTGAATATTTTAATGTTCTGCTGGGGATATCCTTAGGCCTGCATGTTAGCTCTCTCTGTGTTTATGTAAGCTTGTAACCAATTTGGGCAGCTCAGCCTCTGTTTTGTAAAGGCTTACATTTTTGAGGCCCCTTGACATTGCCCAACTGTTACCTTGATAACATTTCTCCTGTTATACAACAATATATGCCATCATACATTACATGTGGTCCTATGAAGGAGCAGAAGAAACTCAAAATATTGATTTGCTCCATCAACTGTTGCCCAAGGATTTTCTTATGTTTTCAATGTAGATCTAAACCCCTCTTATTTGGTATGAACTGAAACACAACATCCTATCAATACTGTCAGCAAGGCACACTACAGGCACTTTGGACTTGGATTTGGGATGGATGGCAATAGTGGGACGCATCTTCATATCACTCCTGAAGAATGTTTCTGCTCTCAGGCAATCTAGCTCCTAAAGAGGGCTGAGTCGATTGTATATGATGTACATGTCTGTGGAGCCTCCTGGGCATATGGTGACTGCAGGCTCATCTCTAGGCGTGCGAGCAGAGATCAGGTGGCTGGAGGTCTGGATCCACTGATAAGAAGAAGTGGCTCCCCGCCATCAGAGGTGGGCCTTCACAGTTCAAGACCTGTGCACTCGGTATACCCTTAAGAGGATTGGACCCTTTAAAGCTACTGTAGTCCCCCACCACCTGCTGTTGATGTCTCTAAGCATTTGGTGTAAATCTGATTTACCTTAAAGGTAGACCCAGCGAAACGATGTTGCAACGAAAGCACTGCAGATATTGAGATGAGCGCGATTCAAGACTTTGTGTTTGTAATTTAGTGCATGCAACAACATCTCGCTGAGTCTACCTTTAAGATATGGCAAATTATTAGCAGTAAATATGGCCAGTATCAGTCCAAATGATATACATTATCTGGCATTATAGAAGAGAATGCGATATGATTGTGATCATTTCATTTAATGACCTGAGTAACCTTGGCTCTTCATCTCAAGGGAGCTTCTCCTTTGAGTCTTTGCTGCTTGTTTACTTGACAGACTAGATAATAATCACACCTCCCCATTAAGTCAATCATGCACATTGTAGATTGCCTCACGTTTCGTCTAACGGCTCATCTCCTGAACTCAATTTCCATATAACAAAAATAAATGATTAGTATTAGTAATCTGCCAATAAAATCCCAGCACAGCGACACAGCCTCCCTGGATGAGATTGGAAAGAGATGGGGAGAGAGAGAGAAGAGAGAGAGAGAGAGATGGAGAGACACAGGGAGTGAGAGAGAGAGAGAGACACAGGGAGTGCAAGAGAGAGAGAGAGGGACACAGTAAAATAGAGAGATAGTGAAACACAGAGAGAGACCAGAGAAAGAGAGATATACGGAGAGAGAGAGAGGATTAGCAAGTCAAACGATGCGGTGGGCCCTCATTGACCCAGTGTGTACCTGGGGTCACCTTGATTGGAAGGAAGAGAGAGTATGGGTTTACTGGGAGTGTATGATGCACAACCCTGGAAGTGGAATCCAATCTGGCTGACTTGAAAGCACACTTTGCCTAATTTACTGGAAATGGTAAACTCACAGCTTTTTATGATTAGAATTCAGTTGTAATGCCAGTTTGGAACCTTGCTGTTGAATGATTTCCCAACACTGCTGTTGATGCCTATCAGAGTTGACTTAGAGCAACTTTTGTCTTTCCATTAGAGGAGCTCACAGCCATGATGAAATTTACCCTGAGATGTAATTAGGTTTTCTAACAGCCATTTAGTGTTGGGTGTTATTCCGATTTTCATATCGTTTCTGTACCATACCGGGGTATACGGTATTACCGGAAGTGCATAGAGGGGCACTATTTCAATATATATATATTATATTTTTTAAGGGGGAGCACTAAACAATTTAGGCAACAGAGATCTTAATCCAGGAGGGGATTGAATGTCTCAGCTGTAACCAAGAAGCTGGATCTTGACTCTTAGCCACTTAACTAGCAAGTTAGCAAACCAAATGCATAGCTGGAGCCATGTTCGATTACACGCTCAAAATGGCCAGAAACAAAGACTTTCTTCTGAAACTCGTCAGTCTATTCTTGCTCTGAGGAATGAAGGCTATTCCATTCAAGAAATTGCCAAGAAACTGAAGATCTGGTACAACGCTGTGTCCTACTCCCTTCACAGAACTGGCTCTAACCAGAATGGAAAGAGGAGTGGGAGGACCCGGTGCACAACTGAGCAAGAGGACAAGTACATTAGACTATCTAGTTTGAGAAACAGGAGTGTGAGGCCCCGGTGCACAAGTCCTCAACTGGCAGCTTCATTAAATAGTACCCGCAAAACACCACTCTCAATGTCAACAGTGAAGAGGCGACTCCGGGATGCTGGCCTTCTAGGCAGAGTTGCAAAGAAAAAGCCATATCTCAGACTGGCCAATAAAAAGAAAATATTAAGATGGGCAAAAGAACACAGACACTGGACAGAGGAACTCTGCATCCCGGGCCTCCCGGGCCTCCAGGGCCTCCCACTCCTCTTTCTATCTGGATGTCCCACAAATGCTGATGCTCCAGATACTCAACTAGTCTAAAGAAGGCCAGTTTTATTGCTTCTTTAATCAGAACAAAAATTTTCAGCTGTGCTAACATAATTGCAAAAATGTTTTCTAATGATCAATTAGCCCTTTAAATGATAAACTTGGATTAGATAACACAACGTGCCATTGGAACACAGGAGTGATGGTTGCTGATAATGGGCCTCTGTACACCTATGTAGATATTCCATAAAAACTCTGCCGTTTCCAGCTACAATAGTCATTTACAACATTAACAATGTCTACACTGTATTTCTGATCAATTTGATGTTATTTTAATGGACAAAAAATGTGATTTTCTTTCAAAAACAAGGACATTTGTAAGTGACCCCAAACTTTTGAATGGTAGTGTAGGTATTTTGAAATATCCCAGTACACAGTATAAACGATATATTGGCCAAACCTACATTCAATTAAGATGACTGTAAAGCCCAACATTCTAATCTGGATGTCCCTCCTAATGGCTAGTAAATTCCTTGGTTTCCAGCTAGACATTCTTCCCTAACCATCCATCCCTGTCCTTTTGGGGGAATCAAATAATGTTTCATAGAAAAAATAAATTCAGCTTGAGAAATTCTTGTAATTATTTGTCTGTAGTTGGTCCGTGGAGAATGTGTGTCACATTGAACACCTTACCCATTATGTCTAGGGTTTGAACCCTGGTGACCTCTCTCTATTGTGTCTTTTCTGTGAAAAACAGGTTTAATTATGTGAGAGAGTGCTTTGCCAGGCAAAACAGATCATTGTGAAGGCCGATGGGTTGAGCCAACAGCATGCAGAGCATTACTAATAAGACAGGGCGATGTTGGGAATATTTAAAGGTCTATAGATTTCATAGATCAACAACAATGTCTCATCTAAAAGAGCATCGATCACAGTTCATCATTTTAATGTAATTCAGCTTTTCATCCACATCTAGGTGTTCCTGGAGACATCATATTGATTGGAAGAAAGAATACTTCAATAGCAACGTTGATCGCTTGAATCGTCTCATTATTCGTATGCAATTAATGAATCTATTGTAGTCCGTGACTGTTGTTTTGTTTGTGTGCGTATCTGAGGAACATGCATAGGCTGAGTCACCTCTGGTGCGACTCTGAATAAGGAAGCGTCAACGTGGAGAGAAAAACTAGATTCGTTATGCATGCCATTTACCAGACGGAAATATGGTCAGTGATCCTCTTGACAGGCCGTGTTGCTACTCTCTGACTGTGGTCTCAATTTCCTCTACTTCCTTCACCTGATGGGGAAGCTGTGCCTCTCACAGAGAGGACCTCAGATGTGTAATTTGGACACTGCGGCTCTCATTTCCATGCAGATGCATTTGGCCTCGTTTTCGTCGTTTCTCGTCCTCCCGCCTGTCGTCTCCCTCGCTTCCCTCGCAGCATCATCTGGGGCAGATCTGGCCTTGTCATCCAGCCGTTGACAACCACGCGAGCTGACAGCCGCCCACTCGGCCCCGCCGTCAATGCTGTATGTGGGGGGAAGGGGTGCTTTATGCCCTCCCCTCCCGTAGCACCTCCTGATCCACCTACACCCCTAACCCCCCCATTCCCCCATCTCCCCCCTGGGTAGATTTGGGGGGTGACATGGCACTCTGCCGTGTCACATCATCCATCAGGCTGTCAGAGGCTATCGACCGGACCAGGAATGCCACAGATCTGTAAACAACGGAGTGAGAGACGCAGCCGTCAGTGGGTCCCGTGCAGCAGGCCAAGCAGGCCTCTCCTCCTGGATGACTCACTCTCCCCCACGCCACGCCAGAGGGGACACACAAAGACACAGACAGAAGCTACTTCTGATCAGCACACCGCCAGGTGGAAATGACTAACACCTCTTGATGCATGTTGTTCATGTGTCTGCACACCCTGCCGGAACCATGAGAATGATCAATGAACTATGTTACTCTGTGATGAGGGAATGATGTCATCATATCCATAGGGATGAATGATAGAGCACTGGTGGAGTGGTTGTTCTTGTCATCATGCTGAAATTGAGTTGTTGAAAGGATTCTTCTTAGGCTGTCTGGCAACGGCGAACCTAAATCCTCATTATAGCATAACCATAGGCTAAACGTATTTCTCTCAAAACACCACCACTTTTTCTGGAGCTGTGATGCACATAAGAACTCATGGCGAGAAAGATTACATTTTTTAACAATTATACCGGAACATTTGCGTTGTCCAAATTGTAAAAAAAATCGTGATCAACTCAGGACTGACGGGGTGATTTTGTGGTCATCACTCTGAGGTGATGAAATGTAGATTGTGACAGTTTTATTGGGTTGTATATTTTCTCCATCAAGGCAGAAAGATTTCAGGTGTCTACGGACGGATTGGCTGTTGATGACTGCATGCAGAAACAGGCATGCACTCTTCCATTACCCACTCGGCCAAACAGTAATCTGTCCGTGCAGATGGCTGAAGGGGGGATTAATTTACTTTTTCATTAGTCTGTAATTATTTTTCCCCACCACATGATTAATATTGTCACTTTGATTTTCTCGTCAGGGCATTAAATGATAGAGACCATGTGACTGCAGACTGTGGAATCACAACTAGGGGTGAATGACATTATGTCAATCCCCTGTGCTAACCTCATATTGCCCCCTCTTCCCTCTTAGTCTCTGAAGTCTAACCTCCAGAAAATCTACTGTTGGGCCAGCCAGGGCCTGTTGGAGCATAGTGGGTTGAGGTGTTGGCTGGGGCTTGGCCAGGCTGCCGCTGGGCCAGGCTATGTGTGAAGGCAGCGGGGAGGGTACAGCTGGTGTCCCCACTGTGGAGCGCACAGCCAGGCCAACTCTGCTGACGGGGATTCAGCCCAGAGCCGCTGAGCTGCCGTATGGCCTCCAAAGGGGATGGGTCCGGCCCCCCTCTACAATCAGCACAATGATCTATAGCCAGAGGCAAAAATATAGTAGGGCAATTCCACGTTAACAGAGTAACACAGAGACTCAGATTCTTCACTTTAAAATGCATGTCAAACAAAATCAATGATTGCAAAGTTAAACAAACCACACAACTCTATGCACAATAACTGCTTGTAATAATTGCTATAGATTGTTTTTTACAAAAATACATTTACTTGAAGAACAGTGCAGATGCAACATTTTGTAAGAGAATGACATCACAAACAGCACAAATCATTGTTCTTTAAGTCAATTTGTTTTTATAACATTTTCAGTGGAAATTGTTAAAAGTAGTCCTTGTGCGTAATGTTGTACGATTTGTTTAACTTTGCAATCATTGTTTTTTGTTCGACTATAAAAGATGAACAATCCGAGTCTGTGTCACTTTGTTACAGTGGAATTGTCCAATACACAGTTCTGTAAACTCAGTTTGAGATGTGGAATTTGAATGGCTGCAAAGTTCCAAGGCAATTACATGTAAGTATGAATATTCTAATGTTTCTCTACTAATGGCTCTGTGTAACTGTGGTGTGTGGTAGGAGGATGACCTTGGAGTGTGGGAGGTGGGGATAGCTCAGTAGGGAGCTTGGTGACTCACCTATAGAGAGAAGCTTTGGAATTTGTGAATCATGGTTGTAAATCGTGATTCTCGAACGGGTGTCTTTTGAGGATATTGGACATTGGGCAATTCCTGGATGTAATGGGGCTTGCATATGAAAAGGTTCATTGTCTTTTGTGAATGAATTAGACCAGGGGAAGCTTGATTTCTAGTTGAATTCATACATCAGTAATGTTGATGTGCATTATAAAATCTAGTAGCTATAGTCATGTACCTGTTCTCATTTAAATTAACTTCTTATGTAGAGTAAAGATATAGACTGAAAGGCAAAGGAAATCAAATTGACAATTGTATGGAGGTGGGGTTCAAGCTGTCATTGCCAAGGTCATCCATACAATAATCCTCCTGGCTAAAATGGCGACTGATCTTTACCATTCCGAAGGACTAGCTTTTGTCATCATGTTATTATAGCCGCTGACCAGGCAGCTGTTAGTGCTACACACCAAAGTTAGTTAGAGAGGATTTCCATTGGTACTCCCCCATCCCAGAGTTCACAGAGACTGTTTACCAAGAGTGTACTGTAGGTATTTGGGATGACTATCTGTACGAGGTAACCAGTTGTTCAGAGACACCACCAGGCTTCTAATGGCTTCTAACTGCAGAGAAGATGCACAGTGTATCTACATGTACAGTATACTGTATGTAACATACTTGTTGGCAGGGGCCGACGTCAAAGTAAATCCTAAATGGGTCAGCTACTTTATTAAACACGAGATATGGCTAATGACGCCCATTCACCCATTCAGGCTAGTTCTGTTCAGAAAAGACTACTTGGTTTGCCTCCCTGTATTTTGAATTTCAACTAGAGCTGTTTTGAATGAATAAGGCATGGTAAAGTAATAGAAATGAAATGATTTAACTCGTTCTGTTCATAGTGATTCAGTTATTTTCTTTTCCTCTCCTCCTGGATGACTCACTCTCCACCACGCCACGCCAGAGGGGACACACAAAGACACAGACAGAAGCTACTTCTGATCAGCACACCGCCAGGTGGAAATGACTAACACCTCTTGATGCATGTTGTTCATGTGTCTGCACATGAACAACATGCCGGAACCATGAAAATGATCAATGAACTATGTTACTCTGTGATGAGTGAATGATGTCATCATATCCATAGGAAGGAATTGATAGAGCACCTGGTGGAGTGGTTGTTCTTGTCATCATGCTGAAATTGAGATGTAGCATAACCATAGGCTAAACGTATTTCTCTCAAAACACCACCACTTTTCTGGAGCGGTGATGCGCGTAAGAACTCATGGCGAGAAAGATGAGAATTTTCAAATTAAACTGGAACATTTGCGTTGTCCAAACTGAATCGTGATGAACCCCGTCCACTCAGGACTGGTAAGGGGATTTTGTGGTTCTCACTCTGAGGTGATGAAATGACGACTTGGTTTTCCCCTCTGAGCCCTTTTGATAATGCATAGCAAAGTAATAGAAATGAAATTATTTTACTCGTGCTGTTCATGGTGAGTAGGTTATTTTATTTTCAACGGTTTATGCCTTTAAATCATGTAGTGCAAATCATGAGAATCAGTAAATGAGGAAGATGAAGAACACACACACACTCAGCTGTACAGGAGAGATGAGGTGGAAGCCAGACAGCTGCTGCTCAATATGACATCTCCAGATCGAGATTATCCCCTTTTCACTCCCAGAATGCCCCACGGCTGTGTTTGACACGGTGTGTGTGGGAACATGAAAGGAGTCAGAGCGCTCTCCTGCTTAGCCCTCCATCATGACCTTTCATCCCAGCCAGCCCTATTGATTCCTTCCTGGTATTTCCGAGATTTTGATTTGAGGTACAGAGGAACACTTTCTTAAACGGCAAACTACTGTATATTTCCTTCGTGAATTCCATCTCCTTATAAATGTAAAGATCCACTAGGGAATAATGTGAATGTTGCATAATGAGGTATTGTATGCAATTTCCTGTAAAAATATATAATTTCATCAATGTTATCATGGTACCCAGTGTTACACATCCTCATCAAATAACAGAGCAGGCCAGAGGATAGCACTTATTGGATGGTCTCCTTCCAGGCTGTTTAAAAATGGACGAAGGCAGGCTGGTATAACATGGAGTGAATAAGCATCCCCCTCCTAGTGTCTGGGTCAGAGTCACGACTCATTCATCATTTTAATGAAAGATTGCCTTGCAGTGTTTGTTGAACTCCTCTATTGATGAGCTCTCCCTCCTTCTCTTGGGAAATCATGTCTCCTTCATGGGCATGATCTGATGGGACCACTGAGTGTGTGTGTGTGTGTGTGTGTGTGTGTGTGTGTGTGTGTGTGTGTGTGTGTGTGTGTGTGTGTGTGTGTGTGTGTGTGTGTGTGTGTGTGTGTACAGTATGTCTTAATGTGTGCAGAGGCAAGCCAGGGTTTTCCATTTCCATGCATACAGAAACCCTGCACCCTTCACACACTCACAAGCACACACACACACAGACACACACAGCTCCCAAAGGGGGGATTTTTGCGAGTGTCCTTGCTTGTCATTGATGGTATGCCCTGCGGTGGTGGGCTCAGACACAGGAGGGGATGTTATGTGTGCTGAAAGGGTCATCTTACTTTACCGCTGCCAGAGCAGAGCACGACAGATCCCCCATCCCTAGCATCTCCCCTCGGCTCAGCCAATCACAGCCAAGGACTCTGTGATGTAGCGCCCCTCTCACTTGAGGGATTCCGAAGGAACTGCCGCGTGACGACGGCTCTCTTAAACAGCCCAGTCTCTCCCTTCTCTCTCTTTCTCCACCTCCTCCCTCCCTCTCACCCTCTCCCTCTCTCTCTGTCTCAGCCCAGCGCTCAGTGCATCCACTGTCGCTTCTAACGGGGGATAATACAGCTCCACCCGTACTGGTCCCTCAATGCTGGCCACAAAATAAAGGTGGCAGACGGTGACAGCATCAGCATTAGCAGCAGGAGGCTCCTCTCTGATCTCCTCATCCTCTCCTCTTGTCTAAGACTCCTCCTCTCTGTCTCTCTCTTTCTCCCAGAGACTCCCTCGTTCCCTCCAGATGAGAATTTCTCCACATCCGGACGGACAGATCGGGAGCTGACAGCATGCTGTGCCAGGTAAAATGGGACATTCCCTCTCTGGGGTACCGCAAAAGTTATGGGCATGAGTAGCGTGGAGGTGGGGGAGGGGCTGTGTTTGTTTGGGTGAGTGTGATTGCTATCTGATTGATATTGAGAAGAGGAGTGGAGGGAGAGGGGCAGGGAAAGTCTACTCTCTGACAACTCCCCCCCCTTTGGCGTGGCACCATTTTTGGCGCCCATTTCTGTGTGGCTGCGCCCCAGCGGGCGAGGTGTTTCTGTGGTTATTAGGAGATGGCAGTGTGTACAGGTTGAGATGAGGTGATATAAGCAGAGAGGTGGGTAGCTGGAGGCACGGCTCTGGTTGGGAAACAGAGACCACTGTGTTGATGTCTGGGTGGATGGATGGAGGGATGAGGAGGAGGGAAGGGGGCGGAAGACGAGCAGCTGCTTTCATCCCGGGGAAGCTAATCCCTCTCACCATCAGATAAAATGTCCCGGCTGTGGCTCCGTCTTTTTCTCCTCCATCCGTCACGTGATGGGTTTATCTTTGGCATGACTTGCTCGGGGAGGAACGGAGCACACTATTGATTCGGAAAAGAGCTATAATGCCATTTGGAATAGGGAGCCAGACGTCACTCTCAATCCTTTAACCCCTTAGTTGTGCTGCTTCCTGTTTCTGCACAGGTGTGTTGGATTAACATCATATACATTCAGTATATTCTTTGCAGAGCAGTCTATAGCTGTTGATAAGATTGAAAAACCATTGCGAGCCCTGGAGCTGCGAACATCTGTCATTGTCGGAAACCCGGATAGCTTCTTATCATCACTCTCAGGTGGCGTCAGGTCCTCTAACATGGGGCCTTTGCCACAGTGAACATACGTACTGTGATATACCCATGCACTGAGCCCAGTGTGAAACATGTCAAGCATATCCCTAGTTATTGTACTGTTGCTCTCTTTCTGACAAACAAGGCATGGGCACAGGTCACCTGTTTCCCCGCCCGCCTGTTGTAACCTCGTATCTCAGGTGGTATGGATAAGCCCGTTGCTATGAGAGTCCACCCGAGAGAGACTACCGAGCGGGTTTGCTCAGTTGTAGCCCTGGGCTCATGCAATTGAGCCTCTCAGCCCCAGCCTCCCTCACTCGCTCTGAATACATTAGCCGGGAGGTGCCCATGTCAAACTGTTGCCAGGTGATAGCAGCGAGAACGGAAGCAACTCTCCCTCCTGCCCTCCCCCCTCCCTCTTGCCCTCCCTCCCCCTCTTGCCCTCCCTTCCACCCTTCCTCCTCTCCCAAATCACAATTACCTCCCCAGCTCATTTCTCCAGACAGCAGCTTGTTGTTTACATACTGTCTGGGAGAGCTTTGCAGACGCTTCGTTTCATAACCACTAACTGAATCAGATGTGATAGGGGAAGATGGGGCTGGTCTCTAGCTGATGGACGCCATGTGCACTGTGTTATTGTGATTGACTTATTAATTGACTTATTGATTGACTTATTGAAACGCAACAGGCAGAGAATACTTGTCATTCATCGGTCATATGGGAATACAGGAAATACTGTTGTGGTAGATCTGTGTGACATGGTTTTTCCATCCATTTACATTTATATTTTAGTCATTTAGCAGACACTCTTATCCAGAGCGACTTACAGGAGCAATTATGATTAAGTGCCGTGCTCAAGGGCACATTGACAGATTTTTGTTCACCTAGTCTTCTCTGGGATTTGAACCAGCAACCTTTCAGTTACTGGCCCAACACTTTGCTACCTGCCGCCCCAATAAGGCCAATTAGGCCAATAATCCAATAAGGCCTCAAGAAACCCTAACAAAACAATGTCTGTGAGAGCAACAACTTCCCAACCAGAGAGGGAGGGGCAGATGTTGACCTCAAATAGATCAAGCATCCCCTCTGTCGCCGGAGGTAGCATCATGTTTTATCATCCTCGTTAAATCGCCAATAATGAGGAGGACTAGGAGGCTGCTGCCCTGAGCCTGATGTGCAAACAGCCCTAACCTTTTTGATTCAGCCCTGGTTATTTTGGGTTTGCCTTTTCAAAACCGAAGGCTTCTGGGTCATAAAGGGCAGCTGGCAGGATGACTTGGTGTTTGCTCAGAGCTCTTTCTTTTAAACAACTGTTGTTAATGAGAGCTGAGGATTGAGGAGGAGAAGGGGGGTAGAGGAGGAGAGAGGGAGGAGGGGGGAGGGTGCTGTTGTCGGTGTAAAACAGGCGGTTAAAACTAGTCTCTATTATGATTTGGCCGTTTGGCAGCAGGTTGCTCTGAAAGGAAGTGCACCGATCAATGACATGCTCATGACGTGGCCTGTGTCTCGGCGTTGGCCAATGATGAATGCTTCCAATATCAGGACCTGACGTCCCTCTCACCTTTCACTGTCTGCAGCTGATTCGGTTGTCCATGTCAAAGGCAAAGGCAACCCCACAGTAGCCTCAGAAACACTCACGTCTGCTGGCTAGATGGTACAGATACAGGACCGGCTCTAGGCATAAGCGACATGAGCAGTAAGTCATGGCAAAATGTGTCGAATTGCATGTAATTACAGAAGCTTTAAAACTAAAAACTATTCTCTCCACCCCATGGCAAAATTTGTAGAATTGCATGAAATTCACTTTAAAACAGCTGTCAAGAGGTGGGGCCACTGTACAGCCGGCCCTGTACAGATATGAGAGTCTCTGAGTGTGTCTGTCTGAGAGGTGGAATGGGCTGTTATTTTCATCTAAAAAAGCTTTTATAGCCACCTATAAAAAGCAATGCATTTTAGATTCCTTGAGTGTGAAGTACCATAGAGCACCTTTTAACATCCAAACCAATGACAAAGACAGACGATCACAGAGCAGGTTGTAGTTGGCTAACCATTCTGCATGGGCCAGATACATCACGAGGGCTACAGGCCCCCAGGGACGTGTAGTGTAGCCGGATAAATCATGTTGTGTTCAGGCAGCAAGTCATCCCAAGGTCAGATTCACAGTGGGGGAGAATAGGGATGACATATCTTGTGCAACAGTGTATGTACTGTACTGTATGTGGAACAGAATTTAATACTGTCCAAATGTTGTTTTTTACCTGGTCCAGATAGTGACTACTACTGGAAACATGCCTTTGATGTATTTTATCATCTTATTTCCAAGGCATGAATTCAGTTGCATTTCTCACACCTCTAATTCAAACAGACAACGGGGCTCAGAGAGGGCGGTGTGATAGCCCCTGGACAGATCATAGAGAACTCTCCTGTCTGTGGTTTTCTCTTCTGAATTCTGCTCCTGTTTAGCTCCTAGGCTACCCTCTCTGACCTTTCCCCTCTGAGATCCTTTAAACAAGGCTTCAAACAACAATCATACAATATAATCTCACTGATAGCACCTGTAACTTTGTCATAGGTCCAACTCTCATGAAATAACTACATGACCAAAAGTATGTGGACACCTGTTCGTCGAACATCTCATTCAAAAATCAAGGTCATTAATATGGAGTTGGTCCCCCCTTTGCTGCTATAACAGCCTCCACTCTTCTGTGAAGGCTTTCCGCTAGATGTTGGAACATTTCTGTGGGGACTTGCATCCACTGTCGTTTCTAACGTGGGATAATACAGTGCCACCCGTACTGCTCCCTGGCCACAAAAAAAGGCATTAGTGAGGTTGGGCAATGATGTTGGGCGATTAGGCCTGGTTCGCAGTCAGTTTTACAATGAATCCCAAAGGTGTTTGATGGGGTTGAGGTCAGGGCTCTGTGCAGGCCAGTCAACTTCTTCCACACCAATCTTGACAAACCATTTCTGTATGAACCTTGATTTGAGCACGGGGGCATTGTCATGCTGAAACAGGAAAGGGCCTTCCTCAAACTGTTACCACGAAGTTGGAAGCACAGAATCGTCTAAAAAGTTAAGATTTCCCTTCACTGGAACTAAGGGGCCTAGCCTGAACTGTGAAACACAGCCCCAGACAATTATTCCTCCTCCACCAAACTTTACAGTTGAAACTCTGCATTGGGGCAGGTAGCATTCTCCAATCCCAGATTCATCTGTCAGACTGCCAGATAATGAAGCGTGATTCATCACTCCAGAGAACGTGTTTCGACTGCTCCAGAGTCCAATGGTGGCGAGCTTTACACCAGTCGCTTGGCGTTGTGCATGGTGATCTTAGGCTTGTGTGCGGCTGCTCGGCCATGGAAAGCCCATTTCATGAAGCTCCCGACGAACAGTTATTGTGCTGACATTCCAGAGGCAGTTTGGAACTCGGTAGTGAGTGTTGCAACCGAGGACAGATGATTTCTACGCACTACGCGCTTCAGCACGCGGTGGTCCCGTTCTGTGAGCTTGTATGGCCTACCACTTCGCGGCTGAGCCGTTGTTGCTCCTTGATGTTTCCACTTCACAATAACAGCACTTACAGTTGACCCGGGCAGCTCTAGCAGGGCAGAAATTTACTAACTGACTTGTTGGAAAGTTGGCATCCTATGACGGTGCCACGTTGAAAGTCACTGAGCTCTTCAGTGAGGTCATTCTACTGCCACTGTTTGTATATGGAGATTGCATGGCTGTGTGCTCAATTTTATACACATGACAGCAATGGGTGAGGCTGAAATAGCCAAATCCACTAATTTGAAGGGGTGTCCACATTCTTTTGTGTGTATATAGTGTATAGCTAAGCATTGAATCAGTAATGTATTTGGCTACCACCACTTTAACATTGCTGTTTAAAAGAATGTGTAGTAGGGGAGATAGTGAACATACTACATAGTGAACAATGAGATACTGGAGGGAGGAGCTCTCATTTGACTAGCTGTGTGTTACCATGATGCTCCATTCACTACAGTATGCCCACAGTCAACCAACGAGATGTAAGATCCTTACTCAAACAACTGGCTCACTGGTGAGCATGAAACTCAAATGGCTTGTTGCACTTTGAAACACTTTGTTAGAATTGAATTCCAGCCTATCGATCTCTGTTTTGTTTGCGATGGCTTATTTCTGGCTTTGCTGAGCTTGGTCCTGTGGTGTTACTCTGTTATAAGGCCTGGCTCTGATAGTCTAATTAGGCTGGTCTAAGGCTAAATCCTGATACAAGGCTCAGTGTTTAACAAGGTCTACGGGACTCCGGGCTCCTTGATCTCTGTTAGACCTGGGGAGATAAGGCAGAGATTACGTGATCAATGAGGTCTTTACTATAATACAGACCCAGTGCACACCGCACTCAACGTTTCCTGACAATACATAGAGCAAGGGTGGATGAGTGGCATGGACATCTTTGTTTTCTGGAATTGCTCCAGTTCTGTCTCAGACCCTGAATGTACTGCATGTACAAAGGCTATTGTGATGAGTTTGAACATGCCTCACTGACACTGAACCCAACTGAGTGAAGGTTAAGATCCTTCCCTTCATGTGGAAGTCATTGGTGCAATAACAAAGCATACAAACAAACAGCTCTTTTTGATGAGGCCCAATCTGTTTAGCCTACAGCTGTTGTTGTCCAACATTTCTATTCATATTTACAGAGTGAGCTGTGCTGAAAACAATTGCAGTTCCATTGCAGTTAGTCCTGTGGACCCAATGACAGTAGACAGGCTGGAAACGGTGTGTTTAATGAGGCCTGTAGAAGTGCACAGTCTATATTGGATGTGCCTGTCTCCTATTTGAGCCGCAACAATGGAATGAAGAAGCGCATGAAGTGACAATTCAAAACAATTGAATGGCTTCACAGTAGTCAAAACTAATGAACACCAGCATTTCATCATCCTGCATGCACTCTTTTTTTTAATTGAGGGGGAATCCAAACTAACTGGCAAATGAGAGAAGTATGGAAGAGAGATAGCATAGTAGGTGCTATCTAGAACCCATAGAGGGATCCCTTTTTGGTTCCAGGTAGAACCTTTTTGGGTTCCAAGTAGAAGCCTTTTCACAGAGGGTTCTACATGGAACCCAAAAGGGTTCTACCTGGAACCAAAAAGGGTTCTCCTATGGGGACAGCCCGAAGAACATTTTTGGAACCGTTTTTTCTAGAGTGTATGCTGGAGTACAAATTCATTTTTTGTCAAGCCATTCAGCCGGACATTTGAACTTCAATGTCCGGCTGAATTCAATGTCTGGCAGTCTTCACCTGTTCAAGCAGCCTTTAGTGTATGGACAAATCAAAGATAGGTATTGTCATTTCTAAGGGATGGGAGAGGTATGAACAGGGGAGAGGGAGAAAATGGTGGGCAAAAAAACCATAATAATTGTGAGCCAACAAACTGACTGTACTGTACCCCCGAAAGCTGTAATTTCAAAATCCCTTCAAGAGGAAATTGCTTTTCCTTTCTACAATTTTTTAATATCCAGATTTTTACTGGATATTGCAGGGACAAGTTATTAGAGTTTAATACCATCTGAATGGGCAAAACTTCTCAGAGAGACCAGCCCTGGAGGAAAGATTCTCAATGCCGGGCTTCTGAGCATGTCAATAATTACTAAGCCGAGCCACAGAGGTGGGTTGGAGGACATTTAGACTGTTTTATGAATGCAATAAGGAACGGGAGCAGCATTCAAAGGAATGCCATTTACCTCCCCTCTTCTCCCCTCTCCCACTTTCCTAAAATGCTCACACTCATCCACTCTGTCCTGTGTCACACCTAGCAGGAGGGTAAGGGAATCATGGCACCCCAAGATGCATCTGTGGCCAGCATGCAATGAGTTGATAAAAGAAAGCTAATACAACAGAGGATGCTGTTTCACTTAACCATGTCTAGTATCTAGTAATGACTGTCTGAGTTGTACACTGCTTTTTGGCTAACATGGATTGGACAGTCTCGTCAGAGCGATAAGACTTGTTTCAGTGGGCATTGTGGTGGTGAGTCATATTGTGACCCTCGTTCATCAGAGCCATGGCCACAGAGAAAAACCTCTTTCGCTGCTTTATAAGGTTAACAATAAAAAGAGGATTGGGAAATTGGCGCATGCCGTTATATTACATTTAGGGTGAAAAGACATGACAGCTAGACTGAATAGCTTCTTAATACAGTATCTATTTGGACAAAGCAGCCTAGTCTGAGTACAGAAGATCCACGTTGAGGGTTATTGAAGAGCTGCTTTATGTTGTTATATTGCATTTTTCTCTAAAAGCACATTCAGTTACTTATCTCCTGTCCCTGAAATCCCTCAAACAGGGCCAGCATGACAGCTTCGAAATGAGAGAAACTACTTCCAAGAGATTGGCCTCTGAGCTATTGCACAGCAACAACAACAGCAAGTGCCTCTGGTGCCCTTGGAAGATGCATGAGGAATAAAGGACAGGACAGACAGCAATGTACAAGACACAGCGCCACCACCAAGACGTACATTCAATTACAATCAATGTCTTACTGCTGCGTCCATGTCAGAAAACATCCTTCGTTGAGTTTATGTGGACATATTAACTTGACTAGCCTAGTAGAAACGAATGACATCAGTACATGTGGGTATGGACGGTCTTTTTTTTGTGTACAGATCATAGCTTCCTTTTGCCCATACATCCTATACCCTTAACATTGATAATATACAGTGTATTTAATGTCTGGTTCTTGACCACCCTCCACCCTGATATGCTTCAGTAGGAAGAGATTTGGTTGGCTGAATCGCACTCTAGCCAATCACATTCCTCTATTGTTTTACTACCAGCCAAGGTCATTGTTGATCCTTGTTGATCATTTACTAAGGATGAATGAAATGTGATATTCTGCTGTTATTGAATCTACAAATACAGTCAGTGTGGCCATAATGTGTAGTAAACAGTGAAATCCGGTATGTGTCCCTCCCTACCGAAGAGCAAGGCTGTAGTAAACATCAGAGCTGCTAGACCAATGGCAGCCCCAGCCCGTCTCATATTAGAATGGAACCCCCCTTCTGGTCACGGCTCGACTCGACCCTGATTGAGGAGGAATGCCGAGTGATAAGAAAAAGGTTTACCTCTCCCCACCTGTTTCTCTCCCTCCTCTTTGGAATGAATAGCCAGTGTCGAGCTCCAGTGATTCTCCATTACTGCCGGTGGAAGGTGTGTGTGGCATTTGTGACCGCCTGCCGAGATTAGCCTCTGATACAAACATCCTTGTTTGTCGCCATGGCAACCAAGTCTCCCGCCTGCCGTGGGTTGTCATGCCGCCTCTTCCTCCCTCACCCCTCCCTCTTCCTCCCCTGTGAGCACTGTAGATGAACACAAGCAGTTCCCTGTTACAAGCGACAACGTGCTCCATCTAGTTATCTCCCTAATCTGTAAAATGAGCCTCACCTCTCTCTTCCAGTCCACTGTCTTTCAGGGTGCTGCGTTTACATTACACCCCCAGTCATGGCTCTTCAATTTTTCTCTCTTGCCGCTGAAAGATGAAATTGCCCGCGAGCAGAGCTCGTGTCAATTGCTAGAATAATAACATATCAAAATAAGCCCTGCCTCTGCCACTGTCAGAATGAAAAATAAGAAGCTGAAAATATCACAACTAACTTAGTTTCATATTTTGTTTGTTTGGTCCCCCCTCCATCAATGGAACAGTCTGATGAATTTGGGGATCCCCTGAAGGACGATGCAAATGAGGAGGCTTGCTTACGGAACGACGCATCCCACTGGGCACACACCGGTTGAATCAACGTTGTATTCACGCCATTTCAATGAAATGACGTGGAACCAACGTGGAATAGACGTTGAATTGACGTCTGTGTCCAGTGGGACGCATCGTCAGAAGAGAGAGAGAGCCAGGCTTCTCCGGAGCCAGACAGAGAGGAGGCCTCCCCAAAACATGTCCACCCAGTCAGACGGAAAACAACACTTATTACCACAGCGCCAAGAGGGCAACTCGCCCCATTGGGGATAATAGCTAGGCATCTGGTTACATTTGATACACTGTAATGCTAGCTCTGTGACTAGTCTGCAGTCTGGAGTGTAGTAACAGATAATATTCCTCTCCATTAAACCTAGGGACTTTTGTATTGCACAGCTTGAAGCATAAGATTTAAAGCTTGAATAAATGTAGAGAATGTAGAACATTTGCATATTTGGCCATTTTTATCACATTTGGCAGCTATTGAATGACTGATGAAATCCCATATGGTAGCATTAATAGAGGCCATTTTCTCCTCTCTTCAGTGGGTGGCGGCTGGAGAGGCCATATTGTTGCTGGTAAGGAAATCTCAGAGCATACATTTGCTGTTCCTTATCTCCTAAATGAACTCATTACCTTGACATCCTGCCTTCCATCCCCTGCACAGATTGGCCTTGAATGTATAATGAAACATGGCTGTCCCCTCCCATATGCACAGTGATAGATTCCCAGCCCAGGTTCTAACTCTCGCCACTGCTTTCGCCTTTGATTTTGATTTCACTCTACAGCCAGATGACTACTCTTGAGGAGAAAAAAAACGAAGGAAGATAAGATTTGGGGCAAAAATATAACTCCCTCCTACAGTATATAGACTTCCTGTGGTCATGTCCCCTCTGAACTGAAGGTATATCAAACTCCGAGCAAGGCTCTGCTAGCATCGCTCTGCCTCCTACAACACCACCACAGCAATCTCAACAAATAGCTGTTTGCTCAGGGCACAGAGGACCCCACTCAGGGGGTTTGTCGTCATTGTTCCACCACTACAAAAGTGAGGCAGCCGTCGACAACAAACAGTTGTGGGCGTAAATTGGGTGTGCAATTTCCCCCTGGCTTGTGGTTTGATTGATTGTAATGGACAGTGAGATGAGAATGGGAGTGTGTGTCCAGGCCAGGAGGAGGGAAGGCTTTTAGATAGATCTCAGCTGGGTCTCGTCTGGCCTTGTCCATCTGCTATGTCTCCCCAGCATGGGGCCAACACCTAGCATCACCTAGCAGAACCAACAGCAAATTACTGCTACAAGATGGACTATATGGATGGGTAACAGCTGTCTTCTGGGGCGTGGAGAATGCGTAACACCCATTTCCTTCCCCTGTTGATAGCCTATACTCTTCCCATTCGCTACTGGGAACCAAGAACCTAATGTGCCAAACCATTCCATTCACGTCAATCACTTTTTTTTCCTGGCAGTTTATTTTAATTGCATATTATATGCAAATTGGTGCAGAATGATATAGATCTCACCTGAGATATGGTGGATGATAGCAGAGATATGATAATGGCAGATTTCCTCATGTTTTTATCTCAGAAACATACTCAATCACTAAGAAATGTTGATTATGCATGCATTGTGCATTGTAAAACAAACTCTCGAGGCTGCTGGCATTAGTGACAATTATGCTATTGTGGGAAACAATCAAGGTATTTCACCCCAGTCCAGATGCATGTGGAACACGCAGCATTGTTACAGATGTTGCTCAGTAAATGATTTATCTGCTTCCTTCCATGGAGTGTAAAAGTGTTGAACTACTCGACCTTGTAGCAGTGCTTTCAAGACTTGTATGCTAATACTAGCTAATACTATGCTAATACAGTAATACATTGAATTATTCAAAGGGCTTTGTTAACTCCAACAAGTGAACCTTAGATTATTTTTTTCTGCTTCTCTCAGCTTTCCTTTATATGGTCTTTGTGTGCTCTATAAAAAAAGACGTGACACGTTTCTCTGATATTCACCTGTTAATATTATCTTTGCAGAAATCATATTCATACAGTACTTTACTATCTTATGACAAGATATTTGAGATAAACCCTTTCATAATTAATATATAATTCAAAGCAAGAAGAGCATTCCGAGCATTTGATGTTATTGATGTCTCTTGTTGACTAATTCCCTTTGACTCATGTCTGCTGTCTTCTTGTCTTATCTGACACCTGTGACAGCACAGCACACTTTGATTGGTTAGTGTGCCCCACCCTAGGGCAGCACAGAACACTCTGATTGGTTAGTGTGCCCCACTCTACAGCACAGAAGCCGATGGAGCCGATGGAGAAGGATTGGACTTGTTCACCTCCCAGCCATTGTGCTCAGCCCACTGTTGGCTACACTGTGGTCGGTTTACCTTAATTTAAGGATCATAAATCAATCCACAGAAGTAGTCTTGCCTTGAGAGAAATTATTATAAAAATATCTATATTTTTTTTAACCAAGTCAGTGAGAACACATTTTTATTTACAATGATGGCCTACCGGGGAACAGTGGGTTAACTGCCTTGTTCAGGGGCAGAACAACAGATTTTTACCTTGTCACCTCAGGGATTCGATCCAGCAACCTTTCGGTTACTGGCCCAACGCTCTAACCACTAGGTTACCTGCCGCCATAAGTCGAAATGGTCCTCATAAGTCGAAATGGTCCTCACATGTTCCTTATCAGCATCAGTGTTGTTGCATCAATGTCATTCATGATTTCCTTACATTCTGAAAGTTTGTCAATATAAAAAAAGGTTTTATTGAAAAGGCATTATGTGTTACCCCTTCACACACGTGGGAATTGGCCTATATGGATATGGCTAAATTGAAATGTTTCTTACAGAAGAAGTAGGAAAAGCATATGCATAACCATGGTAGCAATTGAAAGGAAACGGTTTGGAGATAATGAGGGAGTTATTAGACCAAAGGTGACCAAAGGTCAATCCAAACACTACACTGTTTTATGTGCATTTTGCATTTACTGTACTTTTCACAGCATTTGTTGACAATGAAATCTGGATACATTCAGTAACATGATAACAATATTCCTGGAAAATGTGTTGTAGGTGCAACATACTGTACGACAAAAGAATGACAAAGGTTTGAGTTAGAGAACTGGTGTCTCCAAGTGGCCACAAACCTCTCCAAAGTGTGCACAGTTACTAAGCAGTTGCAACGCAATTGTCTTGAACTATAAGGTGTTTTTTTTTAGCTCTCCTAGCTGTACCGTTGAGGAACTAGAGCAAGCACACTTGTAGTTGTTTTGTTTGGAACACAACCCCGCATCCCCGTCATCACACAAAAAACGGTCCATTATAAATCGCAATCTGGGTCAGGTGGGCATGATTTGAAGGCTTGTTCTATTGCCAACATGACTAGCTAAGTTATAAAATATGATTTGCAAAAGTTGCCCGATTAGCGGGAGGGGTGGTTCAACTTCAGAACGTCTGTCATTCAAAACCCATACAGAGCTCTGAATCGCAGAGCCAGAGCTCTGACATTATGTTCCAATTTCGGCGCTTATTAGTGCCCAAATATGCCATTTTCAACCTGTATACGAGTATGGGCTACCACACTAGAATACATTTATTTATTCACATTGTACTCACAAAAGAACAGCAGACAAATAAAAAAATATAATATATTCTTTAAAATGAAAGAGCATGAACTTGTACGCCTGCCAGCAGTAGCCACTAAACACCACGGGTCCTAGCTACACAGAGGGTTTTTAAAACTGTTTCTATTTAGTGGCCGGCAGGAGGCAAGGACGGCCTCAATGTCAGAGCTCTCACCCACCGTGCTTAGTCCCTCCAGGCCTCAGGGTCACCACTCACATATTCCGAGACTCTTCAATCAATAACCTAGCAACCCAGCCTCCCCGCTCGGCCGCCCAACCCTGCTAAGAACCCCCAGGGGGCCGTGGGGTACAACCTAGCACAGACACTCACGACCCTCCAGAAGGTGACTAAACCTAGCTGTATCTGTGCAGCATTCACAGACCTATACAACATGTGGATAAACCAAGAAAGGTCAGTGGGTCAGTGCACCAATCACTCCAGCTTTGTGAATTCATAAAGGGATCCAGGCCATTAACACACATGGGTTCATTGCTAGAAGGCGTGCGTGAATCACTGCAGTGGATTAGAGGCTCTTAAATACGTGAGGTTCATTTGCACATTAGTATTCCCTCCCATAGAGGCTGGAGTCGTTCACTCTTTATGATAACACAAGCAGAGTGGTTCATTTGCCTATTCAGATGATGGAGAGATGGCTGCAGTGAGGCGTCACTGCCGCTAGATACTGCTGCAACCTGAAATGTGACGGCCCCTTTTGATGAATCAGTGGCCACCAACAGACTGACACTCGTGACGTGATATCATCTGCATCTGTTCATATGTAAATATTCAATTATGCCATTATTGGAACATGGATAAAGGAGATTGGAACTAAGCTCAAATGTCGTGGGAGGCAGGAGCTATTTCGGGAGAAAGAGGGAATAGTGGAGTGCGTATGCTACATTTGAGTGTCCCTGAATTAGTACCCCATTGCACCAGCCGTCTGCAATTGCATATAACTGACATGGGGCAAGACCTTACATCTGTGCCCATGCCTCTGCCAAGCTTCTACACCCTACTACTCATCACTACTTCACAAGAGCTACACAAAACCTACTGGTTTTACTACTTGTTTACTATTGCGATGTCTAGTAAACCAGTAGTAATTTATGTAGTAATGAGTGATACATTGGGACTTTTCACTACTGGTGAACACTACATATTTCCTATTCAAATCACTACATACATCTCCCTTAATGACTACTGTGTAACTACTGAGCTTTTTGGAATCTACAACTTAAAGCCTACACATGTTCACTACGTAATGCCTACACATTACTGCAGTATGTCTACTCAATCCCTATTGAATTACTACTGCCATTTGTGTGTGTAGTGTTGCCACTACTGATCACTACTGAATTGCTCCTGATCCTTTTTAGTTTCCTACAAACCCTTCTGAATTGCTATTGAAAACAGACACATTTACTGCTGTTTACCTATTCAAAATCACAATTGACATCTTCTTGTTTCACCATTGTGTCACCTCTAGACTAGTACACATGTTATTTCTTCAAGTTTCTAGCTGTAGTTACATCATTAAACAAGAAATAATAAGCTTATACAAACGTAACTGCATTTATATTTATCTATTAAAGGAATTACATATCAAATTACATATTTACAAATTTTGTATCCCTTTGAAGCCGTCTTCATTCAGCATTGACTTACCTATCTTCAGATCCTCTTTTTTGTTGCAGCCATATTTCTCCACCATGTAACCTTGTAGAAAATAAAGACAAGCACAAGAGACAACCAATAATAAGCCATTATCAATCATCTGCTAACAGAGGTCCAATAAGACAACACAGGAAAACATTTGATAAACAATGTTAATCTTACTGACAATGGCCTCATCTCCTTATGTCGAGGGCCTACTTGGTGGCAGGTCAAAAGAGGTAAGTGGAATGTGTATGTATACCAATATGAACATACTGCACATTTCCATTCAAACATACATACCGTACTTATTAGCTAGCATGATGAAAACAGAGGCTACATAGCTACATTTCAATGTGGCTAGCAAAGAGCCAGGCTAAACACGAGCGTTTTGGATAGCAATCTCTTTAATGTGGTAAAAAAACAGCTAAACAACGACGTTAAAGTATTCAAAAAACTTAAAGGAAAGTAAAAACGTATAGATGGTGCCAGCGTAAGGGCTATGAAAGACAGGACAACAAAGGATGAAAAGCGAAAAGCTTCACTATACAATCCCTACAAGTCTCTACATAGTCACTACTGCACGAATAGGTTTTGTTAAGGAATTCAATAGTACTTTTTCATGAGGCATTAAGAGTCAACATATTTTTTTTTATATGGGGGTAAAAATATTTTCTTTGGGGGGATAATTCACCTTTGACTGGTCAGACAGGCAGGAAACATAAGAAACATACAGTGGGGGAAAAAAGTATTTAGTCAGCCACCAATTGTGCAAGTTCTCTCACTTAAAAAGATGAGAGAGGCCTGTAATTTTCATCATAGGTACACTTCAACTATGACAGACAAAATGAGGGAAAAAAATCCAGAAAATCACATTGTAGGATTTTTAATGAATTTATTTGCAAATTATGGTGGAAAATAAGTATTTGGTCACATACAAACAAGCAAGATTTCTGGCTCTCACAGACCTGTAACTTCTTCTTTAAGAGGCTCCTCTGTCCTCCACTCGTTACCTGTATTAATGGCACCTGTTTGAACTTGTTATCAGTATAAAAGACACCTGTCCACAACCACACTCCAAACTCCACTATGGCCAAGACCAAAGAGCTGTCAAAGGACACCAGAAACAAAATTGTAGACCTGCACCAGGTTGGGAAGACTGAATCTGCAATAGGTAAGCAGCTTGGTTTGAAGAAATCAACTGTGGGAGCAATTATTAGGAAATGGAAGACATACAAGACCACTGATAATCTTCCTTGATCTGGGGCTCCACGCAAGATCTCACCCCGTGGGGTCAAAATGATCACAAGAACGGTGAGCAAAAATCCCAGAACCACATGGGGGGACCTAGTGAATGACCTGCAGAGAGCTGGGACCAAAGTAACAAAGCCTACCATCAGTAACACACTACGCCGCCAGGGACTCAAATCCTGCAGTGCCAGACGTGTCCCCTGCTTAAGCCAGTACATGTTCAGGCAAGTCTAAAGTTTGCTAGAGAGCATTTGGATGATCCAGATGAGGATTGGGAGAATGTCAGATGAAACCAAAATAGAACTTTTTGGTAAAAACTCAACTTGTCGTGTTTGGAGGACAAAGAATGCTGAGTTGCATCCAAAGAACACCATACCTACTGTGAAGCATGGGGGTGGAAACATCATGCTTTGGGGCTGTTTTTCTGCAAAGGGACCAGGACGACTGATCCGTGTAAAGGAAAGAATGAATGGGGCCATGTATCGTGAGATTTTGAGTGAAAACCTCCTTCCATCAGCAAGGGCATTGAAGATGAAACGTGGCTGGGTCTTTCAGCATGACAATGATCCCAAACACACCGCCCGGGCAACGAAGGAGTGGCTTCGTAAGAAGCATTTCAAGGTCCTGGAGTGGCCTAGCCAGTCTCCAGATCTCAACCCCACAGAAAATCTTTGTAGGGAGTTGAAAGTCCGTGTTGCCCAGCGACAGCCCCAAAACATCACTGCTCTAGAGGAGATCTGCATGGAGGAATGGGCCAAAATACCAGCAACAGTGTGTGAAAACCTTGTGAAGACTTACAGAAAACGTTTGACCTCTGTCATTGCCAACAAAGGGTATATAACAAAGTATTGAGATAAACTTTTGTTATTGACCAAATACTTATTTTCCACCATAATTTGCAAATAAATTCATTAAAAATCCTACAATGTGATTTTCTGGATTTTCTTTCCTCATTTTGTCTGTCATAGTTGAAGTGTACCTATGATGAAAATTACAGGCCTCTCTCATCTTTTTAAGTGAGAGAACTTGCACAATTGGTGGCTGACTAAATACTTTTTTCCCCCACTGTATGTATCTTCTTTGATGGGACGTTATCATATGTTATCCTCTAGCAGTGTTGTTAAACTGTATTTGGACATACTAAACTCAGAGCTTACTGTTGTGTGTGGTATTGGCAATGGAGATTAGCAAAGTGGTTTGCTTTGTTCCCAGAATTGGACCGAAAAATCCCTTCTCTCCTGTCATTCACTGTTGCAAAGTGGTGGCTCTTGATTGACCCCTGTCTGCGCAGTGTGACAGAAAATGATGTTGTCTCTGTCGGAACAGTAAACACACTCAACAGCCAACTCCATCTCATGCCACAGATCACAGAACACTGAGTGGCTCTGTTTACTATTCATCCACTTGCTATCACTTCCTTGTTTGTCTCTATTTCTCTCCCCTCTCTCTGTCTCTCTCTCCTCCTTATCTCCATCTCTTTCGCTTAATATTACTTTTTCAATTTACACTCTCCATAGATGCAGCTCTTCACTAGACACACAGCCATAGGCAACATTTACCATTCATTAAGCTTGCGGGACATTCAACAAAATGAATATGTGTGTGCGTGGTCGTACATTGTCATGTCTTGGTTATCTCCATTCATTTCCTGTCCCTTATAGTTGCCCCTGGATGCAAAGTATTGTTTCCACGCGGCGCCTGGTGTTGGTCTGCTTCAGCAAACATCCTTTGACGTTGATTTGACAAATTGTTTGTGTTCCAGATGCACTGAGTCATTTGGCCCCAGGGCACCGTTTGCAAAACACAACGATTTTACCTTTGCCTTGACCAATGGCTTTGCTTGGCTTTTATCAAAGGAAGCAGACTTGTTTTGAATCAGACCCGGATGTACAGTGCCTTGCAAAAGTATTCACCCCCCTAGGCAATTTTCATATTTTGTTGCATTACAACCTGTAATTTAAATTGATTTTTTTATGGATTTCATGTAATGGACATACACAAAATGTCAAGTGAAATGAAAAAAATAACTTTTTAAACGGAAAAGTGGTGCGTGCATATGTATTCACCCCCTTTGCTATGAAGCCCCTAAATAAGACACATAATTAGTTAAATAAAGTCCACCTGTGTGCAATCTAAGTGTCACATGATCTGTCACATGATCTCAGTAAATATACACCTGTTCTGAAAGGGCCCAGAGTCTGCAACACCACTAAGCAAGGGGCACCACCAAGCAAGCGGCACCATGAAGACCAAGGAGCTTTCCAAACAGGTCAGGGTCAAAGTTGTGGAGAAGTACAGATCAGAGTTGGGTTATAAAAAAATATCAGAAACTTTGAACATCCCACAGAGCACCGTTAAATCCATTATTAAAAAATGGAAAGAATATGGCACAACAACAAACCTGCCAAGAGAGGGCCGCCCACCAAAACTCACGAACCAGGCAAGGAGGGCATTAATTAGAGAGGCAACAAAGTGACCAAAGATATCCCTGAAGGAGCTGAAAAGCTCCACAGCTGAGATTGGAGTATCTGTCCATAGGACCACTTTAAGCCGTACACTCCACAGAGCTGGGCTTTACGGAAGAGTGGCCAGAAAAAGTCTTTGCTTAAAGAAAAAAAAATAAGCAAACACATTTGGTGTTTGCCAAAAGGAATGTGGGAGACTCTCCAAACATATGGAAGAAGCTACTCTGGTCAGATGAGACTAAAATTGAGCTTTTTGGCCATCAAGGAAAACGCTGTCTGGCACGAACCCAACACCTCTCATCACCCCGAGAACACCATACATCCAGTGAAGCATGGTGGTGGCAGCATTATGTGGGGATGTTTTTAATCGGCAGGGACTGGGAAACTGGTCAGAATTGAAGGAATGATGGATGGCGCTAAATACAGGGAAATGCTTGAGGGAAACCTGTTTCAGTCTTCCAGATATTTGAGAGGTTCACCTTCCAGCAGGACAATGACCCTAAGCATACTGCTAAAGCAACACAAGTGGTTTAAGGGGAAACATTTAAATGTCTTGGAATGGCCTAGTCAAAGCCCAGACCTCAATTCAATTGATAATCTGTGGTATGACTTAAAGATTGCTATAGACCAGTGGAACCCATCCAACTCAAATGATGCAAACCCCCCCAAATATGAATTTTAAGGCAACAAAAATAGTGAAAATGCCAAGGGGAGGTGAATGCTTTCGCAAGCCACTATTTTCATAGGACATCTAACTACCGGAAATCTCCAAAGTGATCCTCAGGGGGTCTGTTCAATAACTGAGCCTCGTGAATCACACTAATGCTCACTTAAATCCCTCTGAATTACTCCACATTATTTAACCAAATTTCAGCCCAGTTTGTCAGGTAATGTTATTTAAAATGGGATTTGAAGTTGTACTGGGGTTTAGGGGGGCAGTGGCTCCGGTAATCTGATACAGCCAGTGAACTAGTGGTTTAAACACTGAGTCGATGCCAACGTGTCTCCAAAGTCTCATGGATATGTCACATGTGCAACTAAATAAGCAGTGTCTTGGTGCTGTGCCAGGACAGGGATCAAAAACTCCTCTTATTCCTCGTTCATGACTACATTTGACTTCTATTCACAGACAGAGAACAGTGAAATCCCACGCCATCTTGTTATCTCTCTATAAAAGGCCGTACAAAGGTCATCTTGCGTATGTATTTACTCTGTAACTTGTTACCATTAGATGTTGAGGATGAATGATTGGTAAGGTGTGTTAGCTAGTAAAGGGTTGATGGTTGAATCGGAATGTGTAGTGGGCCTTTCATGCCAGCCAGATAACACCTCTACTTCCAGGGTGCTCTCCCAATGTTTCCCCACACTTTATGTGGGACCCTGGACCCAGTCCCTGTTCTGCGCGGCTAGCCTGGACACAAGCCCTATCAGGGTCTCATGTTTCACACCACACCAGCACCTCTTCCTCCCTCTGGCTGACAGGCATGTCCTCCACAGGGCTGAACGCCTCCGTCACCAGGGGGGAGGTGACACCAAGGTGTGGGGACTTAACGATGGGGCTGACGTTAACAGAACAGGGCCAACTGCATCACTTCTCCAGTGCATCATCTGTTCTCCCTCTCACCTCAGCCCCCACACAGTCACAAACCTATTTATGTGGATGTGTGACTGTGAGACACGTGCCTTTGACATGTCTCGCTAGCATCATCATTGACAGGTATGAAATACCATTTTATTATGTTTGTCTGTGGGAGGTTTGGCTGACAGAATACTGAACTCTCTGATCTTGTCTGAATTCTGCAAGTTAAGGATGTGCTGTCCTCTCTAATTATTAAGCGTTGTGGGTTAAACTCACACAAAGAAGGGCAATTTGCTGAGTTCAACAGCTTGCAGTATAGCAGATTTCAGCAGCAATCTAGCAGACAGCTCCTCACAGCAACAAGCTACAGTGAGGTCTCAGAAACCACTTTCTATGCCATGGCATGTACCTAACATAGTACTACTATACCATACAGTTATTCTGTTCAGAACAATGCTATGTATACGCCATTTTTAAGTGCGGTTGGGCCATTTTGTTTCTTATTAACTTGTGTAATGAGGTGAATGGAAAGAAGCAGCCGTCCCCGTCCTGTTTGTCCCGAGGCGGCTTCCGTATGTCCCGCCATCAGTCAGGAAGTCAGTGTGTCAGATGTTTTATTCAAGACAGCTGGGTATATTTTTGGCACCTGGCTGGTCCATCTGACCCACATCAAACAGCCCAGACAGCTGTTCTACAAAGACACTGGGCTGTTTATCTCCCCCTCCCCCCCAGTCTGATCAGATCAAAGGAAAAGGAAACTTTCCACCAGGGGAACATTGGCTGAGATCCAAAGTTTATTTCAAAGCATGATATCTCTTTGTGGGTCATTTGCGTTGATCAAATCACTCATTGGGACCAAAAGATGTATGTACAGTGAGGTAAAAAAGTATTTGATCCCCTGCTGATTTTGTACGTTTGCCCACTGACAAAGAAATTATCAGTCTATAATTTTAATGGTAGGTTTATTTGAACAGTGAGAGACAGAATAACAACAAAGAAATCCAGAAAAACGCATGTGAAACATGTTATAAATTGATAAGCATTTTAATGAGGGAAATAAGTATTTGACCCCCTCTCAATCAGAAAGATTTCTGGGTCCCAGGTGTCTTTTATACAGGTAACGAGCTGAGATTAGGAGCACACTCTTAAAGGGAGTGCTCCTAATCTCAGCTTGTTACCTGTATAAAAGACACCTGTCCACAGAAGCAATCAATCAGATTCCAAACTCTCCACCATGGCCAAGACCAAAGAGCTCTCCAAGGATGTCAGGGACAAGATTGTAGACCTACACAAGGCTGGAATGGGCTACAAGACCATCGCCAAGCAGCTTGGTGAGAAGGTGACAACAGTTTGTGCGATTATTCGCAAATGGAAGAAACACAAAAGAACTGTCAATCTCCCTCGGCCTGGGGCTCCATGCAAGATCTCACCTCGTGGAGTTGCAATGATCATGAGAATGGTGAGGAATCAGCCCAGAACTACACGGGAGGATCTTGTCAATGATCTCAAGGCAGTTGGGACCATAGTCACCAAGAAAACAATTGGTAACACACTACGCCGTGAAGGACTGAAATCCTGCAGCGCCCGCAAGGTCCCCCTTGCTCAAGAAAGCACATATACATGCCCGTCTGAAGTTTGCCAATGAACATCTGAATGATTCAGAGGACAACTTGGTGAAAGTGTTGTGGTCAGATGAGACCAAAATGGAGCTCTTTGGCATCAACTCAACTCGCCGTGTTTGGAGGAGGAGGAATGCTGCCTATGACCCCAAGAACACCATCCCCACCGTCAAACATGGAGGTGGAAACATTATGCTTTGGGCTTGTTTTTCTGCTAAGGGGACAGGACAACTTAACCTATCAAAGGGACGATGGACGGTGCCATGTACCGTCAAATCTTGGGTGAGAACCTCCTTCCCTCAGCCAGGGCATTGAAAATGGGTCGTGGATGGGTATTCCAGCATGACAATGACCCAAAACACACGGCCAAGGCAACAAAGGAGTGGCTCAAGAAGAAGCACATTAAGGTCCTGGAGTGGCCTAGCCAGTCTCCAGACCTTAATCCCATAGAAAATCTGTGGAGGGAGCTGAAGGTTCGAGTTGCCAAACGTCAGCCTCGAAACCTTAATGACTTGGAGAAGATCTGCAAAGAGGAGTGGACAAAATCCCTCCTGAGATGTGTGCAAACCTGGTGGCCAACTACAAGAAACGTCTGACCTCTGTGATTGCCAACAAGGGTTTTGCCACCAAGTACTAAGTCATGTTTTGCAGAGGGTTTAAATACTTATTTCATTAAAATGCAATCTATTTATACAAATTTTCACATGCGTTTTTCTGGATTTTTTTGTTGTTATTCTGTCTCTCACTGTTCAAATAAACCTACCATTAAAATTATAACCTGATCATTTCTTTGTCATTGGGCAAACGTACAAAATCAGCAGGGGATCAAATACTTTTTTCCCTCACTGTATGTCTGTTTAGCCGCCATTTTCTGTTCTTCCATTGTCCTTGCCAATGGCAGCATTCAACTCAACTGCCACAGAACTGACAGGTCCATCTAGACAAACGTCAAAAGATACACCAGGCCTTGTCTTTAGTGTCGGTGACACGAAGTAGAGAAGCCGTAAACTGACGGGCAGTGAAAATCTTAAGACCTCTCAGTTGATAATGGCCCTCTCTCTTTCTACAGTTGAGTCCGTGGGGACGATTCCACACACTTTTTTTTTGTTGATCCGCACATCTTTTTTAATGTCCACTGTTCAAAGCAAATTGCGCTTTGAGATTTCACTTGACTTAATGGGATTTGGCTGTGAATGGCTGTTTCCCTGCTCAATTCAAAGTCTGACGTTCCTTTTTAAATCAAGTGGTTGATGTGCGGAGACTGGGAGCTCATCAGGACGTTTTCTGTCCTGTTGCATCCTTTTGATCATAGTGGCAACAACAGAGACAATCATCTGTCTCATGGTAGTCAGATCATGTTGTGACCTAGAAATGAACAAAGACTGTAGCATAGAAACACACTTTACGCACATCATTACGCTGACAAATAACCTTAATGTGGTATACATACTGTGAATAATGCCACGTCATTGCATCCATCACTTCAATACCACGTCTTTGGGGACTTAACCTCAGAGGAGGATCAATGCTGCACAAGGGCACTTGGCCCAATATTCCAAAGATGCAGGATACTCTTACCCAGAATATTATGATAGAAATGTCACAATGTCCATGTGAGAGAGGGGCTGGGTAAATATGAGAGCCATGTCAGAGTTTGAAGTACAGCATGTCCCCCCAGAGCAGGGTGCTCCTCTTCCTCTCATTTCCTCCCTGCCTTTGGGACAGCATGGCAGCAAGGAGAGGAGGGAGAGCAGGGTGTGTATATTTACAGGCTTACAGTGTCATGGGTAAAGGACTGTCACAAAACTAGACATGCTCAAGTCTGTCCAAAACTGTATGCCATCATACATCTCAAAAATACCACCAACTAGATAGGTGAAAAGTTAGCTTGGCCTATGACAATTTAGTCAAGCATGTGTGTGCATGTGTTCTTACGTGTGCATGTGTGTGTGTGTGTGTACCCATGTCAAGCATATTAGTATCGAGTGAACCTTTGAGTTAGATACACCTGTGGAAAGGGTAAACCCTCAATGTAGATTAACACCACTTGTTCTTGCTGCCGATTATCATTTGTGAGATTTATTAAAACCAAGCCCCTCCTTTTGAAGATAATAAACCTCCAAGTCAGAACTCCTTAAAATGAGACCGAAGAGAGGGACCGTCCAGCGAATCACTCTTTGTTCCCTATAATGAATTATGGTGTACAAATGTTTTTTAAGACAATTTAGCTGCTAAGATCAGCCATCTGGCTTTACAGGTATTAAGGGTGCATTGAGCATTTAATTTAAAATCAGAGTAATTTAATGGCATTTGGCACCTTTAGCCTCGTCAATTTGAATTCCGGGCATAAACATCATTCATCCATCTACTGTAATAGAATTCTACTAGTGTTGTACTAGTCACCCCCCCACCAGCCCTATTCACCCCCATCCTTCTATATAAAGGACTGTGGCTTTATTTTATGTAGTTCCTCACCTACAGCCATGTTAATGACTTTCCCTCTATATCATGGAAATGTTGCTGCGCTCATTAAAGCTACAATCCGCTGTTGAAACAATAACAAAGCAAGGACCCCACCTCTGTTTTTGGTAAAAATCTGAGGGATGGGCCTGGAAAAATTGAACCACTCTCAAATTCATAGACGGAGAATGGATGCAAAGACTGACCATTGATGACATCAAAGTCCTAGTTTTAACCATGTTTAGAGGCTATACAGTCTTAGTTCACAAACATTGGAGTAAAACAAGCTTATATTTTGTGTTTTGATGGGGTACCACAATCTAACTAAGCTCACAAGCATTTCTAAGTTCTTCAATAATCAATGGGTATACAGTCAGAAGTTTACGTACACTTAGTTTGGAGTCAATAAAACAAGTTTTTTTCAACTATACAAACTATAGTTTTGTGCATGACACAAGTAATTTTTCCAACAATTGTTTACAGACAGATTATTTCACTTATAATTCACACAATTCCAGTGGGTCAGAAGTTTACATACACAAAGTTGACTGTGCCTTTAAACAGCTTGGATAATTCCAGAAAATGATGTCATGGCTTTAGAAGGTTCTGATAGGCTAATTGACATCAGTTGAGTCAATTGGAGGTGTACCTGTGGATGTATTTCAAGGCCTTCCTTCAAACTCAGTGCCCCTTTGCTTGACTTCATGGGAAAATCAAAAGAAATCAGCCAAGACCCCAGAAAAAGTGAAATTAGTCTTATATCGACATAACCTGAAAGGCCGCTAAGCAAGGAAGAAGCCACTGCTCCAAAACCGCCATAAAAAAGCCAGATTACGGTTTGCAACTGCACATGGGGACAAAGATCGTACTTTGTCCTCTGGTCTGATGAAACAAACATAGAACTGTTTGGCTATAACGACCATCGTTATGTTTGGAGGAAAACGTGGGAGGTTTGCAAGCCGAAGAACACCATCCCAAACGTGAAGCACGGGGTTGGCAGCATCATGTTGTGGGGGTTCTTTGCTGCAGGAGGGACTGGTGCACTTCACAAAATAGATGGCATCATGAGGGAGGAAAATTATGTGGATATATTGAAGCAACATCTCAAGACATCAGTCAGGAAGTTAAAGCTTGGTCGCAAATGCGTCTTCCAAATGGACAATGACCCCAAGCATACTTCCGAGGTTGTGGCAAAATGGCTTAAGGACAACAAAGTCAAGGTATTGGAGTGGCCATCACAAAGCCCTGACCTCAATCCCATAGAAAATTTGAGGGCAGAACTGAAAAAGCGTGTGCGCAAGGAGGCCTACAAACCTGACTCAGTTACACCAGCTCTGTCAGGAGGAATGGGACAAAATTCACCCAACTTATTGTGGGAAGCTTGTGGAAGGCTACCCGAAACATTTGACCCAAGTTAAACAATGTAAAGGCAATGCTACCAAATACTAATTGAGTAAATGTAAACTTCTGACCCACTGGGAATGTGATGAAAGAAATAAAAGCTGAAATAAATAATTCTCTTTACTATTATTCTGACATTTCACATTCTTAAAATAAACTGGAGATCCTAACTGACCTAAGACAGGGAATTTTTACTATGATTAAATGTCAGGAATTGTGAAAAACGAAGTTAAAATTTATTTGGCTACGGTGTATGTAAACTTCCGACTTCAACTGTGTATCATACATTTTTAAGTCCACAAATGGACATAGCAACTGATTAAGACACAACAGAGCTGCATTAAAGCAAGTCAGTGTCTTTTTCTTACCTGCTTAAAGGATACGTCATGGAGATGGTGTGGAGCATAGGGTTTCAGTTATTAAGTTTGATCATGTTGACGACTACATTTCTTACCCTAACAGTGGATTGTCTTCCTTTGATTTAATGTGCTGATACACGCAATGGCTCCCAAGGTTTCCATATGTTATGCAGCATCAAATATCATCTTATGCTAGTACCTACGTGTCTTTAAGCATCACATTGGCAGTGTCTTGGGAGCCTGATCGAATTCATTGCTCCAGTCGTTAGCAAAAAGGGGCCCTTCCAAAAAGGGGGAGCGGAATGGGACGTGGTGGGGGAATAGAAGAGTGTTTATGAGGAAGCTATAATTAGATTAGAAAACGATTTTGTCCATTAAGTTTGCACAGAGTGGGAAATTGTCTTTGGCGCTCTGTCTTACAAACAGACAAGAGAACAGACATTAAAACATAGTCATTACACACATTGAGCATTTCCAAGTCAATTCATCCGTCTTATTAAGGATTGCCACTGCAGAGGGGATGAAGGATTTCTTCAAACCGTTCTTTTGTGCGGGTGGCATCTTTAGTCTCCGGCTGGACGGCAGGCAGCATATGGAAGGATGCGTACAGTGCGTGGATGTTGTCGTTAAAGACCTGGAGTGCATTCCTTGTAATGTTCTGTGTGTAGAGTTCTGGGAGTGGTGGCTGTTTGCTTCCGACTATTGCACTGGCCTGATTGACAACATGTGCCAGTTGAATTACACGGTGGAGTGTTTGATTAGCTTTTATCCCATGGTGGGGCTCTCCAGGATGCTGCGTGGAGACGGATGGACTGCTGAGGTCTGACGTTGTTTATTTGGTCGGTGTGCTTCGGTGGAAGAACGTGCCAGGCGTGGACGCAGACGGGCCTCAGATCAGGGGAGCAGCAGGCTCACCCCTCACCCCTCCTTGATGGCCCTTGGAACCCCAGCCCCTCCCGGTACTTGGAACATGATTGATTTTAATGCATTCCAAATGAGCCGTTGCCAGGGCCCAGAGGTCTCTTTCGGGACAGCGAGTGGAGAGGAGAAACGTTTTTATTCCCATACTCTTTTGAGGTCCGATTTCTGGTCTGTGTTGAATTTCCTGACCTTCTGTATTGGCTTCTCCTAAAATCTGAGGTGAGTCTGTCAGTTAACTGACCCAGACAAGGCAGACAGGCTGCCTCCGGTCTTAGTGAGATACTCATGATGAGAAATTATAATCCTGCAAATCGATCCATTTCCACCTGGGAAATGTATAGATTTTTCTCCATAAACGATAACCTTTGGACAAATCTGTGTTTCACCGTAAAGATGTACAAACGCTATCTATCTTTGCTAGCATGAAGGTAAGCATACAAACTAAGCTAAATATTTGATCTACAGGCCAAGGTCACCTTGAGGGTCCAGTACCAGCATCTACAATTCTCAGCCAGCAGCTATACTGTATATGGCATGATGTCAATATGTTTACTCCTCCAGGTTTGGTTTCAGAAGCTACTGGCAGGGCATAACATGACAACATGATGTCCTTTGACCTGACCATGACTCCTCCAGTAGCTCCTAGGTAGAGAGAAGGAGTGTAGTTTCTAGTAGCCATTACAGACGTACAGAGACACATCTGACTCATCTTTCCCAAAACAGCCAAGTGATTTCAGAGAAGGCTTTCAGTCCCTCCATCTGCCCCTTGCTAATCCACCCTTATCTCACATCATAGTACTCTCATCTCTCAATTTTCCTCTTTTGTTTTGTTTTTGACCGAAGATGCCTGTTTTGTTATCTGCCCTAGTGAAGTCATGCGATAAAACAAAGCAAGACCCGGCGGAGATTAAGATAGGAAACAGTGGAGAGACAGGATATTGGAGGAAATAATGCCAGAAAGGGGTCTGTGTTCTGTGGTGCATTCCCCTCACTTAGAACTAAAAAGCTGTCATGTTCGACAAGCAGGCACGCACAAAACAAAGACCAGAGCTGAATTACCGTGGCTAATATATCCCAATGTTCCCAAAGTGAGCCTAAGCTTTGGCAGAGTGTCTGCTGCTGTTGGGCTAATAGGACTTGATAAAAGTCAATGCGCGGGCCATTTCCCCACCCACATAGATTTAAAGGATGGGGAAGCACAGGATTGTATGTAGGCAAAGTGGATATGGATTGATACTGTATATTCAGACTGGGGACTAATGCAGAGACAGAGCAGAGGAGAGGTGTATTAATATGTGATCGCTGCCATGGGTTATAGAGCTATTTATAATTCCTGGGAAGCAATCAATTCTGTTTCGCAGGCAGCGGAGTGGTGAGTGTTCAGGGTATAATTCACAGGGTGTTGGTTTGACTCTGTTTTGATAGACTACACTTTTCACCCTCTCTCTGAAAAAGGTGGTGCGTTTCCTAGAAAAGACATGAGCCCTCACCCTGTCTGCACTTATCAGACAAATGTTCAAGGTGTCTGCCTCTGGTTTCAGCCCGTACAGGAGAGCTTGAGAAATGTTGAATAACTAGGATTTCATGTTCTATTCATATCTAGATGACTAGGTTTAAGGGTGTGTCTGGTGTCAAATAACAGTAACAATATCACATTCACACTAGTTCCCTCATGCTGCTTAGACAACATGAAATAAACATTTACCATATTTCCTTACACTTACTACCCCAGGAGTAAGAAATTATACTTTAAATGGTATGTTGTCTCCATTTTATTAGTTTTGACAATCTGAATAAGCTGGCTTTATGGGCAGTCTCTTCACACAATGGCCTCAACTACTCTCCTTGCCGTTATTATTGCAAATCGTGTTGCTTTTATAACTAAAATGACAATGGCATCAACAACAAGCACCTCTCTGGATGGCACCACACTACAGCCGTACTTGACTTTAGCATTGGGAATCATCAGAGTGCAAGCTCATGCTAGCCTCTTTAGGGCCTGTGAAGCTACCCTGTCCCTGAAGGCTGTGTGTCAAAATGTTACAGCCCTTCTCGTTCACTCTAAATAAACAAAGGGGAAATGGCCCTCCAGTTTGAGGGCAGCTGTCAGACAATCTACCATTGGTGCACTCTGTCCTTCTTGACCAAGGTGTCATCCCATACAATCCATCCACAGAGAGAGACAGCCACAACAATCCTGTTGCCCATCTAAAAAGTAATGGGAAACCTGACTAAATGGGGTTTTAGAGCAGAGCCCAGCTAGCACATTGGTTCTCAGAATGTCATGGGATGGCTGGGAGTAGATCAGGGTGGGATAAAAATAATGGCCTCCTCCAAGGAAACTATTGAAAAGGCTGTTGACCTGCTCCGTGTTGGAAGACTGCTTCCTCTTCTACTGTACACTGCTTTCTTTATACTATCTCAAACATATCCTTCTGTCATTGTGTCACGTCGGTATGAAGAGATTCGGGAGACAGGCGCAGGAATGCCTAATATTTTTTTTTATTAAGCCCCAAATTACGGCGTGCCGTGTAAAGGCACGGGGACGAAGACCAAACAAACACGTACACAAAACACAGGGTTGAAACCCAAACAAAAGAGCAAGGAGTACCTCGAATAAATAGCGCACAATGATTAACACACGGGACGAGACCAGTAATCATCTGCGCAATCCACAAGGGCACGAAATCCCAAAACACACAGCACAGGTACTCACACACACCAACTGACATTGTAACAATAATCGACGATCATGGTAAACAAAGGGCACATATATACAAATACAATCAGTGGGAATAGGGGCCAGGTGTGCACAATGAAAGTTCCAGAGGGATCCGTGACACATTGGGTATTTAAGCCGTTCATCCTCAGTCCCAGCAAATAGGATATGTACATCTGCTTATATTTTCTTAAAGCAACTAGCTATATAGGCTAGATGTGACACTGCAGTCCTAAATTATGTCACCATTGCCCTTGATTCTAAGCAATGTTGTGCTGCTATTTTTATTGACTTGGCCAAAGCTTTTGATACGGTAGACCATTCCACTCTTGTGGGTCGGCTAAGGAGTATTGGTGTCTCTGAGGGGTCTTTGGCCTGGTTTGCTAACTACCTCTCTCAAAGAGTGCAGTGTATAAAGTTAGAACATCAGCTGTCTCAGCCACTGCCTGTCACCAAGGGAGTACCCCAAGGCTCAATCCTAGGCCCCACACTCTTCTCAATTTATACTGAACAAAAATATAAAGGCAACATGTAAAGTGTTGAAATAAAAGATCCCACAAAAAGCATATTTCTCTCAAATGCTGTGCATATTTTTTGCTTACTACCCTGTTAGTGAGCATTTCTCTTTTGACAACATAATCCATCCACTTGACAGGTGTGGCATATCAAGAAGCTGATTAAACAGCATGATCATTACAAAACAAGGCCACTCTAAAATGTGCAATTTTGTCACACAACACAATGCCACAGACGTCTGAAGTTTTTAGGGAGTGTGCAATTGGCATGCTGAGTGTAGGAATGTCCATCAGAGCTGTTTCCAGGGAATGAAATGTTAATTTCTTTACCATAAGCCACCTACAATGTCTTATAGAATTTGGCACTGTGTCCAACTGGCCTCACAACAGCAGACCATGTCTATGGCGTCGTGTGGGCAAGCGGTTTGCTGATGTCAACGTTGTGAACAGAGTGCCCCATGGTGGCGGTGGTACGGGCATGCATTAGCTACAGACAACGAACACAATTGCATTTTATTGATGGCAATTTTAATGCACAAAAATACTGTGACGAGATCCTGTGGCCCATTGTGAGGCCCCCCTTTTTTTAAGGTATCTATGACCAGCAGATGCATATCTGTATTCCCAGTCATGTGAAATACAGTAGAAGTCCTACATACATATAGATTGGGGTCATTAAAACTCGTTTTTCAACCACTCCACACATTTCTTGTTAACAAACTATAGTTTTGGCAAGTTGGTTAGGACATCTACATTGTGCATGACACAAGTAATCTTTCCAGCAATTGTTTAGAGACAGATTATTTCACTTATAATTCACTGTATCTACAATTCTAGTCGGTCAGAAGTCTACATGCACTAAGTTGACTGTACCTTTAAACAGCTTGGAAAATTACAGAAAATTATGGCTTTAGAAGCTTCTGATAGGCTAATTGAGATCAGTTGAGTCAATTGGAGGTGTACCTGTGGATGTATTTCAAGGCCTACCTTCAAACTCAGTGCCTCTTGGGATTTTTCATGGCCTCAGAAAAGAAATTGTAGACCTCCACAAGTCTGGTTCATCCTTGGGAGCAATTTCTAAACGCCTGAATGTACCACGTTCATCTGTACAAACAATAATACACAAGTATAAACACCATGGGACCACGCAGCCATCATACCGCTCAGGAAGGAGACGCGTTCTGTCTCCTAGAGATGAACGTACTTTGGTGCGAAAAGTGCAAATCAATCCCAGAACAACAGCAAAGGACCTTGTGAAGATCCTGGAGGAAACAGGTACAAAAGTATCTATATCCACAGTAAAACGAGTCCTATATTGCATTACCTTAAATGCCGCTCAGCAAGGAAGAAGCCACTCTTCCAAAACTGCCATAAAAAAAGCCAGACTATGGTTTGCAAAGATCGTACTTTTTGGAGAAATGTCCTCTGGTCTGATGAAACAAAAATAGAACTCTTTGGCCATAATGACCATCGTTATGTTTGGAGGAAAAAGGCGGAGGCTTGCAAGCCGAAGATCACCGTCCCAACGTGAAGCACGGGGGTGGCAACATCATGTTGTGGGGGTGCTTTACTGCAGGAGGGACTGGTGCACTTCACAAAATAGATGGCATCATGAGGGAGGAAAATTATGTGGATATATTGAAGCAACATCTCAAGACATCAGTCAGGAAGTTAAAGCTTGGTCACAGTGGGTCTTCCAAATGGACAATGGCCCCAAGCATACTTACAAAGTTGTGGCAAAATGGCTTAAGGACAACGAAGTAAAGGTATTGGAGTGGCCATCACAAAGCCCTGACCTCAATCCTAAAGAACATTTGAGGGCAGAACTGAAAAAGCGTGTGCGAGCAAGGAGGCCTACAAACCTGACTCAGTTACACCAGCTCTGTCAGGAGGAATGGGCCAAAATTCACCCAACTTATTGTGGGAAGCTTGTGGAAGGCTACCCGAAACGTTTAAGTTAAACAATTTAAAGGCAATGCTACCAAATACTAATTGGATGTATGTAAACTTATGACCCATTGGGAATGTGATGAAAGAAGTAAAAGCTGAAATAAATCCTTCTCTCTACTAATATTCTGACATTTCACATTCTTAAAATAAAGTGGTGATCCTAACTGACCTAAAACAGGGAATTTTTACTGGATTAAATGTCAGGAATTATGAAAAACTGAGTTCAAATGTACTTGGCTAAGGTGTATGTAAACTTCCGACTTCAACTGTACATAGATTAGGACCTAATGAATTTCTTTCAATTGACTGATTTTAGATTTTTGTTCAGTATACATCAACAACATAGCTAAGGCAGCCTTGTCCAATTATATGCAGATGATACAGTCTTATGCTTAGCTGGTCCCTCCCCAGATTTTGTGGTAAATGTTCTACAAGGAAGTTTTCTTACTGTCCAACAAGCTTTCTCTCCCCTCAACCTTGTTCTGAACACCTCCAGAACAAAGGTCATGTGGTTCGGTAAGAAGAATGCCCCTCTCCCCACCAGTGTGATTACTACCTCTTGAGGGTTTAGAGCTTGAGGTACTCAAGCTTGAGGTATACAAGTACTTGGGAGTATGGCTAGATAGATGGTACACTGTCCTTCTCTCAGCACATATCAAAGCTGCAGGCGAAGGTTAAATCTAGACTTGGTTTCCTCTATGGTTCTCGCTCCTCTTTCACCCCAACTGCCAAACGAACCCTGATTCAGATGACCATTCTACCCATGCTAGATTACTGAGACGTTATTTATAGATCAGCAGGTAATGGTGCTCTCGATCGGCTAAATGCTCTTTACCATTTGGACATCAGATTTGCCATCAATGCTTCTTATACTGTAGGACACATAACTGCACTCCATTCTCTGGTCATCTCTGTATACCCGACGCAAGATCCACTGGTTGATGCTTATTTATAAAACCCTCTTAGGCCTCACTCCCCCCTATCTGAGATACCTACTGCAGCCCTCATCCTCCACAACACCCGTTCTGCCAGTCACATTCTGTTAAATGTCCCCAAAGCACACACATCCCTGGGTCGCTCCTCTTTTCAGTTCGCTGCAGCTAGCTACTAGAACGAGCTGCAAAAAAAACACTTAAACTGGACAGTTTTATCTCCATCTCTACATTCGAAGACTAAATCATGGACGCTCTTACTGACACTGATGTTTTGTTGTCTCTACCTTCTTGCCCTTTGTGCTGTTGTCTGTGCCTAACAATGTATGTACCATGTTTTTGTTGCTACCATGTTGTGCTGCTGCCATGTTGTGTCGCTACCGTGTTGTTGTTGCTAACATTCTGTGTTGTCATGTGTTGCTGCCATGGTGTGCTGTTGTCTTAGGTCTCTCTTTATGTAGTGTTGTGGTGTCTCTCTTGTCATGATGTGTGTTTTGTCCTACATTTCTATTTTTAATCCCAGCCCCCGTCCCCGCAGGAGACCTTTTGCATCTTGGTACGCAGTGATTGTAAAAAATTATTTGTTAACTGACTTAAATACAGGTTAAATAAATAATTAAAATAGTAGTTAATGATCAAAATCAAAAATATAGCAGCTCTGTTCCTCCCATCCTAGCTAATAAACACAGCGCGTGCACGTTGTTGTCCTAGTCTGTTTGATGATGAGGGATGTGCCAACCCTAATGAGCACTTCAGAGAGAGACACGTTTCCTGTCGGTAGCCCACTTTTGGTGCCCTGAAGCTTTATACCTCAGCAATAGACGTCCCTACCAAGCACTGGAGGAATGAAAAGGTCCAAGATGAGTGGCAGGACTGGAGCATGGGCCTGCACATGAAATAGGGTTCATCACTGCAGGTCATCACACCCAACTTACCAGCAACCAACCACTTAGGTGACTCACTGCCGTACAATAAAAGCCATCCTTCAACTCCCATCCTAAATAGCTGTTAATGGTGTTTTTAAATCTGCTGTTGTATATTGTCCAGAGACTGGACGCCTGGACATGTAATATTCATCAGAATAACATGCCTCTGACACTTGGATAACCACATGAATAATGAAAAAGGGCACAGGCTTCAACATAAACATACTGATGGATGCACTATAGAATATGAATTACATGATAATTGAATGTAAATGCGTGTCGTTTAGTCGCTGTAGGGAAGACTCAACCTAGGAAGAGTCCCAGATAGTATATAAGGTTGTTCACCCAAGCATACATCATCTTTTGGCATGATGAGATCCTCTGTACTGTCCTGTACTCTTGTCAAGAGATAAGAAATTAGTCCAGCAAAGTTGAACCACGTGACCCTGTACTAAGAGGGCTGGATCGATGCGATGGTCGCCCTGGTCATTCTTATGACAGTTACCCTGACCTATCAGCATTCATATCTCAGGGTGGTGGCGGACCTTCCTGACGCAGAGGCCAGGGATGTGACAGTAGACAGGGGTGGAGGAGGTAGGGTCTGGGGTCTGTTCAAAACCCCTGTGTCCTCTTCCCTCCTCCCTCCAGCCCCCTGCTCTGTCGTTGGCTCCAGTGTGAGTAGTGAAAGGTCATCCTCTGCTGTCCTGTATTATCTGCCCTTTCTGTTCAGCCAAGATCCCCCACTGCTCTCCAGCCTGCTGTCTCTGTTTCTCTCTGTGCCCTGCACCACACAGCGTCCACCAGTCAGACATGAGATTAAAACACTGTCTGTCTGTCTGCACACTGTCCTACTGTCCATCCTTCTGTCTTTCTGTCTCTCTGTGCTCTGCACCACACAACCTCCACCAGGCAGGGATGAGATTAAACACTGTCTGTCTGTCTGCACACTGTCCAACTGTCCGTCCTTCTGTCACTCTGTGCTCTGCACCACACAGCCTCCACCAGGCAGAGATGAGATTAAACCCTGTTTGTCTGCGCACTGTCCTTCTGTCTCTGGTTATAATTTCCCGTTTTAAACAAACATGGAGCCTCTCTAATTACCTCTGAGCCTGATTAGCAGTGTTGGACCGTGGAAAATACTTTAATTACTTCCAGGTTGGCATCCTCTATATGTCTCAATGGCAAGGACTCTGGCTGTCTTCGTATCTCTCTTTCTGACCTCTCGTTTTATTCCCCCATTATCTTTCTCTCTCTACCCTCCCCTCTCTCTCTCGCTCCCTCTAGTTCTCTGGTGATCAGTTTATGAAGTATTAGCACAATGGGGCTGCCAAAGTCTTACAGTGATCAGGATGTGTCTAGCTACCACACAGAACACAACACGACAGGCTTCCAGGCACTGAATGTCCTATCCATGTTTTTGGCAGCGGTACAAATATTTGGCAAGATTAAGTCTGATTAATTACTTGCAGTCCTTAGTTTAACACCAATAGTCACTTGACACAAAGTGACAGCACAGTAAGAGACTGTAACTGTTCACGGCTCCTTAGTCTGATTGCAGATTTATTGAAAATGAATCCATGTTAACAGTCGAAACAATAACAGTTATTCCCAATGTGAAAGAATGGTTACATAGATTAGTCTGTAATCACCTCTCTCCAGGCATACATCTGCTACTTTCTTACTAATGTAATCATGCTGCTTGAACTAATTAGTTTGCAAAAAGGTTTTTTCTGCTTAAACCAAATTGTTATGATAAATATTAAAAAGAAAACATTGCAAGTATGAAAACAATGTGTTGCAATCGCTGGTCGTCATAAAGTAGCAGTTTCCCTCTCTCTCTGCTCCGTGATTATGCATGTAACTGGCACAGAGTGAGTTATTTATATTTTGGAGTGTGTCGCCCCAATGCCATGATGTATCGCCTGATTGCCACAACTGTTTTTATGGGTCAGACAGAGCTCACACACACACACACACACACACACACGCACGCACGCACGCACGCACGCACGCACGCGCGCGAACAAAGAGTATATTTCTCACCTCGATGCTCCTCTTCCTCCCCATCTAAATATAAACGTGACTAACGGCGGGGCGATAGCGCTCACCCTCAGTCAAGATTGCGACCCAGCACCAAGTCCCAATTACACCTGAGCTTTTTGGGTCTCTCCACCAATGACAGACAGATAATTATCGTTGTCTGTGAATAATGCATAGGTAATAAACGTGGTGCTGCCAGCTATCGTTTGCCTTTTTCAGTGCCCCCAGAGGAACCTGTCAGGCGGGTGCTCGCCTGGCGGCTTGGCATGGCCCCCACCCACCCCCCTCTCTCTGTCCCTTTGTCCCGCTGTCCCTCTGTCCTCATACACTAGATGGCACAAAGACAACAGAGCAGAGGTGCACTTTAATCTATGTAACAGTGGGCGTACAGCCAAAATGTCTATTACCTTGTAGTCGAGATGAATATGACAAATGACAGGGGAAAATAGAATGTGGACTCATGTAGTACGAGGCAATTTAAGCACTGCGTATGTGCCATGGAAAGGCAGAAATGCTATGTATTTTCATCAGGTTCTCTCACATAGACCTATACATTCTAATCACATACTCCTTCTCATTGTAATTATTGTGGGAATTCTGGTCATCACCTGTACCACCGAGTGTAGCTAATGACTGTTGACTCATGCTTGTTCTGCCTCTTTAGAAAACCAGCAAGAGCAATTGCGAGTAATTTAGCATCAAATCAAATGATGACAGTTTGAATATGATGAAACCACATTTACCTACAATGTGTTAATTCACCATCTGTTATTGAATTTCAATAACAATACTGAAACAAGCCAAGACTCACAGCAGAAAGCAGTAGGTGTAAAACATGCTTTAGTGACTACACACTACAGTGTATGATAAATCACTTCCTGTTTGTCATAAACATACTGAATGTGACCTCCGCCTAATCCCTAACGTGACCATATTATTTTAGGTACCAGTATTAGGAACGTCTTCCTTGAGATGAGTAAATGGCATTCCCGCCGAGTCTCATCCGGCCCGGGCTCATCACGGCCTTCCCTGTCACCACGGCTACCGGCGTTTGTCACCCATATGAATCATCCCACCTCTGCCGCAGCCGCCTCATCGGTCATTGTTTCAACGTTGATTTCTTTCTTGACGCCTTCATCACCACCATCCATCACACTCAGAGGAGCTTTCCTCCTCCTCTCCACCTCACCAGTACAGAGAAGATAAAAGGAGGAACTTCTCTTCCTCTACTTCTCCATACTTCTGTATGGAAGTTCTCTCTTTTATATTTTTTGTACTGCAGGCTGTCTTTGTTTTTCTCCTTTGCGCTCTTTCCTGCCCTATTGGGAGTCCAAGTGTTAACTATTTTGATCACTTAAATTGAGTTTTCCTCAACCCACATGGAAAATGGACTCTTGTCACTTTTAGTAAGGCGATTCAGGTAGAAGCAATATGTTGTTCATCTCTCTACCTCCCCTCTCGTCTCTCTCTGGGATGAGGTGTGCTTATTTCCTGTCCTGGCAGAGGGAACCGGCCCCTGAGGGGACGATCGAAGCGGGGGGAGAATTAAGCCTCAGTGTCCCCTGTCACTTTGGGTTTCAAGACCTTACATTACTGTTAACGTAGTGGGGCTTCAATGGAGGAGCCTGCGGGGGATATTAGCGCTTAGGGCTCTCTGGGCACAACTTCAATTGGTTATTGATTTCAGATCTTAATGAAAAAATACAACTTTACTTTGGGCTTATCAAGCTGCAAAAACTAGATATCCACAATATTACAGTTTCTATTGCGGATATTGGCCTGTCTTATTTTCTGTCGGTTCAATCAAGGGAACAGTCTGCAGATATCAAATGTGTCAGCAAATGCAAGTTAAAAGCCCTGACCTGGATCAGATGGGAAAATCTACCCATTAGCTAGTATTAACTCACAACGCTGATGTTGAGGATAGAAACCATTTTGGTTTCTTCCTGGTGGGCGTCAGGGCCAGTCAGCGCATTTGTGATTACCCAATCACAACCATTTATTCAGCCCTGTGTTTGTGCATCTGTCTCAAGAGGCTTTAACCCTTTGAAGAAAATGGTCTCTTAACCTGAACCGTCTCTGCAAATCGGAACAGTCCAAGAAATAGATTGAGGTGTTTTTTCATTGGGAAAACACTTAGTGGCATAGCACTCTGGGGAGTACATGGAAGAAACCATTGACATGCCTTCCGTGGTGAGGCCTTGATTTTAGCTCTCCATTTAGGCCCGATTGAAGTCTTTCCACAAGGACCACTGAGCCACTTACAAACACAACAGAGCCCTGACCAATCCTACAACGTCCTTCTTTAACTGTGGCTTTAAGACCATGGCTGGTTGTGTCTACTGCTTTGTGGGAATATATAAGTTGACTGTTCAGTGAACAGAACTAAGACAAAACAGCACAGAGTTCGTCAATACAGTACAAGACACAGACAAAATGTATGTGTGGATGTTGAGGATTGGTGTGTGTGTGTACATTATTAGTGTACAGTATGTGTATGAGGTTTGCAAGTTTGTGTGAAAACTTAAGGAAACCTGCAACGTGACATAAGATGGTTACACAACTGCAAGAAGCGGTTGTTGAATATGCATACACAGCGCTCTCCCACCTCCCACTTACCTACCCTTTACACCCCCCACCCCCCAGCGCAATCTTCACATGCAAATGCCCCAGTCTGTGGGTGGGCTGTTGCTGTGGCAAACCCGGGAACATAAATTACATTTGCATGTGATTGAGGAGGACCAGGTTCTCAGTAGGACTGCGTCACAGTAAATAGGGACAGTCAGAGGGGGTCATGATTGCACACTTCCCTGGTGCACTTCAAAGCAATCAAAATTATAGCCTCCCTCCCCGCCCGTGAGAGGGGCGGCGCCGCCAACTTTTTTAGGGCCGTCTCTGTCACCCACTGGAGTTAACTTCTGACACTGCAATTGCAATTGCAGGGTAACTCATCGGGTGACACAGCCTCTGGTATGGTTGTGAAGTACAGTATTGTGGTTGTGACATGGGTATTTTATGTCTTGATATTAGTATGACTCGTCATTGGTCTAAACTACCTGAAGTGACCATGGTGTGCATTTTGATAGAAAATACGGTGGAAAATTCTAAAAGAAGTTTTGGAAATGTAAACTGCAATGAGGTGAAAGTTTCAATGAACACTTCATGATTAGACCATTATTGGGAGAGGAAATAAATCAAGTAGCTACGTATATCGCTTAAAGGCCCAGTGCAGTCAAAAACGTGATTTTCTGTATTTGTATACACTATGAGGTTGGAATAATACTGTGAAATTGTGATAATGATAATACCCTTTTAGTGTAAGAGCTGTTTGAAATGGTGGACATATCCCAGAAAAGCTGAGCGATCTTGCAACTATTAACTTTGATGGAAAAATTAGCTAAATTGAATTTTGAAATCATGGAGAGGGAAACACCTATTCATTTACTGGAAGATGACCCTGATTAATTATTTCATGATATCGCAGTTCACATATTTACTACGACTCAAGGAGAATCCCTTTTCAAATCATATGAGAAATTTTTTTTTTCACTTTATTTGGAATGGAAAACCAGATAAAGTTAAACAAGCATATTTATATAACAAAAAGGAGTTTGGAGGGTTAAGACTTTAATATTAAGGCATTAAAGCTCTCTCTTAAAGCCTCCATTGTATCCAAATCCAAACTAGTTTTCTAGCAAGCTACTAAGAGAGACCCATCCTATGTTAAAGAGTGGCCTTTTTGTAGACTAAAATCTTACATTTTCAGGGGATTGACAATGGATTCCTGTTTAAAGTATCCTCCTTTCTAAATGAAGTCATCCAGAAAAGCATATTATGTGTAGCATTTCCCTGGGATTGAAAATAGTTTGGGTTTATTTTGTTGCATCTAGAGACTTCTCCATAAGTCAATGATTGGTCTTTTACTACAGGGACAGTGTGGACTCAAAGGAATTTCAAAGTAAGAGCTGCCTGCATGTCATGTTTATAGCCAGGCTTCAGAAAAGATTCAGAGGTCATAAGTGCTGCTTCATTGGACTATAAATGATGCCTTCCTATTTTATACTTAAAAATTTTAGCATATTCTATTCTACTGCCATTTACTTTATGTCCATATTCCTATATTTTATTCTTTCTTATTGTTGTTGCATTGTCAAGAAGGAACCTGCAAGTAAGCATTTAGTTGGACGATGAATACCATGCATATCTCGTACATACGACTATTAAAAACTTGAATTGCATTATAGTCTGTGTGCTGTCCTTCCTACACACAGATGCACACATACACACACTAACACGTACACAGGCAGTGAACCGAACAGCATCAACAGCCCCGTCCAGCACAGAGTAGTTCACAATGACGCAACTAGACGGCTTATGTAACATCATAGCATGTATCCCTGCTGGAACTGGAGCAGAAGAGCATGTGAGACTTAGCAACACTGGAGTCTCTCGCTCTCTCTCTCTGTCTAACTCTGTCTCTCTCTCTGTCTTTATTTCTATCACTTTCTCTCTTCTCCCCCTCTCTCTTTCTCTCACTCTCTATTTTTCCTCTCGCTTCATCTCTTTCTATTTCTCTGTCTCTCTCTCTGTCTCTCTCTTTCTCTCTCTGCCAAGCCCGCTCAATACGTGTTGACATGAAATCACATGAGCACAATGCACGCTTATAGTCCACACCCTTTTATTATACATTTGGAAATGTCAAAGAACTGTGTATAAGCATGAACCATGATGAGAACTTCTAACATGAGTCTATGGCTGGTTACATTTTCATTAGACACTAATGAGCAATCAACGTGATTTTTCTGAAGAGATGTCCGCTTGCCGTAGCACTGCTAATTACGTTTTTTTTCTAACAGCATACAGTAGAAGCAAATGGGGATAAGATCAGCAACACTAGGCATATTGGGCTGTGGCTGAGCATGGCCCGAATTGAAGCCATTGTTTACCAAGCATTGATAATTAATGTAATGTGGCAATGGGAAATTCTAGTCTTAATTTTGCCATTTCCAATTGACATTAAGTCCCAATTAAGACTTGAAATTGAGCATTGTGAAATGAAAGGACTCGTCTGACATTGATTATATGCATGATAGAACGCTGCAGCTGAACCAATCAGATATTCCAATTTGCGGAATGAACGTGAACAGGCAAGGCATAATAATCAGCAGTGCTTGACTTGGACTGAAATTGGTGCGGTACTCATTTTGGGTACTGTTTATATTTAGCTGCAGGAACTCCTCAATACTTTTCAGCTAATATTCTATAAGAGGTGCAGGAACTCAAGCAGAAGATATTTTGAAGTGCCCGGTACTCCGTTCCGGTGAGCTCCTGTCCAAATCAAGTACTGATAATCCGAGCAATTAAAGCATTTTGCATATAAAGCCCATCAGAACTCTTTGCCTGTTCCCCGCAATAGTGAATGCACTGACTGTACAAGTTAGCCTAGAGTGTGTTAATGTGGTTTTCTATGTACAGTGACATTGGGTGTGATGAATGGCGTCTTAAATATGATTTAACATGATTATAATAATCTAAAATGTTCATAAAACACTATACCACTGTAATGTACATCACAAACTTCTAGTTCTTTATTCCCCATGTCCTCTAGACCCATTCGAGTGCACCAACCCCCATTATTACTGTATGAAGCCTCAGCTCGGGTAACAGAGGACTTAATCATTCTAACTTGTGATGTGCTGTTGAGCTCATTGGAGTTGAAAACGACACCACCAGGTGTACTGTCCCATCATGGCCTTCTGCCAGGGCCATTGTAAAGAGCCACTTAGGGTCCTACAGATCTTTATTTGATCACCCTGTTGCAGGAAAACATTCCTGCAATCCAGCAAATGTAAAACGTGTAGTGTATTTGACGTTAAAATGGCTTCTGAAGTTTGATTAGCATGTATCCCTGCTGGAACTGGAGCAGAAGAGCATGTGAGACTTAGCAACACTGGAGTCTCTCGCTCTCTCTCTCTGTCTAACTCTGTCTCTCTCTCTGTCTTTATTTCTATCACTTTCTCTCTTCTCCCCCTCTCTGGGGGGAGAAATGTGTCAACCCTTACAAAAATGTCTGTTATTTATAATCCACATAATAATTCACATTTCCTGTTGCTGCAGGATTATTTTGCTGCTGTAGAAAAACGGCTCAAATGAAGATCCTACAGCTGTAGTAATGTGCCCAGGGAGAGAGGGGGGCTAGGTTGCTGCTCTGCTCCAGTTGCTGCTCAAACATCTCAAGACTGCATGGGACTAGAGGGGAGAAACAGAAACATACACCCTATGTTTGTTTTTAGTTGCGCTATGACACCAATCACAGAAGTATGAAAATGAACGCTCCAGGAGTAACAAAACAGTACGAGAGAGAGACGGAGGTAAGTCATGTAACATACTGTAGAATCTCTTCTATGGCAGTCCCTTGGCAACCCAGTGGAACGGACAGGTTGAGCTGTGTGTGATGGCTGCAGAGGGTAATTCGGTTGGTAATTATCTGGCGTTCCCTAGAGACAGAGCGTCTCCATAGCTTCTCCGAGAGTCATGTCTATACAGTACAGTATGCTGGGTCCCATCCAGGTCCAGAGGTAAGCTCATAATGACTGTTTAGATGGGCTAGTAGGTGACTCATCATGCCAGTAAACACACAGGCTAATACATAACCTCCAATCAGTGCAGGAGAGCACGTTTGATGCAATCACATGCATGTACACTACAGTCATACAGTTCTAGAATCACTTTATACTGTATGTACACATGCAAGCATACATTCTCACTGTTCTATGGTTTCTCTGTCTTGAAGCCCATGCTGTAAGAGCATTACTTGCAGTGAGGGAGGGACATTTAATTCCTGTCAAGAGTCACACCTTGGGACTTTGCGGGCTGACCTTTAAATGCAATTAAAGTGAGATGCCAACTGGAAGCTAACCTATAGGTTGTGCAGGATATTCACTTTCTGCTTCCTGTTTTTGTCTGTCTGTGGAGAGCAGAACCTCAGGCAGGATGTCTCTGGTTCTGGAGATAGGACCGGATGGAGGCAGAAAGGAGGGGGACAACACCGATTTAGTCATTGTGCTGTGGATTTGTCCTCCTCTCTACAATGCTTGATGCCATTTCACTTCTGAATGACTGGCTGATTGAAATGCCAAAATGAATACTGCTAATTTCACAGCCCCTAATATGTTAGATTGGCTTTAATATTAGGATTTAATGAAGGCACCAATCCCACACATTCAGAACTCACCATTACTGTGCATATCAACCTTGAGTGAAAACAGGGAAATAAACAAGGTCCAGTTGAAATGTTTTATTTTCAAAACCCAAAACCCACAACCCACTATCATTGATTTATTCCACAGTTCCTTGAATGGGTGTTGACACTTTGTAAACCTGGCCTTTGTATGACTCGGCCTTGTATGACTCGCTGAGGCGACCGACACTCCTCTCTGCCTCTCTGCTTCTAGCTGTCTCTTCCTCCAGGCCTGTGGTTGTTAATTATGGATTACGGCCACGACGAGAGGTGGGTGACGGGGCGTGAGGCAGAGGCACTTCTGGCTGAACAAAAACAAGCTGATTAAGCCTGAGGGAGCTGCGTCACGGGAAACGCTGAGAAAAACGATGGGATCATTAATCAGAGAGAGTGACTGAGTGAGTTTCCCCGGAAATCAGCACTCCAGTGTCACCACGGCTCATCCATGACCTCCCCAACTCCACAGACACACTTGTAAGGCCATTCTCATCATCATTCTCCGCAGCCAGTTCATATTTGGCCCTGTTGTGTGTTTCTTTACCACTAGCTTGGTTTCCATCCAATTGGTGACAGATTTTCATGCCAATATTCTAAAATCTGGATAAAAACATGCGCTTTTTCCCACCAGAGATGTGTTTCCATTAAATTGACTTGTTGCGGATAAGTCTGTGAGTGATGACACTGTGCAAATAAAAATACATTTTGCTGTTAAATTTCCATGTACCAAATAAAAAATACAAGTTAAAATGGTTTCCATCGCATTTTCAACTGCTGATGGTTTTCTCACAAAGAATGTGTGCGCACTCTGGTATTGTCACGTGTGCTCTCAGATACAGTGGGGTTATAGCCTACAAGGGATGAGATTATTATGGACGAAAGAGCAGCCAAGCATCGGTTATCATGTTACTAGAATAAGACCCTCGATATTTATTGGGGAAAAGCATCAAGCGTATCACCTTTCACTTTCACCACCCTGTGAAGTTCATCATAACTTATTTCATCTGTAGCCTAATAAACTGCATGCTTTCATGAGCGTAGTGGGAGGACCACATAACATGTCATCCCGCGATTCCAAGTTTACTTCGATATGGCGGTTATTATTAAATTACATTTCTCACATAATTCATTCATAATTCAGATCCCACCTTGTCTAGAGTATTATATTTTGTCGACATTTGGAAACTTTTCCGTCAAAGTTTCTGTTTCCATCAGAACTCTCATGACGTTTTTTATTCGTCATGTACTTTATTTGCACAGATAGGTTGGATGACTATGATGAGAGTGAAGCAGTTAGCTTTAAGATACTGTTACTGTGGGTTTTAGGAGGATCAACTTTGTTTTGACTATATACAGTATCTGAGAAACCATCTCTGTTTTGAAGGTTTCTTACTAGAGAAAGCACTTTATACATGTATTGTAATTTTCAAGGCCAGTGCTATGTGTAATGTTCTGAGAAATGTTCCGATGACCATTACTGTAATCATACTATAACTTAATGGCAGCCTAGCAGGTATTACAAAGCCAACATTAGGTCTCCGTGGTGTATTCACTGACTGTAAGTACCATTAATCAGTGCAGCACCGTGACTTCCTTATACCAATGGCTTTCATGGATGATAATGATTACTTTTCAATGTTCATACGAAGAGTTTCATTCCAATTCCAAAATGCTACAGTACCAGTCAAAGGTTTGGACACAGCTACTCATTTAAGAGTAGGTATCAAAACTATTAAATAACACGTATGAAATCATGTAGTAACCAAAAAAGTGTTAAACAAATCAAAATCTATTTTATATTTTAGACTCTTCAAAGTAGCCACTTTATGCCTTGATGACAGCTTTGCACACTCTTGGCATTCTCTCAACCATCTTCACCTGGAATGCTTATCCAACAGTCTTGAAGGAGTTTCCACATATGCGGAGCACTTGTTGGTTGCTTTTTCTTCACTCTATGGTCCAACTCATCCCAAACCAACTCAATTGGGTTGAGGTTGGGCGATTGTGGAGGCCAGGTCATCTGATGCAGCACTCCATCACTATCCTTCTTAGTCAAATAGCCCTTACACAGCCTGGAGGTGTGTTGGGTCATTGTTCTGTTGAAAAACATGATATTCCCACTAAGTGCAAACCAGATGGGATGGCGTAACGCTGCAGAATGCTGTGGTAGACATGCTGGTTAAGTGTGCCTTGAATTCTAAATAAATCACTGACAGTGTCACCAGCAAAGCACCCCCACACCATCACACCTCCTCCTCCATGCTTCATGGTGGGAACCACACATGCAGAGAATGTCCGTTCACCTACTCTGTGTCTCACAAAGACACGGCGGTTGGAACCCAAAATCTCAAATGTGCACTCATCAGACCAAAGGACAGATTTCCACCGGTCTAATGCCAATTGCTCGTGTTTCTTGGCCCAAGAAAGACTCTTCTTATTATTGGTGTCCTATAGTAGTTGTTTCTTTGCAGCAATTTGACCATGAAGGCCTGATTCATGCAGTCTCCTCTAAACAGTTGATGTTGAGATGTGTCTTTTACTTGAACTCTGTGAAGCATTTATTTTGGCTGAAATTTCTGAGGCTGTTAACTCTGGGTCTTCCTTTCCTGTGGCGGTCCTCATGAGAGCCAGTTTCATCATAGCGCTTGATTGTTTTTGCGACTGCACTTGAAGAAACTTTCAAAGTTCTTGACATTTTCTGGATTGACTGACCTTCAAGTCTTAAAGTAATGATGGACTGTCGTTTCTCTTTGCTTATTTGAGCTGTTCATTACCAAATAGGGCTATCTTCTGTATACCACCCCTACCTTGTCACAACACAAATGATTGGCTCAAACGCATTAAGACTGAAAGAAAGTCCACAAATTTTAAACAAGGCACACATGTCAATTGAAATGTATTCCAGGTGACTACCACATATAGCTGGTTGAGAGAAAGCCATGAGTGTGCAAAGCTGTCAAAGGGTGGCTACTTTGAAGAATCTCAAATATAAAATATTTGTTTATTTGTTTAACACTTTTTTGGTTACTACATGATTCCATGTGTTATTTCATAGTTTATGTCTTCACTATTATTCTACAATGTAGAAAATAGTCAAATTAAAGAAAAATCTTTTGACTGGTATATACAGTTGAAGTTGGAAGTTTACATACACTTAGGTTGGAGTCATTAAAACTCGTTTTTGAACAACTCCACAAATTTCTTATTAACAAACTATAGTTTTGGCAAGTCGGTTAGGACATCTACTTTGTGCATGACACAAGTCATTTTTCCAACAATTGTTTACAGACAGATTATTTAACTTATCACTCATTGTATCACAATTCCAGTGGGTCAGAAGCTTACATACACTAAGTTGACTGTGCCTTTAAACAGCTTGGAAAATTCCAGAAAAAGATGTCATGGCTTTAGAAGCTTCTGATAGGCTAATTGACATCAGTTGAGTCAATTGGAGGTGTACCTGTGGATGTATTTCAAGGCCTACCTTCAAACTCAGTGCCTCTTTGCGGCAAAGGACCTTGTGAAGTTGCTGGAGGAAACAGGTACAAAAGTATCTATATCCACAGTAAAACGAGTCCTACATCGACATAACCTGAAATGCCGCTCAGCAAGGAAGAAGCCACTGCTCCAAAACCATGTCAAAAAAGCCAGACTACGGTTTGAAACTGCACATGGGGAAAAAGAGCATACTTTTTGGAGAAATGTCCTCTGGTCTGATGAAACAAAAATAGAACTGTTTGGCCATAATGACCATCATTATGTTTGGAGGAAAACGGGGGAGGCTTGCAAGCCGAAGAACACCATCCCAAACGTGAGGCACGGGGGTGGCAGCATCATGTTGTGGGGGTGCTTTGCTGCAGGAGGGACTGGTGCACTTCACAAAATAGATGGCATCATGAGGGAGGAACATTATGTGTATATATTGAAGCAACATTTCAAGACATCAGTCAGGAAGTTAAAGCTTGGTCTCAAATGGGTCTTCCAAATGGACAATGACCCCAAACATACTTCCGAAGTTGTAGCAAAATGGCTTAAGGACAACGAAGTCAAGGTATTGGAGTGGCCATCACAAATCCCATAGAAAGATTGTGGGCAGAACTGAAAAGGCGTGTGCGAGCAAGGATGCCTACAAACCTGAATCAGTTACACCAGCTCTGTCAGGAGGAACGGGCCAAAATTTACCCAACTTATTGTGGGAAGCTTGTGGAAGGCTACCTGAAACATTTGACCAAAGTAAAACAATTTAAAGGCAATGCTACCAAATACTAATTAAGTGTATGTAAACCTCTGACCCACTGGGAATGTGATGAAAGAAATAAAAGCTGAAATAAATCCTTCTCTCTACTATTATTCTGACATTTCACATTCTTAAAATAAAGTGGTGATCCTAAAAGATAAGGAATTTTTACTATGATTAAATGTCAGGAATTGTGAAAAACTGAGTTTAAATGTAATTGGTGTATGTAAATGTCCGACTTCAACTGTATATACATTTTTAGAAATGTTGGCAAATTATTTTATTTTATTTAAAGAACTTCTGAAAGAGTTGAATGTGTTTTTCCCCATCTAGTCATGGCATGTGATTGTTAAATGACAAACATGGTTGTTTTTTTTAAATCTGTCATTACATGGTTTCCATTCATGCAAACAATCATATTTTGTTGCTAAACGCTATATATCCGCCTCATTTTCAGAGACTAAATTAAGTAGCACTGGAAGGTTTTACACAGCCAAATGTGATGTTCATACCCTGTAGTTTGGTTTAAGCCTCGTCAGCCTCCCGCCTCTGGGGCACCTTGGCAATTTATGAAGCCAAGTCAGTCAGTCAGTATAAATCACAAGCTGTCTCTCTGTCTTACCCACATCCTCCCAGCCAGGTCTAATCAGCCGCTGGACGCTACTCCAGCTCAGGAGTTATCTTCAGTCCTCATCCTCATTGACAATGCAGTGACCTTAAGCATTGGCACGAATCTCGTATCTGACGTCACCGCTCCTGCCCCGCCATTGAAACCGGCGTGAAAGATTCCAGCCTCACTCACTGTGTGCCGTTTTGAATCAGGTGTACTTCAAATGCAGACGGTTGGGTCTGTGTGGCTTTGAGTGGTTGTCCGGAGGGCAACAAAATTACCACAATGTATTTTCAGACATCAAAACACATTCAGTTATTCAAACCATGCCAAGCCTGGCTGGGGCTAGTAGTGCTACAATACGGCAATTAGTTCCGTTCCACTACAAAATCTTTAATCTTGAAGAAATTTTTTGAAGAAAAGAGGCAGAGATGGAACTAGAGAATTGTCAAATTTTTTACAAACTCCCTCCTCGTCGTTCTGTGAGGGTTGATCGACACACCACCAGTAGAATCACTTGAAAATGAAACACAAAATGTCAAACTGCACCCCGTACAGACGCGTCACGCTCCTAAGAATACTGAATTCTCCACAGTGCCGGTCCGCCGCGCGAGGTCTGCACGCACCCTAATGGTTCTCCAAACAGAACAAAATGGAGATTGAAATAGGCCTATCAGTAACAGTAAGCACACATAACAAGGATGGAGAATGTAACCACACACAATAGAAAGGAAAAGCTGGCCTTACAAGTTACAAGATCTCTGCTGTGAAAATGATGCCATCTCCAGGACTTTGACATGTGCTACTGATCTTGCTCCGATACAATACATGATACAATGACAATCTATTAAGAATTCTCCACAATAGCCTAACCTCGGGTTGTATTGTGTTCTAAATCTCAAAACGAATGTATTCTTTTATTCACATTAATCCAAAGAAATAGATATATACAATGGTACAAAGTAAGTTGTTTACAAGCTTGGTACCATACAACCCGTAGATACAGGGCAGGTAGACCCACCTACAGTACCCACACCAGGCTCCACCCCAGGGCCCTCCTCTCCCAGCCCAGTAGCCTGTGAGAAAGACAGTACGGTGTAGGGAGTTGAGGAGTGGACTGACTCCTTCTCTTATCATCATCATCATCATCATCATCATCACTGTGATCCTCCTCCAGTCTGTTGGCCTAATTTAATCCCCAGCCCTCTGGTGCCAGCCGCATTCTGTCCATGCTTGCGTCAAATAAACCAGATTAAAACAGCCTAATCTACGGTGCTCGAGGATGATGCGGTGTGTACGTGTGTCCCTGCGTCCAAGAGGACTTGGTCCTATCCATCTCATTACTGAGAGCATGCCATAAACAAGAATGGAAGTTAATAAGGAAGGCATGGAGGTCATAGACAGCTGCTATTGATGAGGCATTACCGTATTGCAAAGTATTGCCTCTGAAATGTATGAATTTAACATGTTTTGAATACCTGAGACCGTTTTTACTCATTATGATTTTGTATGAAAATTCACTGAAAACATGTCTGGAATGGTGATATGGTTGAAATTATATAAATACTTGCTTTTGCAAAGGTTCAGGGGCTTCAAATAATTTCACAGTCTGAGGTGTTTGCTTGTGCGCGTGTGTGTGCGTGTGTGGTGCTGGAAGAGATAATTAAGTTGAGTTCCATTGAGATCAAAGGAGGTCCCAAATGTCATAGTGATTAGGTGGCTTTTATCTGGATGATATACATACTAATGGCTGTGTCTGTGTACATACTCTACCTGCAATTCAAACAAACCTGTTGGAGGTCATATATTTCCCGTTTCAATTCAACTAAATGATGTGTTAAGAGGCAATGTTTTGGAACTGTGTGTTTAAAACAAAACTATTACATTTATTAGGGAGTGGGGTCAGAGCTCGTCATGGCAAGAACACACTTTCCTAATTTCAAACGGTTATGTGAAATTGCTTTTTTTCTCCCCAATGCCCCTCAGTCTATTGCGTCATATCAGCAATCTCCCACATTCTCCTCCTCTTTGTATAAGCGATGAACTGTAAAAAGCATTTCTGGCAGTAAAATAGCAGAGAACGAACAAATCAACTGCACTGGGCATTGAATGCCAAAGCACTTCTCAAGCGATGCCAAATTGAACTATCTCTTCATATATTTTAGATATAGGCCAATCTTACTCTTTTGATATCCCCACTCAGTATTCAGCTGCCACTTCATAGGACCATGGCGTTATGCCGTGCAGTTAGTTCTTGTGTGGACTGACTCCAACGGAGGCTGCTAAAAGGGAGGACGGCTCATAATAATGGCTGGAACGGAGCGAATGGAATTGCACCAAACACAGATACCATGTGTTTGATGTAGTTGGTGCCATTCCACCTATTCCGCTCCAGCCATTACCACAAGCCCATTCTCCCCAATAAAGGTGCCACCAACCTTCTGTGACTGACTCCATGGAGGCATAACAGCTTTCTGTTACCTTCATTCTATTCCTCTTACTACAGTAATCAGATGGATAGTCTGTTGGGGGCATTGTGAACATGCTGTTCTTGTGTAGGTGTTATGCTCTATAGAACACTACACTTTCCCAACTGTTGACAATGTCGTAGCGGGACAACAACTAAGTGACGACTAAATGATTTCTGATACATCTAAACATATTTATGATCTTATTAATCTAATTTCAAGTGAACAAATATACGACCTCTAATTTTGTTTAATGTCTGGATGCATGCCATATCTGAATGGTTTAATTTGTCTAATTTGCTGTTAATTTAGCTTTTCACCATATGTAGTGGTGAACTCCTGAGGCAAAGACTGGGTGAAGCTGAAGCAGGGCGGAGGTTCATACCTCCCATTTCACCCCTTAGCACTGTAGTACATTAATGAGTGTTGCCTAGTAACCAGTGAAGCAGCTCTCATGAAGTTAGCTTTTCAAAGAGAGTCACGCTTGTGGGATTTTTTTGGGTTGGTTTTCATGTGCCATCTGTATCCACATTAACATCAGAAAGGTCATCCTCTGCTTGAAAAACAATTATAGGGCATAATTCCCAATCATTTTGGATTTTTAATGCAATAACAACTAAGATGACTGTATCCATATCTGTCAAGAAGGCAGGTTAGTAACTAGGCTCTGGGCTTGCTGTGTCAGGATCCGTGTGTGTAGCTGGTGCGTGAGAGTCAGGTGCAGGAGAGCAGAGATAGTGAACGAAAGCACTTTACTGTGGCACAGTATAAACACTGAACGCAAATTGCGTTACAAAACAAATGCCTACAGGAAAAGATGCGGCAGCACAAAGTACAAAAATACCAGTCTGGCCGGAAACGTGCCACTGACAATAAACAATTACACACACAGACATGGAGGAAACCAGAGGGTTAAATACATGACAAGTAATGAGGGAATGACAACCAGGTGTGTGGGGAAACAAGACAAAACAAATGGAAAATGAAAAGTGGATCGGTGATGGCTAGAAGTCCGGTGACGTCGACCGCCGAACACCACCCGAACAAGGAGAGGCACCGACTTCGGCGGAAGTCGTGACGTGCTGTAACATTTTTTATCCATCCATTGCTCTGTCTTTTACCTGCTTTGGCAACATTTGCTCTTGTTTTTGATGCTTTCATTTTATTGAATTAGCTATTGAAGCAGAAATCAATTGAGGTTTGATGTGATTTACATTATGACATATAGACACACACATACATTTAGTAAATGTATATTTCTCCTCACTTCTATGGTTGCCCTCTCAACCTAAATTACCTAAACAAAATGTACAGCTCCACTTAATCCATATAAGTATAACTTGCGTAGTTTCAGAGCATACGGTTGTAGTTGGATTAGCATTTCATATTCTGTCAGACAAGCCTAAATATGTCCATAGGGGTGGCTGGACAAAAGCTCTCCAGTGTGAAGAAAAGCTTGAAATGGAATTACCATCACTCAAATGATAGCCTGTATCATCATATTATCACACATTTAAATACCCTGAATGCTCTCCCATCATGAAATAATGATTTCCGTTGAGACTTGTAGAGAGAATGAGCCAAATATGAGTCAAATTAGAAGCAATGCAGAATGTGTCGTCCGTGATTATTCTGCAGGTGATTATCTTGCACCTGCAAAAGCCAAATAATGCTTTTTGATTGCATGATTATCCAGCGTGTGGTTTCGGAGTGCTGTCATTCAGCTCAGAGTTGCTCACCCAGAGGATTCTATTGAGGTTAGATCAGCGCTGTGTGTAGCATTCCCAGCTGAATGAATGGTCAACTCTCAAACTGATGATTCATGAAAGTTTAATGCGGTACAATTTCCAAACACACCGTAAGAGCTGATGGAGAAAAAATAAAATAAAAAATGCTCTTACAATATGACCAATACAGTCCACAAACAATACACTTTTACACAACTTGACATTAGCGTGCTTCGTATATCAAATGCATCATTAATCATGAGAATTTCTACCCAAATAGTTGATTACGTTCTAATAGATTGCTAATGTGGAGCAAAATGTCTAATATTAGACAGCACAAACAGTGCAGCTAGGCTGTAGCTAATAACGTCATATTGCTAGCAGACATCAGAACATCAATAACACAAATATCCGTTCAGTACACGTTCAAAAGAATTAGAAAGATTTGAAACAAGACCAATATTGAAAGATAGTAAATACCTTGTTCTCTTTCTATCTAGGTGTTAAGTTTGACGTTGTTTCTTGGATACTTGAACAACCTTAACAAAAAGTTATTTTTCCTTTTTCTCTCACGCCCGTTTCCCATATACCCTTTGCACGTAAAACAGAGAAGGCAAAAAAACTTCTGTCAAAATAAAAGTCACGCTAAACTCAAATATACAGTGAGGAGTGAAAGCTCGTACAAAAAAACTAAAGTCAAAATGTAGAGCAGACATTGTGATCAGACACTCGTTTTAAGGGGTTCATTTAAACTGTGCTCATAAGAGAGAGAGAATGTAATCCACTCAGTGGAAAGGGTCATTTCTACACAAGTTCCTTCATCTGTCCAAAAGTAGATTCCCAGTAGCCGCCAGTCCTAGCTTGGTACCAGTTTAGTAGATTGGTCATCTTCATTTAAACAATAGATAGATGATCTACTATGTATCTAAGGCGGTGTGTGGGTCTTACTGTATGACAAGTGTATTGTCATAGTATCTACTGTATGATTCTAGCTTATCTTTGTTTCTTTTGAATGAGACTGCTTTGGCTTGATCTTCAGCCTAAGTAGGTTGTGGTGAGCAGTGGTGCACACTGTGTGCACGGCCATTTCCTCCACTCGGTCATGCAAGTCTCCTCCAATAAATTGACCAAGACTTCACAATATGTTAAGTCTGCTTACGGTTCCTCTAGGTGCCATGACCTCCAATACCCTTGAAATTCTCTCCTGTACATCCAATATCATGGTGTTTACTGTATTCTGTACCAAACTGACAGGCCATTGTTGGAGGTTTCCTATTCACAGGCCGAATCCTAGTTTAGCTGTCTCTGTCAAGGTCAGACCACAGGAGAAGTGGGCACGACCGGCCAGCCTGCCAATGCTGTGTCATCATGAGGGGCGTCCAACTGAATATAATTACACCGCCTGATGATTCAAGAGCTCAGTGCTGGCTCCAGAGGCGCGCACACGGTACCCTGCTCTAAACGTAGAGATACTCTCTTTTTATAGACCTAGTTCTTCCCAGAATTCATGCTCATACACTCCTCATCCCACTGTGCCACCATGTCTTACATTGGTCTGCCTGTGGCAATATGGACATTTGCTGCTATTATTCTCTGTTACATTGAACAGTGATTGATAATCTAATAGATTCTCTAATGGATCCAATACTGTCCACTTTTCTACAGTACATGCTGATGTGAGGAGAAAGCCCAAGTGAGCCACCAGAATGATAACCCGAGACAATACTTGATCTTCCGCCTCAGTTCCTTCTACCTCATTAGTTCTGCTTAACTACGTTCATACGAGGCGCCCACGCTCCTTCAGTTTAGTTTTGTGGAGCTGCAATAATGTGTGAAGGTGGGCTGTCTGCTGTGATTGCTACCTGCTGGCTCTGTCAGGAGAAAACAGCTGTAGGTTTGATGCCTCAGTGCTGCATCATCAGACTCTGTCCTGATCAGTCAGGATTCACTCCCCCAGCATGGCTCTAAGACAAGTCTTCAACCCCCAGTTTACAACTAAGATATTTTAAAGGTGCCTTCTGTTCGATTTTAGATTTACTGGTAAAGGCTTCTGAGTTTGGCTTATTAGCAACAACAAAAGATCCCACCCTCTAGTATTGGCATGGGTCAGTGGACGTATAAGACTTGGAACTGAAGGATGCTGGATGATACTCATTTCTAGAATCAAAGTGACAGACCTGTTCCATCAATGCATGCTCGTTTAGGTCCAATCAACCAACCAGACACCAATCAAGTCCCCCAGTCTCCTAGTGTCCTTTACATTCCTGTCATCTATCCACATGACATTTGCATATATTGTTTTATGATTGACTGTCGGTCTGTCTCATCCACTCACCTAAGTAAATGGAAATTCAATTTATTGTGAGATGTCAATTAAATCGGTTGACAAAGGGAGCTTCCAGACACAGCAATTTGGGACGTTTTCTTCTTCTCAGCATCAGTAGCTGCATGATTATCAATGGTGTTTTGATATCAAGGGAGAGAGAGAGATGTTGACTGACAGGTCGGGCCAATGCTCGCGCTAACAAGATCATAACTGACGGCCAGCTTCTGTGGGACAGAGAAAGACAAGAACTAAGGAAAATAAAAAGAAAGTGTTGCAGTAGCATTTAATTATCCTACCAGCTTCAACAGACTGTTGAATTGAATTTGGCCAAACTCTCTGTGGCTCGCCTTGCCTCCGTATGTAAAAACGCTTGTTTTTACAGTTCTCTATTCAGCCTGCCTGGCAAACAAAGAGGCTATTTAACAGAGTGAAAGTCATTCGGTTATTTTCAGGCAGCAATTCGTTTTTGGAGGACAATGACTACTGTTTGTAGTGTTGGGAGGACTACCATAGAGTGTGTCCGTGGGGGCTGTGTCAGTGAAGATTTAGCATTTTGGGATATTTTGAGAGGAATGACGGGGCCATGGGATGGAAGTTCCATGTACCAGAGGCTGAAATGAACCGGACTCCTATTGGGGACAATATCTCAGAGCCAAATTGAATGGGCAGTCCCACTGACTTCGACATTTCCTCTGGTTTTCTCATTGAAATGCTGTAGCAACAACTATCGGTCTTGAGGCCTCTTTCAGCTCTCTCAAAAACAAGTAATTACGTCAGCTAAATAAAAAGAGTCTCTGTAATCACACATCTCCATGTGTAAGTATTAATGCATCGCTTCACACTGCGTACTAAACCAGCCCCAGACAATCTTTGTCAACAGCAGATTTGCAAACGGCCTTCATTGCAGAGAGGATAATTTCCATGCGAAACCTGTTGAAAACGAGACCTTGGTTATACCCACATCAAAATGAAAGCTGAAAGAGATTGTCAGAATAGAGGTTGATCATAATTGCCTAGTTCGCGAGGGCCCGGGCAGATTTCCTCTGCCAAATCTATTCTTCCAATCCAAATCTGTCTCCGATCAGCCTCTCAAAGCTGCGTGGTGTGAGGATGCTGCTGGCTTCAGGGAGGAGGGAAGCAATGGAAAGACTCCATTCTGCCTGCATGGCTTCTCTATAGAGGAAGACTGAGATTTTCAAATGAATGAAAGCTCGCCTCCTTTCCCTTTCAGGGGCAATATCTCCATGCCAGATATTGGCTGTGTGTTGTTACCACTAAACATTATTCCTCCCACACTAGCCCTCTTCTATTAAATACATATTGTCAAATAAAATCTTTGTCGTCTGGCCATCCCTTGTGTGTTAATGTTCTCTCATAATTGCATGTGGACATGTTGCGGTTGTGTTAATAGCCATTAAATGTGTAAGCCTGTGGCAGAAGATGAATGGATCCTAAAGACATTGTTGCCATGAACAGCAGGATGGACAGCTGTTCCCTTCCATGACAGCCATTTAACTTTGAGGAGAAACTGGGATAATCACTTGATATATTGGGAATGTTTGTGCAGAGACACTTGCATCATATGGTACATTGGAGGAATGTGAGGCAGTAAAGGGGTTTAATCCTAAATAACGTTAATGGAGTAATGATTTTTACTTCCGTAGTTGTTTGCCGGTAAATGCCATTTGTTCGTTTTAAATAAGGTTTATTTAACGTGCATTTACACATAACTAATATTGAACTATCATTGACTTTTGGAATTGAAAATAATTCCTTTGGTTGAGGTTTTCAAGCATTGGTTATTGCCCACACTTCCCCACCTTATCCATGCACAATCAAAATCATGGTCACCAGTGTAATGGCTCAGAAATCAAAATGAAGTCCTACCTGAGTGGCCTCCCACCAGCTCTCCCCCTCCTCTCCCCTCCCCTCCCCAGCCCAACCTCGTCCCCATGTCTTTGATGTCTGGAGTAATTAGCCATCACCTGTGAAGTAGAGAGGGGAACCAGGGCACCTCCGTGCAGCACTCCATTTTTCCTGGTAATGATGATAGTTTCTTCCAGGCAACGTTCCAGCGCATTGGCAAAACGTGCGGCCCAGACCTCCGCAGTGGGACGGCCCGACAGGAGAGATACCTAACGTCCAGGATTTTATTAGCCTCCTTGCTATTTCCTCCTCACAAGACTGACCTGAGAAAGGTCAAGCGCAATTGCTTTCGGATGTTGATTCTTCCTCACTGTGGATCAATTTGATTTGCGAGCACCATTTTGGCAAAGAGAAAAATGGGTACACAAATTATGTGCCCACATATACAGGCTGTTTTAATACAAAATAAATTGCTAATAATCCAGCAATGGTACATTGCACTGTATGTAAGTCATTGTGGAATGATATTGCTCCATGGTGCCTTACAGTAGTAATGCTTGTAATGCTTGTTCTTTATGGCAGACGTACATTGTCATTACCCCCCACTTCCTTTGATTAAAAAGCCATCTTTACACAAAGGGGGGCAATGTACTACCTCTCCCCCATTGATTTTATGAAGCTTGTTGCTGCACTGTGCCAATGTCAGTCCACACCTCTGACAAGCTTGTATATGAAATGCCTGCTATGGGATTTAGCATCATTTAAAGATGTTAAGATGGTCCTTCATTTGTTTTGAGGGGGGAAGGGTTGGGAGGGTTGGGCAAGAGAGCAATTGTGAGATGTTCCGTAGGGTCCATTGGATTGTGAATAAATTGTACAACCTTGTATGAAGTCTTAGCCATTCAATAAACACACAACCTTTTCCCTCACTGAGCAAAGGATAGGTGGGTTAAATAAACCACAATTTATGAGAATGATTCCAATATCATCAGTATGATAATTGGTTTCTTCTGCCATGAAGAAATGAAGAAATGCTGTTCCCTGACCATTATTCTAAAGTGCAATGAACTGTGACATCACGGAAACAAGGTAACATGGTATTTTGACCTCTTTGCATCAGACCATTGTTTAGCTAACTCACACACACACTTCAACACAACAGTTTAACCTACCACCTAACTGAGCTTTTAGTTTCACTTGCTTGAGCTCGTTCAATCGATAGACCACGCAACGCCGTGTCACATTAAAGCAAGATGTCTCCATTGAGATCAAATGGGCTTCTTGGCCTTTGTATGGAAAACACTCCTGAAGACATATGTGATGAACCTGCCCTGTCAGGGCAGCAGAGTGGACTAGTGGTCAACATAGTACATCGGCTCCCTGGACAGTCACAGACAGCCATAGATTGTCTCCGATGCTGACAATTCTTGGTTCCCAGAATGTTTCAGGTAGGTTAAGAATAACATGCCACTACCTCTTTGTCCAGTTTCTTCGTTTTCTTAGACAGTAACGTTCTTCCTCATCTCCTTGCAGTCCACCTCTATGACAGCGGCGCACCCTGCCTGGCTGCATCTGCATTAACGTAGGATGCATCGCGGGTGTAAAAGTGTTGGTCATTGTCGCATGCTACTTTAAAGCCTGTCATATAACTGTCTCCCTCTGTGCTCAGCAACGGCAATGAATGAGAGACATGAATTAGACATGAATTGGACATGAATTAGACATGAATTAGACATGAAAGGTGGAGTAACACTTTGTGAGTTGAGCTCAAAAGTTACACATATAACCTACAGTGAGGGAAAAAAGTATTTGATCCCCTGCTGATTTTGTACGTTTGCCCACTGACAAAGAAATGATCAGTCTATAACTTTAATTGTAGGTTTATTTGAACAGTGAGAGACAGAATAACAAAAAGATTATCCAGGAAAAACACGTGAAAAATGTTATAAATGGAATTGCATTTTAATGAGGGAAATAAGTATTTGACCCCTCTGCAAAACATGACTCAGTACTTGGAGGCAAAACCCTTGTTGGCAATCACAGAGGTCAGATGTTTCTTGCAGTTGGCCTCCAGGTTAGCACACATCTCAGGAGGGATTTTGTCCCACTCCTCTTTGCAGATCTTCTCCAAGTCCTTAAGGTTTTGAGGCTGACGTTTGGCAACTCGAACCTTCAGCTCCCTCCACAGATTTTCTATGGGATTAAGGTCTGGAGACTGGCTAGGCCACTCCAGGACCTTAATGTGCTTCTTCTTGAGCCACTCTTTTGTTACCTTGGCTGTGTGTTTTGGGTCATTGTCATGCTGGAATACCCATCCACGACCCATTTTCAATGCCCTGGCTGAGGTTCTCACCCAAGATTTGACAGTACATGGCCCCGTCCATCATCCCTTTGATGCGGTGAAGTTGTCCAGTCCCCCTAGCAGAAAAACACCCCCAAAGCATAATGTTTCCACCTCCATGTTTGACGGTGGGGATGGTTTTCTTGGGGTTATAGGCAGCATTCCTCCTCCTCCAAACACGGCGAGTTGAGTTGATGCCAAAGAGCTCCATTTTGGTCTCATCTGACCACAACACTTTCACCCAGTTGTCCTGTTCATTGGCAAACTTCAGACGGGCATGTATATGTGCTTTCTTGAGCAGGGGGACCTTGCGGGCGCTGCAGGATTTCAGTCCTTCACGGCATGGTGTGTTACCAATTGTTTTCTTGGTGACTATGGTCCCAGCTGCCTTGAGATCATTGACAAGATCCTCCCGTGTAGTTCTGGGATGATTCCTCACCGTTCTCATGATCATTGGAACTCCACGAGGTGAGATCTTGCATGAAGCCCCAGGCCGAGGGAGATTGACAGTTCTTTTGTGTTTCTTCCATTTGCGAATAATCGCACAAACTGTTGTCACCTTCTCACCAAGATGCTTGGCGATGGTCTTGTAGCCCATTCCAGCCTTGTGTAGGTCTACAATCTTGTCCCTGACATCCTTTTAGAGCTCTTTGGTCTTGGCCATGGTGGAGAGTTTGGAATCTGATTGATTGATTGCTTCTGTGGACAGGTGTCTTTTATACAGGTAACAAGCTGAGATTTGGAGCACTCCCTTTAAGAGTGTGCTCCTAATCTCAACTCATTACCTGTATAAAAGACACCTGGGAGCCTGAAATCTTTCTGATTGAGAGGGGGTCAAATACTTATTTCCCTCATTAAAATGCAAATCAATTTATAACATTTTTCAGATGCGTTTTTCTGGATTTGTTTGTTGTTATTCTGTCTCTCACTGTTCAAATAAACCTACCATTAAAATTATAGACTGATAATTTCTTTGTCAGTGGGCAAACTTACAAAATCAGCAGGGGATCAAATACTTTTTTCCCCTCACTGTAGCTGGTAATCAAAGTCCAAACCAGTGGAATCAAATGGCAGGAAGGGGCAGAGTAGATGGGAATTCAGGAAGTGATTACTTACCTGCAGCAGTCCCTCCGAGGGCATAAGAGAACTATGAACGACATAGGCAATCAACAAAATTGTGTTGAAAATGTGTTTAGAAAAGGTTCACGATTAATAATGGCGGAGTTCGTTTGGCTGAGTGTGCAACCTTGCGTAAAAGAATAAACCTGTTGACATCATTTATGAAAGGCGCAAATCTATTCATTAACTTGAGTACTTTGTAGTTTATATTCATTTAATCTTGTTCACAATTCCACTGTGGTACTGTAGCTCTTAACCCTGTCAATAGATGAAAGCCCAGATCCTTTCCTCTCATTTCAGCTCATATTCCCCAGTTCAATGTTATGCCTCCAAGGGCTGAATTTGCCACATACCTTATTTAGTGCTTCTGTTAACTTCTGAAATATTTGGATGAAGGACCATACAAGCTTAATATTAAAACGCATTAAACCTTCTAAATGAATACTGATCTGACTGCTCCACAGTTCAACAGTGTTGTATATAACCACACTTTGGCCTTATAGAAAAGGTTACCCCTGGCTTTCTCTGGCTTGCTGTATTATCAGTGTGCTCCAGAGAGTACCAGCATGCCACAGAGCCAGGTAGTCTGACAGAACCAGTCCAACTAACAGAGGGAGCCAGAGGGAAGGTGCTGTATGTGTCAAGCGTAAATACTAAACTCTGATCCAGCCAATCATGGCGCCCTGCGGGCATCGTCTGATTGTCTTGGCCTTGCGTCAGGGAACACTCCCTCCCCCGACGGCCATTACAGAATCCCATCATGGCCAGAGTCCTTTTCTCTCTCTTGATTTCTGGTTCCAGTGAGAAACCAAGTGTGTGGTCAACTAAATGCTGCTTGTTACATTTAGGCAGTGTTGACTTCTAAAGACCTTCTGTCTGGCCGAGCTGGGCTCTTCTGTCTGGCCGAGCTGGGCTCTTCTGTCTGGCCGAGCTGGGCTCTTGTGTCTGGCCGAGCTGGGCTCTTCTACAGGTCTGCAAGTGGGGAGGCAGGCCTGGGGAGTGGGGAGGCGGGTGTGGGGAAGCAGGCTTGAGGAGTGAGGACTCCTCTTGGAGGTCGGTACCTCTGCTTGATGTACAAAGGGAGTTCAACAGGGAATCAGGAGGAACAACACTTCTGCTGTTTTGTTTATAGTTAAAATGTGTTGCCCAATTAATGTTATTTTTGTAAATGGCCTCCATTGCCAATCAGTGCCATCCACATTGCATCTGTAGTAGATTAGAGACCCCTTGTCGATTAGGATTTGGGCTGGGGGTTGTGAGGGGAATGCAAACGGCTGATAATTGAGCCGATCATCTGATGAACCTCTGAATCCATTAGATAACTAAGCACCAGTAGATCACTGATGAAACTTAGTAAGGCCCATTAATTCCCTAATGAAAGAGGTCTCCTCAACTGGGGGGGTGACAGAGGGACTTGCTAATGGGCCTCCCTCAGCACAGCCATGCCGTTAGTCTATTGCTCCCCCCAACTGAAACTAAAACTATTGAAGAGCTTCTGTTGTTGTTCGTGTAGATTTCGTCATCCTGTTGGCTCTATAGTGAATTACGTAGTGCCGTTCCACAGAGGTGGCAAAATCTAAAATCTGAACATGCAACATACAATCCTCCGCTCAGCTGTGGATCAATGCCACTTTAAAACATTAAAACGGATAGGCCATTGGGGAAGTTGGTGCCCGGTCCCAAGAAATCACACACACACTCTCTCATAGAACAGCTATTTTTAGACCTGGCTCAACACCCTCAAATGAGCCATATCTTGTCCTCTGCTTAGCCAGGTCCTTATTTGGAAAAGCAAAGAGTCAATGAATGCCAATGAGGCTGATCTCCCTGGGCACTTGAGCTCTATTCTGGGACGATAACTACCTATGGGCAGCCTCCAAGGGGGATAGCGAGCAACCTCGTGTTAATTTCCCAGCCCGTTATTTTCTCCTATGCCAGAGAATGATTTGTCTAATCTCTCATGAAATACCTTTTTAGTGGAGGAACGGCGGTGGCGACGCTCAAAGCCCTCCTGCTGGCCACTCACAAATATCATTGGCTAATTAATGGATATTTACATCTCAGTTTCCTGAAGCAGAATGGACCCCCTATGCTATTTATTCTCAGCCATATAGAATTATGAAACAAGAAATGCATTTTTTATCCTTTATCTACATGGAAACAGAGAGACATATTAATGTTTGTTTTGGAGAGAAATTGGTATTCCACCTTGGTAGTCAACTTAAGCATTCAAGCGGCAGTTCTTGAGGAAGTTCTAAGGAGGAGAAAAGTTCAGCAAAGTGAATCTTAAGGGGGTTTCTGAGATTGTTGGAATCTGTTTCAAATGTTAATCACCCCTAGACACCCCTGTCTGAAGAGAAGGTGCTGTCAGTGAGGTTTAAAAGAAGCTTGAAGATGTGCCAGGTCTCTGTCCTGTTAGATGCCATGTTTCCACCCTTCCACACTCTTCCACACACCATGGACAGTCAATTAGAGGAGATTTCTGTCCATAAGCCCCAGCTATGTCAGAAGTATGACCAGTGGCAAGGTGTAATGAGACACATGGCCTTTCTCTGGTGACATTAGTCAGCCTGAGAACAACCACAGCCACAATGACCGACCGAGTTCAACTTCTGCACACATGATCAAAGAGCTCAGTTTCTATTGAAGCACAGAATGTAATCGCTTGACACCCTCTACCAAAGGTAACAAACAACTTTCAGGATGGTTACCCCTCAAAGCTTGTTTCTCATCAAGTGTTTGCTGTGCCCAATGGAATCTCGCAGCAAAGGATGCCAATACTTTCCCTCAGGTGGAGGAGAATGGTCTTCTGCTCCGGGTCCACATGGGCCAGTTGGGCTGCATCATCACCCTAAACAACAAGGGGCCATACTGAGTTCCTGGGATCATTATTCTCTCATGAATTACCCACAGCCCCCCAAAAAACTCCTTCCAAAGGCCGTGAGGCGGCACTCCGTCGGTGGGTTATTGTGTTTCTTCACCAATGAGGATGATGCTCATGGTTTATGCACGGAGGCATTTTCTCTTTGAAACACAGAGCCAGAGCAGCATGAGTTGTGCCATAGAGCCTGAGTGAATGCTTAGAGATCTGTTTATTGACATCTGGTTGTTTTCTATTCCTCTCTGTAATCCGTGGCAGCACTGGTTGTTGTCATCATCTGAACCTGGTTGAGTGGCTGGGATCCATTTTGTTTCTTTGTGTGTGCTTCATTGTCCGCCATCTGCCTCCTGCAAATTAAACCACAATGTCAATTTCTGTGTCCTTTTGTTCCGGCACGGATCACTCTCACCCACCCTGAAATGGGAAATGGATGTGGCCTACATGTTTAGGGGTTTGAAAATAATTTAATGTATTTTATATTAGTATCTAAGAGGGCAGTATTGATGTAAGAATATGTAGCTGTAGTCAACTTTGAAAAATAAGTGTTCCATTTTGATGCACTGAGTGCTAAACCGAGCCAAATGGAATAATGTTTTGGCTGCAACCATGCCATTAAGGGAGGAAAGATGGATTTTGTGAAAAACAACCGAACGACAAAGAGGTAGAAAGGTTCTTTTAAAAAGCCCATCTGTGCATTTTTATGTCTCCGAATATGTCAGTACTTCTAAATGAATAGGGTCACCTCTACGTCAATATTGTGAAGTAAAACCCAGTAAATAGCCTTCAGTAAAAAGCTACAATGCTGGCACTTTAGCTATCTTTGTCACGAGTGTTGAAAAAAGCGGACCAAGGCGCAGCGAGCTTAGAGTTCCACATGTTTTAATAAAGAAGTGAAACTTACTATAAAACAAGACGCACCAACAGATTGGACATAAGCGTGTGCACAACAGCACATACAAAAAACAATAACCCACAAACCATGTGGAGGAATGAACAAACTAAGTACGACAATCAGCTGCCTCTAATTGGGAACCATCCAAAACCATACATAGAAAATACAACATAGAACAAAAACCCCCCTGGTCACGTCCTGACCAAAACACCATAGAGAATCCAGAGGGCTATCTATGGCCAGGACGTGACAGTACCACCCCCAAAGGCATGGACTCCGAAAGTCAATGGGGGGGTTCGGGTGTGCCGTACCGGCCTGAGAAGACGCACTGGAGGCCCGGTGCGTGGAGCCGGAACAGGACGTACTGGGCTGGCGATGCGCACTGGACGCCTGGTGCGTGGAGCCGGAACTGGACGTACCGGGCTGGTCTCACGCACCTCTGTGCGAGTGCGGGGAGCTGGCACTGGACCACCGGGCTGGAGAGGCGCACTGCAGGTCTGGTGCGTGGAGCTGGCAGTGGACGCACCGGGCTGGTCTCACGCACCTCTGGGCGAGTGCGCGGAGCTGGCACTGGACGCACCGGGCTGGGGATGCGCACTGGACGCCTGGTGCGTGGAGCTGGCACAGGACGTACCGGGCTGGTCTCACGTACCTCTGGCTGAGTGCGGGGAGCTGGCACTGGACGCACCGAGCTGGAGAGACGCACTGCAGGTCTGATGCGTGGAGCTAATTGGGAACCATCCAAAACCAAACATAGAAAATACAACATAGAACAAATACCCCCCTGGTCACGTCCTGACCAAAACACCATAGAGAATCCAGAGGGCTATCTATGGCCAGGACGTGACAGTACCCGGGCTGGGGATGCACACTGGACGCCTGGTGCATGGAGCTGGCACTGGATGCACAGGGCTTGTCTCACGCACGTCTGGGCGAGTGCGGAGAGCCGTAACAGGACGTACTGGGCTGGGACAACACCTTGGAGGCCTGGTGCGTGGAGCCGGAACAGGACGTACTGGGCTGGGACGACACCCTGGAGGCCTGGTGCGTGGAGCCGGAACAGGACGTACTGGGCTGGGACGACACCCTGGAGGCCTGGTGCGTGGAGCCGGAACAGGACGTACTGGGCTGGGACGACACCCTGGAGGCCTGGTGCGTGGAGCCGGAACAGGACGTACTGGGCTGGGACGACACCCTGGAGGCCTGGTGCGTGGAGCCGAACAGGGCGTGCTGGGCTGGGACGACACCCTGGAGGCCTGGTGCGTGGAGCCGAACAGGGCGTGCTGGGCTGGGACGACACCCTGGAGGCCTGGTGCGTGGAGCCCGGAACAGGACGTACTAGGCTGGGACGACACCCTGGAGGCCTGGTGCGTGGAGCCGGAACAGGACGTACTGGGCTGGGACAACACCCTGGAGGCCTGGTGTGTGGAGACGGACCTGGACGTACTGGGCTGGTCTCACACACCTCTGGGCGAGTGTGGGGAGCTGGCACTGGACGCACCGGGCTGGAGATGCGCACTGGACGCTTGGTGCGTGGAGCCGGAACTGGACGTACCGGGCTGGTCTCACGCACCTCTGGGCGAGTGCGGGGAGCTGGTACTGGACGTACTGGGCTGGGAAGATGCTCCTCTCGGTGCCTGCGTTGCAGCTCCTGACGTGCCACAACCTCTCTCTCATATCCCAGCCTAAACTCCTTTACGTTCCTCCATTCGGGCTGTGGCTTCGCCCCATGTGCCCCCCCCAAAAGAAATATTGGGGTTGCTGTGGCCCTGGACCCCGGTGTCCTCGCTGTTCCCTCTCTCTCCTCGGCGACTCCCGCCACGGAAGGGTCTCGCAACCCCCCATTATTTCCTCCAAGGTCCAGAATACCTTCTCCTGGGCACGCTGCTTGGTCCTTTGACGGTGGGTTATCCTGTCACGAGTGTTGAAAGAAGCGGACCAAGGCGCAGCGAGCTTAGAGTTCCACATGTTTTAATAAAGAAGTGAACCACCAACAGATCGGACATAAGTGTGTGCACAACAGCACATACAAAAAAACAATAACCCACCAACCATGTGGGGGAATGAACAAACTAAGTATGGTCCCCAATTAGAGACAACGACAATCAGCTGCCTCTAATTGGGAACCATCCAAAACCAAACATAGAAAATACAACATAGAACAAAAAAAAAACTGGTCACGTCCTGACCAAAACACCATAGAGAAGCCAGAGGGCTATCTATGGCCAGGACGTGACAATCTTTGGCTTTATCCATCACTTACTGAATCAGGAGTGTATTCACAGCTCTTAGTTATCACTCACTGGAGTTTGAGTCATGTGAGCGCATCATCACTAGGCTGTGAAAGGAAAATGTCACCTCCACAGAAGCAGGATGGAGAGGAGAGGGGCCTCTTAAGTGGAAGTACATTGTCGTCAATGCTTTCCAAAAACAAAACCCGAATTAATCACAAAGGTTGTTTGCTATCACGTACCGCCTTTGGCAATTCAATCACACCAGGGTGCCGTTAGTGCTGTTGCCAAGTTTGAAAAAAGTACAAAGATGGAAACAAGTATGAGGTCATTAGTGATGTCATACATTTTGGCATGAAGAGGATCTCTATGGTTGAATGACCTTTTCTTAAATTCACTGATCATTGTTTGTCTTTCATCAAGCTACATCCAATTTCAAACCAACCCCAGTAAAATAAGTTAAATGTCTGACAGAAGCTAAACTGGATTTATTGGCTAATAGTTGTGATATACTGTACAGCTTCTTGTTGAAGGCCGTGGGCAAGGTGAATTTTGAGAGTACAAGCAGAACCACAGTGGCACAGTTATAACTCTATTTTCAACAGAATTGTTGACTCAGCCAAGTCATGGCACAATTTTGATCTTCCACACACCCAAGCTTGTTTGATCAAGTGATGTGTGACACATTATGCTGGGAAGGCGTTTGTTTAAATCAGTGCTGTCTATTACATAACCCATTATGATGTATGATGTTGCTTATATATGATTTGAGAAGCATGTGTAAGGCATATGAAGACTTTATGAATGCTCTATAATGCCTTTATAAGGTAGTTATCTTGTCTCCGTGTATGCATATTCGTGTGCATCTACAATGACTTTAAAAGCCACTTGATAATATTCAGAGCTCCTAAATATGTACATTTTACAGACTTTTAAAAAAGCTAAACATGACTAAAATGGAAATGTGTAAACTTTTCAAAACTGGCAACTTGTTTTTGCAACAGTCACATGGTGAATCTAGGGCATGATGATGAATGTACCTTTTGCATAATGCAATAGTAAGATGAAGGAGTAGGGAGAGGAACTTTAGTCTGACAATGTTAAAAAGATCCGTTCTAAGCGTTAGTTTTGACAGCATCCTTACAAGTCACCATCTTTTTAACTTCACTGTCTGACAGATTGACAGGCCAGTAAAACAAAGGGAAAACCGTTCTATTTTTTCACAACATACCCAACATATACACGCGTTAATCTCATTTCTTCTCAACATTTAAGTCCAGTTAGTGACATGGGAGTGCATTTCCATGTCAAATTAGCTGTTCACGTCCTGAAACACCATGTCGCTGTCCATGGTGCTGAATTCAGATAGGTAGCATACGGCCTAGTTGTCGGAAAACGATGTAAACAAATCGGAACAAGCTACCTTTACTGGGCTACCTCTATAAACATACAAACAACTGACTTTTGTTCATTAAGATACAGTAATAGGAGTCAAACCGTATAGGCTACCATAGGACTAGTGCAATTACGCGATTCACATAGAGAGGGAGAAAGAGAAGCACATGATTTGTTGAATACTATTCGGGAGTCTGTTGCCAGACGTGGGCATAATCACTACACTAGTTTATGGATCTTATGGCTGGATTCAATTATCAGATGCATCCGTGGATTTAGTAGGTGAGTAGCTCGTCCTTTTGATGTGTTAGTTGAAACAAAATCTAGCAACATTGTGAGAAAATGAAATAGATGTTTTGCCCATTCATTTTGAAGGACACGTGCTTATTTGTCTGCCAGGTTGCTGTGTGCAGCCGCTTTATCTATGTTCTTTTGTTCATGGGCAGAGCGATTATTGCATATACATAAAAATACTATACATTCGTACATTGTCAGTGGCACACTTAACATTAGATATCCTTCGTTTTCGAGACAGAATACGCGTTTTCTATAAAGGCAGCATCTTTGATTGACTTGGCAATGAGCCAATCTCTTATTGGAAGTTGGTTGGTGCTGTACAGGATAATTTAACCAAAAGGAAAGTCAATTTGAGCGAATTAGGGGTACGTTTATTGGCAACAATCTGCCAATTATTTATGTAAAAAATTATAGCCTGCCCTATTCCGTGGTAAGAACAATGAAATCACGCTTGTTTTTTTGGTTCGGTTTTTAAATATTGTATTTTAGAGTCATTTGCATTCGAATGTGTTTAACACGAAGGTTGAAACAGTTATGATGGTTTCTTTTACATTTAGTGCGTTTCCTTGATCATAGTTTATGGTTGCAAATAGAGGCATGAATAGCCTATGCCATATATACTCTACAGCTGGGTTCCCCAACTCGCTATTTAATTTGACCAGCAAATCAGCTCCAAGTGATTAGAATTTTGGAAATCTGTTCCAAAGTATTTCCACGCATAACACAAATATGTGATCTATACAAATGTAAGACATTTTTATAATTATTATGTTTTAGTAACATATTATGTCTGTTTTGGGCTTCTTGCGGTCAATTTACAAATTGTTATGTTCTGGCCCCTTGACCATCCAAGAAAAAATCGTCCCGCAGCTGAATCTAGTTGATGATCTGTGCTCTACAGGTCAAAATGCTTCTCTCAGTGGATTTGTGTGTCGGCATCAGCAACCTCCAACTAACAAGCTTTTCTTAATTACCAGAATCCATTTCTATTACCCAACCTCTCTGGAGTACAAACCTACTTCTTTCTCACTTTTAATTTGTGTGCACTTCTATGCACAGATCCTTATTTGGTCATTCAGATAATAATAATTTAATCTTCCCTTTTCAGATCTGACTTGGTACCCCAGTATGTTAATTGAGGGTATAATATTGCCTCAATGTAAAACTCATGCATTTGGGCTATAGCAAAACTGTTATTCAAAATATAATGAATGAAATGTTCAGATTAAGGTAACAGTTATGAGGGCTACTGGGAGTTTAGGTTTGGCTGCTGTCTGCTGTCAATACGATCCTTCTCTGGATTAGTTTCTGTTCACATTGCTGTTTTACCATGCTCACCTATTTCCCGCTATACAGTATTAGACTTGAAGCAGAAGCTCCTATTCAGGCAAGAGGGAGCCTTCCTCCTTTGTTTGAGTTCACTGAACCATGTTTGTTTTATGTTGGCTTGGCCTACTTTCACTCTTGTACAGTATGATTCTCTCTCCTCTCTGTGACTGCTGCTCTCTCCTGACCCTCACCTCTTTCTCTTGGATGGCCCTAGGCAGTTCTGTCTTCATATTGAATGTGTTTGGACACGCATGCCAGGTCTAATACCACTGTCTGTCTCTGTTGCAGTGAACCAGCCATAGGAAGAACAAAAAGGAATCTACACCAACTGAAGACGTTGTAAGTGTCTGATTACATTTTTCCTTGAATCAACATATAACATTTCACAAATTGTGTTGTGTTTGCAGTGGTATATATTTCTGCCAACCCCATCCCATCCCAACTCTAATGAAACAATCTTCAAATCGGTCAATTCCCATTTTAAGATCAATAAATAACCTTTTAAAATCATTCGATGTTCATCTCTCTTATCAAACAGATGAATACACGTAAAGGCCTACACAATAAAGTAGTATTTTTCAAATGATCTTTCTCAAAAGCCTTTATATACTGTCGCATGCAATAATCTGTACTCTTAATAATCATAATTATTGTTATTATTATTATATTCAAATTCTGCCGACCCCTCTGCAATTCCCCGATTTAGGAATACCACATGTTGCTCGACCTTTTGCGTGAATCACAGGTTGGTGTCAATGAGAGATTTTTGCAAAAATGTGATTTATATGCTCTTACTGTATCTACATGCATTTAGCCTATAGCACCTGAGCAGTACACACACAGTGAGTTACTCCATGCGACATCTTATTGAAACATTTAAAAAGCAGCTGACGCACATACTGTCACTCAAGTTACCGTATCAAGTTAGTGAATTGACCAGGGAACCAGAATCCAGAATGCCTGATGTCCTCTGGTCTCATTTGGGATGTAGACATTGTCCTGCTGCCTGCTTTAATGAGATCTCTAGGCTGGAGAATCTAATATTCACCACCGAGGCTACAACATGGCCCCCAAGTCAGTGGCTCTGAGGACTGTATGTTAATCCAATGGAGTGGAGTCATCTGTGATCAAGAAGAACTAGAGAGGCAATAGAATAGAGCCACACTCCAGAAGAGAATGTTCTGTAAGGGATCTGTTGTGTGTGTCATATTACCAATAGATGGCAGTGAAACATGATTACTTTTTCTCTCCACAAGTCCTGATTTAGGATCAGTTTTTCCTTTTAGATCACAATGAATATGATTACATAAACAGGGGAAGCTGATCCGAGATAAGCACTCTTAGTCGCTTGACACATACGGCCCTTCGTCTTTACAGTAGAGTACGTATGTTTGCTCGTTTTTGCTGGTGGCTGGTGGCTGGTTTGGAAGGACAGGCAGCTACAGTACAGAAAAGAGTAATTAACGCTGCCTCATTTGACATGATGGAGTACCCAGTTCTCTCCTGTGGTGAATGGAGATCCCTGCATCTGTCCCAACTGTCACCTGTGATTGATGAACTGCGTGTGTCCCAATGCGTCTTCAAGGCTCTTTGCTGCTGTCTCCCCCCCACCACCACCCTGATCCCCATTGCCAGATCTTCCAGCCTCATCCTATTAGCTTGCATATTAACCACCAGCCATATTTTATGATCGGGACATAATCCCACCCTGTCATGGTGGTCAGTCATTATAGTAAGACAAGTCTCCTTGTTTTTTTTTTGTTGCCAAGTAAGTCCCTCTTCTCCTCATAGCCTCCCCACCTTTGAGACAGGGACAGGGGTGTACTGGCAACAATCACACCCCCTTAATCCATTTAGATCCAGGACATAATCCGGCCAGTGTTTCCTGGCAATAAGTGCATATTCACACCTGACATGTTGTTGTGGGAGATGGGCCAGATCTGATGGGAGGACAGTAGCAGGTTTATAGGCTCTCTCACCACCAAGGTCGATCCTGTCAGTGTGTCAGTGTCTCATAACACCTTCCATAGGCTTTGGGCTTTGGGGCAGTCACCTGGCCCTGTTCTACAACACTGATCATCCTGGCCTGATTCTGACAATCTCACCCTCTATCTGGGGGAAGCCCTTTGAGGGTTCCCATCACCTGCCTCTACTTCTGTTTTCCATTGATTAGTGTGGGAGACTGGGATTACAGAGTTTAGAGAGCTTGCGCCCTTATAGATTATGCTAAATGGTATCAGTATAAGATATTGTCACAATCACAGATTTGCAACAAAGCCATGAAGTATTGGGTTTGAGCCAGGTGACGAGTTGAACCAGGGAACACTTGTTATTGTTTAGTGTTCTCCTCTGATACTTGGTAATAACTTTACAGTTTACCGGCTCACTGAGAGTCATCCATCTGCTGGTGGATGTCATCCTGTTCTCAGCTCCCAGCTGCTTGGAGAGTGACAACCATCTCATTCACTCAGTGCTCAGTCAGTCATATCTCCCAGGCAGAGAGAAGTGAGTGGGATGGAGATAGGTGCTGCAAGATGGAGCCCCTTCATTTAATGCAACAGAAAACATTCACATGTCACACAGATTGATACAAACAACTTTGAATTCACTCTTGAACATCATAGTACTGTTTTGGTGTGAGTATCGCACAGTGATTAGAGACAATTATAAACTGGGTGGTTCGAGCCCTGAATGCTGATTGACAGCTGTGGTATATCAGACCGTATACCATGGGTATGACAAAATATACATTTTTACTGCTCTTATTACGTTGGTAACCAGTTTATAATAGCAGTAAGGCACCTCAGGGGTTTGTGGTATATGGCCAATATATCACGGCTAAGAGCTGTATCCAGGCACTCAGCGTTGCATTGTGCTTTAGAACAGCCCTTAGCAATGGTATATTGGCCATATACCACACTCCCCAGGGCCTTATTGCTTAATTATAAAGTTGACAGAAAAACGTTGGTTCACAGAGTGTAATAATTGACATGAGGAGCTGTGAGGATGAGGTGTACGGAGGTTTTATGGGGATGTTTTACAGGGTGTATCCCTCGCCCTAGCTGTCTATAACGACTGACTACGTCCCCCTCCAGAGTGCATTAAGGTCTCTCAGAGTAGGCTTTCAGACCAGACCCCTTTTAGACATAGTTCTCACTCCCTCTTTGGCCAGGGTATTACAGCAACCAAAAAGAGCTCCTCTTTCTCCACAGACAAGGTTAGTATTCACCTGTGTTCCCTTGTCTAACGGGACAGGCTATGCTCCATGCTCCTCTTTTAATCTGGGGCATTATACTATTTCATTTCCTCCCTAATTTGTTTAATCAGTCGCCAGGTCTCAGATAGAGCCGGGGTGACACCAAACGCAATTCACATCTCCTTCTTTGTCCTCGGTTTCTGCACCATGCAAAACTCTGTGATTGTTCTTTAATAACAGAGTGTGAATGTATCCAGGTTACCATTGTGGGGCCGTAATTTAATACCTAATGTTGTCCCTTTGAGGAAATTACAGGGAAATTGAGGGCTCGCTTTGAAATGAGGTCTTACGTAGATACTGTATCACTGAGAATAGGGCCATGCAGCTTTTTATCAAACAGAGTAGAACATTAGCAGTAAAACTGATGATCAGTTTAACTTTGGCAATTGAAATTCTTCAGGCATTCTTTATCTTGGTGTAGGTTGCAAAGTCAACTTCTCTCCTCAACCTTCATCCCAAGGAGCATTACGTTGCCTCAGCAAAATGGATGACTGAACGAGATGCAAATGCAAAGCATGGTGAACGACGACACTTGTCAGCATTAAGCAGTGTCTAAATGACGCAAGGTCACGCAACGAGGTGGACACACTGAGGTCAGTGACTGACGAGTGAGAAAGGCATGTATGGCATTAGCCCTGGTGGACCTTAGCCTAATCTGTCAGGGAGTTAGACCCAGAACGCTGCTACGCTGCTTAATGAGAACCGACCAATCACATCTAATCACTACTAAAGCCTGCATCTCCACTGGGCTGGTCGGAAGGATTAGCCCATTTAGCTTTTCTCGTTGCCTTCTTTCTTGCATCATCCTAAGTATTCATCCATGTATTTTGTATTTCTATCCACCTTTGTTTGCAGCAGCATGTTGAATGTACTGTTTTTTTTTTACAGATATGTGTGCATTACACTGGGGGTTGAGCTGTGATGCTGTTCGCTGTGTGGCCTCTTCTTCTGGCCAGCACACAGTGCTCAGTAACCAGTGGGCTGATGGGCATGTTTCTGTCAGCACAGCCTCCTTATCCAGGGAGCAGTGAAACCACCTTCCGGTGAGGCTCAGGGCAACGCTGATTGGGAAAAAGCAACATCACTGTGTTCAAAATAGCTGCGGGTTTGGCATTTTCCAGAATGCTCCACTTCCCATGGTGTTCACCGTGTCCTCTGTGAGCTAATGCGTCTCGAACACGTTGCGGTCCCTTTGCAGCTGGAGGAGATATGACAAATGCAGAGATGAAGCCTGCGAATGTCCCGTGAGAAAAGTGTGTTCCTTGAGAATATCGTCTAAGCTGACCAGGACATGTTTTTGACTCATTAGCCTTGTTACAGAGGAGTACAGTATATCCTTTACCAACCGAGGTCAGGTGACCACTGCATTGTGGGTATTTATGTACCCAAAGACCAATGGAACCATGTCAGATTCAGAGGCTATGTTGTTTTGAGGAACTCCCTGAACCATCCGAAGTTTTCTCAGTGTCTGAAGCTGAACTTCTCACCGGAGAACCCAGCACATCTCCAAGATGGATTCCTTTTCAAGTTTCTGGGCAGACTTCATGTGTCTGGTCTGGCCTTTTTTTAAGCCAGGGGCATTTCTTGATCTGCAGGCTTCGCTTTCCTCAGCGGGAGAGACTCACTTCAAAGTTGTGGCCAGTAAAACCAGGGCATCTTCGTGCTCAACCGCAAGGTCTTCTGCTGAATGTTTTACGGTCAGTGGGATTCTCCAAACTTTCTGCCCTGGAAGTCAGATATTGGAATTGTGTTACGATTCCCCTGCAGATACTACTGTCACAGCATGTCTTCTCTCACATGTCTTGCTTATAGCTGAACTCTCTCATGTCAACTCGTATTGATAGACTCTCTGCGTTGACCTCCATTACTCAGTGTAGGTAAAGAGCTACCACCTTCACATGATACCTCCAACCCTTCAATCTCCTAGGCAAAAACGGCAGGAGAGCGAAAGAGCCAGCAAAAGAGACATAGAGAGGGAGAGGCAGAGAGAGAGAATGAGAGCTAGGGAGAGAGAGAGCAGTCCCTCGCATTAAGAAAATCTTTTCATGCACGGTGGCAGCGTTATGCTGAGAAAAAAAATGTCACTAAGGATCCTATCAGTGGGATCAAAGTGAGGATCGTATTAGTGGGATCAAAGTGAGAACTATGTAAAATATCTGGGGCAGGTTTCTTAAACTGTTCTGACATCAGCCAGCGGTGATTCATCCGGATGCCTCGTGGTGCCCAAAGCAGCTCCGTAGATCTACTAATGCTAAGTAACATTTGGTTTGTTGAAAATGTTATAGATCACATTAGGAGGGAGGTTGAAATAGCTCTATTTGTTGGGACGGGGAAATCTTGGTGTGTGTGTGTGGCATGGGGATGTGCAGCCTTAGTCCCTCTTTCCACACTTTTCAGGGAGTGTTGTGGTGTTTTCTCCCCTGGATTAGGCCCACTGACTACAAGTGGGTCCACGTTCACTACCGGGGGAACAAACAGACTATGCAGCTCCACAACACTGTCAGACACACAATGTCTGTCTGGGACTTTCTTCTCTTCTCTTTCTTATCCCTCTCTTCCTGTGTGGAATAATGGCCTCCTCCATTCATTCTCTCCCTCCTCTCCAGGAAATCAATAGAGATGATAACAAGCTGAAGAGAGGTCCTCAGTCAAAACAGCCCATTCAGCCTAAATGTCACCGTTTGGAGTCCAAGATTGATTTATTCGGGCAAAATACTGGTTGTTATCTTGGAATTGCCTCCTTTCCTCATTCCCTCCCGCCTTTCTTTCATTCTCGTCACGATTCAGGAGAGTGTGCTTTACTTCTCTGTACTTTCAAAGTCTCGTCCAAAGTTCAAGTAAGCAAACATTTTACTTCCTCAATCTCGGCCTGCAGGGGTCTTTAAACGGGAAACCCTAATGGACGGCCTGATTTAAGCCACCACAGCGCAACTACTTTAGACTCATAACGACACGCGCTGATGGCTTGGTTAATTATGCTGAATTGTGTGTTAGCAAACTTAATCTGGCTGGGAAATATTTAAACCGACTCAATCACAGCGATAATGCCTTTTCCACTCAGACTTTGCAATCAGCAAAGAGCTCAGGGTCCAACTCTTGGATGGATCGATATGGCTAATCAGAACTTGCTGTAGGTGACGGTGAAACAATGCTTTTAACCTCTGACACAGCTATGGGATTTCAACGGTGTGTTGCCAGTTTCATATGCAACTCACTGCACACAATAAACCTCCATAACTTAATCTCACTCTGCCTCCGTGAGAGCCTGCTAGGCTAATGGAGTCCGTAGTGGTTTTAAGAGGTAATCCTTTTAGTGTTTTGTCCCACATTAATTGTATGTTTTATGTTTAATGTGCTTTCTTGGCCTCCTTTGGGATACAGCTCTATATCCATTCTCTCAGAATGAAGGTTTAATATACTTTTTATAAGGGCACAAGGCGAGACGCAGATGCAGACACGGGAGGCAGATGGTTTGAGTCTTTGATATTTATTAATCAATCCAAAAGGGGTAGGCAAGAGAATGGTCACGGACAGGCAAAAGGTCAAAACCAGATCAGAGTCCAGGAGGTACAGAGTGGCTGGCAGGCTCGAGGTCAGGGCAGGCAGAATGGTCAGGCAGGCGGGTACAGAGTACAGAAAACAGGCAAGGGTCAAAACCGGGAGGACTAGCAAAAAAGAGAAAAGAAGCAGGAATACGGGATCGACTTCAAAGACATTCAAGACGAACTGGCACAGAGAGACAGGAAACACAGGGATAAATACACCAGGGAAAATAAGCGACACCTGGAGGGGGTGGAGATTAAGGCAGCCCCCCGCACCTCTCTGATTCAGAGGGGTTGGGTTAAATGCGGAAGACACATTTCGGTTGAAGGCATTCAGTTGTACAACTGACTAATAATGGTGACTTTGACTTTGACTTTGACTTTGACTTTGACAATCACAAGGACAGGTGAAACAGATCAGGGTGTGACACTTTTGTGTTTTTAGGAACACATTATGCATTTGGGCGCTGTCAGCCACATGAGTTCTCCAGGCAGGGACAGAGGAATATACTGTAGGGGCTTACCAGGGCTGAAACTCCTGGGCCCAGGCCGCTGGGGGGGCCAAGAGGCAGCAAATAATTATTTATTTTTTAAATATATATTATTAACAAAATATATACTGTATTTATTATATATGTAGTATATATTTTATATTTTTTTCACTGCAACCGCCAACCACGGAAAAACTCAGGAACCTGCTCTCATTGAGAGTATACAGCCTGCTGCTGCCGCCCTGCTAATCATCAGATGGGGGGAGGAGAGGAGGTAAGGGGCCCTGCCTTAATTGGGTAACTGATTAATAAAAAAGAAACAGCTTCAATGGGCCTCGGCATAGATTCTACAAGTGGACCTAAACCATGCCAGGAAAATGCACCCCACACCATAAAATATACTTTGTATCCCTTGTTTACTCAAGTGTTTCCTTTATTTTGGCAGTTACCGGTATGCCTACAGTTGGGAAGGCTGCAGTTTGGGCAGCATGCGAGCCATAGATAAATCATCCATAGAAGGGTTTTGTAACCTCTTACTGTGACAATTTGACTGCTAAACTCATGGGTACGCTAGCAATGGCTGCCAGTCCTGACTTGAACGGGAAGTGCCTGTATCTATGGACGCAACCCAGTTGTTTGTTCTAAATGTTCCATTGGCATACTGATTGGCAACGTTCTTATCCCTTGCTTGCTAGCTAGCCAACTACAACTAACTTAGTCACGTCAAACAGTGCAGCCAGAATAACAACAAAGTAGCTGCATTTGCTTTTATTTAAGCTGTTTTCTAGTGACATTTATTTGGACACAACCATAACAATGAGCTAATAAGTCACGATTTCACCTGGCATAGAAAATGTGCTCTCTCTTTAGAGCTAACCAACAACACAGCAAACACAATCACTTCAAACTGAAGCTGGAAAGACTGCAAACTAGCTGCACTTCATTTAGTTTTAACTGTTTTCTATTGATATTTCTGTGTATATATCCATACAATTATGCTGATTCATGATTTTGACTGGCTGAGAAAAGATGCCTGTCTGTCTCATCCCGACTCCGGACAGCTGGAGATCGAATTTTAATATTGAAACAATGTTGCAAATTTAAGAGAGACAGACAGCAATGTTTATACAAATCTCCGTGGTGAAAACAAAATGTTAGTCTAAAAGAAATGTGAGCTAATGTCTAGATTTTTTTTATAGTGGAGATCAAGTTTATAAATTGCCTGGCTGAGCTGATGAGACAGTGGATTGTGCAGTCAGATGGAACAGAGTAAATAGACATTTTAATCTCATAGATTTAGCCGGTGGTAACTTGTGGAATAGACACTGTCTGGAATGCGGTTCTAACCAATCAGCATTCAGGATTAGACCAGCCCGTTGTATAACTTACGATAACTACCATCCATATATGAATGGCAAAGGCCAATGAAAAACCAGCACCACACCATCACACAATGTCCCAACTCCAATGAAGTCTTGTTCACAGAGGAATAGGAGGAGTGGGTCTGCTGATTGTGAGTTGAATGACTAGGTCCCTGCAGACTCTACAGACTGGGGGCTGCATCATTGCTCTGCTCTAGCTCCTGCTTCACAGAGGAAGAGGGAGAGAGATATCTAAGCCCACGGACAGTAGAGCAGCCCGAAGCCAAAACACCCAGATGCTTATTTAATTCCGTGCTGGCTCACAGTGGGCTGTAAATTGAACATGGGAGCATAATTCTGGGTGTCTGTTTGTTGTGTTTAAACACTGGCGAGCCGTCTGCCGGCGTCGCTTCATCAGCCGTCCCCCCGACTTCTGGGCGGATCTCCGCCCCTCCCCGCTGCAGAGGTGTGTGGAGCAGGAGAGGAACCGAAACCAGCCCAGCACACCTGCCAAGGGGAAAGAGAGCGTAAACTGAAAAGAAGATTGCATCTTTTTCTGTTAAGGAAAGGATTCAGGAACTGAAAAATGTCTCAGCTCTGAAGAAACAGTGTTAATTTTGCACTGATCTCTGAGTCAAAAGTAATGAAAAATAAGTAATGATTTCTCAGGGAATGTCCTATTGAGGCCTGTGAACACAGCGAGGGTTTTGTAGCCAGCCATTGTATCAGGGCACCCGGCCGCTCCTCCACACAAAGACACAACGGTGCCGTCCACTTTCTTCTCCAATGAGTCACAATAGTGGTGGTCACAATGATGTCGGACATGGCACAGTTACCAACCCAGTGGGTGCCAGATGTGAAGGAAACCATTGTGGGCTTGTAAGAGCTTGTCTTGGTTATTCATTTAAACATGCCTTTGCATGTTCGGTGGGACCACTAATAATGAGTCAATGTTCACAATGCAGAGTTGATCGAGGCGTCTGTCACCTCACTCCCTAGAGCTGCCCTTCTTTCTTGGAATTTCCCACATTCAATCTCCCCACTCCATGCCTTCTCAGAATAACCCAACAAGCATACTCAATCAATCAATCAAATGTATTTATAAAGCCCTTCTTACATCAGCTGATGTCACAGAGTGCTGTACAGAGACCCAGCCTAAAACCCCAAAAAGCAAGCAATGCAGGTGTAGAAGCACGGTGGCTAGGAAAAACTCCATAGGAAGGCCGGAACCTAGGAAGAAACCTAGAGAGGTTTGTCCATTGGGATCTTACTGACTGCGTACTGTAGGAGTGTAATCTGCATGCTATTTTGGTAACCGGATGCCACATGCTACTGCAACTAAACAGGTGACATACCGTAGTGCAAAGCATAGGTCGTTGGCAACCCTTTCTGTCTTAGTACTTCACTATGGCCTTCCTCTTTATATCGTCTCTCTGATGGCGAACATAAGAAGAGGTGGCAGATTTGGGCCTCCGATTGCTTGTAATTAGGATTATCCATAATCTCAGGGGGTGACTGAAAGGGAGTTATAAACTGGGTGGTTGGAGCCCTGAATGCTGATTGGCTGAAAGACATACACCACCAGTATGAAAAAAAAAACTGTTATAATTACGTTGGGATCAGTTTATAATAGCAGTAAGGCACCTTTGGGGTTTGTGGTATGTGGCCAATATACCACGGCTAAGGGCTGTATCCAGGCACTCTGCGTTGCGAAGAACAGCCCTTAGCCATGGTATATTGGCCATATACCACACCCCCCTCATGCCTTAATGCTTAAATATACTCTGTTACATCCTGTATTGGTTTTATTTTTTATTTTCTACCTAGTTTATCACACTCTGCTCCTCGTTGATGTCATGCGCCCGTTCACTCTGCATTAGGTGAGTGTTGCATGTCTATTAGCATTGCATAGAGAATAGGTCTGCAGTAGAGTTGCTAAGAAACCACACCGCTTCCCCAGAATGTGCTGTTATTTCTGATAACCACGTCACGGCTTTCACACCTCCCAGAATAAGTACAGCAGCCTTTAAAGACAAGGAGACTAAAGGAAGACAGAGTAGCTCTCCCATAGATGGAAAATCATTCTGTCTCCAGTAGATTTGAGAATTTTGAAAGATGAGCGTGCATCGTTGAGCTCTATCAGCTTTTGGGGTTGTTTTTTGATAAACCTCGCACAACAACACAGACAAATGCAGATAAGCCATTTTTAGAATGTGTTCTAAAAATGTGTTGAGAGCTAGCATAACCCCCATGTCACCCTCCGCTCACTGAAGAGTGAGATGTGGCACATTGGAATGTCAGCTCCTCTTAGCGTCGTCGGTTTTGCTAAGGGCTGCGGTATGATTACCATACGGCTGGCGTTACCTCATCATCCTCCCCCCTGTGTATCTGCCTCTCTCCTCAGAGACGCAGGGCAGAAGGACACAGAATGTAGAGGAGAGTAGATCCGAGTCAGCCCGACTGTAATGGCTGACAGTCTGACACAATAAACAAGGCTGATGACAGTGGGCAGCCTGTGGAATTGGAATGGGTTGAAACCATTTAGAGTGAGGTTTCATTATACTGTATTTCATTATACTGAAGTTTCATTATACATTATACTGCACTGTTTACAAAGGCGAGGGTGGGCCTCCAAGTACTCTGTAATAGGGGCTTGGAAGCTTAGTCGGGCTCTAAACAAGCTGTAAAGGGCTTCTCACAGAGTAACAGCAAAGACAAGCACGAACAAAACCTTGTGTCCTGCCGGAGTGGTGCTCGAAGTGGGTGACAGCTTGACACCACTGTGTCCAGTTTCTCTCTAAGATGGGCCCACTCCCATTTTGTTTACCCCGGCTGACTAACCATGTACTATTTGGCCGTGAGTACCCTCTGTCTCTCCTTTATCTCCACAGAACATAGTGGTCGTTTTCTTCCTGATCCAGGCAGTAGGCGCCACTGCCCCCCCACACCGCTTTTAATCTGCATTTAAAGATGAAAAGAGAACGCAGGCATCTATTGGGGCACCCACTCTGGGTAATAACAGGAAGACTGAGGGAGCACATGAAAGTCTAGGCCTCGTGCACAAAGAGGCCAGGGTAGAGGGGAGAGAGTCATTGACCCCGCCAGGCCCCCAAAGCAGAGGCTTTTACAGGGACAAGGCCAGCTTTGATCATCCAGGGGTAAGAGGCACTGTGGATTAGTGTGTGTGAGAGAGAGAGAGAGAGAGAGAGAGAGAGAGAGAGAGAGAGAGAGAGAGAGAGAGAGAGAGAGAGCAATCTGAGGGTCTTTGTAAAGTCATAGTAATGCGCCGGGATCCATTTTGTGCCCTCGGTACATTGTGAAAGACAGTGCCAGGAAAGTGCACTTTGATAACTATCCCAATGCTGTTGCCATGTAACATAATCACAGCTGCTATTACAGTTAAAATGGAGACCTGAAGACTTAAATGGAGCTGTAACAAAATACTGGATCTGTGTGTATTCTCATGTGGCCACCATCTCAGCATGCTATGCATCTGCTATTTATACAGTGTTGATGAAGCCAGGTTGCGTCACCCTGTTACTCTGACGTGTAAGGGCTTGCATAATTGGTTATGGTTCAAGCTGTAGATTTGTTGTGTTTAAACACTGGCGAGCCGTCTGCCGGCGTCGCTTCATCAGCCGTCCCCCCGACTTCTGGGCGGATCTCCGCCCCTCCCCGCTGCAGAGGTGTGTGGAGCAGGAGAGGAACCGAAACCAGCCCAGCACACCTGCCAAGGGGAAAGAGAGCGTAAACTGAAAAGAAGATTGCATCTTTTTCTGTTAAGGAAAGGATTCAGGAACTGAAAAATGTCTCAGCTCTGAAGAAACAGTGTTAATTTTGCACTGATCTCTGAGTCAAAAGTAATGAAAAATAAGTAATGATTTCTCAGGGGAATGTCCTATTGAGGCCTGTGCACACAGCGAGGGGTTTTGTAGCCAGCCATTGTATCAGGGCACCCGGCCGCTCCTCCACACAAAGACACAACGGTGCCGTCCACTTTCTTCTCCAATGAGTCACAATAGTGGTGGTCACAATGATGTCGGACATGGCACAGTTACCAACCCAGTGGGTGCCAGATGTGAAGGAAACCATTGTGGGCTTGTAAGAGCTTGTCTTGGTTATTCATTTAAACATGCCTTTGCATGTTCGGTGGGACCACTAATAATGAGTCAATGTTCACAATGCAGAGTTGATCGAGGCATCTGTCACCTCACTCCCTAGAGCTGCCCTTCTTTCTTGGAATTTCCCACATTCAATCTCCCCACTCCATTACAGGGAAAAGGTTCACTCAGGTTGTCATCCAGATATGCAAATCATCCATGGATGACAGATCTTTAGGCGATGCATCTGTCATCCTGATGTATGATTTAACTGTCACAACGCTTTCTCTTCTCTAATCAAGGGCCAGATACTAAACTACCCTACACACTCTGCATTCCCAGGTGCCATTGGCTCCTCCCCAACTGCTGCCATGGAGACCCCTTCTGTCCCCATTTGAATCGCCTGTCCTTCACACATATGCAAATACACACACACAGCCTACACACAGTATGTACACACAGCTTCAGGTTTGTTCCCGTGATGCACACAGGCAGCTGTTCTGCCACTGCCCTGTGGAGGGGAGCGCAGTGGATCCTCCAGTGGGCCACTCACATGCAGTTCACAGTGCACACTCCCAGGAGGTTTAATGAGTGGGGGAGGGCCGGGAACACAGCAGCAGCAGCAGACTCTCTTCACTGTCCGTCTCAGCTGTTCATTATGGACCTGCTGCTCTGCTCCCCACAGCCAACACTCAGGAAAGAGTTCATTGCGTCCTCCTAGATGATTTCCCATCGGTTTAGTTTGGCTGAGAGAGCAGGCAAACACACACATGTGAACCCAGGCGCACACACACACACACACACACACACACACACACCCTGTGCGTACTGTGGTTAGTTAGTCACGTACGGAAGGTTTGTTGTAAAAAGCATTGAGATTACAGCTCCATGGTGAACAATTCTAGAGAGCACAAAACCTTGAGAGGTCAAAACATTGGTCTGTTTCTCCTGTATTCCTGACCACACCTGTATGTCTATGTTCCTGCCTTCGAATGAAAACGCCACCAGGGAAATCAGCCCAATCGAAGACCCATCCTTCCAAAACCCGATTGGGTCAGAGAGTGTCTGTCTTGACTCTATAAAACAACTCATTCTCCTCCGGAAAGATCAGTGCAGACCAATACAAGCTAACGTACCACCAACACACGTGGACTCTTTTCCAATGCCCAGATACGACGGTCCATGAATTTGTTCTGAGAGGCCTCAATGATTTTCCACCGGTAGTCCAATGTGATCTCCAACAAATTGAACGTGGAAAGCGTTTGACACGTTATGCATTAGGTGTTATCGTTGAATTCCATTACGGTTAATGCCCGCTCAGAGTTCCTTCACTTGTGTCACTAGTGTACAGAATTTACTGTGAAATTGGACTACCGAGCCGAGACGTTTTCTCTCCACACCCATGGATAATGACCAGTAAAGATAACTTGGGGGAGAAGAATTGTTAAAGGAGCCTTACTCATAATAGCACATAATTGACATCGTTTCCATAAAAGGGACATGATTATGAGAAAGAGAGAGAGTTGGTCATCTCTGTCTCAGACTTCAAGCCCAGGCATTTCAAAGTTGTGTTTCACAACTAATGTCTGTGCAGGCCGAGGAAGTTTTGTGTGAAGCAATCACGACTGAGGGAATTTTCTCCCCCCCCCTTCTTTCTGCCTGCTTTTGTCTTCCCCCTCTCTCTCAGTGACATCCATCTCTCCTAGAGCTCCACCATGCTCTCCTGCCCCAGCCTGTATACTCTAAGAAAGCCTCTGGCCTGTGAGAGAATAACAATCACTTTACCTTGGATAACCCAGAGAGCATTGTCCACAGTAGTGGGCGGAACCATTGTTGGAATGGGAGAGGAAGAAATAGGAATCAGCCATCCTTGGAAAAGATGGAGGAGCCCACGCTCAAATGGCCCTCTGTCAGCCACGCGTACTTCTCTCTCTCTCTCTCTCTCTCTCTCTCTCTCTCTCTCTCTCTCTCTCTCTCTCTCTCTCTCTCTCTCTCCCCACTCCTATGGCACTCGCATATCAGACACGACACCTGTCAACCTCCATCATGGTCATCGGTGCCCTAACAGGCCCTGTCTCTGGACAGGGCTGATTAAGCTGGACCTAGAGACCTGCAATGACAAAATGTGCGGCGGACCGAGCCATCCCACGGTGTATGAGCAGGTGACTGCCAGACCATGGGAAACAGGAGGCTGTATTGTTCAATGACTGTGTTCCCATCGAGCCCTGGCTTGGACCACTGGAGGATGAATAAGGAAATAACAGCCAGAGTCCTGCCGCCCAGGAACAATTTCTCCCCTACTGCCAGCTGGTGGACCCCATCCATCCCCACCTCCCCTCCCCTTGCTCTCTGCTTACTATGGTCCACAGGCAGGTTAGAGATGGAGCTCTCTGTGCCAGCCAGTTACTGTATGAACCTACTGAAGGAGGCTGGTGGGGAGGCAGAGAAGAGGAACTTTCACCAGCCAGTTACTGTATGAACCTACTGAAGGAGGCTGGAGGAGGCAGAGAAGAGGAACTTTCACCAGCCAGTTACTATATGAACCTACTGAAGGAGGCTGGAGGGGGGGCAGAGAAGAGGAACTTTCACCAGCCAGTTACTGTATGAACCTACTGAAGGAGGCTGGTGGGGAGGCAGAGAAGAGGAACTTTCACCAGCCAGTTACTGTATGAACCTACTGAAGGAGGCTGGAGGGGAGGCAGAGAAGAGGAACTTTCACCAGCCAGTTACTATATGAACCTACTGAAGGAGGCTGGAGGGGGGGCAGAGAAGAGGAACTTTCACCAGCCAGTTACTGTATGAACCTACTGAAGGAGGCTGGAGGGGGCAGAGAAGAGGAACTTTCACCAGCCAGTTACTGTATGAACCTACTGAAGGAGGCTGGAGGGGAGGCAGAGAAGAGGAACTTTCACCAGCCAGTTACTGTATGAACCTACTGAAGGAAGCTGGAGGGGAGGCAGAGAAGAGGAACTTTCACCAGCCAGTTACTGTGTGAACCTACTGAAGGAGGCTGGAGGAGGCAGAGAAGAGGAACTTTCACCAGCCAGTTACTGTATGAACCTCACGGAAGGAAGCTGGAGGAGGCAGAGAAGAGGAACTTTCACCAGCCAGTTACTGTATGAACCTACGGAAGGAAGCTGGAGGGGAGGCAGAGAAGAGGAACTTTCACCAGCCAGTTACTGTATGAACCTACGGAAGGAAGCTGGAGGGGAGGCAGAGAAGAGGAACTTTCACCAGCCAGTTACTGTATGAACCTACTGAAGGAGGCTGGAGGGGAGGCAGAGAAGAGGAACTTTCACCAGCCAGTTACTATATGAACCTACTGAAGGAGGCTGGAGGGGGGGCAGAGAAGAGGAACTTTCACCAGCCAGTTACTGTATGAACCTACTGAAGGAGGCTGGAGGGGAGGCAGAGAAGAGGAACTTTCACCAGCCAGTTACTGTATGAACCTACTGAAGGAGGCTGGAGGGGGGGCAGAGAAGAGGAACTTTCACCAGCCAGTTACTGTATGAACCTACTGAAGGAAGCTGGAGGGGAGGCAGAGAAGAGGAACTTTCACCAGCCAGTTACTGTGTGAACCTACTGAAGGAGGCTGGAGGGGAGGCAGAGAAGAGGAACTTTCACCAGCCAGTTACTGTATGAACCTACGGAAGGAAGCTGGAGGGGAGGCAGAGAAGAGGAACTTTCACCAGCCAGTTACTGTATGAACCTACGGAAGGAAGCTGGAGGGGAGGCAGAGAAGAGGAACTTTCACCAGCCAGTTACTGTATGAACCTACGGAAGGAAGCTGGAGGGGAGGCAGAGAAGAGGAACTTTCACCAGCCAGTGCAATTCAAACTGTTTTTTTTTGTTTTTGTTTACTTAGTTAACTCAGATGTGGAGGTGTATTTCAGCATCCTCAATGGAAAATGACTAATCTCTCACAAAGCCTACCCTCATGTTATTTGAACACTTACAATCAACCATTTTCACAGACAAATTGGAAAATGACTGCACTTACAGGCGTTGTTGCCATTGCAGCGGGTATGTGAGGGCCGTGTCCCCACTAAACGCTCTGTCTCCAAAGTTTTTGTTGTTGTCAGAGAGAGTGAGTCACCCCCAAAGTACCTTGAGACAGGGATTAAACACGGCAGCTCGTCTTCATCACAGTAATCTTGTTTGCTCAGAGGGCAGTGTCTATAGAGGATGGAGCACAGCCACACTCACTGTCACAGGGATAAGGGTCTACTTTAGGGACGTTGTGATCGCTAGCTACCTTCTTGCACTTTAAAGGAGACGAGGCTGAACAGCGTTGGAGCTGTGTTCGTGTTTGTGTGTACACATAAAGAGCTTCGGTATGTGGTGTCGCTGGAGATCAAGGATCGCTAAAATATTTACAATCACTCAAGTGGACCTATTGTACTATTCAGTACAAATGACCACATTGTAGAGTGCTGATCACAATATTGTAAAGGACAAAAGAAAACAAGGTCTTCATATCCAGATATTGTGAATTCAACATTGGTGGCAGCTGTTCGAATAGTTTCCATGTGCTTTGACATGGAACATGGGAGAAAAATACATTTTGATCAGCACATGAGTCCGCAGGACATGAGCCAAACAATCTAAACAGTTCATTTTTTTAAGTGTAGAAAAATGTCTGTCAGAGTTCAGGAAGTTTACGATTTAAAGTGATCGCCTGGGTTTATACTGTAATTACTCTCACCACGAGCCGCCGTCAGCCAGCAGAAGGAGCGGATTGCAAACGTGTCACAACAGGATAGCTAATCCACAGAAATATCCTGTTAACACGGGGTGGCATGTCTCCACCCAATACTTATGATTCAAGCTTTGTGGGTATGCCGAGGGAAGTTGGTGGGAATAAGAGTCAGTCTGGGAGAACTGAGAGAGTTGTCAAAAGAGAGACAAGACTCGAAACAATAACAAAAGCCTTCTTGCTGGCTTTCATTTGTCACCTGTTCCTCCGTCGTCGCTGTATCTCCTTAAATAGCACTCTTGTTTCCATCTTGACATTCCTACAACCAGACAGAGTACAAGAGGGGAACGAAAGAGCTTGATGAGCACCGAACATTGCTTGTGGCTGACAGCCCTTACAAACAGCCAGTGCAAGGCAGACAGACAGTCTCCCTCTCCTGAAATAGTTAAGGAAAAGTATGGAGGAGTGACAACGTGCTCAGTCTTTATGAGTGAGTGTAGGGTTGAAATTAGAGAAACCAGATGGAAATCAGTATGCTGGAGAAAGTGTTGTTCCGCCTTCGTTCTTCAACGTATGGCAGGTTTCAGAGCTTCAGCAGAAAGTATTAGAAGAATGCATTAACTGTAATTCGCTCTGTATAAGCATGAGCGTCTGCTAAATGACACCATTTGTTAATGCAAATGTAGGTATGAGTGGGTCAGATTGTTCTTATCTTTGTCCTAGCTGGCTACATATATGTCCTATATACCTACCTTATAGCATTAGCTGTGGGAAGTCAGAGGTCCACAACATGAATACAGCCGTAGACTCCATTGGCGCATCACAATAGAGTGTCGACCAGGGAAGGTGCCTCACTCATCGGTGTTAGTGTGGTAGAGTGGACTTGCTGGGGGCAGATGATGAGCCTGGTCGAGCTCCAGCTGTACAGGGACCGCCTTCTGCGTAGCCTAGAGGCATGCTGGGTAACAGTTGCTAATCATCTGCACGGCGCTCCCCGCCACCGTACAGTGACCACAGAGGGGGTTGGACGATAGGCCTGGAGGTGCCAAGGCCACACCACATAATTATACAGTAAATACTTAAGTTCCTTCTCTGATCTACAGTACAGTATAGAGCCCTCTACAGGTATCACTCTATAGAAATCCATTTCCCCCAGTGTTCTAGTAATTGGACGCTGTTGCTTTCCACAGAACTGCGCCTGGTTTCATAGAATGTGCCCTGACATGTTTTGGTGATGAGACTTCTCTAGCTGTCAGGAAGGCTTTTTCTTACAGTCTAGTCTTAGGTAGACTCTGAGACAGAGAGCACCAGTATCCTGTCCTTCTTTAAGGGCAAGGAGGAGATGTGTTTGTATGCCTGTTTATATGCCTGTTTTGTTGAGGCATTGTATGGTGTCCCAACGCATGATGAAAATACGTACTAAATGCTAGATTCATATTTGTAAAACACAATGGCTTGGCTATTGTCAGAATCCAAACAATTAAAACTGAGCGAAAATATGTTGTTTCTTCCCTCATTGTTTTCTCCATCTGATAATGACATTTTCACAAGCATCTCCTTGTCATGACCAATAAATATGACTTCTCATCAGATGCTTTGCCATCGCATTCCACATTGGATCCCCCTTCAGAAACGATGGGATGGTATGAGCCATGGTCAGGTGATTACACCAGCTGACATATCTGGGGCATTGTGTTCTGCCTCAGGGCCTGTCAAGGGGAGGAAGGCTCTGGTGATTGGCACGGCCAAGTCCTCACGGTCATGTTTGTTTTTACCGCTCAGCCCTCTCTGTAGATTACTGGGATGATATATATCTCCTGTCAAAATGTCACCCATCCCCCCAGCACTGGTCCTTAGCCAGTACACACATCTAAAGATGGTTTCCACCACGTGTCTACTTCATGTTGTAACCCAAGCCAGGGAAATATACCAGAACACAAACCATGTATGTTTTGTCTCCCGTCGGAATACTAAGAGATGGAAATGTCATCTCTCCCTTTGGTATCGCTCGGAGCTGAGTGGAGCTGAGGGGTGGGCTTGGTCGTGATTGCAGACCATAGCTCTCAGGAACCGGCCAAGGCTGCATGGGGCCTTATATTCATCACAGGGCAAGGAGACGGATTGCGTCATTCAACCGGCTGCTGCCCGAGACCCATTCAAAACGGCCAGTGTTAAGAGCGAATAAGCGATAAAGGGCTACCTGGTCAGAATACAGAGGAGATCTAGAGGAGGCATCTGATGTGAGGATGATGGAGACAGACTCACACGTGTTCAAGCAAGCAGAGAGGTGGATGGAGAGAGGGAGATGGAGAGTGGTGGATACCCTAAGTGGAAATGCAGGATGGAGGAATAACACGGTGAAAAGAAAGATGAGGGGAGGCGGGTGAAAAGCGCCACGCCGGGAAAAGGAATACTTATGTGAAGCACCACAAAGTGGTGGTTGTCTGTTGCAGATGGCTGACAAACTGTAGTTGTCACGAAAGCAAACGCTCATTTCGACGAAAGCGGCGGTTTGGATATCATAACGACAATGTCATTGTGTTCCTACGATGGCGGTTATTTTCACACGCCTCCAGCCGAGCGGTGGAAGTGGAAGCGAGCCCATTGATTTGCTCGAAACCATTGTTCTGTGATTACTTGCCACAACTCTGCTGTGCTCTGTGTGTACGTCGAGTAATATACACAGCAGGAGAACAGCTGGAATGTTGGCAGTGCTAAATCTAATGTGTGTGGCGAGGTTCAAAGCAATCCCACTAGTCACTTACTGTAGCATAGACACTCAAACAAGTACACACACACACACACACACACACACACACACACACTGCACCTATCTGGTGTATGTGACAATAAAAATAACATTGAAAATGTACACACTCTCGCATACTAAAGAGATGAATGACTTGTGAGGAGGTGTGTGTGTGCCTGTTTGTGTTAGTAATGTGGTGGAGATTTCATCCATGCACATGTATTATACCAAGCATCACCATATCATTGTACCATCCAAGTTCTTTGCGTGCTGTATGTCACACTGGCTGGTGGATGGCTGTGCTGGGGATAATATCAACTGTTTTTGACAGAGGGGCACCAATTGTTAGGCAAATGGAATTCATAGGAATGTTAACAAGTGCACGTGATTCATTCTATAGCAGGAGCTTATGGCTGAAAAATGTATTTCACAGCACTGGCTACATCTATGGTAATACATACGGCTATAATGTGAAGAGCTCCATTGAGCTCCAAGTAGGGAAATTAATAATGTAATTGTGTGCTAATTCAATGGCAACCTGTCCTTCTCTTGAATGTTAAGTTGGGGATGGAGAGGGGAGTTTCAGGGGATCTCTTGATGGCATGTTGTTTATATATAGCTAACAGTATGCTTTAACTTGAAAAGAAAACGACTTTCTGACAATTTGAAACATGTAAAATCTGAAAATGGAACTAGCTAGACACTCTTACCCGTATACATGGATGCTTCTCTGTCACGGATGCCATGGTTGCCCTTAGTTTGAAGATGTAATCCGGAGACAGGTGTTTTATACAACAGCCTTCTGTGTGTTCTCTTTTCGACTCCGTCTGCATATTTATTTGCAATCAAACTCCAGAATTTTCTTTATCTCATACTCTAATTCCGCCAGGCAATCCACTGATTTTAAAACTCGGTCCTCCAGAAAGTATAGAGCAACACTTATGCAGTTCTACTAGGCGATATCTTTGAAAAATAAGTTGTGTTAGAAAGGATTACCTACACATACTGACCAGCTCATGTTATAGACAGAAGCGTGCTACATGGCAGACCAATCCAAACTCATCTCTCGGCATGACCAGCCCATCCATTATCTCAGCCAATCACGGCTAGCGGGTTCCTGCCTTTTTTCCGTGCCTAAACCAACTAGGCTCATAACTTAACAATTTTATTTGTATTTACAGATGGCAGTTTGTTATTAAGCCACATGAAAGTTCATATGTTCCAGAAGGCATTTCTGCCAAAAAACGCATTTTGATAAAAAAAAGTTACGTTCAAATGGCTTTTAAAATGTACTCTAATGGCTCTCCTGTGAAGTAGTGACGCGTGAAATACGCCTAGTTTCCTGAAACGAGACACAAATTGCCTCTGAATTTTTGTGCCTTTGTGTACCTGCCAGTGCCAGCCGGAGGTAATAGCTTTTAATCTGTACATCAAAGGACCGGCAAATAGCTTCTTAACAGTAATGGGGGAATTAATAGGGAATCACAAACTCCATCTCCACGTCCCCACGCCATCAAGATGGTGCAGATAGCTCTCCATCACAGCAGAACCTTGAGATGTAAGCTGCAAGGACAAATCTTATTAGCATTTTTTATTTATTCATTTTGAAGTAATATATTCTGTGATTCTGTGAATCTCCATCCAGGTGTTTATTGGATATTGGTTTTGGATTTTAGAATACAAACCAAAATATAGTTAACCGATCACATTTGTTTCGTTTCAAACATTATTTACAATGAAATGAGACATTGAAGTAGTATTGAAAATCCCCTGCTGTGACCCTAACTAGAGATGGTCCGCACTCCTCCACATCCTCCACCTCCTCCACGCTGGAGTGCTTTTCACACCGCAGTGGCAGGCAGCATCTGTGGGGAGGAGGTCCCCAGCTGGTCCCCGTCCCTGGTCTCCAGCACATGAATTGGTTCCACCGGCTTCCTAAAGAACACGACCAATCGGCTGTGAAAGCGCTCCATCGATAATGCTGCCACCTCCTTCACTGACACACACACACACACACACACACACACACACACAAACAAGCAAACAAGCAAACAAACAAACAAACAGAACTGAGCTGATGGAAAAATCAACAGGGGGAAATGACATGGGTTCACTTCACCGTGCCTTGGTTCTGGATACTGCCATTTCAGCCCATCGACGTGCACATTGATTGGCTAGAAGAATTGAAATGCAAATGCTATTGGTCTTGTTTGCGCCTGGCTTGTAAAGTACTCTTAAAATAAAATGGCTGCTCTCAAGAAGACAATAGTATCTGACTGGGCTAGTTTAAAATGTCTCTTGAAAACAGGAACCGACCTGCAGTAATTAGTCTCAATTCAGTTCTATGAACTTTGCATACTTTTTGTTGTTCCACATTAACATTCTCCGTCTGTCTCTTCCTCAGCTTTGAACTATCTCGACTGCGTGCAACTCCTGTGTAAAGAAGAAGAAGCAGCATTGGAAGAGCCCCTAGCAGCAGGCACCGTTGAATTAAAGGTTAGTCTCTGTTCCCTCGCCCTCAAAGACAGGCAAACAAAACAGACGCCCTGTCTCAATGGAAATGCCACAGGTCCACAGAGCCACTCTGGCTATTCACTGTCTCAGACCCCAAGGATCTCCAATCTCTATGGGCAAATAACCTCAGTCCCCTGGTTCCTTATCCTTAAATGCCAATGACCACAAGGAGGCAATCCCAAAAACAAGAAGAATTCCACAGAGATTTGTTTCACAATGCACAAAGACTAACGCTAATTAGTATGTATTATTCCACACATTTTGTGTATACATGCATGAAACAACTCATAGAGGCCCCCAATGCACTCTTCTAATAGAAAAGACACATCAAACTGTGGTACGCAGCGCTGAACGCCTCATTAGTACTGTAGAGTAAGATATGTGATACTACAGTCTCTGGCCACCATAGCTTATTCATGGACTAAAGACTTGGACTAATGAAGTATTGATTTGACCTATTAGAGCAGGAAAGGCACAAACATACTATATACATTAGGCTATAGTGTAAAGAGCTCCATTGAGCTCCAAGTAGGAAGATGAATCATGTTAGTGTGTGGGAATCCAATGGCAACTATTGTAGTCCTTATCTTGAATGTTAAGTAGGGGACGAGGGGGACGAGGGGGTCAGGTGTTCTCTTGATGTCATGTTGTTTATATTCATTCTTGCACACTACTGCACACATTTGAATGTCATGCTGTGACAAACAATAACAACCAGAGCAACATTTTCAAATCCAACAACATACGTGATGATCCTCTCTGTCAAGCTAGCTGAGCTTGTGTGGCCAAGGGCACAACATGGCAACCAAGGTCATCATCAATGGCAAACACAAATATGACAACACCACACACTGTTGATCATTGTCTTATTTGAATAAATAGCAGGAAAACAAATGAAGAGTGAAAGAAACAATTAAGATGAAGGCTTAAGGGAGTTTTATCATCACACACAAGGTTTCCAATATGGCTTGGGAAGGAATTAATGAATTCTGATTGAACCAGTGTTAATATAAGCCAGGCAGATTATATGGAGTCTTACCCTGGTGTAAGTTTAACCAATAGGGAACTCTGTCCTGGTGTCTGTTCACAAACCGTATTTCCTCCCTCGCACTACACTACACAATACCACTCTACTATAACAACATGTACATCCAGCTGGCGAGGCAGGTGCGGCGGGTTGAGTGGCCATTGGCTGAGGCATTGTGGCTGATTCATGCCTTGTTAAATTTCATTTGGTTTGTGAGCGGTGCTGAGCTCGGCCTCCTCTGGGCGTATAAGGGCAGACTTCGAAGCCACCTCACCGACTGGGGACCGAGGGTAGCTGTCACAATTTTTCATCCTTATTACCCATGACATATCCAAAGTGGCAGAGTGCGGCCCATGGAGATATAGAGAGAAAGAGAAAGAGGGAGAAAGGGAAAAAGATAGAGGTGGGCACCTCAGATGAACCAGGGAGTCTGTCTCCTATCCCTCCTCCCCCTCATGAACCTCTGAGCAGGGCCCCAATCTGCCTGGCTAAAACAATGCAATTCAATGACGGCGATTAGGGCAGACGAGGGTAAAGTAAAGGAGTCCCGGCCGGGTTCCCACCTCTCTCCCTCCAGTCTAACTCACTTAGTCTCAGTAGCTCTGCTGCGACGGGGCTGACAAATAAGAAGCATGAAGCTTGCGCTTTTACTCTGGCTAGCTATCTCAACGACGAGGCTAAATGAAGAAGTTACATAACCATGGCATGGCAATGGGGTTCTAGTCAAGGGCATCTACAAGGTGACTTCCATATGGAAGAAGAGGTAGTTGGATGGGGGTGGGTGTCTTGCCTTCAGCGACGTGTTGTAGGGGTTTTCTTCACTGAATGAGTCCCCCCTTTCCTCTGCTCTCCTTCCCACGGCGGAGATTAAGATCGCTTGTTGTAATTATTGCTCCTTGAGGCAGCCTAATTCTGCCAAGGAGATAGCATCACACCAGTCAGGTGCTTCAGAGGGTATCTGGCAACCAGCTGTTGTCGTCCTCTGCGTGTTCCGAACGGCATTGTTTTGTGATACATGTCTGTTGATCGACTGGCTTCTCTGGCTTCTGGAGCGCTGCCAATCCCCCGTCTGTCTCCAGATTCGCTCTCCTTCACTAACCACATTATAGGAAAAAAGAAGGAGGAAAAAATCCCACGCAAAAGCCAAAAACCCTGAGGTGTCTGGGATTTCTGCCACCTGACGTACTGCGAGGCATCAATCATCCGCCACAACAGTCCCATGAAACATCTGTCTTAGACACACCGGGAGCCTGGCCCGTGAAACATCTGTCTTAGACACACCGGGAGCCTGGCCCATGAAACATCTGTCTTAGACACACCGGGAGCCTGGCCCATGAAACATCTGTCTTAGACACACCGGGAGCCTGGCCCATGAAACATCTGTCTTAGACACACCGGGAGCCTGGCCCATGAAACATCTGTCTTAGACACACCGGGAGCCTGGCCGCCTCCCATCCAAACACAGGTGTTTGACACGCAAATTCAGCTCTGCCCAACGACCAGCCATCTTTTACCGACAGGTACAGTAATGTAAAGGTTAGAGAACACAAATTAATGGGAATAAATGCATACATTCAGAAACCTTCACAGGTGTACGATATGTCATATAGTATACGCATTACAGGAGAAAAATGGGCACAACAGCTATTTGCTTTTCAAGTGATTCATGTTCAAGCAATCAATATCATCACTAGCGAGCTCCTGTTATGGTAGTGACATTGAACGTTACAGTGATGACATTGAGAGTTACCGTGGTGACATTGACAGTTACGGTGGTGACACTGAGAGTAACGGCAGTGACACTGAGAGTTACCGTGGTGACATTGACAGTTACGGTGGTGACACTGAGAGTGACGGTGTTGAAATAGTGAGTTATGGTGGTGACATTGAGAGTAACGGTGGTGACATTGAGAGTAACGGTGGTGACATTGAGAGTAACGGTGGTGACATTGAGAGTAACGGTTGTGTTATGGAAGGTTACGGGCAGATGCAGAGCCGGACTCCTCTATGGGTTCTCTCTGGGGAATGACTCCCCACCGAGAAATCATCTGCATCCGCGATAAGCTTCATTGGCTGTTCAGGGCCAATGTTCTAATTCCCCAAAGACGAAGCTCAGGTCAACCAACAGATGTGTGTCGCCGCAAATCACCCTCAACAGCACATGCATCACCCTGTTTCTCCCCAGCAGATCTATCGGTGACTCTTTGCTAGGGTAAACGCAATCAGTTCAGGCACCCTCGCTCAGCAGTGGAGTAGGATCATTAGTTGGGTGTACTTTCCGTCTGGGGGAAGCGTAACGAGGAACGAGCGGCAATCGCTGTGGGTGTGAAGATAAAAAGCCTGCTGCTTTCATCAACGAGCCTTAATGATCCTCAAAAAACAGACTAGTGTATATGATCACATCTTATAGGCTGAATCCAGGCTGTATCATAACCGGCTGTGATTGGTAGTCCCATTGTGCGGCGAACAATTGGCCCAGCGTTGTCCGGGTTTGGCCGGGGTAGGCCGTCATTGTAAATAAGAATTTGTTCTTAACTGACTTGCCTACTTAAATAAAGGTTAAATAAAATAAATTAAAATTATAAGAAGGGATGTCTATTAATTTGCTCTAATTGTGACGGAGTGACAGGCAATTAAGGAACATGGTGTGTGTTACAATGCCTCTGTCATCTCTGGGAATGGTTGGTATACGGTCGTTGGGGTAAAAGCAGCTTATTGTCAAGGCTGTCAACTCCGGAACATGAAGAATGAAGTTACATTGGTCATTGGGAATTGCCTGAACATTGGTGACATTTGGCTCCATTTACTACAGTTGAGCAGGTTAATGTACATTGTCACTGTGCGTGGCTACTCATGCGTGGATTCATGTTAATGTGTGGGTGATATTAATTGAGAAGAGGAGAAATGTATTTAATCAGTGTTAATTATTAGACTGACCTTTATTTAAATTGGCTATTGTGACTGTTTACAAGTCTCTAACCTCAATGTCATGTAGAGTGTGTGGGTCAATAAAAAAAAATTGTGTATGTTTTTCTGTGCGTGTGTGTGTGTGTGAGAGAGAGAGAGTGTGTGCACACGAGAGGGAGTGCTCGGTGGCAGATCGTGACAAACCCTCAATCTCTACGTGGGAGCTGCTACTGTTCAGGTCTCCCCTCTTCTGCACCTCTATTTTCTCTCTCTCTCTCTCTCTCTCTCTCTCTCTCTCTCTCTCTCTCTCTCTCTCTCTCTCTCTCTTTGCTAACTCTCCTCCATCTATCTCTCTTCCTCTAGCTTTTCTTCCCTGCTTTATCTCCCTTATTCCCCCACTCATCCATTCTTCTCTCTCCCTCTATCTCTCCAGGCCCTCTCCTCATCTCTCTCCCAGCAGGTCACAGCCCCTCCTGGTCTGAGCATAGACACCAGGGGGGAACCCTGTGATGTGGCCAGCTACAGTATTCCCACACTGGGCCACTTCACCACAATCACGCTGGGCCATCTCCTGTCAGGCTCCCCACTCCAACCACACACACTGCTCACTCCACCAACCACATCACCACCAGAGGACCACCAGCAGACCTCAGCCACTGCATGGCAATGAGTCAAACCACACGCTATCGAGAAGGGCAGAGAGTAGTTGGAAACATGAGTGTCACACCCTGATCTGGTTCACCTGTCCTTGTGATTGTCTCCACCCCCTCCAGGTGTTGCTTATTATCCCCAGTGTATTTATCCCTGTGTTTCCTGTCTCTCTGTGCCAGTTCATCTTGTTTGCCAAGTCAACCAGCATTTTTCCATGGTCCTATTTTTCCCAGTCTGTTTATTTCTAGTCCTCCTGGTTTCGACCCTTGCCTGTCCTGACTCCGAACCCGCCTGCCTGACCACACTGCCTGTTCTGACTACCAGCCTGCCTATCCCCTTGTACTGTTTTGGACTCGGATCTGGTTTCTGACCCCTGCCTGGCCTGACTTCGAGACTGCTTATCGCCTGGTACTGTTTGGACTATGACCTAGTTTATGAACTCTCGCCTGTCCCCGACTTGCTTTTGCCTGTTATAATAAATATTGGAGCTCGACCATCTGCCTCCTGTGTCTGCATTTGGGTCTCGCCTTGTACCCTTATAGAGAGCTGATGTTCAGGATTTTTAAATAAGAGAGGGAGAGAATCAGAGGTCTGAGACAGTCAGACATTTATGTATCAGTCTCAATGTGAACTGCAAAGGTATAAACAAGTCCTGGCTTAAGTTGCACTCCACCTTCAAGACCAACCATCCATTGGCATCAATTTGTTATTCATGCCACAAATCAAGTTTCAAGTTAACTGTGTCATCCAGGATCTTGAGTCAGGATGGTGGCCATCCAGTTAATTCCAGATATGAGCAGAGTGACCTTGAAAGCCCTGGTCTGTATATAGTTGATAGATGGGAAGGCAGCGGTATGGCTGCTGAGGTAATTTAATTATCAGACCCTCCACAGGCTAGAGTAATGACTGCTCTCCAAATCCTCCCTAATCCCCCATCCCAGTCCTCTACACAGACAGGCCCTGCCCGGGGCTCTCTGACTGTTTGACACAGGCAGCACTAACTCCTATACCCAGACTCTGTCTGTAGTCCCAGCCTGCTGGCATACAATACTGTAATATACAGTGCATTCGGAAAGTATTCAGACCCCTTGACTTTTTCCACATTTGTGTTACATTACAGCCTTGTTCTAAAATTGATTAAATAAAAAAGATGTCTTCAGCAATCTACACACAATACCCCATAATGACAAAGCAAAAACATATATTTTTTTACAAATAAATACATAAACAGAAATACCTTATTTGCATAAGTATTCAGACCCTTTGCTATGAGACTCAACATTTTATTCAGTGCATCCTGTTTCCATCGATCATCCTTGAGATGTTTCTACAACTTGATTGGAGTCCACCTGTGTTAAATTAAATTGATTGGACATGATTTGGAAAGGCACATACCTGTCTATATAAGGTCCCACAGTTGACAGTGCATGTCAAAGCAAAAACAAAGCCATAAGGTCGAAATAATTGTCTGCAGAGCTCCGAGACAGAATTGTGTCAAAGCACAGATCTGGGAAAGGGTACCAAAACATTTCTGCAGCATTAAAGATCCCCAAGAACACAGTGGCCCCCATAATTCTTAAATGGAAGAAGTTTGGAACCACCAAGGATCTTCCTAGAGCTGGCCGCCCGGCAAAACTGAGTAATCGGGGGAGAAGGGCCTTGGTCAGTGAGGTGACCAAGAACCCAATGGTCACTCTGACAGAGCTCTAGGGTTCCCCTGTGGAGGAAACCTGGCACCATGCCTACTGGGAAGCATGGTGGTGGCAGCATCATGCAGTGTGGATATTTTTCAGTGGTAGGGACTGGGAGACTAGTCAGGATCGAGGCAAAGATGAACGGAGCAAAGTACAGAGAGATCCTTTATGAAAACCTGCTCCAGAACGTTCATTACCTCAGACTGGGGCGAAGGTTCACCTTCCAACAGGACAACGACCCTAAGCACACAGCCAAGACAACCCAGGAGTGGCTTCGGGACAAGTCTCTGAATGCCCTTGAGTGGCCCAGCCAGAACTTGGACTTGAACCCAATCGAACATCTCTGAAGAGACCTGAAAATAGTTGTGCAGCAATGCTCCCCATCCAACCTGACAGAGCTTGAGAGGATCTGCGGAGAAGAGGGAGAAACTCCCCAAATACAGGTGTGCCAAGCTTATAGCGTCATACCCAAGAATACTCAAATACTCAACAAAGTACTGAGTAAAGGGTCTGAATACTTATATAAATGTGATATTTTCGTTTTTTATTTGTAATACATTTGCAAAAATGTAAAAAAAAAAAGTGTAGATTGATTTTAGTATAAGGATGTAATGTAACAACGTGGAAAAACTCAAGGGGTCTGAATACTTTATTTCACTGTATATCGATAGGAGCAACGTGTTTGGTGAGTAAAAGACCAAAATACACTTCACTTCCATGTAGTGCATTGTGTGTGTGTGGACGTTCATGTGTGTGCGTGTGTGTTAATATAGCTCTTCATTCCTCTCACGTCGGTGTCCTCTGAGTCTAGGATGGTTCTTGAGGTGTAAAGGGGGCCGTCTTCTCTCCATGAAAACATCTTTATTAATTACCCTTCCTGAGAGAGATAGGAGGTGACCCCTGACCCTCTCAGAGGTCCCGGAACCTAGACCTGGTGACTGGCTGTGGGGACTGACTGTCTCCTCTCAGTCAAACCACTGGAGAGACAAAATGCCCACTACACACATCGCAGGGGAGCCACAGGGAGGGGGGGTGGCGGAGAGTTAGCTTGCTTTGCTCTGTCTACGCGTCTGCTCTCTGAATTTTTGGTAATTAGTCAGACACAAAGTAGCTGTTCACTTCCCCTTTCGGTCAAGTAATATCCTATAATATAGTATAGTGAGGTGTGAAGATGAAGTGATTAGATAGGCACTGTGAAAAGTGGTTATTTTAGATGAAGAAACCCCTGGGTGTGAATGGTGTGCCTCTGTCTGTTATCCAGCTGAAATGATGGAGATCCAGTTAGAACTGGGTGTTGGTGATGGGTAAGCCCCCCCTCCCTCCCCATCTTCTCTCCTCCTATCCAAGCATCTGTGCAGAGTCAGTGGTGTTGGCATGTGCTAATGACCCCAGCAGGGTGTGTGTGTGTGTGTTTTTATGTATGTGTGTGTATGTGTGTGTGTGGGGGCATGTGTGGGTGCGCCAACAGAGAGTGAAAGGAGCACCTGTGCGTGTTGAAAAGAGCCTGCTGGTCCTACATTATGAACAGCACCACATCCTCCAGTCTGGATTGATAGCGCTTTAAGGCAGCTTCCTGCCTGCGGAACAGAGAGAGAGAGAGAGAGTGTAACGAGGCTATCAGATGTCATTAAAGCAACTGTCTCTTCTCTGTAAGAAAGTCAGAATACTCAGAAATATGTCTGACTCACTAAGAATTCTTTGAACAGTATAACACCCATGAGTAGTGTGGAAATGAGCTGACTATGACGGGGGCACAATAACCACACAGACTGGACTATTCCTAGAATGGAAGACAATGCAGGTGGCAGACAGGCTGAGTTGGGAATCAACTATGACATATAATATCTCAATTTACAGGGGTACAGTAAGGGCTAGGACTGTCAAAGTATATCTTAAAATGTTGACCTTTAGGAGATTGGCTGCCTTTTTCTCTTCCCACTCCTTTTATCTCCATCTCTTTCTCCTGCCCTCTCTTCTTCTCTCCACCTTTCTTTCTCTGTCTCTCTCTTCCTGTCCCTGCTGACCCTCTGACTCCCCACTCCTCACAGCTAGCATTCTTCGGGAAGACAAACTCTTCACTTCAGGCTCTCTTCATGAACTTGGCAGCCGAGAGCTAGGTTGTTCATTTATTTCCCCCTCCAAGAGAATCATTCTGCTCCTCACGGGCCACTAGACAGAAGTCAGGCCAAGATTATTTCATGAAATGTTTTTTGTTGGGGTTTTTTCCAGTTTTTTTCTCCAACTTTTTTGGAGTGGACCCCCTCTCTCTTTTTTTTTGGAATTGGCAACACTTTGTGTTCATCTCAGTCTGATGGGCTAGAGCCTCGTAGTCCCCAAAGCTTCCAGAACAAAGCCTGTTGACTGTATCAGCCAAGTGGTGGATGACAAAGTCTAGGAGAGAGAGGAGACCAGGATGAAATATTTATTGTGTGGCAGCCATTTGCTGTTATGTTGTGTCTCACTGCCTTGATCTAGCTAGCTAACGTAGTCTGTTTGTTAGTTTGATTTGTTTGTTTGCATGGATTCATTTTTGGTTTCTGGTCTCTTGGGACTTTTCATCTGAAAAAGGGAAACGTTTTTCTGTGACTCCTGACTTCAAGGCTCATTACATCTAATCATGCAGTGGTGTACTGTGGCCTTGTTTTCTCTTGGTTTTTGTTGTTGTTTTGTTGTTGTTGTTTTACCATTTTCTGCATATTTACAATAACAGGACATAAAATGTTGCCATGGGGACAGACCCACCCCGGGACAGCAGAAGGCATTAAGGCACCAAACCACAGAGGAGAAAGCCTTCCAGCCAATCAGCAAACAGCTCACTGTTGCTAAGGTGTTGTCGAGATGAGAGATTGAGTGTTGAGATAAGAAGTGAATGCGTACAGTATGTTTGCACCTTTCAATAGCTCATAGTACTGTTTTGAAGTCCATAGTCTAGTAACATACCCTATGGAAGTCCGAGAGCATGTCGGCTCACATTGCCATTCCATGATGAAATATTCTCTCCGATTGAGCCTTTTCATGCAAGACGTTTCTTCCGCCTGCTGAGAAGGGAACAGCTCTTTACCCTCCAACCCCTAGGGGCAGTAATTATTACCCCATGGCCCTGTTAAGTCACTAACCATTTTACAGCTGCCTACATTTAATGTTCACAGAGCCATTACAATCAGCTAGATTGAATCTCACCTAGACGACGATCCGTGGCTTTTCACTGTTGTCCTCTTTCCCTTAGTTCCCTCCTCTCTGAGAACTCAGCGAGCTCTATCACTGACAGACTGCATGCTATGGCTGGTCAGACACTGGAGGTGTTAACTGGGCTGCAGTTTGCAATCTACAGCTGTGTTGTTAGAACAGCCTCTGTGGAGCCGAGGTGTTGGGGTGTGTGTGTGTTTGTTTGAGAAGCTGTGGGGTGAGCTCGTCAGGGAGATGGAAGATAATCTCCAACGCCCCTCTTTTCCTCCCTTTCCTGTCTTCCTGAGACCACTGGGGTGGAAATCTGCCCTGTCCCCATGCAGCGTTGCTCCTATCCATCCCTACGCAATACACACACACACACACACCCAAATACACACACACACACACACGGCCACAGATAGGTGGGCTTAACAACCACAGTTTTCTGACTGAGGCTCAAGTTTCTAGCCAAACAGGCCAACTTGTAAGGAAGCTTAGACCAGGTGAAGGTAATTATTAACACAGCCTGCCTGGCTTGTCTGTTTGCTTTTCATTGCCTTGCCGCTGGGCTGGCTACAGTGTCCGACAGCCCTGTGTGTCACCACAAACACCATGCGCCTTCCACTCCACATGTTTTATCAGCTTAACAAGGCCGATTTCCATCATGTAGGACTCACAGGTGTAAAGGGGAGGCTGTAGAGGGTTATGATACACCACATCTGTCTAAGCCTGAGGCTTCACGGCACGGCTCTGGTTCACAGTTGGTTCTATCTGTTGCTTATTGAACCGTTAAACTCCCTTCTTCTACTTCAGCCCACCGAAAGACGCCCATTGTTTTTTAAATAGAAAAGTTGACAGAGCTCCATTGTAAGACTTGAATACTGGTTTCAAGGTCAGTTGGGAGTTTCAGGACCTCCAGTGTGTGCGGTTCAGGGTCAAAACCTAAGTGGTTCTTGAATAATGGAAGTTGATCCTCGACTTCGGCAATGTCATTTACAAAATAGCCTCCAACACTCTACTCAGCAAACTGGATCACAGCGCCATCCGTTTTGTCACCAAAGCCCCATATACCACCCACCACTGCGACCTGTATGCTCTAATCGTCTGGCCCTCGCTACATATTTGTTGCCAGACCCACTGGCTCCAGATCATTTATAAGTCTTTGCTAGGTAAAGCTCTGCCTTATCTCAGCTCACTGGTCACGATAACAACAACCACCTGTAGCACGTGCTCCAACAGGTATATCTCACTGGTCATCCCCAAAGCCAACACCTCCTTTGGCCGCCTTTCCTTCCAGTTCTCCGCTGACAATAACTGGAACGAATTGCAAAAATCGCTGAAGCTGAAGACTTACATTTCCCTCACTAACTTTAAACATCAGCTATCCGATCAGCTAACCGATTGCTGCAGCTGTACATAGTCCATCTGTAAATAGCCCACCCAATCTAACTACCTCATCCCCATATTGTTTTTATTTACTTTTCTGCTCTTTTGCACACCAGTATTTCTACTTGCACATCATCAACTGCACATATATCACTCCAGTGTTAATTTGCTAAATTGTAATTACTTGCTACCATGGCCTATTTATTGCCTTACCTCCTCACGCCATTTGCACACCCTGTATATATACTTTCTTTTATTGACTGTACTTTTATTGACTGTTTATTCCATGTGTAACTCTGTGTTGTTGTTTGTGTCGCACTGCTTTGCTTTATCTTGGCCAGGTCGCAGTTGTAAATGAGAACTTCTCAACTAGCCTACCTGGTTAAATAAAGGTGAAATAAAAATGTAATTAAAAAATTAAACCACACCAAACTAAGCCTCTACTGCCTTGGTGACTCTTTTGAGGTACACAAGCCCATGCTAATACAGTCCTCCACTGTATATAATCTATAAACCATATATTTACAGTGCATTCGTAAAGTATTCAGACTCCTTGACTTTTTTTCACATTTTGTTATGTTACAGCCTTATTCTAAAATTGATTTATTTCTAAATTCCCTCATCAATCTACAAACAATACCACATGATAACAAAGCAAAAACAGTTTTTAGAAATGTTTGCAAATGTATTAAAAATAAAAAACTGAAATATATTATTTACATACAGAAGTCGGGAAGTTTACATACACCATAGCCAAATAGTTTTACACTCAGTTTTTCACAATTCCTGACATTTAATCCTAGTAACAATTCCCTGTCTTAGGTTAGTTAGGATCACCCCTTTATGTTAAGAATGTGAAATGTCAGAATAATAGTAGAGAGAATAATTTATTTCAGCTTTTATTTCTTTCATCACATTCCCAGTGGGTCAGAAGTTTACATACACTCAATTAGTATTTGGTAGCATTGCCTTTAAATGGTTTAACTTGGGTCAAACATTTTGGGTAGCCTTTCACAAGCTTCCCACAATATTGGGTGAATTTTGGCCCATTCCTACTGACAGAGATGGTGTAACTGAGTCTGTCACGATTCTCTACTGGGGGGACAGACCAAGACGCAGCGATGTAGCCAGAATACATATTTAATCAATCCACGGGAACAAGACGGAACAAAACAATACACGGAGAAGCGTAACGATGAACATAACTGAACAGACAAACACAGCTATGAACATACAATAACCCACGAACCCAGAGTGAAACCTACTAGCCTAAATATGGTTCCCAATTAGAGACAACGACACACAGCTGCCTCTAATTGGGAACCATTACAACATAGAAATCGACACCTAGAATGAACAAACCCTACACAAAGACAAAACCAAAACGCTCCAGCCTGAAACTTCGGGACTGGGCGTTGCAGTACCCTCCCAAAGGCGCGGACTCGGACGCCAGTGAAAAAAGTCTGTGGGGGGTCTTCGAGTAATCGCTTTGTCCCAGGTGGAGGCTCCGGTGCTGGCGTGCTGGTCTGACATCCAGAACCGAGGCCCTGGGCCTTCTCCTGGAACTCTGGTGCGTGGAGTTGGAACTGGCCGTGCTGGACTCGTGATGCTCACTGGAGCAGCTGGTGCGTGGAGCAGGAACTGGCAGTACTGGACTCGTGATGCTCACTGGGACTCTGGTGCGTGGAGCAGGAACTGGCAGTACTGGACTCGTGATGCTCACTGGGACTCTGGTGCGTGGAGCAGGAACTGGTCGCTGGACTGCGTGATGCTCACTGGGACTCTGGTGCGTGGAGCAGGAACTGGTCGTACTGGACTCGTGATGCTCACTGGAACTCTGGTGCGTGGAGCAGGAACTGGCAGTACTGGACTTGTGATGCTCACTGGAACTCTGGTGCGTGGAGCAGGAACTGGCAGTACTGGACTTGTGATGCTCACTGGAACTCTGGTGCGTGGAGCAGGAACTGGCAGTACCGGACTAGTGATGCTCACTGGTACTCTGGTGCGTGGAGCAGGAACTGGCAGTACTGGACTTGTGATGCTCACTGGAACTCTGGTGCGTGGAGCAGGAACTGGTCGTGCTGGACTTGTGATGCTCACTGGGGCGCTGGTGCGTGGAGCAGGAACTGGCAGTACTGGACTCGTGATGCTCACTGGGACTCTGGTGCGTGGAGCAGGAACTGGTCGTACTGGACTCTCTGAGCGCATCGGGAGCTTGGTGCGGCGGGCCGGGACAGGGCGTGCTGGACTCTCTGAGCATCGGGAGCTTGGTGCGGAGCCGGGCAGGACGTGCTGGACTCTCGGGCGCCACGGGGAGCTGGGTGCGCGGGGCGGAGCAGGCGTGCTGGACTCTCGGAGCGCCGCGGGGAGCTGGGTGCGCGGGGCGAGCAGGGCGTGCTGGACTCTCGGAGCGCCGCGGGGAGCTGGAGTGCGTGGAACAGGGACTGGGCGTGTAGACACCACTACACGGACTGGGATCTTGGAACGCGGAACAGGGATCTTGGCAGCGGAACAGGATCTTGGAAGCGGAACAGGGATCTTGGAACGGAACAGGGATCTTGGAACGCGGAACAGGGGATCTTGGAGCGCGGAACAGGGATCTTGGAACGCGGAACGAGGGATCTTGGGAAGCGGAACAGGGATCTTGGAGCGTGGAACAGGGATCTCGGAGCGTGGAACAGGGATCTCGGGCGTGGAACAGGGATCTCGGAGCGTGGAACAGGGATCTCGGGCGTGGAACAGGGATCTCGGGCGTGGAACAGGGGTCTCGGAGCGCGTGGAACAGGGGTCTCGAGCGTGGAGCGGGACTGGAGCGTGTGAAACCTCCGCCCGGACCGGGGACCTGATATGGAGAGCCGACACCATACCTCCAGCTAGCTCACTAACCCTGGTCTCATGGGTGAGTGGAGCTGGAATCTCTCGGACTGGGCTGTGGATACACGTGCCGGAGATTCTGCCCGTAAGACCACAGGATAACATGGGCCCAAAGGCGCACTGGAGGCCTGGCTCGCAGAGCTGACACCACTCTCCCAGGTAACACACAGACCTCGGCCCGACCAATGAGTGGCGCTGGGATCTCTCGCACTGGGCTGCGGACACGTGCGGAGACACCGCACACGGAACTGGAGCAGGATATCCGGGTCCCAGGAGGCGCACCGAGACTTAAGCGGCGCAGAGCAGGCACCACTCTTCCTGGCTGAGCAGCCGTTTACCCCGACTGATGAGTGGGCGGGAATCTCTACTTTTCAGCCTCTGACTCCGTGATAGAGGAAACCGTGCGCCAATACAGCATAGCACGGTGTCCCCTCGGTGCGACGTTCTCCCAACGCTCTCTCCACAAGGCACGAGGAGTTGGCTCAGGAGTCCCTCCTGAACCGGCCAACCTCCTCGTGTGCCCCCAAAGTTTCTTGGGACTGCCTTACGGGCTTCCCTGGCCGAGGTCTGAGAAACATTCCTCTCTCCGGGTCCCATGCTCCCATCAAGTCTCACACCTGCGCCGCTCATGCCGCCGCTGCTTCCAGTTCCTCTCTGGGTCGACGATACTCCCCAGGCTGGTCCCAAGCACTCCCATAGAACAGCTCCTTCTCCCAAGACCTAAGCTCCCGGGTCTCTCGCTGCTTGGTCTTTGTTTGGTGGGTTATTCTGTCACGATTCTCTACTGGGGACAGACCAAGACGCTAGCGATGTAGCCAGAATACATATTTAATCAATCCACGGGAACAAGGCGGAACAAAACAATACACGGAGAACGTAACGATGAACATAACTGAACAGACAAACACAGCTATGAACATACAATAACCCACGAACCCAGAGTGAAACCTACTAGCCTAAATATGGTTCCCAATTAGAGACAACGACACACAGCTGCCTCTGGTGGGAACCATTACTCAACATAGAAATACGACACCTAGAATGAACAAACCCTACACAAAGACAAAACCAAAACGCTCCAGCCTGAAACTCGGGACTGGGCGTTACAGAGTCAGGTTTGTAGGCCTCCTTGCTCGCACACGCTTTTTCAGTTCTGCCCACACATTTTCTATGGGATTGAGGTCAGGGCTTTGTGATGGCCTCTCCAATACCTTGATTTTGTTGTCCTTAAGCCATTTTGCCACAACTTTGGAAGTATGCTTGGGGTCATTGTCCATTTGGAAGACCCATTTGTGACCAAGCTTTAACTTCCTGACTGAAGTCTTGAGATGTTGCTTCAATATATCCACATAATTTTCTCCAAAAATAGATGCCATCTATTTTGGGAAGTGCACCAGTCCCTCCTGCAGCAAAGCACCCCCACAACATGATGCTGCCACCCCCGTGCTTCACGGTTGGGATGGTGTTCTTCGGCTTGCAAGTTTCCCCCCTTTTCCTCCAAACATAACGATGGTCATTATGACCAAACAGTTCTATGTTTGTTTCATCAGACCAGAGGACATTTCTCCAAAAAGTACGATCTTTGTCCCCATGTGCAGTTGAAAACCGTAGTCTGGCTTTTTTATAGCAGTTTTGGAGCAGTGGCTTCTTCCTTGCTGAGCAGCCTTTCAGGTTATTTCAATATAGGACACGTTTTACTGTGGATATAGATACTTTTGTAACTGTTTCCTCCAGCATCTTCACAAGCTCCTTTGATGTTGTTCTATGATTGATTTGCACTTTTCGCACCAAAGTATGTTCATTTTTAGGAGACAGAACACATCTCCTTCCTATTTTACCTTTATTTTACTAGGCAAGTCAGTTAAGAACAAATTCTTATTTTCAATGACGGCCTAGGAACAGTGGGTTAACTGCCTGTTCAGGGGCAGAACGACAGATTTGTACCTTGTCAGCTCGGGGATTTGAACTTGCAGCCTTACTAGTCCAACACTCTAACCACTAGGCTACACTGCCGCCCCTGAGCGGTATGACTGCTGCGTGGTCCCATGGTGTTTATACTTGCGTACTATTGTTTATACAGATGAACGTGGTACATTCAGGCGTTTGGAAATTGCTCCCAAGGATGAACAAGACTTGTGGAGGTCTACAATTCTTTCTGAGGTCCTGGCTGATTTCTTTTGATTTTCCCATGATGTCAAGCATAGAGGCGCTGAGTTTGAAGGTAGGCCTTGAAATACATCCACAGGTACACCTCCATTTGACACAAATGATGTCAATTAGCCTATCAGAAGCTTCTAAAGCCATGACATCATTTTCTGGAATTTTCCAAGCTGTTTAAAGGCACAGTCAACTTAGTGTATGTAAAATTCTGACCCACTGGAAATCTATATGTAAACAATTATTGGAAAAAATTATTGTGTCATGCACAAAGTAGAAACTATAGTTTGTTAACAAGAAATGTGTGGAGTGGTTGAAAAATGAGTTTTAATGACTCCAACCTAAGTGTATGTATTTCCGACTTCAACTGTAAGTATTCAGACCCTTTATAGCCTCGAGTCTTCTTGGGTATGATGCTACAAGCTTGGCAAACCCGTATTTGGGGAGTTTCTACCATTCTTCTCTGCAGATCCTCTCAAGCTCTGTCAGGTTGGATGGGGAGCGTCGCTGCACAGCTATTTTCAGGTCTCTCCAGAGATGTTCTATCAGGTTGAAGTCCGGGCTCTGGCTGGGCCACTCAAGGACTTTCAGAGACTTGTCCATGTGTCCTTGGCTGTGTTGGTCTGAATTCTTTCCCGAATGCACTGTAACTACCTTATGCACTATTGATTGGATGGTCTGGTTTCCTTCCTTTGGCTGTTGCTGCCTCTCCCTGGGTGTGCTGTTTTTCCCCTCAGCTTTACACCTGGCTGTCTGGAGCGGTGTTGTGAGGCAGCACCTTTAGAGAGAGAGAGAGAGAGAGAGAGAGAGAGAGAGAGAGAGAGAGAGAGACTTTCTCTATTACAGATAGTACACAGATCCTCTATCTGTGAATGTATGGTTTAGTACATGGAAGAGAGAGACTATTGTTTTTAAGAGCAGAAAAGGAGGTAGTGGGTGGTTGCATGTCACAGAGCGGCTCTATCAAAGAGAGAGAGAGAGAGAGAGAGAGAGAGAGAGAGAGAGAGAGAGAGAGAGAGAGAGAGAGAGAGAGAGAGACAGTGTGAGTGTGACAGGGAGAGAGAGAAGGGGAGGGGGCTGGAGTAGGTGGGCGGGAAGAGTGGGAGGGAGTGTCAGAGAGAGGAAGAGAGAGATGAAACAAGCAAGCAAGGGAATCAGAGCTTGCCTGCCGGAGCTGTGTTGTGTTTGGTGCGTGAGCGTGAGCGTAAGTGAGCGCTAGCTGATCCACCAACGTGCGAAAGGGACCTCGCTGAGCGTTCATCCCAAGCCTCGATCTCCCTCAACCTCCCCCAGAGCCCTTCTAGAAACCCCTAGGCTGTAAGGAGGACCCAGGCTTGAGCACGTGCTGCCAGGTAAGACACAGAGCATGGAGGCTCTCCGCTGAGAGAGCTTACTGTACAGAGAACAGGTTGTGAAAGCGCTTAGCGGTGCCTGTGTAGACTCGGGAGGTGATTCCTCAGACATGATGATCTTATTGGAACGGATGTGGCTTGCAAGGAGAGAGGTGAAAGGTGTTGTTTCTCATCTGTGTCTGTGTCTGTGAGTGTGTCAGTGTGTGTTTGTTCACGTCAGCTTGACACGGGTCACAGGGCATATGTAACCTGATTGGAACAGGTCAGCTTTTATGTGAGAGCAGTCAGTTTGTTTCTGACTCTAGCTGTTCTTTAATGGCAGATGTCGAGGGACATCAATACCTTCATTTACAGAAGAAAAAAACAAAATAGGAAAAGGCGGATTTTGATTTGGATCCCGTTTAGATAATAGCTGTTTCCGTTGTTTTCGGATGTATTTCATTGCTCTCTTTTCCTCACGAGTGTGGCAAAGTGCTGTTAGATATTGTCATCATCACAGGAGTTTGTCTCAGAGCATGAATAAAGGATTACTGTATATATTTTCTCGCCTCACTCCTGCTGAAAGACTGGCATGCCTTCTTTCTCCTGTTCCACGAAAGCTGACAGCAAATGGCTGTGTGTTTGTGAATGCACGATATGTGTTTGTGTGTGTGAGTGCATGCACGTGCATGTGTGTCTGTGTGTTTGCGTTTGTGTGTGTATATGCATCTGTTTGTGTGTACGGTTGTGTGTGACCCGGCTGGACATGGCGGCAGAGTTGAAAGCATCCGTGGCATTAGTGAAAGGCTGGGATGAGCGGAGTCCCGCTGGTGTTGGGCTGGGCTTCAGATACAGCGCTGGAACTGGGAGGGAGGGAGTGCAGGATATTCCTTGTGTAGCAGCAGAGCCTCTGTCCCCATACAAGACAAAAGACGGGATTCTGCTGCCTGAATGATGAATGATTATCAATCACCAAAGAGGAAAATGTAGTTGTCACCAACATAAAATACAAACAGGGACATTACAATCCCACAGAGTTATTATCATTTAGCCTACCCTCCACATAGGTTATCCCCCTTCCCATGGGCTGATGGAAGACAGTCGGATGGAGTCATATTCAAATCATTGTGGCTCCTCTCTCTCTCTCTCTCTCTCTCTCTCTCTCTCTCCCCCCTCTCTCTCCATCCTTCTCTTTATTTGTCTTTATTATTTATTTGAGATGAATTGATCCAGTCCTCTTTCTATCCCTCCATTCTTTTCCCTCTACTATAAATCGGTCAAACCCAGAGCACAGATCCAGTGGAACGGTGATTAACATTCACAGTTGTTCTCTCATTCAGAAACATGAAAGAGTGGAAGGTTGTCTTATTGTAGAGCTTCAAACGCCTCCTCTCCATTTCATTCCATTGTCCTCAGCCGGTGTAATCCATGAAAGCCAATGCACGGCCAGGTCTTTTTTTACACGAGTCAAACCTGTCGGATTTCAATTTCATTTCACCTCTTTGCGCCAGGTCTTTTTCTTTCTCTCCTGGTGGCCAATCTAGCGTATTCACATCCACTTTAACAATCTGTCAATGGAAAATGGATTTGCACTTCCAACAGGGGTCAAGGTAGGCTGAACAATGGACCATGGCTCCACAGTCTGGTCTTGTTCAGAGTTATTTTATTTTTTTATTTAACCAGGTAGGCTAGTTGAGAACAAGTTCTCATTTGCAACTGCGACCTGGCAAGGTCATTGGCAGCAGAGAACTGGAAGGAAAGGCGGCCAAAGGAAGAAATGGCTTTGGGGGTGACCAGTGAGATATACCTGCTGGAGCGCGTGCTACGGGTGGGTGCTGCTATGGTGACCAGTGAGCTGAGATAAGGCGGGGCTTTACCTAGCAGAGACTTGGGATTGGCGACGAGTATGAAGCGAGGGCTAGCCAATGAGAGGCTGGTCGCAGTGGTGGGTAGTATATTGTTACCGTTCATATTCAGAGACATTTTTATTAAGAGATATTCAACTCTCTTCTAGTTCATTTTGAATGGGACAATGTTTAGTGATAGATTGGTGGACACTTACTGTTTTATACAATAGATTCCTTGGTTTGTGTGGAACGTTCCTCAATGGATTTTGACCAGAATTGTAGTTCCATCATGTATGAGCACTACAATGAGATCAGGACTCAGGCTATAGTCTCAAGGCTGAGAAGTTAACAGACAGGCAGGCTGTGTGTGTGGTGTGTGTGGTGTGTGTGGTGTTTGTGGTGTGCGCGTGTTTGCACGCTCGCATGTTTGTTCATGTCTTTGCATGAACTAATGAGCTTCTTTCTGGTGCTCTCACTCAGTTCTTACAGTGTTTTTGTTTATCTAGCAGCTCTGCCAGTTAAGTAAATATGTTTGCCTCTGACAAGCAAACGGTAAAGTAGGAGCAGCGTGTGACCTTCATGCAACCTTGTAGTGACGTTGGGGGTGTTTCTGGGTTATTTAGTGGTGGCAGAAGAGTATATTTGATTTCTTGTGTCATAAATATAAAAAAAACAGGGCAGTAAAGAACGGGAGGGGGAGAAAGAGAACAAGAGAAACAGAGAAAGAGAGAACGAGAGACAGAGAAATAGAGAAAGACAATTCTAGCGAAAGAGAGAGAAGGGAGGAAGAAACATGGTGAATCAGATAGAGTGTCACGGAAGAGGCATGTTTAGACAATAGACCTGTTTGTGTGTATGCGCTCTGACCCATGTACTACTCTTCCTGGTTGCTACGTGTTTCGCTCTGAGCGACAGCCAGGGCCTTTTACTTTCCACTCTGCTTGACTCTGTCCTTCCTCCGTGACTCACCACCTCAACGCCCACTCTGATTGTCTATCCATCCTTACTGCAGGGAGATGGAGGGCAGAATTCAACCTCGCCAAATGCCCAGGATGATGTCTGCGGTCACATTGGTGGTTGGTCTCTCATGAAGCAGTGATTAGAAGCTTTATTCACAGAATACACTACTTTATTCTTAGGATGGAATTGGATATGAATAGAGATTGATTGTGTGGTTTTCAATAAGTGAAATGATTGGGCTAACAAATGGTAGTTTGAGAATTGGGCATTCATTTGGTGTTTGATGTTTGGTGGTGGTGTTCTCCTTATTTTGCATCATCTTACTCCTGGATTCTGTATCCAATATTTTAAAAGTTCTAGGTTGTGCAAATCATAGTTTTTTTTTGTCAAATCAGAATGTTCTCATATGAGGACCCAAGTCATATTCATATCCAGCTCAGGCCCCCCGCGTCCTTCCGGTGCAGCAAACAAGGCATGAAGGCTCCTGCCTGCCGAGAGATGGGTTCATTTAGACACACCCAACCAGCATCCAGCAGCCAGTTAAATTCAGCACCCGCTCTCTTCGGACAGTTCCTTTTGGGTTAGGCACAGCAGTGCTGGCAGTTTCAGCAGCCTATATCATCGGACAGCGCTGCCTTCTCAGACACAGCAGTGCTGGGGGTTTCAGCACCCCTCCTCTCCTGGACAGGGCCAATCAGTTCAGCTGCACATCATAGAGGTGAGAAAGAGTGGTGAGAGATTTCAGAACCACCTTCTCTACACAGCGACAGCCAGTCAGTGGACTGCAAGGTGACAGTGGATTGGCAGGAGAGAGGTGCTAAAGAGACGCACACTTACCCCCATGCCAGTGGGCTGAATTGAGTGTGTGTGTGTGTCTGTGTGTCTGTGTGTCTGTGTGTCTGTGTGTCTGTGTGTGTGTGTTTGACCTGAAACTGCTTCACTAAAATGGGTCATATATAGCAAGCCATAACGCATTCTACCTTTGATAAGATAACAAAATGCATTTTGCAAATCTATTCTTAGAGTGGCAATATCAGCTAATCTTTTTCCAGTGCTGGAGCTTTCGCCGTTCCCCCACAGATTAGGTTTTGAACCTCTGACGAACTGGAAGCCACGTCAGTTAATGTTTTAATCCTGAGTATTAGGAGAATCCCTTGTTCCTGAACGTTGGATTCATGTCTGGGATATGTTTGCACAAGAGGTCATCCAAACATTGGGTAATGGCTTCAGCTGCTGGTATGTTTGGCTACAGTGAGATTATGGGTTTGATACAGAGCTTTTTTTGCTTCTCTGGGCAGCGGATGTTCCATCAGGAAGAAGTTAGCCACATGCTTTCCACATGTTAGTGTGTCATCCCAGAGCCCAACCCAGGATAATAGAAGGAGATCCTCACACACACACACACACAAATGCCTAATTTCACAGTCCCAATCAATGTAATTAATCCTTGCTGTCTGTATTAAAGGCGATGTACGACTCAGCATCGCTTTGTCGATTCACCTTATTGATTTTAAAACAGATTTTTACAATGTACCTACCTACGACACATGCAAGCCACAGCGGCCATATGATTCTGATTTATAGAGCCAGTGAAAGCCTACCAGTACTTTAAAACAGTTTTCACTCATTCAATGTGTGGGTTGTTTGAATCTTTAGCGTGTCGTGTAACTTCCATTAAAATAAATTGAGAGTATTTGACAGCTGTGCATTTGGATCAGTGTGAACGTCAGTGTGAAAAAATGGCCACAGTACATAAAAACAGATTATTTCTATTTGCCTAAATAGATGAAAGATGCTTTGATCCGTCGTCCTAAGCTTTGGTGATATGGTCGGTGGGACTGCGCATGGAACCATTGTAGATAGCAGCCGCACGGAATTCTTCTGACCAATGAATATCATCCCAATATCCCAGAGGGGTAAACATCTCGCCCCCGGCCTGGTTATCACACACTACCAGCACCACACCCCTCTTTCTGGGCTTTACCCCTTCTACACATGTCCCCTAATTGAGACAACATGGGGTAGCCAACCAGGCTCATTTGTATGTTGGAATTAGCATAATTGAATAGGCATGAGTTAAGTGTGTTCCAGTGGTGTGTTAATAACATAATGAGGGCATCTGAGGCAGGCAAGCACATGTCACTGTGTTTGTTCAGCTCCACACTGCTCCAGCAGGGGCATCCATCCGTTCACTCTTTCTCTCTCTCTTGTCCTCTCTTTCCCTCTCCTTCCCTCCCTCTATCCTTCCTGTGCAGTGGAGGTGAATGGGGTCATTTTTCACTCTCCCGAGGATGCCCTTGTTTGTGGTAGCTAGCTGGCTGAAGCCAGAGAACTGGGCCTGTGTGTTAACGTCCAGGCTCGCAGCGCTGCCGTGTGGACTTGACGCCCCGTGTGGGGACCGACTGTCCCCAGGGATTCAGACAGACAGTCGCTGGACTCCAGCCAGTGGTTAATTTCCCCTGTGTGTCACACAGATGTGCACGGAGAGAAGCGACATCCTGGCCCTATTGCCTTACCTAGTAGCCTCCCAGCTCTGACCAAAGCTCTGACCAAAGCTCATCTTTCATTTTAAAAGCTTCTGTCTTTGTAGTGTCTTTCTACCCAGAGTCCTCTGGATAAACCCCCACTCAGGTGCAGCTATAGCCAGTGTATGTACTGTATGTCAGCCAGCTGCACAAAGCAGAAGAAAGTCAGAGGGGGCAGGGAGGTGAACTGGAGTGAAAGCGAGGGTATGATGGGGGAGGGAGGGTGAGAAAGAGAGAGCATGACGGTAGGATAGAGGGAGGGGGATTTTTCCATCCCAGCTGTCGTCCTTGTTACTGGGTTTGTGTGAATCAGTGGTCTGACTGCTGCTGCTCGCCTGTTTCCTCTCCCTCTGTGTCTGAGTGATCAGGTTCCCCTCTGGGCAGAACAACCCTGTCTGATTCTGCACAGTGGGACAGCTCTCCGGCCTTAAGACAACACTCAGACTAGAAGTAGTAGTAGTAGTAGTAGTAGTAGTAGTAGTAGTAGTAGTCAGTGCCATTTATGATGAGGGAGGACAATTTTCTTTGTTCATGAGCATGGCCTTATTTCTATTACAGCATATTGGATGACTGTCATTCACATTCCATTTACCCAGTTCAATGTAACATTGATAGGTTTAGGCTACTACATGATACTTGAATTTCTACTATACCATGAGGCTGCTGCAACCTAGCCTATGAATGAAAGTTTACAACGTAGGTGCACACAGGTCGAGAGAAATATTGGAGAGGACAGACAGTGACACATTGACAGACAGTGACACATTCCATACCGCCTTGCACACTGTTGCCTGCATCTAGCTGATCTAGGGTGCAATCATTAGTCCAACATTTGCAAACGAGAGTTTCTATTGGATCAATTCAGGTACTTTTATCCCTGATTTGTTTGCTTCCATTTAAGCAACGTTTTTCAACAGAATCGGTTGAATGAATACACCCCTGATCATAGCAGCCACATTGTATTCATTCTAGCCTCTATGCACTTTCCTCCTCTCACGTTTCACTTCGTTTGTGGACTTCAATGAACAACACATCGGCTGTATGTGACCAGGTGAAAAAACCTTTCCAAGCCAAACCATTTCATAACCGCTACACACAGCCTACATCGTTGTCCCCATATTAGCTAAAGTAACGTCCTAGTCAACATAGCTAATAGAACTAATGAGTTAGTAAACCCGCTACAATCATGCAGTAACGTTACAGTGTACAGTCAGTAAGCAGTTACACCGGTGGTCCTTGTGGCAATAAATTAATAAAACCAAAAGCTTGATGTGGAAGAATTCCAGTGTTGTGTAGGATAATCATAGCCAGCTAGCTAACTTAGCATCCCTCTGTTTGAGCCGGGTGTTTGAGTAACTAAACTAGCCAGCTGCATTTGCTAGCTAAGTAAGTGAAACTGAAAGTGAAAAAAAATGACACTCTCTCTCTTGCTTCTCCTTCATTTTTGAAGAAAATAATTTGTTGAAATCTGTCCATCCTTACTGTATATAAATATTGTCTTCCTCTCTCTTTGAGTCAACTACTCACCACATTTTATGCACTGCAGTGTTAGCAAGCGGTAGCTTATGCTTTCAGTACTAGATTCATTTCTCTGATCCTTTGATTGGGTGAACAACATGTCAGTTCATTCCTCAAGAGCTCTGATAGGTTGGAAGACGTCCTCCGGATGTTGTCATAATTACTGTGTAAGTCAATGGAAGGGGGTGAGAACCTTGGGCCTCCTAGGTTTTGTATTGAAGTCAATGTACCAAGAGGAGGACGGAAGCTAGCTGTCTTCCGGCTACTCCATGGTGCTACCCTGCAGAGTGCTGTTGAGGCTACTGTATATCTTCATTGCAAAACTGTTTGTTTTATTCAATTATTTGGTGACATTTGAATATATTTAGTATAGGTTTTCTATGTTTTACCATTTTTATTTTTATAAAATTCATTAAGGAGAATGGTCCCCTTCCTCCTCTGAGGAGCCTCTTCTGGTAGTAGTAGTGGTGGTCGTGGTAGTAGTATAAGTTGTAGTAGTAGTTTGTTGTATTAGTAGTACTTGAAGTCGTGGTCGTAGTACAGTAGATGTTGTTGCTGTAGTAGTAGTTGTAGTAGTAGTAGTTGTTTAGTTGTAGTAGTTGTTATAGTAGTAGTCATAGTAGTTGTAGTAGTAGTAGTAGCAGTAGGTGTAGCAGTAGTTGTTGCTGTAGTGGTAGTAGTAGTAGCAGTAGTAGTAGTTGTAATAGTAGTAGTAATATTAGTTGTAGTAGTTGTAGTAGTAGTAATGCTTGACTAGGGGGATAGTATAGATCACCTTATTGCTACAGTATATTTGGGATACTACTGCTAAATATACTCTCCTTTGAACAGCACCATTTGTGTGTTTAAGGTCATTCAGCCCATACAACTGAGGCCCTTCTGTTTGACACTGTCACTTTAATTGATTAGCTTCCTCCAGAAACCGAGGTCAATTTTGTTAGCTCTTCTCTGCTCCCTCCTCCTATGAGATGAGGGTATTGATGACACCTTGACTGAGGCCCCTTCTTGCCACTAGATAATGATGGAGGTTCGATATTTCCCTACAGTGCTGCTTTACATTCGCAAGGGTGATAGACAACCAACTCAGGCCTGTATCCTCTCCCAGTCAGAAATCCCAGTCAGGCCTATATTCTCTCCCAGTCAGAAATCCCACTCAGGCCTATATTCTCTCCCAGACAGAAAACACACTCAGGCCTATATTCTCTCCCAGACAGAAATCCCACTCAGGCCTGTATCCTCTCCCAGTAAAAACCAGCTTAATAAATATCACAGCAGTGTCGTTCTGTCTTAAAAGGTTCTGATGGAGTGAGATCTTTACATGGATCTCCAGTATTGTTTTTTTGAGGGGGAATCAGAGGTGTTATCTGGAAATGTTATTAAAAAAAATCCACCAGGAGCAGGCTAGATTGTGTTAAATGGAGAGTAATTACTTCTCTTAGCCGTCCATTGGAGAGGCCTTATCAGCCCACCAGCAAGGTCCGACCCGCAAGACACAGATCCCCATTAAAGGTGTGCCTTGCATGTCAAATGCAGAAGCACAGTCTCTCTCTCTCTCTCTCTCTCTCTCTCTCTCTCTCTCTCTCTCTCTCTCTCTCTCTCTCACTCATGCTTTCTTTTTTATCTCTACCCTTACCTTTCTCCTGCACACACACAGTCGCACACACACGGTTTTTCCGTCTAATCTTTTGACGTTTCAGCTCATATTTTCCTAATTTGCAAGGCTGCCAAGGAAAAAACTCAGCATCAAAGGTAAATCCGGCATCAGGGGGAACTTTCGGTGCCCCATTGTAATACTTTTCTTAAACGAGCAGAACTGAATTGAGCATGGACAATTACATTGACTTCTCTCTCTCACCTCCTCCCTGCTAGGACGGCTGCTTGGAGCTGGGGAGAGGAGGGTCGAGAGGGGGGTGGTGGAGGGGCGCAGAGGGGTGTGGAGGGGTGCGCGTGCGATCTTCATGATTAACGCCAGAAGATACGTTCCATGTATTATTCATCTTTCGTCACCTCCGCCGAACGGAGGCTGGCAAATCTCCGGGGCACATTGTTCCTGAAAACGTCAGCCAAATTAACGCATCGATAACATCAACTCTCAGGCGAAGACTCATTCTCCTATTCCTTCAAATGTGGTGAAGGAGCTCCTCTCTGGTTGTGAAAAGCCTCCAACTCCCCCGAGACTGTTTGTGAACAGATAGTAAAGATAAAGTTGTAGCTGCCAGGAAGCCTTGTTACAACCCTGAGGGAGCTCATCTTACTATGGCTAAGCAACCCTAATAGGTTCAATATCTGGACTATTCCCATTGAAACCCTACCTGTTCAAGGTGGTGTGGGACAACTGAGGGAATCTCTTTTCTATGCCGTTTCTTCATGGTTAACTCATTCTAAGTATACTATTTGAGTATTACAAAGATTAGTGTATGCACGCACACACACACACACATCACCCTGGTCAGTTGAAATTCAATCCCAGAGCCCTTTTGGAAAACAGACAATATTGTTTTAACTCCCCAGCTGATAATAGCCTCTTTCTCTGTCTCTCTGCCATTGCTGTCAGTATAAATAACTCCTCTACCACCTGATATGATAAACCCTTAGGAGAAATGAATTACCCAGGATGCACAGGGAGTGGCAAACACACACTAAAAATAAGATACTGGATTATGATGGCCCGGTTCTTCTTCTTGAATGATCTGTATGCAAACTACGTCTGCCACCCACACTTACTATTTAATTGTGTTGATTTATATTCAAAAAAAAATCCAGATCACTTATATCAGTTGCTAATGGTCTGACCCACGCATTCAGAGTCATGGATAGATGCCTGTGTCCTTGAATGACTAATGGATGTTACATAACCTCAAGGTCACAGGTCATAGACGGGCGTCTATCTTCACCTGTTTCATTAAATATCACTCAGGAGTTTGTTGTGTTAATGTAATGGCCGATCCCACATCAGATTCACAATGAATAAACGTGATGTACAGTACGTTCATTCACAGTAGGCAGGCTTTATCATAAGACATTTAACTATGTGAGAGCTTTGCTATGGATCTTTTGAAACTATGAAGCAGACGCAGTAAGTTGACATGCTGTCTCTAGACCAGAATCAATGACACAACAATACGAATGGATCACAGGAGGCTGCTGAGGGGAGGACAACTCATAATAATGTCTGAAACGAAGCACACGGAATGGCAACAAACACATAGAAACCATGTGTTTGACGTATTTGATACCATTCCACCTATTCCGCTCCAGCCATTACCACAAGCCCGTCCTCCCCAACTAAGGTGCCACCAATCTCCTGTGGACTAGATATATGGAGTTACATGAATAATTTACAAAAACTCCTTCATGCCATTTTGCGACCCATCATTGCAACATGGGTTGATATATTAAACCAATACACCCGAGCCATTCAGAATAACTATGAGGTCACCCTGGTACATCACTCTGTAATTGGAAACAAAATTAGATGTCATTCACATTGTTCTTAAACCTTTTCTCTGTATGAGAGGTTGTCTGGTGTTGCACACACATATGCACTCACACACATATACACTCACACGCGCACGCACGCACGCGCACGCACGCACGCACGCACACACACACACACACACACACAGAGGCTTAGCTCCTTGTCTGTGAGATGAATGGCACCCTAGGGACCTGCTTGGACCCCCCCTTGACTGGCCCAGGTCCACCCAGATCAGTGAGACTCTCTGGGCCCCACTCCCTCCACCCTCCATCCCCCCGGCCGTCAATCCAGCTATCCATGTTAAGCCTGAGTGGCACTAAAGAGAACAGCACCCCTCCCTTCCCCCCCACTCCTTCCCAATCTGAGCACCGCTGGCATAAATATCCAGCACAACATCCAACCTCTCCACCCAAACCTACCCGCTAACTCAGACCCCTGCTGTGTGTGTGTGTGTGTGTGTGTGTGTGTGTGTGTGTGTGCATACATGCGTCACCAGTGTCACACAAAAAAGTGCAGCGTAAAGAAGCCTCCTCAGTATGTTTTTATACAAACATCAGTAACACAAACGCTACAGGGATAGCAGTCGCATGTTACATTGCCACAAGCAATTAGCTGTAGTATTGTGCTGTTGTTGTGGATGAGGGAGAGGATAAGAGTCTATGTAGATTTATGGATGGTATTTCTATTAAGTACATGACTCACCCTGCCAGTGTTACAGGGTTATTGAGCTGGTGCTCCTGAGCTTTTAAGATGTCCGCAATGACTCATTGGCTTTAACAACACTGTATTGATACGTAAATTATGTAAGTGCATCCCTTTCTGGTTACACATTATTGTTGCACTGATGAACCATCTGTATCGATGTGATCCAGCTGCAGTATGAATTATGGCACTACGTGTTTATTTTTAGGGTCTCTGTTGTATGCTTGCAGTGGGCGTATTGTATGCCAGTGCGTGTGTAGTACGCTGTAGGACCTCAGTCATGTCCCACGCAGACAGGGGGGAGTCACGTTCCACCACCACACGACATAGTACTCACAGGGAGTGTCAGACCGCCCTCTACAAGCCACCACTGAATTATCGAACCAGACGTCTCCCCAGCCCAGACACAACGGTGCATGGGATGCTTTTGGTAGGAGTTGTTGAAGTTGATGATGGTTGTACACAATTAGAATATATTATGCCATTAAATCCATTTGCGGGTGTTACCATGTTTCCCTTGAAATGTGTGTGACTCGGGGAGCAGTGTGTGCTGCGTCCTGTAATGGATGTTTTAATTTGCCTTAAATGCACGCTAAAACTGAGGATCTCCACATTGTCTGTTTAAATTCATGAAAGCTTTCTAGGGTTGTTGAGAGGACAGGGACGTAGAATGAAACAGCTTGGCCAGTCAGACACATGCCCGTACTTATAATTAGAGATTTTTAACAGCACTTAATGAAGTCCCCAGACACTTTTAAATTAAAAGTAACATTGTTTTGTTTGGGATTTGCTGAAAGAGAGAGAGAGAACAAAAGAACGAGGAGGGAGAGGTGGAAAGGACACAGAAACAAAGAGGCTGGAAGGAAACAAAGTTGCCACTCTCCAGGAGGGGCGGTAATAAGATAAGCTCTACAGCAGTGTGTGTTCAGTCTGCTCACAGATGGCCGTCCTCCTCTCCACCGTCTCCGCCTAGTAGAAAGCGTTCCAACCGCTCCCAGCTTCATTTATCTCCTCCTCACAGCCATGCCACAAGGAGCCGGCGCTGCCTCCCCCCTCTCTATCCTCCCTCCATCCCCTGGGAGAAATGGAGCCGTGTCCCCTGCTAGCCCCAGCCAGCTACTCTTCCGCCTGGGAGGGAGAGTCTCTCCGAGTCCCCCTCACACTCCCCCAGACTCCCCCGCTGCCGGCGTATCTCTCCAGACAATGTTGACAGATCTTGTTTAGTCAACGTTTAAAATGTGGAGCTTTTGCACGGAGGCCTCTCATCTGCAAGTTTACTCACATGATATAGGTGACAGTGCTCACTTTCCCTCCCTTAATTTTCAAATAATAAAAGTTCGTATTCGCCCTTGTTTATTTTGTATTCTTTACCGCAAGGTGACAAGGATAGGTTTTTGACCCCAAGGTGACAAGGATAGGTTCTTGATCCCAAGGTGACAAGGACAGGTTCTGGATCCCAAGGTGACAAGGATAGGTTCTGGATCCCAAGGTGACAAGGACAGGTTCTGGATCCCAAGGTGACAAGGACAGGTTCTGGATCCCAAGGTGACAAGGATAGGTTCTGGATCCCAAGGTGACAAGGATAGGTTTTTGACCCCAAGGTGACAAGGATAGGTTCTTGACCCCAAGGTTACAAGGACAGGTTCTGGATCCCAAGGTGACAAGGACAGGTTCTGGATCCCAAGGTGACAAGGATAGGTTCTGGATCCCAAGGTGACAAGGATAGGTTTTTGATCCCAAGGTGACAAGGACAGGTTCTGGATCCCAAGGTGACAAGGATAGGTTCTGGATCCCAAGGTGACAAGGACAGGTTCTGGATCCCAAGGTGACAAGGATAGGTTCTGGATCCCAAGGTGACAATGATAGATTATATTGTACTTATTGTAGGACAGTTATTTAGGTGAATATTCTGTCCCGTAGAGATATTCTAATTGAAAAAACCATGGCTGGAGGGCTAAGACAGGTGTTAAGCAGGTGTTATGGATCTGACAGTGTGTGGTTCAGTTTTCGTCTTTCCAGGAGAAGGTGTCAATTGGTCCTGGCAAGGTGGCAGCAGTACCGACACAGGAGACTCAGCCAAGGGCATTTGAAGAAAGGGATAGTAATAAACATATATCTTCCTATGACTGTTCTTAACTTTGAATAATACACTCATTACTATATGTGTTTTTTTGTCAATTAGGAAATATCAGCTTCTTAGAACCAGAAGCAGACCAGTACTTGTTGTACCAATGAAAGTGAACATTAGTCACACACAAGGAGGAAATTAGTCACACATCTATTTTTTGAGCGTTGACTTTCCTCTCAGATTTCTCCACGTTTCAGAAATGTGTAATGGGACAATGAGAGAGAAAAAAAAGTATTCACACCATGCAAGATCCTGGGTTGCCATGACGCCCGTTATCCGTGTATGGTAATCGGATTCCCACTATAGCTGTGAAAACACGCTCATTCCAGTCTTTCTGGTTGATCCTCGGAACTATACCATTAATTCACCCCAAGGAATTTGACCCCATGACCTGCTATTTATATCTGCCCTATCGAGGGAGAGGATCAGTGGGAATCAGAATGAAAGACTACTGCAGAATGACTACTATGCTACTATGGCTATAGGATGGATGATGAGCTCTGCACACACCAGCTCTCTGTTGTCTTTGACACTATGGTATTATTAGAAGAAAATGGAAATAGAGTGGTAGGATGGTGAAGGATAGAGCGAAAAATATGCCTTTTCCCGAATCATGATCCTCTCATATTGAATTAGATGCTGTCTAGGTTGAAGAAACCCAGATGGGATTTGATCTGATAACGTGCTGCTGGATTTTTATTCAGACACTGTTTATCTGGAAGAACACAGTGTACGGACACAACATTATGGCCGTCTTCCTTATCATTCCTAATGGCTGTTGTATAGTGTCAGTGAAATATCAAAACCCTGAGTGAACAAAACAACCATATGTAATACTGTTTCACCAAGCCAGCAGCCAGAAGCTTTTCATTTGTTCCATTTCACCCCAGCTCCCACTCATAAGATGTGACATTATTGCCTTTTCAGACCATTTTAGACTGCAAAATGACCCTGATTTGGTTGAGATTGGAAAAGGCGGGAAGAAATTTTGCCCGAAGTGCAGCCAGGCTTCGTCTATTACATCGATCTTCTGCGCCCCAGTATGACAACTATAGATCCTCTCCCCCTGGCCCAAGATAAATGACCTTATTACTGCACAGAGCCATTCAAAATAGGATCATGACAAGCATGGCAAATGCCTTTCCCCAGGAATGTACAGACCTGCCAGACAAAGCCTGGGGTAGATCACAGCTCCCCAATATGACCTTATCAAACACACATGAGAGAAAGTGCTGGATACATGGACTATCTGGTCACATCTAAAGTATCATCTAATCTCCATAGTGTTCTATGTGTGTCTATGAATGTCCATGTCGTCTAGATAGTTAGCTTAAATGAACACCGTAAACCCAGGTCAGTTGGCTGTTGATGACACACTTGTTCAGCTTAAAGGGATACTTCGGGGTTTTTACCAATGAGGCTCCACAGAGTCAGATGAAGTCCTGGATGCCATTTGTATGTCTCTGGTTCCATTATGAAGGAAGTTAGAGGTAGTTGCACGAGCCAATGCTAACTACTGTAGCATTAGTGCAATGGTGGTGGCATGCACAAAATAGTCCAAATTGGTAAAATGAAAAAAATTACGGAAAGGTTCTGTGTGCATATGTATTCACCCCCTTCACTATGAAGCCCCTAAATAAGATCTGGTGCAACCAATTACCTTCATAAGTCACATAATTAGTTAAATAAAGTCCACCTGTGTGCAATCTAAATGTCACATGATCGGTCACATGATCTCAGTATATACACCTGTTCTGAGAGGCCCCAGAGTCTGCAACACCACTAAGCAAGGGGCACCACCAAGCAAGCGGCACCATGAAGACCAAGGAGCTCTCCAAACAGGTCAGGGACAAAGTGGTGGAGAAGTACAGATCAGGGTTGGGTTATAAAAAAATATCTGGAACTTTGAACATCCCACTGAGCACCATTAAATCCATTATTAAAAAATGGAAAGAATATGGCACCACAACAAACCTGCCATGAGAGGGCTGCCCACCAAAACTCACAGACCAGTCAAGGAGGGCATTAATCAGAGAGGCAACAAAGAGATCAAAGATAACCCTGAAGGAGCTGCAAAGCGTAAAGTGTCTGTCCATAGGACCACTTTATGCCGTACACTCCACAGAGCTGGGCTTTACGGAAGAGTGGCCAGAGAAATTTGGGAGACTCCCCAAACAACATATGGAAGAAGGTACTCTGCTCAGGTGAGACTAAAATGTAGCTTTTTGGCCATCAAGGAAAACGCTGTGTCTAGTGCAAACCCAACACCTCTCATCACCCCGAGAAAACCATCCCCACAGTGAAGCATGGTGGTGGCAGCATAGTGCTGTGGGGATGTTTTTCATCGGCAGGGACTGGGAAACTGGTCAGAATTGAAGGAATGATGGATGGCACTAAATACAGGGAAATTCTTGAGGGAAACCTGTTTCAGAAACATTTACATTTCTTGGAATGGCCTAGTCAAAGCCCAGACCTCAATCCAATTGAGAATCTGTGGTATGACTTAAAGATTGCTGAACACCAGCGGAACCCATCCAACTTGAAGGCAGTTTTGCCTTGAAGAATGGGCAAAAATCCCAGTGGATAGATGTGCCAACCTTATAGAGACATACCCCAAGAGACTTGCAGCTGTAATTGCTGCAAAAGGTGGCTCTACAAGTATTGACTTTGAGGGGGTGAATAGTTATGCACTCTCCAATTTTCTGGTCTTATTTCTTGTGTTTTTTCACAATAAAAAATATTTGACATCTTCAAAGTGGTAGGCATGTTGTGTAAATCAAATGATACAAACCCCCAAAAAATCTATTTTAATTCCAGGTTGTAAGGCAACAAAATAGGGAAAATGCCAAGGGGGGTGAATACTTTCGCAAGCCACTGTAGAATAACTTCTGACTGAGGGTCAGTTCAAGTCTGACCATAGTAATATTATTAATCTGTCTTGGATCAGAAGGTTAAATCCACTTTCAAACCAGTTTTTGTAATGTACAGTAGCACATTCTCCTCTTGTTAACACCAGCTTATTTGGCTCCCTCCCTGTCACAACCCTGGCCAGGTTTAGCCGTTCATCTTTTCTGAGTCTTACTTTTATCTTTGCCCTTCAGATGAGACCCACTCCTCACTTGGTGTTTATGCAACTTGTCAGCACCTGACATCCAGCGAGCAGCGCTGACTTCAGTTTTCCTGGGGTCAGTCTGGGATCTGTCTCTACTGCACACTGGAAGGTCAGGCAAGGGTCAAACCGAAGCGCATCCCTGTGCATTGAGTTATGGGGCCAATCAGGAGGGATATTTACGGAGGACTCAACAGACATCTGGAGGGAGATGACTGATGCAGACAACCAGGATGGGCGGGGTCAGGTGGCCAGTCAAGGCAGGAGACAGGGGGATTTGATTAGGAGCAATGTGAATGACCTCAATCTGTCAATTTACAGAAAGTTGATTTGAGTGATACCTCCTTTGTGTTAGTACTACTGTGCATCATGTTGTGATATACTGTAGGAGGTAGTAAAAAACATCCACTATGTTTGGTATGAATACGGCAGTAAATTAGTGTCAATGTGCTCCAAGTGAGACACACTGTCCACACTTTCTCCAAAAGCAATTCAGGTATATTCTGGACTCAATAGCCTCCCAACTACACAGTAATAGCTGATAATAGTCCTTCTATCTTTCCCTTTTTTGTCACTGAATCCATTGACAGGAAAACCTGTTTGTATTCCAAAAGCGTTTCCCCAGTTCAGCAGTCTTTAAGAGCCCTGGCCTGCATCCCTGTTGAAATACATCTAATATCAATGAGGCTGGGAAGAGGTGATCATCCCTCCCTCCCTAGTTTGTTAAATGGCCTGGCAATAAACACCTATTTGCATGCATATTTGCGCGAGCCACTCCTGATAACACTCCTGAAGCCGTCGGAATGGAAATTTCCAAAGCGGGCATAGTTTAACTGAACATAAAGTAGCATTCCGGTTAGTAATCGGTATTCTCCAAGCTTTTTGGACACTTTTACCTTTGTGACAGGAGCCATTACATGTCTGGGTATTGTGTGACTGATCGCTTTTTCCCGTCCAGTTTCAACCCAGCAGCAGTTTGGGGTTGTAGTGATCTCATAGAGGGAGTAGTAGTTAGCTGTGACAGGAAGGCCATTTGAAAGCATGGCTGATTTTCCTCCATACTCCCACTTGGGCTGACTAACAGCTTGTTCAGTCAAGGGTTATCAGCCGCAGATGGTTTGAGACAATAAACACAATCAAATATGGGGGTGGAGTTTTTAGAGGCACTATGCCCGAAGCCCTAGCGACGCACTAACTTCTCAGCGTAACTTCTCATCGTACAACTCGTATCTTAATTATTCCTTCTCTTCCTATCTGTTTCTTCTTCATGATTTTTCCCATCGCTTTATTCCTTAGAGTGCATTATCTTTGTAACGTAGATTATTCGTGCCCTCAAGCGCTTTAACAGTTCTAGATGACAAATAGCATTATTATTGAACATAAATTACAATGACGTATGCATTTCACCTTTAGCTTTGCGCCTTGTTTAATATTCAAGTGTCTTCTTATGAAATGTGGACTTTGTCACAAGAGTTTAATCACAGTTGCATTTTTATGTAGAAGAATAGTGTCAGGATCACACTGAGAGGATGTTGATAGCCATAGTGTGTTTTATTAAAGATTCATACTACATTTCCACTGAGGACATTTCCATCATAATTCCCCTGATCAATTCACCCTGACACCAGGGTAAACTACAGTAACTTACTGTAATTTCTAACCCTCCATCCTGATCATAAACAATCCAACCAATGAGATCTGGGCCCTGCCCCTCAACATGTAAAGGGTTCAATCAATCACCTATTGAGGAGCTACAGAGGAGCAATGCTTAGCAACAGCTCAGAGTCTAACAGTGGTGTGCAGTCTCTCTCCTCCCTGAGTGAATCACCTCTAACCCATTTCACAGTAATCATGATTCATTTTGTTTACCCCTTCGCCAATCAGCATAGAGAATGGCACCTGTAATTGCAGAGGACAGTATTCCAGAGTTGGCAGAAAGAAAACTCCATCTTGAAACTCTAGTGCCTTTTCTCCAAGAGGTCAGCGACTTTTCACATAAGGAGAAACCATATTCTATCTAATAGCACGTATCTGATTGGCCTAATAGTCTTCCTTAACCACCATGTTTGCAGGGTTGGTTCTAATATTACAGTACATGCACATGCACACACACACACACACACACACACACACACACACACACACACACACACACACACACACACACACACACACACACACACACACACACACACACACACACACACTACTCCATGTTGTATGTTTTTACGAGCTGAGATTAGATAAACTGGTAAGGCAATGGTAATTAGTGGGGCATGGGGATTTCAGAACCAAAGTCGACGGACAAAAACATAGGCTACATTAATCTGATAGTGGGGTGGTAGATGCCTAGTCTCCCTTATGGCTCAGCCCAGGTGCCTACATAGTACATACACCATAGACATACATATTTTACACACACACACACACACACACACACACACACACACACACACACACACACACACACACACACACACACACACACACACACACACACACACACACACACACACACACACACACACACACACACACAGCAGCAGCAGCAGCAGCAGATTCACATTTATACAAATGAACCCTATCGTTCCTGTATCGGAGCCCAAGTATCTAGATCAGTATCGAATCATCTCCTGGAGCCCTGTCACACTGGCCAAGCTTTGCTTGAGGTCAATTGTGTTCCTAGATGATGTCTAAAGAGGGAGTTTCCAATGCATCATCTCTGCTGTCTCCGTGGTGCTCCTTTTTCCTTGCCCTCGTCACTCATCCCTATAGGAAAAAGGAGGGAAAACGAATAAATTGGCTCATGTTTCATTTTGTGCATAGAGACAAAGGTTTTGTAAAGTAACCTGATTAGCTATCTCCGCCTCAGCACAAACACTGAACATAGTGAAAGGAAAATTAGGTAGTTAGTTTCCAGAGTAATCATCATATTGAAGCAGTCGAACATCTCTGTATGAACATCTCTGTATGAATACTGCATAGGGAACAGGTACAGTGGTATATATCAGCCCTGGTTCAATGAGACAAGATGGTTATGACTCAGTAGAAAATCTGGCTCTGTAATCACTGAGCTGGTCACCGCTGATTGTCCTTTTAGCAGCAGTACCACATTTCCAATTGGACTTAATCACATTCTTCCCATGCCATCTCTTTCCCAGACTCAATAAAACGAATGGGGGTGTTTCAATTGATATTGCAATTGGAAGTCTTTATGACTTTTTGACTGCTATTATTACAAAGACATAATGCAGAGCTATCCATGGACATTGGTGTTAAAGGTTGTATTTCAGTACATCTGAAAACCCAAAATAGAGAATCTGAGAATAGAATCTTATCATAGAATATTGAGACACATTTTAATTGACTGTATGTACAGTGCCCCTTGACTTTTTCCACATTTTGTTACGTTAGAGCCTTATTCTAAAATGTACACTACCGTTCAAAGGTTTGGGGTCACTTAGAAATGTCCTTGTTTTTTAAAGAAAAGCTCATTTTTTTGTCCATTAAAATAACATAAAATTGATCAGAAGTACAGTGTAGACATTGTTAATGTTGTAAATGACTATTGTAGCTGGAAACTGCAGATTTTTTATGGAATATCTACATAGGTGTACAGAGGCCCATTATCAGCAACCATCACTCCTGTGTTCCAATGGCACGTTGTGTTAGCTAATCCAGGTTTATAATTTTGAAAGGCTAATTGATCATTAGAAAACCCTTTTGCAATTATGTTAGCACAGCTGAAAACTGTTGTTCTGTTTAAAGAAGCAATAAAACTGGCCTTCTTTAGAGTTGAGTATCTGGAGCATCAGCATTTGTGGGTTCGATTACAGGCTCAAAATGGCCAGAAACAAATACTTTTTTCTGAAACTCGTCAGTCTATTCTTGTTCTGAGAAATGAATGACTACTCCATGCGAGAAATTGCCAAGAAACTGAAGATCTCGTACAATGCTGTGTACTACTCCCTTCACAGAAAAGCGCAAACTGGTTCTACCCAGAATAGAAAGAGGAGTGGGAGGCCCCGGTGCACAACTGAGCAAGAGAACAAGTACATTAGAGTGTCTAGTTTGAGAAACAGACGCCTCACATGTCCTCAACCGGCAGTTTCATTAAATAGTACCCACAAAACATCAGTCTGAGTGTCAACAGTGAAGAGTCGACTCTGGGATGCTGGTCTTCTAGGCAGAGTTGCAAAGAAAAAGCCATGTCTCAGACTGGCTAATGAAAAGAAAAGATTGAGATGAACAAAAGAACACAGACACGGGACAGAGGAACTCCATCTAGAAGGCCAGAATCCCGGAGTCGCCTCTTCACTGTTGACACTGAGACTGGTGTTTTGCGGGTAAATTTCCAATCAATTGAATTTACCACAGGTGGACTCCAATCAAGCTGTAGAATCTCAAGGATGACTGATGGAAACAGGATGCACTGAGCAAAATTTCAAGTCTCATAGCAAAGGGTCTGAATACTTATGCAAATAAGATATTTCTGTTCATTTATTTATTTGTAAAAATGTCTAAAAAACTCTTTTTGCTTTGTCATTATGGGGTATTGTGTTGAAATTGCTGAGGATTTTTTTTATTTAATCCATTTTAGAATAAGGCTGTAACGTAACAAAATGTGGAAAAAGTAAAGGGGTCTGAATACTTTCCAAAGGCACATTATGTACTGAATATTTCATGTCATAGAATAATGATTTGATTTTTGTCAGGGACACTGAGGTCACATATAGCTGTGTTTACTAACAGTACAGGGAGTACAATGCCTTCCCCACTTATATCTGAGCAGCAGAATGACCGTTGTGTGATGAGTGATAGCACCACCAGGCATGTACTGTACAGCTTTCTCTGGATGATCTGTCTCAGTGAAGACAGAGGACTATATGCCTTAACCCTCCCTGGAAAAATACATATAGACCCAGAGGGACCAGATAAAACAAAGCAATGGGGGGAAACGCTAAGCACTCTGCCCCAGAGCTCTCTTTTCTCTCTCTCTCTCTCTCTCTCTCTCTCTCTCTCTCTCTCTCTCTCTCTCTCTCTCTCTCTCTCTCGTTTTCTCTCTCTTTCTATCACCCCTCTCTCTCTCTCTCCTTTCTCTCTCCCTCTCTCCCTCTCTCCCTCACAAAATCTCAAACGGGGCCCAGTAATAGACCAATTTCAGCTCTGCCTGGAGCAAACCAATCCCTTTATTCATGTATCCGGGCCTTTTCCCGCACAGTGAGATTGCCCCCTTCACACTGAGACGAGTGGGAAGATGCCTCCCCGGTGGGGCGTGATGAACGGCCGTGAGCCATGGGGTGGCCGGGATGGGGAACATTCACCACTACCACATTACAGATGGTTATAGGCTGTTTGTATGCAGGGGAGGACTGGGACAAAAATGTATTCAGCCCTGGCACTTCAGTCACACCAGCCCACATCCCCACTACTTACACACACAGGCAGTAATGCTACTGACACACAATGTAGGCAACTATAATAAAACCTTTACTGTACTAGTGACCGGTGAAACATAGTTCTTCTTTTTGAACCAGCTCTTTCCAGCTCTTTTTCAAAAACAACACTGGAGATACAACTCAAACAATAAACCGCGCATCTGTTGCCTCCCTGTTGTGCAGTCTGTCTCTGCACATTCTCTGTCACTTTGTTTGTCTGTTTGTGATTCTCCTTGTTCTCCTTTGTTGTCACTCTGACTTTGCTTCTGCTTGTGCTCCTCTGTCTTCACTCTGTATGTCTGTGTCTGTCACTCTGTCTGTCACTACTAAGTGTTAATTGCTATTGCATATACAGCAGAGTCAACATATTAAGTAACTGGAAGTACATCTGTGCCTCTCTGTATTCTTCCTACCTCCACTGCACTCACCTCTGAGATTTCTCTGCTAAGCCTAGCATTGGGAGGCAGGTAGCCAATTGGTTAGAGCGTTCGGACTTTTAACCGAAATGTTGCAAGATCGAATCCCCAAGCTGACAAGGTAAAAATACATGCCTAAAAGATGGCCATTGGCTCATACAGTAATACCTTATGAAAGCCTAACTACTGTACTTATACTGCATATGTAATTGCCTGGCTATCATACATGCCCCCCCTCCCCCATCCTAAGGGTTAATTACTATAACATATACAGTATTCATATAGAGCCAAAATGTGTCAGTGTCTGTTTGTCTGTCTGCCTGTCTGTGTTTTCTACCTCTGTCCACTACACTACTGCTGTAGTAGGAGCTGAGATGTCCACACTGCCTGTGCTGGTCCCAGATACCCACTAGGATAACACTTTATTTGAAGGGTCCATAATAAACCATTTATAAGGCATTTAATCATTACTCCCACATTTGTAAATGTTAGTAAGCTAGTTATTCACACACGTGTAAATATATTTCCTTAAACATCCTGTGTTGTGTGCTTGTACTTTTACCAGGTACAGCAGGAATGTCCACCATCTTTTTGTGAGAAATTACACTGGTCCCTCAAAACATTTATAAAGTATTTATAGAGTATAAATACCACTCACTTTAGGGACTGCAAAAATACTTTACTAATGATTAGTAAATGGTTTATTGATGTGAGAGTAATGATTATTAATAAATAGTCAACACAATTTATAAATGCCGTATAAATGGTTTATCACGGCCCCTTAAAATAAAAGGTTACCGATCCTCGTTGTGAATGAATAAACACATATATTATACAAATAAGAAAATCCCTGATGGCCATTGGCTTAAATAATACCTTATGACAGCCTAACTACGTATTTCAAATGAGTGCATTTCAGGTGTTCCCCCCTGTCCACTTTAGATAAGTGTTTAAATATTAGGCTACATGTCATCCGGTAAATAGAAGAAAACAGAGAAGGAGAGAGAGACCTTAATTTCCTTAATGTTTTGGCTGTAACCAATGGCTACATTAAGGAACTGGCAGTCTCTCTCTCTCCCTCTCTCTCTGTTTTCTTCTATTGAATTAAATATACAACCTGTGTTTGTCAAAGAGCGATGCCGGGACTAGTTTATGTGGATGCGAATACATTTCCTGCGATGTGTTTCGTTTGACAGTGCCGCGCGCTTATGCTTGTCTCTTTCTGCCAAGAAGTGACGGGGCCTATCAGTGAATGAAATAAGCGGGAGATAAGTGGGACTTTCCAGCCTTCAGTGAGGTGGCTATGTAATATAATCTGACACCGGAGTCACTTGTTACCACAGCTCATAAACTCACTGGCTGGGCTGAGATTCAGAAACAAATAAACATTGATTCAACAATTAAAATACACAGTCCCCGAATTGACCTTCATGGTAATACACCAGTGGTTCCCAACCAGGGGTACTAGGAACTCTGGGGGTACCTGTCCTATCCACAGGGGGTACTTCAGAGCAAAATTCAGTTTGTGGTAAAGTAACCGGAAAACGTTAGGAACCACTGAAATGCATGATGACTTGTGTTTAGTAAAAAGCACTGTATAAATGTGTGGTAGACGGCTATTGCCTTACCTATGTGTTATAAAAGCCAATCTAATAGCGCAAAAATCATTAAAAAAACAGGCTCATGGGCTGCCGGCCGTGTCCGTTATATGTTTTTGTATCAATCTTTTTTTATCCATTTGGACGCGCCCACCATGATAAAATATGGTCTAGTCCTCCGGCATTTGCCAGAATTGCCAGACGGCCAATCCGCCCATGTTTGTACACCCGCCTTCCTGTGTCCGTATGTCCGTATGTGTCCTGTGAAGTGGAACATGACCATGGACAGGTTGCAGAGTAGTGTGAACTCCCCTGGGTCTGGGTGAGACTGGGATTGTATTCTGTCTGATTGTTGTCAGCGGGTGTCCTGTCTGTCTGTGTGATGTGATTTGACCATAACTGGACACAACCAAAGCCTGAGCTCCAAAGAGTCTAAATGGGATTCTATTCAATCCAAAATGACCCGCTGTGGATAAATGGCCCCCCTCCCTCCCACTGTTTACCATAGAGGAGCATTATCATACCAGTCCACCCTGCCTCACATTGTCATATCCAATCATTCAGATTACTGAATGGCACTAAGGCGTGCTTAATTAATTAAAAGGCTAATTTAAATTTCCCACTGTTTGGCTTGGTGGAAGATTTAGAAATATCTGAGCGGAAAGCTGCTAACGTGCAGACTGTAAAAAGAGAGAGAGAGAGGTGGTTAAGCCTCCTTTTCTTATGATTCATTTGTTTAGCTTTAGTGTGCGGATCTATTCAGAAGAGTGACACGTTGAAAACACTCAGGTGGGTTGCCAATGGACATTCACTCCATATCAGGTTTGAGTCTCCTCATCTGGCCCTGCTCTACTGTGCATGAAGATGCCAGGTGTGAAGGTCAATGCTGAGAGCCTGAGGAGGTTAACAGCATCAGTGTGGGAGACTAAAGTCAGTGGAGTCTTCTGCTAGTGGTACTACCCACCCCTGACACACTATCCTCCATAAGGGGTGAGTAATTATCCCCCTAATTGGCCTGTGAGACGTCTCTCACCATGGAGACCCCATCCCCTCGCTCAGTTTCAGACTATGTGATGTGGCCACCAATCTCCAACCTCTGTGTCAGACCCTGTGATGTGGCCCCCAACCATGAACAACATGTAATGCTTCTATTTCTCATCTCTTTCCTCCTCCCTTCCCAAAGGAGGGAGTCTAAGCAACATTAGTCAGATCTCATCAGGCATACACTCGTAGAAAAAAAGAGTTCCAAAAGGGTACTTTGCGGAGGGACAGGGTTCTACCAAGAACTGTTTTGCTCAGTAGAATCCTTTTTAGATGATTCTTTGGAGGGCAAGAAGGATTTTTTGGGAGGCAAGAATGATTCTACCATATATAATATTTCCCAGCATGCTCTATTGCATGAAGATTTTCAGAATTGTTTGTTTTACTGTAATATTTGTGTTTTTGCAAGTACATTGACAGGTTGATTTTCATTTTATGTTACAGAAAGGTAAATAACATACAGTTTTCTAAACTAATCCAAACTGTTAGTATTTGTATTTATTATTACTGAGATGGTTGTTCCAGTTTAGATGATTGAGGTAGTCTCACAATCTTCCCTACCTGTAACGTCTGCTTCCAACTCACACTCTCAAACACGTAGATCCCCTGAACGCAGCCCACTCTCCAGGTCCCAATCACCTGAATTCACACACCTGTTCACACACCTGTATGTCATTATCACACACTATTTAGTTCAGTTCTTTGCACCCCATCATTGTGAGGTATTGTTTTGTGACACACTTCTATTCGGAGCTCTGTTTTTCCCGTAATTTAATCCTCCCGTGTATGATCGTTTTTGGCCTGCCTCACTAACGACGCCTTTAGCCTATTCCCTGTCTGTACCTTAGCGTATTTGATTTCCTGTTATCAACCTATTGCCTGATCTCCCGGACTACGTTACTAGCCTTTTCCCTGCCTGTACTGTTGCCCTTTTGGACCCCCTGTGTATGACCTTCTTCCTGCCCCTGGACCCAGCTACCTGTCTCCTCCTGTGGTCCTTTACAAATAAACACCTGCTGCGCCCTGCACTTGAAACCAGCTCTCTGTCTCCCATCGTGTTCATTACACTACCCTGGCAGTTATTCTGAATGCAGATTGCGGGTGATTAACAATTCCACTTGTTGACTATCGTAACTCTGGCTGGTTTCCAATAGGAATTACACATCACTTTGCAAACCAGCATAATGTGACTTGCAGGCCTGATGTGGCCTGTAAACCAGGAGATTCCTAACACACAACTGTCTTAGGTTATAACTAGACCCTCAAAGAAAGACCTTATGATATATGTAATGTATTGCCATAAAGTATTGCATTTTAAAGGCTAATAAGGCTGATGGAACCGTTCATAAAGGGTTATAGGAAGAACCCTCCAAAAATAGGTGTTCTTGGTATAACCCTTAATAGACGATTCTAAGAAGAACCTAGATACAATTATTATTACCTAGAACCCTTCATTGAGGGTTCTAGGTGTAACCATATACAGGGGGTTCTTTGAAGAACCCTATATAGAGGGTTCTAGATAGAACATCAAAAAGGGTTCCCCTATGGCGACAACCCGAAGAACCCTGTATGGTTCTACTTAGCAACTTTTTTTCTGAGAGTGTAGTATTAGTCATCAACATGATGAAAGCCTTCGTTGCCAAACAGACGTTCTGCATCCGTATGAGAAAACGCTTGATTCGACACCCATGCTTGTACTTAAGTCTTGATAGAGCTGCTTAGCGAGGCGATCCAGAGCAGTACATCAGGAAGCCTACTACTGAATCATAAGCGACCATGACAAAGCGGCTTATAGGAGAGGAGTTTAGGAGCCCTCTTGGAATGAAGACATCCAGTAAAAGTGGATGTGTTGGAGCCTCGGTTTGAGCCACTGTGGCATACTGTAGCCTTGGGATCATCAAGTTGATTAAGCCGAGGGATGATTTTTTTCTCGAGTGGATGGTCAGGGGGCCCGGAACATAATTACATTTAATTTGTAGACAACAAATTGACCGCAAGAAGCCAAACACATATAATATTTGACTAAGGCATAATTTCAAGCCTTGCACACGGGAAATGATTGAGCTTGAAAAACCCAGCAGCGTTGCAGTTCTTGACACAAACCAGTGCGCCTGGCACCTACTGCCATACCCCGCCCAAAGGCCCTTAAATATTTTGTCTTGCCCATTCACCCTCTGAATGGCACACATACATTACACAATTCATGTCTCAAGGCTTAAAAATCCTTCTTTAACCTGTCTCCTCCCCTTCATCTATACTGATTGATGAATGGGAAAGAAAGGCATTTCACTGTACTTGTGCATGTGACATTCACATTTTTTTAACAAGTGACATCAATAAGGGATCATAGCTTTCACCTGGATTCACCTGATCAGTCTATGTAATGGAAAGAGCATGTGTTCATAATGTTTTGTACCCTCGGGGTACATCAGTATACCATTGATAATGTCTAACTCTACTTCTCTCACAAATACAGCCTGAACATATCGCTTACAAGTGATGCTGCAGCTTATCACAGCTATCGATGCGCTACAGCCTTAGTTATGCCAGCATTGATGCTGCTCCACCACTGGCTCTGTCACAGGAAAAACCTGCCATTAACAGTGTTGCGGCAGGGGTGGGAGTGTTGCCTCTGTGTTGTGCCTGAGGTGCCACAGAAGCAGATGTCAAGGTTTGGAACTGTACTCCCTCTCCCAGGGTCTGGCGTTAATGTAATCATGATTATGATCCTGAAGCCAATTAATAGGACCCGTGTCAGGGCCAGTCAAGTAACTGTAGTGGGGCTGAGGAGGGCTGTGTTGTGACGGGGGTGGTGGTGTGAGGTGGGCAGTGGGGTGAGTGGGGAAGGTGGGGTGAGTGGGGAATGGTTGGGTGAGGATGACAGTGGGGTGAGGGGGGCGTTGGGGTAAGGGGGACAGTGGGGTGATGGTGGGCGTTGGGGTAATGGGTACAGTGGGGTGATGGTGGGCGGTGAGGTGAGGGGACAGTGGGGTGATGGTGGGCGTTGGGGTAAGGGGGACAGTGGGGTGATGGTGGGCGTTGGGGTAATGGGGACAGTGGGGTGATGGTGGGCGTTGGGGTAAGGGGGACAGTGGGGTGATGGTGGGCGTTGGGGTAATGGGGACAGTGGGGTGATGGTGGGCGGTGAGGTGAGGGGACAGTGGGGTGATGGTGGGCGTTGGGGTAATGGGGACAGTGGGGTGATGGTGGGCGTTGGGGTAATGGGGACAGTGGGGTGATGGTGGGCGGTGAGGTGAGGGGGACAGTGGGGTGATGGTGGGCGTTGGGGTAAGGGGGACAGTGGGGTGATGGTGGGCGGTGAGGTGAGGGGGGTGGTGGGGTGATGGTGGGTGGTGAGGTGAGGGGGGTGGTGGGGTGATGGTGGGCGGTGAGGTGAGGGGGGTGGTGGGGTGATGGTGGGTGGTGAGGTGAGGGGGCGGTGTGGTGATGGTGGGGTGAGAAGGGCGGTAGGGTGACGGTGGGCAGTGGGGTGAGAGGGGCGTTGGGACGGGAGACGGGAACGCTAATTTAGACTCCTCCCAGAATGCAACAACATGATTACTCACAACTGTTTTTATAGTTTTTGTTTCTTGGCCAGCAGAACACATTGTTCATAGGTCAGGAGACAGAAATGGAGCGAGGGAGAAGGAAATTGTGAGAGAGAAAAAGAGGGGAGCTGGAAGGGAGAGAAGAGAGAGGGGGGAGCTGAGAGAGAGAGACTGAGAGAGGGGTAAAGGGAGCTGGAAGGGAGAGAAAGAGAAAGGGTGAGCTGGGAGAGAAAGAGAGAGAGAGGGGTAGAAGGAGCTGGAAGGGAGAAAGTGAACGAGACATGCAGCCAGGAGAGGATAGAAGACATCACTCAATATGTTCTTTCGCTGTCCGTTCAGATCAGGGAAGAAGAGGATCTGAGCCAAATAATATTCATCATGGTGTTATAGACTTTAGCATCTGTCTGTCTGTATGGAGAGGCCCAGTGCACTGTCCCACTTTGAAACCCATCAACCAAACCCATCTTGGTTCTACGTCTCTATCTCGCCATTACAATGTGGAGTATATTATTCAACAACAATTTCAACCCAAGTCCCAGCTGTGCCTACCCACTGGGCACACACTGGTTGATTCAACATTGTTTCCATGTCATTTCAATGAAATTTTGTTAAACCAACATAGAATAGACGTTGAATTGACGTCTGTGCCCAGTGGGTACAGCCCACTGTTTGATCTGACAATCTTATGGTAATATTTTGGGTTGGTAGTAGTAGCGGTAACTTGAATACTCTGATGCTTTCCAGGGTGAAAGTAGGTTCCATAGGACCGCGGGCCTAAACATGGAATTACACATAGAAACCCTATTAGTTCAATAGGAACTCTGTGGGCCTGGACCTAAAGATTTGTCATTTAACTTGTAAAATGTATTACCTTTATCATCTGTCATTGTCAATCACTTCAAAGGTCTCCTTTACTAGACTACCCGCTCACATTCATCCACTCACAACATTTAGTATTTCCAGTCTCCAAACAGGCGGGAAAAAGACAGAATTTATGCGTCCACTGCTATCGGTGTTCGCCACTCATCTCTGCCTTGGAAAAATGTCAATGTTCTTGTCTAACCACATGGCATTTTGGAGCGTAGGCTATACCACCTGTTTTCATGTCCATTTGCAAATTGTTCATGCCTCTGACATGCGGTAATGATAAACAATTGTGTGAAAGCCTACAGTTTTATTGCCATTTGTTTATTATTATTATGAAAGGCTCATGTTCCACAGGTACGGCGTATCCCCACTATTTATTTTTCCGCGACGCCATACCGGACCGTACCGACGTACTTTCACCCCTGATGCCTTCTACTTTGGTTGTGTTGAGTTTGTATGGAAAGTACTGTGTACTGCTTCTTTTTGTCACAGATGCCATGTCATTTGTCAAATATTTCCACTCACTCTATCTATCTCTCTCTCTCTCTCTGTCTCCCTCTTTCTGTCTCCCTTTCTCATGCTCTCTCTCTCTCCTCCTCCGGAGATTTGTCTAACCTTAGGGCTGCGGTGATAACAGCAGCTCGCTTTGCAAATTAGAAAAACCTCCCCCAAACTCATATTAATGCAGTGTCAGGGTCGCCTGATGGTGCCCGATAAGCAGCCGAGCGATTGTCGCTCTTCGCGCTACTTTATTTCAATGTCACCCACAATGTTATCTACCCAGCCGCTGCCACACACTGTGAGTTAAGAGCTGCACAGTAACACTCCCATCAGGTTACGATGCCATAGCACTCGGGGGAAAAATACCTTCTTACTGGCGTCTGTGTCATCTACTACAGTATGGGCATTATCACGTACCTCTGGAGTCAGGGTGTTCTTAAAGCTCCAGTGTCCCTGCTTGGAAAAAAGGATAGTCTATAATCGAACAGTTATGAAGATGGGAATTCAATGCAATAGCATGATGAGTCTGTGGATTTACTGTGGATGATGAGGATGTTTGTGATGGATCTTCAGTAAAAAGTAGTAGAAACATCATGCAATATCAGGTAACATGTTAGATCCTCAGAATACAGAAGGAGAAACATCATGTAGCATGTTAGATCCTCAGAATACAGTAGGAGAAACATCATATAGCATGTTAGATCCTCAGAATACAGTAGGAGAAACATCATATAGCATGTTAGATCCTCAGAATACAGTAGGAGAAACATCATATAGCATGTTAGATCCTCAGAATACAGTAGGAGAAACATCATGTAACATCAGGTAACATGTTAGATTCTCAGTATACAGTAGGAGAAACATCATGTAACATCAGGTAACATGTTAGATCCTCAGAATACAGTAGGAGAAACATCAGGTAACATCAGGTAACATGTTAGATCCTCAGAATACAGTAGGAGAAGCATAATGTAACATCAGGTAACATCTTAGATCCTCAGTATACAGTAGGAGAAACATCATGTAACATCTTAGATCCTCAGTATACAGTAGGAGAAACATCATGTAACATGTTGGGATAATGGGAGGAAGAGAGAGGGAGATAGAGAGGGTGATTGAGAGAAAGAGAGAGGGGGAGTGAGAGAAAGAGACAGGGGGATTGAGAGAAAGGGAGAGGGAGATTGAGAGAAAGGGAGAGGGAGATTGAGAGAAAGAGAGAGGGGGTTTGAGAGAGGGAAAGAGAGGTAGTGCGTTAGGGATAGAAAGAGAGGGTAAGGCGAAGACAGGTGCTGGTAGAGATTGAGTGAAAGAGTGCCACACCGGCTGATAAGAGGAACGTTGAATCCACAGGTAAGGTCCAGCAGCACACTGCATCACTCCTGACACGTGCCCATGAACGTCAGAGGACTGGAGAGAGAGCCACCAGAAGGAATGCCAATGACCAATCCAGCCATCTTCCTCTCACCTTCTGTTCCTTTCTTATACCGTACCTTCCCCCATCTGTCTTTCGCCTTCTTTACCTTTCTCTCATTGCTTCTATTATCTTGTCCCTTTCTCCCCCTTCTCTCTCCCTCCCGCTGCCTCTCTCCCTCCTTCCCTCCATTATTGCTAATCTAACCCATCCATGAGAAAGCCCGCCACAAAATGTCAGATCAGTGACACATTTGAGGATCAGATCAGGGTGTTATTTGCCACCACCTAATCACCCCCTTCGCGCTGTAGCTCTGTTGATGATGGGTGGACAGGCTGTCAAAGGCATGCACAGTGACAGCTGTATGACGCTCACAGTTTCCATGGAGGAAATCATGCGGCGCCGTGGAGGAAGTAAGGTGGGGGGAAGGGGGGGCATATGTTTGGGAGGTCTGGTGGGGAAGAGACGTCAATTCTGAACGGCAGTCCGTCAAGCCAGCCTCTTCATAAGTGTCAATTAGATTCAGGGACTGTGGGAGGACAGGAAAAAAACAAGGTCCCCCTAAATGTATATCTAACGGCCTTGGACAGATGATGTTTAGCAACCCTGCTCAGACACACAGGCATGCACACACACACACGTGCAGGCATACACACACACACACACATTACACACATATAAGCACACACAGGCACACACATAGACTTGCATGCGCACACACACACTGGGCGCACACACACAGGCACACGTACAAACAATTACGCGCGCGCGTGTGTGTGTGTGTGTGTGTGTGTGTGTGTGTGTGTGTGTGTGTGTGTGTGTGTGTGTGTGTGTGTGTGTGTGTGTGTGTGTGTGTGTGTGTGTGTGTGTGTGTGTGTGTGTGTGTGTGTGTGTGTGTGTGTGTGTGTACCGAGTGTAGGTGAGGCAGAGAGCTTAGAGGGGTGTCTGTTTGTGACAGTGTGACAAATGTAACAGCGTTGAACTTCTTATATCATGCTTGAGTTGGTGTTTGGGTCATTGGGTTCCCTCTATCTACAAGTATGTTTGATCGCTGTGTTTTATTATGTAACATGTTCTTCCTGATCACGCTTTGCTAGACCTCTCTGTGGCTGAGCCTTGTGGGAGTCTGGGTACGGCGGGGGAAGTGAGAGGGAGGAGAGGGAGGGAGGGAATTACGTTAGCTATTGCTTCCCTCTCTCACTTTCTTCTCTCTCTGTCTCTCTTTTTTCTCTTTCTGTGTGAAGTAACACTTCACATCCAGATTCAGTCACTTCTGTCCACCTGCAAAAATAGAACATAACTTGACAGGAGGAATCTCTCTGCACAGAAAAAAATACCCAGTTTTTACAATGTTGTAGTCGAAAGTTTGAGAGAGTGAACAAAAGTGAACGATGAAAATAGAAAATCCTCCTCCAGGTCATGTCCTTTCAGACACCCCATGAAGTCCATCACGCCTGCCCCCTCTCTCAAACCTCCGGCTGGAACTCCCCCAGAGGGGTCAGTCTAACTCCTTGACCGTTAGAGTCCTGTCAATATCTCTCCACTTCTCTTCTATTCTCTCACCGTGTCGCGCCTCCAGTGGTCGTCGGTCGCCGGGCAGATTTCCCAGAGGGGTGCTCTCGGCCCGGGCAGTGTTCTGAGCAAATAGCCCCCTCTTGACCGCATGACTCACCTATCTGCATGCAGTCCCTTACCACCTGTCCCTCTCCCCTCCCTTCCTCCCACATCAGCCTGATTCCAACAGACACCGTTCTCCACAGGGGCTGTTTATATTAACCCGGGTCCCCAAACACACCCAGCCGCCTCCTCCCACCGCCCAGCAAGCCTCAAATGCAACCAGGGGTAGTAGGGGGTAGCATTGAGGGGGAGGAAAGACTGGGTCTGTCCTGTGTCTCCTATAGAGAGGAGAGTTATTCAGCCTTCCAGACTACTCATCAGCCCCCCCGTTCTGTTCTATATGAAAGCGTGGCGGGGGCGAAGGGGTGGACAACCCAAAAACAATGGACTGTCACGGTTTTAAAAGCAGAGTGTGAGTAATGGAGCCTAATGGTCCAAAATGAGATAATCCCAGGATGAATAATACACCAGACACACGCTCTAACACGGTTGTGTATTTAGGAGTATTACAGCGCAATACACCATGCTATGTTGCTGTATGGGCCATTTTTCCTGTGAAAGCCCTGTTCGAAAACATACAACTAATAGGTTGGTAGACCACTAGCAGGGAACTGGGAAGGTTTAAAAAAAAAAAAAGTAATCTGGCCGTAGAGAAAGGACAGAGGACAGGTGTGAATCCCCTAGTTCTAAGAGCTCTACTCTCACAGCTGGAGAGGAAGGAAGGTAATGAGACCCAAGGGGTGGTAGCCACTAACATCACTGCTGCTCTGTGGCCGAGCTCAGCACAGGGAGATATGTGCAAGCTGGAGTGGTCTTATCATTAGCCAATTAGCCCTGGAAACCTCCAGATTGTCCCAGAAAACCAACATCGTAAAGGGCTGACATTGACCTCTGGTGGCTCTACCCAAACACCTAAGTCCATCCAAGCTTGGCTAGACTCCTAGATCCCCCTAGGGCTCTCCTCCACACCCCAACTCCAGGAGGACTCAGATCCCTGCTTAGCCCCTAGCTGACAGGCTCATGTTTCAGGGTACACGAGACACAGACATTCCAATATTAGTGAGATGAATAGGACCAGGGGGGTTAGGAGGAACTGGATTGGAAGATAAGAGGGAGGTTTTGAGGCCAACTAAAACCCTTCTCCGTCAGGTTCTGACCAACCCGTCTGCCTGTATTTCAGGCCTTATTTCTCCTTCATAGACCTTTCCTCTACGCCTTTGCGAGCAGTAATTGAAAACGGGGGATCTTTCTGCATTGGCTTAATAGAGCTGTCCCGGCCTCGACGTAAAGCGGGGTTAATCACTTTTTCCAGTTCCATTACCCCTAGAGATTGCCTGCAGATGAGTAAAGACCTATGCTGGACAGGGAGGGAGCTGGGCTCTGGGCTTTCTACTCACACTGCTCGTATCTCCCCTCGCTGCAGGCTGAATCACTTGCACCGCTTATTACATACACAAGAAACTCTCTGAGTGCGACTGTGTGTGTGTGTGTGTGTGTGTGTGTGTGTGTGTGTGTGTGTGTGTGTGTGTGTGTGTGTGTGTGTGTGTGTGTGTGTGTGTGTGTGTGTGTGTGTGTGTGTGTGTGTGTGTGTGTGTGTGTGTGTGCGCGCAGGTGGGTGGGCGGGTGTCATCAGACCATCCTCTAATGAATGAGTATCCTTCCAGTTTTTGACTGCCAGCTTGTCCACCACTCTGGAAAAAATAGCAATTGGCAACTAATGTGCCACTCCAATGGCCCCGTTCATAGGAGTCAGAGTTCAGAGCACTCCATGGCCTGGCCCCATCAAGTGCCTCTCTGTCTGCGCTGCATGTCAGCTGTCCAAACTGGTCTCCAAAGAAATGTCTGAAACTGTTTTAAAGGCAATTAGCATAATCCAAGATATAGACTTTTCATGCAATTCTCTAATGATGAAACACCAGTAGGGATATTCAACATCAATATTTAGTACATGGCCATGTTATGTTTCCCGTTCACTCAGCTCAAGTGATAGTGAATACAGTACATGTACTATCTAAAGAATGAAGGGGGGAAATGTACTGCACATTCAATCAAAATTAGCAGTAATCTGTTGTTTATACTTTCTTGTACTTTCAAAGCTTCCTCTCTAGGTGGTAATGAAGCCTTGGATGAAGTAGAACTCTGAAATTCACAACATTTTGTTACGTCCCCTTGTTTCCTTGAAGATAGCACTGAAACCATTTTCTTGTTTGATCATACAGACGAGCTATCCACACATTAATGGAATGGGTTTTGAAGCAGTGGCATTACTTTAATATTTTTAATTGGTATGTTTCAGATGAATATCTCCCTGATTAAATATAGTGAACTTAATTGTTTGATGTGGCGCCACCTGTCTCAAGCCTATTTATGCACGCAAACACAGGCTTTCATTTGGTTTATTTCATTTCATTTATTGTAATTACATTGTTAGTGTTCCGTTAGTGTTCCCTTCAGATCAAAACAAGTGTTCTCACTCTGATTATTCGTTTATCCGTGTCTGTAAAGCAATTGCAAGTGTCTCGCCAAGGATTACTTTAAACGGTCGGAATGTCCTGAGCTTTCAACTGTAATCAAAACGGGAATTCATTTGAAACCACCAAACACCTGTTGAGAGCAGCGAAACGATGGACGGCAGCCAATTCGCAGTTGGACTGTGGTTAATGGGTGTTAGGAAGCGCTGCAATAGATGGTAAAGTGGATTCATTCAGTAGGTATATAAAGTGAGTCTGTTGGAGCTACTCTTTTTGTCACTTTCTCCACCATAACAGACAGACATCAGACTGAAGAGCCCTGGGCCCCTCCTCTGTATTGGTGTGTAGTAAAAGCACTTTCTCCCATTGATTTAGACTATCGATCCTGGCTGGAGCATTTATCCCAAACACTCGCTCTCTTTCTCTCTCTCTCATCTGTTCTTTGACAAAACAATTACAACACTATTATTACCTTCCTGCTTACCAACAGGCTCCTAGACAGCTTCTACCCCTAAGCCATAAGACTGCTCACTAACCAGACAGCTAAATAGTCAGACTGCTAAATGGCCAGACTGCTAGAAAGTCAATGAATGGTACCTGAACTAACTCTTGCACTGAGCCTACGCACACTCACTAGACTATATATACACACCATATACACACTCACTAAACTATATATACACACCATATACACACTCACTAGACTATATATACACACCATATACACACTCACTAGACTATATATACACACCATATACACTCACTAGACTATATATACACACCATATACACATTCACTAAACTATATATACACACTCACTAGACCAGATAAACCAGTGTTTCCCAAACCTGGGGTTGGGGTCCCTGGAAATTGAAATTAGGTCTTATCAAACTGATTCAAAAATATAAAATACAACCTTTTAGTGTCAACTAAGGGCCTTTAATGCGCTTTAATGTCATTACTTTGATTTAGGACAGACCTAAAATTTAGTGAATATGATCAAACAGCATTAACTAGGGAATATAATTATTTTAATTGGGGTCCCCTGCATTTTCTAATGTCAATTTGGGGTTGTGTGCAGAAACAATTTGTGAAGCCCTGATATATACATACCATAAACACACTCACTCACACACACTATACTAACAATCCACACAAATGCCACACACATTCACACACGTTACATACGCACGCACACACAACACACACACGCTGACCGACACAACACAAACACACACACATGCACTTACAGACACGCACTTTTACACTCATCATTTGCTGCTGCTACTCTGTTCTTTATTAGTCTTAATATTATCTATCCTGATGCCTAGTCACTGTAACCTGCCTTCATGTATCTACCTCAAATAACTCTCTTTACATTGATCTGGTACTGGTACTCCCTGTATATACGGTGAGGGAAAAAAGTAGGGTAGGTGTATTTGAACAGTGAGAGACAGAATAACAAAAAAAATCCAGAAAAACACATGTGAAAAATTTTATAAATGGAATTGCATTTTAATGAGGGAAATAAGTACTTGACCCCCTCTCAATCAGAAAGATTTCTGGCTCCCAGGTGTCTTTTATACAGGCAACGAGCTGAGATTAGGAGCACACTCTTAAAGGGAGTGCTCCTAATCTCAACTTGTTACCTGTATAAAAGACACCTGTCCACAGAAGAAATCAATCAATCAGATTCCAAACTCTCCACCATGGCCAAGACCAAAGAGCTCTCCAAGGATGTCAGGGACAAGATTGTAGACCTACACAAGGCTGGAATGGGCTACAAGACCATCGCCAAGCAGCTTGGTGAGAAGGTGACAACAGTTGGTGCGATTATTCGCAAATGGAAGAAACACAAAAGAACTGTCAATCTCCCTCGGCCTGGGGCTCCATGCAAGATCTCACCTTGTGGAGTTGCAATGATCATGAGAATGGTGAGGAATCAGCCCAGAACTACACGGGAGGATCTTGTCAATGATCTCAAGGCAGCTGGGACCATAGTCACCAAGAAAACAATTGGTAACACACTACGTCATGAAGGACTGAAATCCTGCAGCGCCCGCAAGGTCCCCCCTGCTCAAGAAAGCACATATACATGCCGTCTGAAGTTTGCCAATGAACATCTGAATGATTCAGAGGACATCTTGGTGAAAGAGTTGTGATTAGATGAGACCAAAAATGGAGCTCTTTGGCATCAACTCAACTCGCCATGTTTGGAAGAGGAGGAATGCTGCCTATGACCCCAAGGAAACCATCCCCACCGTCAAACATGGAGGTGGAAACATTATGCTTTGGGGTTGTTTTTCTGCTAAGGGGACAGGACAACTTCACCGCATCAAAGGGACGATGGACAAGGCCATGTACTGTCAAATCTTGGGTGAGAACCTCCTTCCCTCAGCCAGGGCATTGAAAATGGGTCGTGGATGGGTATTCCAGCATGACAATGACCCAAAACACACGGCCAAGGCAACAAAGGAGTGGCTCAAGAAGAAGCACATTAAGGTCCTGGAGTGGCCTAGCCAGTCTCCAGACCTTAATCCCATTGAAAATCTGTGGAGGGAGCCGAAGGTTCGAGTTGCCAAATGTCAGCCTCGAAACCTTAATGACTTGGAGAAGATCTGCAAACAGGAGTGGGACAAAATCCCTCCTGAGATGTGTGCTAACCTGTTGGCAAACTACAAGAAACGTCTGACCTCTGTGAATGCCAACAAGTACTAAGTAATGTTTTGCAGAGGGGTCAAATACTTATTTCCCTGATTAAATTTTTCACATGCGTTTTCAGGATTTTTTTGTTGTTATTCTGTCTCTCACTGTTCAAATAAACCTACCATTAAAATGATAGACTGATCATTTCTTTGTCAGTGGGCAAACGTACAAAATCAGCAGGGGATCAAATACTTTTTTCCCTCACTGTACGTAGCTCCCTTCTTGTGTATTTCATTTTATTCCTTGTGTTACTATTTTATTTAGATTATAATTTTTCAACTCTGCATCATAGGGAAAGGCTTGTAAGCAAGAATTTAATGGTAAAGTCTACACCAGGTGTATTCGGCGCATGTGCCAAATAACATTTGATTTGATTTACAACCTAATTCATTCATTTCAGTCAAGTGCTCTCTCCATCTCCAGTGGATGATAGGTTTTAGACATTTTTCAATGTAATGATTCAGCTTCAAATTGTTTATTATGTTCCTTCCTTTCAATACATTTAAGTTCCTTCATTCTTGGATATGGCAGCACAATTTACATTTTGCAATCCAGCGTTTTGATGACGTTCTAAAATGGCTTCCCTCTACATGCACCTCAAATACTGAGTGAGTGGTTTTAAGCCACCCTTTTGGGGAATTCAATCTGAAGCAGGTTTTTAATCTGCAATGGCGATGGATGACAGTAGTACTTCAGTTGGAGTGTCTCTCTTTCTTCCTTTATAAGAGGTTATTAAGTCAACCTTACAAGCCTCTGCCTGCAGCAAATTTACTTTATCCCATCAGGTCACAAAGAAAAATAAATTTGGTATATGGTCCTAAATAAGATCACTTGACTCAATGCCCCACAATGCATCTTTCAATGTATTCAGTGATTGCAATTAGATTGACTACAATGACATGTAGTGGCTGCTGAATCGTTTGTGACAATTAGCAGTTGACATTTAACTCTTTGCTAAATGGACATATTTAAACATTAACTGGCTAGTTAACTCATAGATTCTACACATAAGGTGTACTGTCATTGGACATTCCTCCCATTCTGTTTAATGTCCTTCACATGAAAGTAAACTTTTTGATTCCTCTCTGATGAAATTGACTGCAATACTCATCGCTCTGGCTTCCCTGGCTTCAGTTTTAGAGCCCGGCTGATTTGACAGCCTTGTAATTTCCTCAAACAGCACGGTCCAAAACATTCTGCCTGCTGCGAGTCCTGGCAAAACTGTTTAAGAACAGGCCCAGAATGAAAGCAGCACCCTTTACAAACCTAAACCTTGATGGTAGCATTAAAGAACATGTTTCTAGTAGTAATAATTCTACAGTATCTCTATATCTATCTTTCTCAACCAATATACTGGGAGAGAGAAAGACAAAGAGATAAACAGCATTGCCAGTGTTGCGCCTGGGAGAGGGCAGAGTGGGGGTTTTGGGCATGGAGGGAGGGAGCTGACCCAGTTAGAGTCGGGCTGGGTAGTAGGGAGGAGTTGGTCTGGGGTGCCGCCATCCAGGCGCAGGGTGTGATGGGGGCCCTGCTTAGCCATCTGGCCGTCCTGTAATTGGGTAGGGCTTTTACACCTGCATGGCACAACTCGGGAGGGATGAGCTTTTGAGATGGAAGAGGGGAGTAGAAACTCAGACTCTCTGTGCTGCCTCGGATGTGCTTAGAGGAAAACGACTGAAAGCGAAAAAGCAGCTGGTTGTGTTTTAATCTGTCCACTATCCTGAATCCATTATCCTCCATCTTTGTTTGGCATGTTTATTTGAGAGATTTCCAGGCTTTAGTGTCTTGATATATTAGCTGGCATTGTATCTCACAGACTAGGTACATTTGACGTGTTGCCTCAGCAGTGGAACATACTGTAGTGGGCATGCTGGTGCATGACTGTGAGAGGAAGTGCTCTCATTATAACAAAATTGACGCCTTGTGTTAAAAGGGCATTTCTGAATTTTATTGGCATGCATCATTAAACATGCTCTCTGTGATGTATTATTTAGCTTTGTCTTGAAGTTGGTTTATAATAAAGGCAATTGAAAGGGCAGGTATTGACTTACTGTTGAAATGGAGATATGATTGCTATGGCGATGACAGCCCATGGAAAGGGGAAAAGGTCATAGAGGCAAATTAGCTGCCAGAACAGAATGCTACTCCATGTTCAAGTGGGTCACCTGCCACACAAGGGTGTTCAGCCTCTATACGACACTTGTTTATACAAGAAAACATAGAATTTGACACAGAATAACCCTTTAATATTCTTTGATAATCCTGAGAAGCATCACTGTCTCCGTGGGTGGTCTCCAACTCACAGTAGGCCTGAGAACATTCTCTCTCCAAGCATAATGCATTTGACAATAATGTCAGAGTTATCCAAGGTGTTTTACACTTTATATGTGACCACCTGCTCATAGAGAACATTACAATGGCCGCCTTGAACCAGGCCCAAGTTAGTAAATCCTTTAAGCATTTGATGATCATTTGTTTATGAATGTCTTTCTATAATGCATCTGTGGTGATGCATTAATACAACAATGATATCAACCCCTGTACTATATAGTTATCACATCATGTAGCCTATAGCCACTCATTCTCCCAGAGCCATGTCTATAGGCACAGTGCCAATAGCACTTGGTGCTTTGACCTTGAGAGAGGAACAAAACGATCTGATCACGTCTCTGCGTCTCGACATCAGCCGCTGCGTCTCTTTGAGTAACTGGGCGTATGAATAAGAAATGCACTGAGAGCAAATAGATAAATGACTTGTTTCAGCTCCGTCACTTCAGTTTAGCATCTAGGCCTAGGTCCTTTGTGCTGAGGACAAAGTGGCTATATGGGTCATTCACCTGGTAGGTTGGTCTGTACTGTTCACGGGGGCCCAACGGGGGGGGGGGCCATCAAACATCAGGGCATGTCACAAAGATCCCCCTAATGTTCCAGGGTGTCAGATGTTCTCTTTAATGACGGCCCGGCCGTGCTGATCTGGCCTCTAAGAGGATAGATTGTCTCTCTTGTTCCCACAATGCAAATGTGTTCCTAAATGGGGCTGTTTTCTGCTCAGGGTTTCTTGTAGTTATAGCCCTTTGGTGGAGCTCCTTTGTTCAGCCTCTGTCTCTGACTCACTCACACCTGTTAGGAGAGCGGGAAACTCTAGCAGGTGTGCATTAGCGCCCTTCGGATTGGAGTCTGACGTGGACGAACATGAAAACATCACGCCTGAGACCTACAATACAATACATACCCTCCATTCCCTTCCCACGGGATCAATCCTATCTGCAATAGAAGAGAAGAGGCCTCCTCCCACATAACCTACTCTCTCCTGAGAGCGGCATTATATTCCGAAAGTCCTCTCCCTGCCTGCACTGAAGTGTCTCTGTCGTGGCCCGGCGTGCCTCTCCACGGCTCAGCCCCCACACTCACCTCGATGCTGCCTTTCAAAGGAAGACAAGGGAAGGCAGAGAGAACATTAAGGTATAGGTGGAACTTTGAACTAGAGGGGAAATACAAAGGGCTTACAGAAGCACTGATTGCTGTGTTCATTCATAGCAATTAGCACAGATTTCAGGGAGGGGTTTCAAGGCAAGCTAGAACCTATGTTAGAACCCATCAATGCAATTGTATACCCTTTATATAGTAGCCTATAGTTGTATATTATGGTAAATTGTAATTATCGTTGCTTGTGTTCGACACCCTAAATCATGTCTTTGTCAGATCTGCCAGGGTCATTAAATACATGTTGACAACACAGCTGGAGAACATAGTCCTCTCGTGCATTCACAGCGTGTTCCCATACAACAGCTGGCAAACCCAAAGTGAGTGAACAACAACACCTCATGCTAACAGGCTTGTCAATGCCTGCAAAGTGAGTGAACAACAGCACATCATGCTAACAGGCTTGTCAATGCCTGCAAAGTGAGTGAACAACAGCACATCATGCTAACAGGCTTGTCAATGCCTGCAAAGTGAGTGAACAACACTCTTATCCTGTGAATACACTGCACTCTAAATTGGATTATATGTTTCCTCCCATAAACACACTCAGTAAACCTACAAGGCAATCGGATCACCTTGCCATCTAGTGACTCATAGAGTATCTATACATTCTTCCATCTACGGGATTCTGAATCTAGTATCATGGAAATACCTTTTGTTTCACAACCTCATTATAGTTTTTAAACACTGTAGTAGTATGGGGCAGTATATAAATATATGTATCAAATCAAATGTTCTTTGTCACATGCGTCGAATACAGCAGGTGTAGACCTTACAGTGAAATGATTACTTACAAGCCCTTAACCAACAATGCAGTTTGAAGAAAATACCTACAAAAAAGTACGAGATATAAATAACAAGTCATTAAAGAGCAGCAGTAAAATAACAATAGCGAGGCTATATACAGGGGGTACTGGTATAGAGTCAATGTGCGGGGGCACCGGTGTCGAGGTAATTTAGGTCATATATACATGTAGGTAGAGTTATTAAAGTGACTATGCATAGACAATAACAGAGAGTAGCAGCAGCATAGAAGGGGGGTTGGGGGGCAATGCAAATAGTCTGGGTGGCCATTTGATTAGATGTTTAGGAGTCTTATGGCTTGGGGGTAGAAGCTGTTTAGAAGCCTCTTGGACCTAGACTAGGCGCTCTGGTACCGCTTGCCGTGCGGTAGCAGAGAGAAGGGTGGCTGGAGTCTTTGACAATGTTTAGGGCCTTCCTCTGACATCGCCTGGTATAGAGGTCCTGGATGGCAGGAAGCTTGACCCCGGTGATGTACTGGGCTGTATGCACTACCCTCTGTAGTTCCTTGCGGTCGGAGGCCGAGCAGTTGCCATACCAGGCAGTTATGCAACCCGTCAGGGTCGTCTCGATGGTGCAGCTGTAAAACCTTTTGAGGATCTGAGGACCAATGGCAAATCTTTTTAGTCTCCTGAGGGGGAATAGGTTTTGTCGTGACCTCTTCAGGACTGTCTTGGTGTGTTTGGACCATGTTAGTTTGTAGGAGATGTGGACGCCGAGGAACTTGAAGCTCTCAGCCAGCTTCACTACAGCCCCGTCGATGGGAATGGATATATGTATCCATATATCCAACATCTGGGCCATTTACTCTGCCGTCGCCCTGGTGACAGCAGCGGCTGCCCAGCACCTCTTAGCAAACAGACAACCACACACATGAAACTATTGTAAAATGGCTGTTCCTAGTTCCTGTAACAGAGACATGAATCCAAAGTAAACACACCTGGCTTCCTGCTGGTTGTTTATATGAAGTACACAGTGGGGTAATAGTGGGTTATCTCTATGTCTTGCACACTATAAAGGTTAGCAATACTATATTTGTTCTCAATCCAATCACATGCCTGGGAATCCATTTGCATGACTAGAATAGATAACAGCATAAAAGTCCACACTTAAAGTAGAAAGTGGAGATGTTAGAGGCTTTGAGTGCATCCCAAATGCCACCCTATTCCCTACATTTGGGACAGAACCTTTGTGTGGTGTGAAAGCCAGCTACATCTGCCTGGGGCTGCTGTTAGAACCCTGCAGGATCATTGTGGGATCCAGGTGTGTTTACTCAGGCTGAGCCAGCAAATGGTCACACAGAGGGAGCTCCACTCATCTATAGCAGGGCCAGAGAAAACTGTCCCTGGCAGACATCTGTCACAACCAGCTAATCTTACCTGACTCTCTCTTTCTTTCTTTCTTTGTCTTTCTTTCTCACTCTCTCTCTGTCTCTCTTTCTCTCTCGCTCTACCTTCGATTTGCCTCTCTCTCTGTAATCTATTTATTCTATGTACAGTGGAAGCAATATTAAATGAGGTGTGTTAAACTCAACTCTTTCTCCATCTCTCCTCCAGCTTCTGCCTGGCTGCCCAGCACCACCATGGCTGAGAGTCTAAGGGAAGCCCTGGCAGCGGCCCCGATGTCCACCACTGCCTCCACGGTCGGTGCCAATGCTACCGACATCTCCGGCACCGGATCCAGCGAGGACTTCTCCAAGCTCAAGGACAAGTTCATGAACGAGCTCAACAAAATCCCACGTGAGTCATGTTAGTGGTTGGTGTCCCTTAACCTGCCCGGTGACAGAGTGGTGATTGGTTGAGTAGCTACTTCTTATAGACGTCTCACAAATGCCTCACAGCACCCTTGGATCTGTTCTTTAGAGACTAATTGCAATCAACAAAGTACAAGTGGTCATTATCACTGATTGTGGATAGGGACTAATGGTCTTACTCAGAAGTACTGTGACTACTTATAGAAACCCATTTGCCATTTGAGGTGACAAGAAAACAAACAGCGTTGATTTTAAAGTTTTGTTTGGAAAATATGTCTAATTTCCGAGATTGTTGGTTTTCTCAAAGCAAATTCACTTTTTCAATCTCCAAGGTTGTCTGTATTGCTGGGCACCCTGTGTTTCTTCCCTCCATCAAAACCCTCCCCCGACAGGAGACACGACTACAGCATATTGAAATCCTGACCAACTGTCAACCCATCACTCCTATACAAATGTTCCACCCAGTGATTCCGGAGGAGACACTTGTCTTTGCCTGTAACGTCTGTGGAACAGTAGCAGTTAGTTTGGTACAGCAGCATCCTTTGTTTTTCCCAAACCCCAACCTACTTATCCAGTGGATGTTGTTGCATTCAGCCTCCCAAGTCCTAAATATAGACATATCCACCGGCTCATGTGGAAGTAATTCTCGTGTCAGGAAACGTCTCCCGTGAAAAAGAGAGGTTCTATTGCTTTAGCTCCAACGTGAATGACGCCACTTGTTTTATTATGCTGTCCTAGATTTATAGAGCAGGGAGCCTGATTAGAGATTTATCCTGCGTCTGGGGAGGCTAATTTCAAACCAACAACATATTTGCTTTGGGAAATAAAGCTGAAGAAGCTTTAAACAGTAGTACAGTATGTGCTGCCCTGGACTTTACCCCACCAGACCAGAGATAGACTTTCCTTGATTGACAAACGACAAGCGACAAACACTTCCTAGAAGTGTGTTGGAGCCGTTGGGTGCTCCAATGAAATTAGCACCACTGAGGAGCATATGGAAGCCATAATGAAGACACTGTAGGGGGGCGACTGATGTCCCCTGTGCCTCAGAGTAATGTTCCCTCATATCAGAACTGCTTCACCGTGAGAGGGCTTGAAGATACGCCACCTGCCACATCTAGCAAATAAACCACACCCCCCAATCCTAGCCAGCAACAGCTAACCTGGTGCCTCAGCACTCTCACAATGGAGTTGTGTTACCCTTCCAAAACACCCAGTCTTTTCCTCTTTTCACTGTCTGTATTTGGCAATGACACGGTGGCAACCAGCCCATTAGGCTTCGTAACAACCCATGTACCACCTCTCTCCCTAATTATCACATTGTGTGATGGGGACAACGACTAAATAAGGGGTTGTTGGGTGTCCCTCAGACAGAGATGCTATCTGCAAGCAGCCACCGAAAGAGCCACTCCATTATAGTAGAGTTTAAATTACAGTTTTTGCTCCAGCACTCGAGTCAGAACTAGAAAACGAGCGGCTCCGCGCCGAGAGCTGCCAGCCTGATGAATGCCCACCGACGTGATTGTGCCAGGGAATATCGATACAGCTACTCCCAGGATGGGGACAGGGCATTAATAAGGAATAATCAAGGGGAGAAGGCAGCATGAATAAGACAGAATCAATCCATTGCCATAGCAAATGATTCATTGTGGGTATTTCTACATAGAAATAGATGGACTTGGCTCCTGGAGGTAAAGCTGATTGCGTGGGGTTGTCAGAGTTGGGCATCTTGTGCTGTATCTCTGGTATAGCTCAGAGGAATGCCTTGTGACATTAACAAAGATCCATGGATTAACCTCCAGATGAGCCAGAAGCTCCTCTTCAGCCCCATCTGTTGGCTGATGCTGCTGGAAGTGTCTGTTTTTCAAATGGAGTTGAATTTCATCCCTACAAAAATCTTCAGGGTTTTCTTGATACATTTTCCCTTCTCAAAAGTATTTTAAACCACCAAACCTGGTCTTAAAAAAACAAATAAAGCAACACCACATGGCACAACACCTCTCCCCCATGTGACCTACTTGTTGTGTGTAAGTACTGACACGTATGTGTAACTGATAGATGCACACACACATACATTTCAAAACATGAACATGTAGTGTATGGAAATTGTAAAGTCTTTGATCTGTAATGTATTTTTCGTCACGTGCCCAGTAAGACTAGCTGTTGCCATTGGCGTCAGCTAATGGGGATCCTAATAAATCAAATCAAATCACTTCTCATTCACTGTCTCAAAACTATTTCAGACCAAAGAGGACCTACAACAAAGACGATGTTATTAAAAGCATTACTTCCGCCATTACCTGCTGTAGTTCCATCCGCAATCCCAGCATGCATTGCAACCACAAGGATGTTTGTAGAGATTAATGCAAACTGTCCCACTTTTCTCTCTTTCAAGTTTAAAACTAAAGGTTTGTGGTCAGACTACTGACAGTATTGGCTTATATGGCATAATGTGTATGGAGAACGCCATGTCATGCCATAGCGAGCGCCACATAAAGCCAACGACCACACTCAGAGGGGTGTATCCGCTGCAGCTGTGTCTGTTTGTGTTGGGCCGCACCTCTCCTGGGCCATGGACTGAGCCAGTATGTCTGCCACGAGGCAGCAGGAGGGGGCTGGGCAACCAGAACTTAGAGCTAGCAGCTTACAGACGGGAAGAACAGCCCTCCTCGGACCAAACTTATTTCCCCCCTGCCCGACCGGGCCCATGTCAGGAGGGTGCAGGGGGAGATCTCCCCTCATCAGCAGTGTGATGCTTGACCCTTTTGAGATTCCCAGTACGCTACCTCCCACCTCACCCAACCCCAGAGTAGCCTTTCAAAGAAGGGAATCAGAGGCCTGGTCTGAAACTCAATCACTTTCTTCCTCATTAGTCTTATGTGAAAGGGGTGGCAGGTAGCCTAGTGGTTAGAGTGTTGGGCCAGTAACCGAAAGGTTGCTAGATCAAATCCCTGAACTGACAAGGTAAAAATCTGTCGTTCTGAACAAGGCAGTTAACCCACTGTTCTTAGGCCATCATTGTAAATAAGAATTTGCTCTTAACTGACTTGCCTAGTTAAATAAAGGATAAATAAATTAATACAAGTTTGTGGAGCTTGTTATTCTTTCTGTTCACTATTCATCCTACCCCATTTGCAGCTATTGTTGCACTGTCATTGTTGTTGTTCCCACAGTGGGAAAGGGCAAGGACTGGGGGTGCTGCTCTTGTTGGCATAACAACATGTAATGTCAAGGTTAATTGACCAACACGGTGCCGTCACAATATATTAGCTTGTGTTGCCATGCCTATTACCCTGATACATCACCCCCCCTGCCCGCTACTCTTGCCAGTCTATTGGATCCTTTGTATAAAGATGTAAGGAGGCACGTATCTCCTCAGAGGACCATGGGTAATGTGATAACAAGCAGGAAGCTCCCCCCGTGCCCCGAGGCAGACCCGCAAGTGACTGATTACTATGCACCCGTCCCATCAACCTCACCCGTCGTGGAAAATCTAACCGTTCCAACTCCCTCAGACTGCATCTGCCCCGTGGCCGGAAACATTGAGATAGTACGGAAATCTGCCCCAAAACTAGACAATAAAATAGAGCCCTTAGCTTCCATGATTCCTATTCTGTGTCTCACCGATTTGACTGATCCTGCTCTATCTATTGCCACACTGACAGTGGTTGTGTCTCTCAGTTGAGCATCACTTCAATAGACATCAATACACATCAATGTACACTATACACAATAATATACACTATATACTGTACATCAATGCACCCTATACACAATAATTTACACTATATACTGTACATCAATGTACACTATACACAATACTATACACTATATACTGTACATCAATGTTACTTTTTAACTCTGCATTGTTGAGTAAGGGCTCGTAAGTAAGAGTTTCACGGTAAAGTCTACACCTGCTCGTGTCAGCACATGTGACAAATACAATTTGATTTGAACAAGACCCATCAATATACACTATACACATCAATAATACGCATCAATATTACATGAATATTCACATCAAAACACTAAAATCAAAACACAATCATAGAAAACAAACATTATTCAGTAAAAAGGTCCTCAATCAGCGTTTTGAATTGTCCCAGTGGCACCAATTTTAGAGAGCCTTGGAGATTATTCCACTAGTAAGGTGAAGGAAAAAAAAAAAAGATTTACCTACTTGTAACTCAGTGGAGATTGTAGGGATCTCCAGAGTTAGCCATCCCTAAGACCAGGTCTGGTATCTCGTACGTCTATAAGTTAACAATGAAGTTACAGAATGCAGTGATGTGTACTGAACGAATCGCCTATAATAAACACTAGTGCGTTATAATAAACTGCATCCAAAGGCTTAAATACAGTGGCAGCTACATTCACATAGACAATATCCCCATAGTCTATAACCCGGAATGAATGTCGACTGAATGATTTATTTTCTGCTATTTAATTAAAGTCATGACAGATTCCTTTAAAATAAGCTGTTGTTAAATAGAGCCAAGAGTCTCTTACAGATGAAGTTCAGTAAAATGGCGGATGAGAGGAATACCTTTCAGTTATTGTAACCTTTTCTTCTTCATCCACAGAGGGTATGTCTGAAAAGATGTGCTAGGACCAAAAGTCCTGCATACTGTTGGCATTGTTCCATGTGTCAAGAGTTCGGCAGTCTGCAAGGTTTTGTTAAAAAATCCTGTCTGATAACTCAGCTGTCATATTTCAATGGTCCCCATTCCAGACGGTTATCTGATCAATTCTGTCTGGAAGCAAAAAACATAAGTTTGATAAGAAAGTGGGGGACTCTGAGCGCCAGACAAATGCAGCTGGATCCTCCTGGTTCGGAGCGAATGAGCCAAAAGGCCCTGCTGTGTCCTTGAAGGCATCCGGAGGACGTTGATATTCACAGCTGAAAGCCGAGGAGGTGTCTCGTTGTGTGGCGTCGTGGCACATTGGCTGCAGCTGGCAGGGTGGTTTTTGACTACGGCGGCAGAAATGTGATTTGCGCCTCTCCTCCGGAGCTGTGAACACTGAACACGCATTCCATCATCCAGCGCCTCCACCATTTTCCGTTCGCTGTTGTGTGTGGCGGAACGAGAGATAACTACTGCTTAAAGTTGCAGTGCGGTGCACCCGCTGGCGTCGCGGTCTCAAGAGAGAATAGACACAACATGTAGTTAATTAGGGAATGCTTTTATTGCTTTCGGGGCCTCAGGTTATTTTAATTAAGCAACACAAAAGTGTCTTTCAGTATTAGACACATGCCCAATAAAATAGACAAATAAAGCCTGGGTTATTGCATTGGATTTCACAGCAGTGGGCTGTGCATTATAGCAGTTGCGTACCGCTGTTGTCAACACATTGTAAATAACCACAGAGAGTGGCAGTACCATTTAAACATATTATATTTCATGATGCACAACAGAATCAAATTGCAGTGCAGTCTGCCTCGTTAAAATAATGCCAAATTCCACTGTTATATCAGTTCATTTATTTAGACTCCTGCAGTGTCATTGATATTAGAAATTATTAGAAAAAGTGTCACCGCTTTGCGGTTCCTTCAGCGGGACGATGACTTACCATCCCAGCTTTCAGGCCTGAAATAGGATCCTGATATATCTCCGACACTTCCATTAAAAGATAGTCTGCCAGGCTGTGTGTAAAAAATGGCCAGTCAAACACTGGAACGCGTGGTGGTATCCCAAAGGTATCAGTCTCAGACCACTGCCCCTGCTTTGGCCAAGGAGCAGAGGAGAGGTTTTAACTCAGCCCTAAACCTCTGACTTTAGAGTCAACCGAGGATGCAAGAGAAAATGGAGTCAGTGACGGATAGTGAGGTGTTCTATTATATATACGTAGGTATCGATAATTACCATACTAATGCAAAGTGACATAGTTTTACCACTAAAACAATTATAACAAACAAGTTTCAAAACAATATTTTGTATTTTTCAAGTGTTTTCTTCAACAACTTTGTGAGCAGCAACAAAACAGTTTTTCGGAGACCACAGCTCAAGAGGGCGAATTCAAAATGGGGTGGATCGGGGGAGATTGTCACTGCCGTTAGCACACAACTGTGGCAAGGCCAAGGCTGTAGATCCCAAGGATATTTTAGAACATCACTCAATGTTTTTCCTTAAAGAAGAGTGCTTATCGATTTGGTCCACAGCGTATTGATTTTGTTCTCTCCCCCTCCCTCCTCTCTGACGGCCAGGCGGTGAGGGAAATTCAGTGAAGCCTGGCGAGCCAGCCCCAGGGAGAATAGACCGTCATATATTTCTCCTGTGATGGTTCTTTCTAGTGGCCCGCAGATATAGAGTCTTCAAAGTAGCACTGAAAGGTGACAAACGTTGGATTTACAATGAAGCCAATTGCCTCCCAAGGTTCCATACGGACAGAGTTAGTGGTACCACAAAAGGTTTATGAGTAGTGTATAGAGAGGAAATGAACTATGTAATCTTTACTATGGTCGGTATTAGTCTGTAATTATACTGAACAAAAATATAAACGCAATATGCAACAATTTCAATGATTTTACTGAGTTGCAGTTCATATAAGGAAATTGGTAAATTGAAATAAATACATTTGTCCCTAATCTATGGATTTCACATGACTGGGTAGGGGAGCAGCCATGGGTGGGCCTGAGAGGGCATAGGCCCACCCACTTGGTAGCCAGGCCCACCCACCCACTTTGGAGCCAGACCCAGCCAATTAGAATGAGTTTTTCCACACAAAAATGCTTTATTACAGACAAAAATACTCCTCAGTTTCATCAGCTGTCCGGGTGGCTGGTCTCAGATGATCCCCCAGGTGAAGAAGCCAGATGTGGAGGTCCTGAGCTGGCGTGGTTACACATGGTCTGCGGTTGTGAGGCCGGTTGGACGTACTGCCAAATTCTCTAAAACGACATTGGAGGCGGCTTATGATAGAGAAATTAACATTCAATTCTCTGGCAACAGCTGTGGTGGACATTCCTGCAGTCAGCATGCCAATTGCATGCTCCCTCAAAACTTGTTTGACAAAACTGCACATTTTAGAGTGGCCTTTTATTGTCCGCAGCACAATGTGCACCTGTGTAATGATCATGCTGTTTATTCAGCTTCTTGATATGCCGCATCTGTCAGGTGGATGGATTATCTTGGCAAAGGAGAATGCTCACTAACAGGGATGTAAACAAATATGCTTTTTGTGCTTATGGAACATTTCTGGGATATTTTATTTCAGCTCATGAAACATTGGACCAAAACTTTACATGTTGCGTTTATATTTTTGTTCGGTATAGCGTGCTTGAATTTATACAGGTGGGAAAACTATTCAATTATCAGATCCTTCAGATCCTTCAGTGATAAAGTAAATCAAACCAGCCTGAATCTACCATACGGTCTCCATCTTGTACAAAAACATAGTTTGTTCGCTGATGGGGCTGTTGGTGGCCCTCTCTGTTACTGATGGGCCTGTTGGTGGCCCTCTCTGTTGAAAGGAGGTGTGGGTTGCAAGGTGTTGGATGTTTGTGAGCAGAAGCTATAATTATCCCTCCAGAATGGAGGAGCCTGACACTGTGTTTCTGTCCTCATTATTTACAGCACGTCTGGCCACTCTACCATTCCTCTGATACTTTTAACAACCCACTTTTGTGCCGTGCATAGCAGGTGGCTGTGTGTGTGTGTGTGTGTGTGTGTGTGTGTGTGTTATGTCAGGGAGAACTGCCTGACTCCTGTTGTTTAGATAGGCGTCCCTGTTTGTCAGCAGGCTGTTAGAGTGATCACTGTGCTGTGGCGCTGAGCGGCTCCCTGTCTGCCTGTGACAGCACTGACTGGAGCTTTCAGCTGGACTGTTTAGTCCATTCAGCCTTATATAAATTAGGGCCTACAGTGGGGAGGAAAAAAACATGTCATTACATTCTCGAATAAAGTAACATAATGGTCCATGGCTGTTTTAGTATCCTTTGCCGAGTAGGTCACATCCACGAGCAACGCTAATAAATTGACTGGCGACTTGACAAAAGCTCTCAAAGAAAGTTCTCAGAAACTGGCTAGTGTGAGATGAATCTGAGACAAACGTATGAATAGGAACTCTCTTTGAGAGAGAAGTGTCAAATCCCATGAACATGATGAGTGGTCATGCAATCACTGACTCGACACGGTCACGCTACAGTTGGCAACTCGCTCTCCAACAGGCCCTGCAAATTACCTCTACACCCTGACCCGTGTGCCCGTGATTGGTGTGAAAGTATCAGTTGTCAGAGAGAAATGTTTTGTTTAAATGGCAAGTGGAAAATACCAACCTCTGTTATTTCCACTAAATTGGCCGAGGATGCTCAGTGAACCATCGGGACGCTTAAAACGTCTCTGTTCGAGGGCAATCGTTAGGAGTCCATGTCTAGACTGCAGATCGGGGACGCTGCCACCCACCACTGTTGATCAAAGTCTTCCGTCTGCACATTACCTTTACATTTGAGTCATTTAGCAGACGCTCTTATCCAGAGTGACTTACAGGAGCAATTAGGGTTAAGTGCCTTGCTCAAGGGCACATCCGCAGATTTTTCATCTAGTCGGCTCGGGATTCGAATTAGCGGCCGTTTGGTTACTGGCCCAACGCTCTTAACCGCTAGGCGACCTGCCGTCCCACATCCTTATGTCTTTCTCTCTGTCCTCATTCACTCCAGCTGCTGCTGCAGCCGCTATCTTCAACAAGTAGTCTCAACGTCCCGCCATCAGAGTCATTCGTTAGATGCAGGGAGATGGTGGCCAGGCATTTCTGGTCGGCTCGTGCCTAGTTTGAAACAGACAATGGTGTCATATTCTCGACGAGGCACTTTTGGTTGTTTGAGAAAAAGAGTGAGAGCAATGGTGCAGTTTTCTTCATCCAGGTATGGCCCCATCTTTGACATAAGGTTGTCTAACCTGTGTCCCTCTGTGTCCCTCTCCAGTGCCAAATTGGGCCATCGTCTCCATCGCCTTCGTGGCCGTGGTCCTGGTCCTCTCCTGCTGCTTCTGCATCTGCAAGAAGTGGATATTCAAGAAGAAGAACAAAAAGAAGGGCAAAGACAAGGGCAAGAATGCCATCAACATGATGGACGTGAACGACGGTGCGAAAACCGAGGTAAAGACTTTGTACTACTGCCATTGAACGTTATTGATTAGAGTTAATAGTTTGTTAGTCAACAGTAGTATTTGATATTGCTCTGTATTTTCTACTGCATTATATATACTGTATATAACTTACCTTTTACTTCAAGGTAAAAGAAATAGTTATATATATTTTCATAACATTCTCTTTTTCATATTATCTGTGACTGACTGTAGCCAGAAATGACATCACTGTCCTTTATTACACTTACCCGGCACCTGGCATACATTGATGATTGAAACTTATAAATAAATGCATATTCAGTATATTTCAGAATAATGATCTTCACTTAACAAAGCGATTTCACTCTACAATTTATCAGACATACAAATAGTTTAGGCCAGGGGTGGGCAATCTTTTTGGCTCGAGGGCCAAAATTCAACGAAGGGCTGCACAGATTTTTTTTAGATACTTTGTATCTAGTTTTAAAGGTTCAAGTGCGGCCTGGAGGGTTTTTTTATAACCCAAAATAATTTAATGTGCCCGCGTGCCGTAGTTTTCCCCGCCCCTGGTTTAGGCCAAACTCTCCCCCAAGAAGACCAGTGGACACACATGACACACGACTTGTGTTGACATTGTTGCGTCTGCGATGACTCCTCCCCATCCACTCCGATTGCAGGACTGTTAAGGAAGCCTGCCGTTTATAATCGCCTCAGAGAGAGTATTCAATCTCTCTTTCTGTTCCTCTCAGTATTTTAATGTGTTAAGAACAATGAGCACTGAGTACGGTATGCTGTATTGTCAGTGGTATCAACCCAGAGAAATGACATTAGCTAATTACCAGCGAGGGGAGTGAATTAAATCCGCCCTCCCTCTCCAATGCACACAGAGAGAATAGGGAACACAGCTCTTTAACCCCAGTTAGAATGCTAATTGCATTAATGAAGGTTCTCAACCCCCGACAAAGTCTGTTTAATTTGCAGTCTGTCCACGCCAACACCGCTCACATCATCAATCAGGGACATTGAATTGGGGTAGAGGACAAAGCCCTGTGAGATGATGTAGGAGTAGGGAATTGAATAGCTACACAGGCCAGAGATGCAGAGGTGTTACACGGTCTGATAAGGAGTGAGCTCCACAGGTTTCATCTGATTCATACCAAAGAGCTTATTGGTGAAATGCTTACAATTCTTTGATTTGTAGAGGCCTCTGCCTTGTGTCCTTGTTCCTAGTGACAGTTGGTAAGCTTTATAATAGTGCTGATTTATTTTAAGCTTTAGTAAGATATACCCATAGAATTACAATGACTTCAATCTAGAATTAATTTAATTTAGATACACCACTTTTCCTGTACTGATTTAAGAGCTGCTACAACTACACGTCAAGCAATTAGGCTACGCACTGCCAATACAACACCCCTATCAGTTACTTATGCAACAAACCTATTGGTTAGATAATCTAGAGGCGGGGCCATGGGCTCCCGAGCAGTCATTTCTCCTGGTGTGCCCAAAATCTTGTGTTAACTCCTGTGTGTGGTTGTTTTAATGTGTGTTTCTTCCTTCTATGTCCTCCTTATCTGTGTTGTATCTGATGACTGTGCGGGATTGTCACTGGCGGTAGGTTCCCAATTGTTGTTGGATCCTCCTTAAGCCTGCTGCTCTGATGTTTTGATAGCCTCTTGACAACAACTTACTCCTATAGAACCAAATATATGTAACTATGCATACAGTACATGTATAGCTGCTCTATATATGTGCGTAGTCTTGCACATGCACATATATATGTATGAAAGAAGCACTGGGCGCGCTTTAACAAGGTTGAACGACATTGATTCTCCGTCTGGCGCCTTTTCAATCTTTGCTTTGCATTTCAAACAGGATGTGCCCATGAGCTAAAGTAGAATGGTTAAGTTGCTAGGTTACTGCTTTGAAACCTGTAGTAAGGTTTAGACATACAGTAGCTTTACGTTTCACGTACATTCACCTGAAGCCAAAAGGCAGATTGACTTGACTTTGACTTAACTCAGTAAGATACCCAATACACATTGTGGGTGTTGAACATGGGTGTCTATTCTACTATACTTCTCTCCTCTCTGTGTGCAAGCAATAACGAACAAACAATTACATTTTTTATAGTTTTGCTTAGGGAAAAATTGACAATATGTTTGCTTGCACCAGGAGGGGACTCAGATGGGCCGTACAAATTCCAAACAAATCACTGTTGTTCAGCCTTGATGCTTTCACACCAGCAACCTGACCAGTGATAGGGCAGGCCCTCATCACCATGACAACATCTCTTACCAACACCTACCTACCTACTGCTGGCATGATGCTTATAGCTTCCATCTGCGTGGGGGTAACACATGCAGCTGAGGGTTCTGACAATGCGATTGTGTCTCCTGATGGGTGAATGATAAGTAAACTGAGAATGTGGGGGTCACAACCAGAGTACTGTTCTGTTTACTGAGAATGCCTTGCATGCAACAATGACAGTCTGACAATGTCTGACCTTTGGAAGGCAACTTTGACACTGAATGTACTTGAGAGCTAGTTTTTGCCTCTTTAATCGCATGCTTATCAATAACAAACTGACTGCCCCCTGCCTCGAACCCGCCTCTCCACCACCACTACCAGCATCCCTTCAGAACCAGGCTAGCGAAGGAAAACTCACTCTTCTTCTTCTTCTTCTTTTTCTTCCTCTTCTTCCTCTTCATCTTCTTCCTCTTCTTCTTCTTCTTCATCTTCTTCTTCTTCTTCTTCTTCACTCTCGCCATCTCTTGACGTTTTCCTGTTGATTTGTTTTGCACCACAGACTGATCTTCTTGAAATAACATCAAGGGAATTGTCGTTTTGTGGTTTGCAGAAGCGCTCTCTCTCTGCCCCTCTCCCTCTCCTTTTCTCTTCGTTTCTCCCTCCCTCCCTCCCTCCCTCCTCTGCCTGCCCATTACTCTCATCTTTTGGCTCTATCATTTGATCTCTCTCCCCCCTCGCCCCCTCAGACCAGAACACCCACAGATTGATTGAACCGCATCAGGGGTCCCAGCCCAAGGCTAGCGCATCACCGAGCATGTCCTGGTGATAACAGCTGTGGTGTTTTAGTGCTTGCTCCCCCCATTATAATCGCCCCAAAGAGAGGCAGCTTTTTTCAGGAGATGGGCCCGCTGGCACACCCGCTGGCAGGCCGGGGCGGGGCAGGGCAACAGCCGTCTAAGGGGCTGGCACAGGCGGCACACGGAGGGCACTGACTGTTGGTGGGTGTCTCCTTCAGGCCTTGAAGGATGAGGATGACGCTGAGACAGGCCTGACCGATACGGAGAAAGAGCCCGAGCCCAAGGAGGAAGAGAAACTGGGCAAATTACAGTTCAGCCTGGATTACAATTTCCCCGAGAATACGGTAAGGGTCCGCCTCTGATATCCACTCTCACTGTCGTTGTGTCGTTGTTATCCGAATCGTCTCTCCTTCGTAAGTATGGTCACCCCCATCTTCCTCTGTGGTTGGTCCATCGACTCATCAATCCATTTAAAAAAACACGGAGAAAATGTTGCCTACCCAGGTAATGCAGAACGTACTGCTATTGTTCATTATTGTATCACCACTGTTTATTATTAATGCCTATAACTGCAGCATGCTAACCGGAGCTTATCAGCTTCACCTCCCCAGAGGATCACGGTGGTTGGGTTGGTTTGTGAATGAACCACTCCTCCTCTCACAAACAATCCCATCTTTGGATTTCGGTATTTCTGGGTTTACATTTTTTTTGTAAAAGTGCCTTCTTTCGGCCTTGACGGGAACACAGTCCCCTCTGGAATCCATCTGCTGTATTTTCCCCTCCATCTGGGTTTTAAAAAGCAGAGCAACTTGAGGAGCAGACCAACTTCCAGATGTTGTGTGACAGATCATAGAGGGTGGAAGGCAGCGTGGAGAGGAAGCTCTGCTGTCCTTCACTGGGGCCCTGCTAACTCCCTGTCATTAACAGAGCTGATGGACAGCCTGAGATTAGCCACTCACACACATCTGTCACTCTGTCTCATCCACGTGGCCAGGAGTTTTCAATGGCTTACCGGGTTAGAGCATGGTGCTGGCAATACCAGGGTTGTGGGTTCAACTCCCACATGAGCTGAATGGATAGTATGTTGACAGTTCTCTGTGGATTGCTTCGTCACTTTGGGCGAAAGTGTTTGCTGAACCGCCATATTATATTATCCACACGTTCGGAACGTTAGAGATTCTCCACATACATCACAGCTTTCCCCTGAAAGACCCTCAAGCACTCTTTTTGTCCTTAAATGAAAATGCTTTAGCGAATGTAGTGATGGTAATCCCAAATCACGAGGATTAATAATCACAATAATCTCTCACACACTCAGTTGTTACGGCCATAATAGTCATGGTCATTATCATAATATCAGTCAAATGTATTCTGATAAAGAGCCTTATTACCATTTAAGACTAATGCACTAACTGAATAATAGTCACATTATTTATTTTATATATTGCGTCCAATATAGCTATCTCCATTCCCAGTAGTTTACTGAGCTGTCATGCAGTGTAAAACAATACCTGCCTGTTCTGTTCTGTGAGACTGTGATTACAGTGGTCCATTAATAATAAGCACTGTAATTCCATAATGGATCCATAATGAATGGATGGCAGTTGTCACTGTGTGTGTGACAGAAACCTGGAGCATTGGGCCCGGCGATCACTGACAGTACCCAGTTCTGAAGCTGAGAGACAAAGCCAGGGAACCAGGGACTATTTCAGTCTGACCCACTTTCAGTTCAGCAGCAGCCACAGCAGAGAGCCACAAAGCCCCCTACTCACTCAGCTCCTGTGTCTTCAGATCAGGTCCACAGAGTAGAAGCAATCACGTTGAAAAGACTGCCCTAGTCTGAGGAAGAGTGGCTGGCACAGGTGATTGTTCCACTAGTTGTTCTCTTGTCCTCTGCTGAGGACTTTGGGGTGGGAGGAGGAGGAGGAGGGGGAGGTGGAGGAGCAGGGGGGACAGGAGGGCTAAGCTCTCGTTTTGTTTAAAGGTAATCTGCCCTTCTCAGCTCAGTAGAGCAGGGCCTCTCTCTGAATGGAGGAAAGAGAAAGACCAGTATGGTCAAATGTCTCCGCCTGTTTCTGTTAGTTAAGCACCAGTGATGGCTACTGGCCCAGGCCTCTATTAGAATGGTGTTTTGGGGGTTTAATGAGAGCACAGGTTAGTAAAGGATTCGGTACCCAGAGTACGGTGGCCGTATAAAGCAGCTCCACCACAAATGATCCACAAAGGAGCCAGAAAGGTAAACATAATATGCTATTTCCCACTTTCATATGAATGTCCCTTTAAAGGGTCAAAAGGAGACCCTCTGGATTCATAACAGAGTCTACTGTCTCCATTATATTGGGTAGGAATAATTAAAGCCACCGTTTTCCCCATTACCTTTCTCTGTCTCTCCAAATGTACTTCTACCATTGACCTCTGAAAGAGAATACATTCTCAGAGGCTCCAGCAAAAAGCAAGAGAAGACAGGAGGAATATGACAGCTCCTTTCACATCCCCTTGGGGCTTTCGCTTTCTCCTTTGAAGTGTGCAGTGTTTGTGTGGCTATGTGGAGCCGTAGGCAGGGACCAGTGAGGGAGTATCGGAACAACTCCTTTCAGGACGCGCTGCCCGGGGCTTAGTCACAATTGTAGGTGCACACAGTTCTCCAGCCTCCCGTCAGCGGCCAGTATCACACACACAGGGAAGGGTTACGACCCGGCAGGCCCTTCTCTGTGACAGGACGCTGCCCCTCCGTTAAACACACACAGGTTTACAGACCTGGGGAATGTTAAAGAAGACAGATCAGATGTTCAGTATTGTGAGGATCATATCATAACACAAACACAGATTGGACTAGTACCCTTTTAATAAACCAGGTTAGTAGTACCCTTTAATAAACCAGTTTAGTAGTACCCTTTAATAAACCAGTTTAGTAGTACCCTTTAATAAACCAGTTTAGTAGTACCCTTTAATAAACCAGTTTAGTAGTACCCTTTAATAAACCAGTTTAGTAGTACCCTTTAATAATCAAGTTTCAGTGGTGGAAAAAGTACCCAACTGTCATTCTTGAGTAAAAGTAAAGATACATTAATACATTACATTAAAATGTGAAAGTCACTCAGTAAAATACTACTTGAGTAAAAGTCCAAAAGTATTTGGTTTTAAATGTAAAAAGTATAATAATTTCAAATTACTTCTATTAGTGTCACGACTTCCGCCGAAGTCGGTGCCTCTCCTTGTTCGGGTGGTGTTTGGTGGTCGACGTCACCGGTCTTCTAGCCATCACCGATCCTTTTTTCATTTTCCATTTGTTTTGTCTGTTTTCCACACCTGGTTTCAATTCCCTCATTACATGTTTTGTATATAACCCTCTGTCCCCCCGTCCCCCATGTGTGGGATTGTTCTTTGTAGTGCTTGTGCACATTATTTACTGGTGCGTTACGGGCTATTTTGTGCCCATGTACTCTCGTGTTGTTTAAACCGTTGGGTTGTTTAATAAACTACTAAGTTTATTACCCAGTTTTGCTCTCCTGCGCCTGACTTCTCTGGTACCAGTTACGCAACCCCTACAATTAGGCAATCTAAACGGCACCATTTCTTGTTTCTTTTAATTTACGGATAGTCAAAGGCAAACTCCAAGACATAATTTACAAATTAAGCGTTTGTGTATAGTGAGTCTGCCATGTCAGAGGCAGTAGGGTGACCAGGGATGTTCTCTTGATAAGTGTGTGATTTGGACCATTTTCCTGTCCTATTAAGCATTCATAATGTAATGAGTACTTTTGGATGTCAGGGAAAATGTATGGAGTAAAAAGTATATTATTTTCTTTAGGAATGTAGTGGAGTAAAAGTTGTCAAAAATATAAATATTAAAGTAAAGTACAGATACCTTAAAAAAATACTTAAGTAAAAATACTTTAAAGTACTACTTAAGTACTTTATACCACTGTCCAGTTTAGTAGTACCCTTTAATAATCCAGTTTAATAGTGCCTTTTGATAATCCAGTTTAGTAGTACCCTTAAATAATCCACTTTAGTAGTACCCTTTAATAATCCACTTCAGTGTAGCTGTTGGCCCCTTTGTACAATTGACTCAATATATATTGAGTCAAGTGATATTCAGCTAGTCTGAATCTGACTGTTTAACTCTTGACTGTGGACATTTGCTCTATACGTGTTGTATTAAACAATAGAGGTGGTTTCACAGCCGAATATCTGATTTGAGTTTTGTAATAGGTAAAACCTAGTAAGCAAACAGTCTTCGCCACAGACCTCCAGTCTCATCATCCTCTTAGAGATGATGGAGATGAGTCTAGGTGGGTGGAGGCTCACAGTAAATGCAGTGTGACACCGTGTAGCAGGACATCTGACACTGCTTCTCTCTGGACAACTGTAGGGAAATCTAATGGACAGCATGTCAGGATTAATCGACACGCTTGCATAGAGATGACTTCTGGTTAACATTTTGAGCTCTGCAGAATTTTTTTTTTCGAAAGCTACAATATCATCACAGTGAGGTCCTTGGTAAGTGACAGGCAGGATAATTGTACATACAGTGCCTTCAGAAAGTATTCACACCCCGGAAACAGAGTTTAATGGATGTGATAGGAGAAAACTGAGGATAGATCAACAACATTGTTTAACCTAAATGACAGAGTGAAAAGAAAGAAGCCTGTACAGAATAAAAATATTCCAAAACATGCATCCTGTTTGCAAAAAAAAGTAACTTAATGTCCTGAATACAAAGTGTTATGTTTGGGGCAAATCCAACACATCACTGAGTACCACTCATATATTCAGCCATGGTGATGGCTGCATCATGTTATGGGTATGCTTGTCATCGTCAAGGACTAAGGAGTTTTTTGGTTCCGCTTTCCAACAGACACTGTGAGACAACTTCATCTTTCAGCAGGACAATAACCTAAAACACAAGACCAAATGTACCTGGAGTTGCTTACCAAGAAAACATTGATTGTTTCTGAGTGGTCCAGTTACAGTTTTGACTAAAATTGGCTTGAAAATCTATGGCAAAACTTGAAAATGGCTGTCTAGCAATGATCAACAACTAACTTGACAGAGCTTGAAGATTTTTACAATTCAGGTGTGCAAAGTTCTTAGAGACGTACTTAGAGTGACTCACAGCTGTAAACACCGCCAAAGGTGATTCTAGCATGTATTCACTCAGGAGTGTGAATACTTATGCAAATGACATATTTCTGTATTTAATTTTCATACATTTGCTAACTTTTCTAAAAACATGTTTTCACTTTGTCATTATGGGGTATTGTGTGTAGATGGGTGAGAGAACAAAAATATATTTAATCAATTTTGAAGAACATACATGTACAGTATCTTAGTCGTTCCCTTTGGGTTGCTTTTAGCTTTATGTTCAAACTACACTGAGTGTACAACATATTAGGAACACCTGTTCTTTCCATGACAGACTGACCAGGTGTATCCAGCTGAAAGCTATGATCCCTTATTGATGTTACTAGCTAAATTCACTTCAATCCGTATAGATGGAGGGGAGGACACAGGTTAAAGAAGGATTTTTAAGCCTTGAGACTATTGAGACATGGATTATGTATGTGTGCCATTCTGAGGGTGAATTGGCAAGACAAAATATTTAAGTGCCTTTGAATGGGGTATGGTAGTTGGCGCCAGGTGCACTGGTTTGAGTGTGTCAAGAACTGCAATACTGCTGGGTTTTTCACGCTCAACAGTTTCCCGTGTGTATCAAGAATGGTCCACCACTCAATGGACCTCCAGCCAACGGCAAGTCAGTGGTCAAAAACGGGTCATTGATGAAAGAGGACAAAGGAGGCTGACATGAATTGTACAGAGCAACAGACGGGCTTCAGTTAGTCAACTGACAGTCCAGTACAACATTGGTGTCCAAAGACCCATAAAAAAATGCACATCTCATCGTACCTTGACACGAATGGGGTATGGCAGCCGACGACTTTTCTGCGGTTGCAGTTGGCTAAGGAATGAAAACACTGGAGAATTGGAAAATCATTGCCTGGTCTGATGAATCCCGGTTCCTGCTGTTTCACGCAGATGGGAGGACTAGGGTATGGGTACATGCATCCATAATGCCACGTGTTAACATTGCAGGATGGTGGTGGTGGTGTGATAGTGTGGGGTGTGTATTCATGGCACACATTGGGCCCCATTGGGCCGCAAGATATCTGAACCTCATTGCCAATCAGGTGTGTCCCTTCATGGCATTAGTGTATCCATCTGCAAATATATTTTTTTCTGCAGGATAATGCCCCATGCCACAAGGCTAGGGTTGTATAGGAATGGATCCATGAACATGACAGTAAATTCAGCTGACTGCAGTGGCCTGCCCAATCACCAGATCTCAATCCATTTGAGCATTTGTGGGATGAGATGGAACAAGCTGTTCGAGGTAGAGATCCACTACCAGCCAACTTAACAAAACTGTGGAAAGCATTGTAGTCAACATGGGCCAGCATCGCTGTGAAAATGCTTTCGACACCTTGTAGATGTTATGCATTAGCATGGGTGCACCCCCATTAACGGAGGGGATTCCATCTATGTTCCATCCATGTTGTGTTCCTGTGCAGTGTACTTGTGCTGTGCGTGGAGTATTTGCTTTGGCCCCTGTATCATATCGTCACACAGTCATCATCATCCTCCCATCATAATTTTTTTAAATGTATTTAACTAGGCAAATCAGTTAAGAACAAATTCTTATTTACAATGACGGCCTACCCTGGCCAAACCCGGATGACGCAGGGCCAATTGTGCACCGCCCTATGGGACTCCCAATCACAGCCAGTTGTGATTCAGCTTGGAATCAAACCAGGGTCTGTAGTGACGCCTCTAGCACTGAGATGCAGTGCCTTAGCCCACTGCGCCACTCAGGAGCCCTTCCTACAGCTGAAGTCCCATCACCAACTCCCCTGAGCCTTGCTTTAGCTCTCTGATCTGAACTGCGAAACACGGGTCACAAAATATGATGAGATCCAGCATCCGTTGCTACACCGATCCATGCGTTTTGATGGCAGAGGGTAGCCTTATTTCTCACGCTCCAATAATCCATGCTGGCTGGCTGGCTCTGACAACTGCTGGAGAGCTCCATGGCTGAGTGCCCTGGTCCCCCTCCAGATTGCCGGTTGATGGCTGCCTGACAGGAAGTTGATTGACTGACTAGCCGGCCCCAATAGGCCTTGGAGGAAGCAGCTGTGACTGGCAGGTCAATCAGCCTCCCCTGCCCCCCAGCATGGTTATCAATTATCAGCCTGATGTGGTGGAGAACAGGCCAATCACTGCAGAGCTCTGACAGGTCCTGACCTCGACTGCTTGCCGCCTTAATACTGCTTTGGCTTAAACCACTGTGGCTTTCACAGGAGCATTACTTTTAATATCACCTATGGCCTGCCTCCAACATTTGAAGTGTAAAGAGATACAGATGAGAATATATGGATGAGTCCCTTTGTAGGATATTACCGATGGGCCTCTTTCTCATTAATAAATCTAAACTATAGAGGCTCTTGGCTTCAATTCTGCTGGTGATCGTTTTAAACCCATATCATGTAGCGTCACTCCATCCTAGTGTTTTGCACCAGTGATGAGACCGGGGGTTATTCCAATTGAACCACAGCTTGGTGCTCTGTTAGAATGGTGGTGGGATGACAGTCATATCAAGGCTCTGGTATTGCTGTGGGTAGGACTGTAGTGCTGACTAGTCTCTGTTGTCTCCCCTCCACCCTTCCTCTCCACAGCTCATAGTAGGGATCATCCAAGCAGCCGACCTCCCAGCCATGGACATGGGCGGCACCTCGGACCCCTATGTCAAGGTCTACCTGCTACCTGACAAGAAGAAGAAGTTTGAGACCAAGGTCCACCGGAAGACCCTAAACCCCACCTTCAACGAGCAGTTCCAATTCAAGGTACTTATTCAAGGTATAAGAGTAGACTAGACAGTACTTCACCCATGCAACTCTCAAACCTTGGCTTGTGCAGTAGTAGTAGTAGTAGTACTAGTAGTAGTAGCAGTAGTAGTAGTAGTAGTTGCTGTTGTTGTTGTATTAGTAGTAGTATTAGTTGTAGTAGAAGTAGTACATTTTGTTATCCATAATAGCAACAATAGATATTTCTCAAGGAATAGGACAAATACACAATACACAAATCACACAGTAGTTTAAGCAGGTTGTGGAGCAGCTGTCCCAGTAACAAGCTGCTGACAGACTGCCTCCTGGTCCACACAGCTGGCCCAGTAACAAGCTGCTGACAGACTGCCTCCTGGTCCACACAGCTGGCCCAGTAACAAGCTGCTGACAGACTGCATCCTGGTCCACACAGCTGGCCCAGTAACAAGCTGCTGACAGACTGCCTCTTGGTCAACACAGCTGGCCCAGTAACAAGCTGCTGACAGACTGCCTCCTGGTCCACACAGCTGTCCCAGTAACAAGCTGCTGACAGACTGCATCCTGGTCTACACGGCTGGCCCAGTAACAAGCTGCTGACAGACTGCCTCCTGGTCTACACAGCTGGCCCAGTAACAAGCTGCTGACAGACTGCCTCCTGGTCTACACAGCCTCTGTATGATCAGGATTCACACAGACAGATGCAAACTTCCATCTCTCCTTATTCCCTCTCTCTTTTTTATTTTTATTTGGCCTAAATTTGAGCAAAAGTTTCTCTGTTTTGAAAATGTGATTGTAGCTACAGTATCTCAGCTGTGGAGGAAGAGTTGTGGTATTCACGTAGAAGTAAAAAGATAACAGGTGTTTGTCTGCAGCGAGAAATACGTAGCATATGTGGGGGGCTGGGGGGATGCCAGTGTGCAGATTGGTTAAATACCAGAAGCATATTTATTTTGGAATTCAGAAAACATGGTAGATCTGTGAAGCTTTATTTATCCCACCGGCGCCTACTTGTAATCACAAGTGGCTCCATTATTGAAATGAAGGAGCTAGGAGTGTTCTTTGGTCGTGGTGGTGATAGTGTCAAGGACAAACTTCGGAAGTCTTATCTCTTTTCTAGCCAATCAGGCAGTTTGTCACCGTGTTGTAACAAGTCCCTGTGTATAATGAGCTTTGTCTGGAAAACAGCTCAATTGGAGGCAATCAAGAATCAAATCCCAGACACCACCCTCATCCCCTCTTCACCATCCCCTCCACCAGCAACCCTTCCTTCGCCCCGGCTCTTTGGCAGATAAGACTGCCTGCCGCCTGTCCGTCACAGACAGGACTGGAGGAGGAAGGAGAGGAGGAGGAGGGAGGAAGAGTGGGGTTGATTGATTTGTAATGCTCTAGAACCAGAACTTCCCCAACTCACGACGACTCCTCTCTATTCCTTGACAATTAATACCAGTGCCTGGGATTAGCTTTGATGCAGCGTGCCAATCTGACGACCACTATTTAAAGCACCACTATCTCCACTTTGCAACTACAGGTGTCAACAACCGACTACTTCAATTGTATCCTTAGTTTTAGATAAGTAAGTTCCATCAGAAGACACTTAGAGATTTAGAGGTTTCTTGTTCGGACAGACTCTCTTCTAGTGGTTACATGGTTCTCCCCAGGTGCCCTACGTCGAGCTGGGAGGCAAGACACTGATGATGACGGTGTACGACTTTGACCGCTTCTCCAAGCACGACGCCATCGGAGACGTGAAGCTGCCCATGAACAAGATTGACTTTAGTCACGTGACAGAGGAGTGGCGGGATCTTGTGAGCGCCGAGAAGGAGGAGGTAAATAGTATAATATATATACAGTATATATAATATAAATACTCCAAGTTTACACATCAGAAACTCCTAATATTTTCTTCCCCAAAGTTACGACAGTTGACTACCAGTCTGCATGGAGTGTTGTCACCAAGGTAGCAGTTCATTTCTAGAAAATCCACGATAAAGACATTTTAAAATACACATTTAATCACGCGACAAACGTATTACTCTGTTAAAAATGTTTTACCTGGGATTGAAGAGTGAGCTCAGTGCCGTACAGTAGTCGAGGGTAGTCCATCTCTCTTGGAAAATGTCCCGTAATCATCCCTCCATGCTTTTCAATCAATTAATAAAAGTGAGCAGGAGATACAATTTTCAAGGTAAATGTTATGGCGTGCAGCATTTAAGCGTGGGTTGCTAGGGGAACCTTGTTTTTAGCAGCACGCTTGGTTCATGTAAAGGTTCATTTTCACACCTGTGGTGCCAGAGAGTGGAAGGACATCTCAATCTGCAGCGTTGTTCCAGAACCAGACAAGCTACACCTGATCATTTCACGCAAGGCTTGAGACACTGTCTTAACGCCCTTCAAGTGGTAGTCGCTCACTTGAGTGGGCTTTCGCTGAAGGCCCTTGAAACGTTTTAATTTGATTAGAAATGGCCACTTTCACCATCGTGAGCACCATCTTAAACACTATATGATTATACAAATGTTGAAATGTGATCATTATGTGTCACATTACGAATAATGTGACACACCAAGCAACTTCTGTGGGTGTATAAGAGACAGTAGGGTCAAGAAGATGTTCCTGTCCTCATTGAATGTGTGTAACAGTGACAGAAAGGAATGTTTCACACATCAGCCGTGCCTGTGGCTGCAAATGACACCCAACGAGGTCCTAGCGGTTAGTTAAAGAGATGCTCCGAACAGCCCAACCACTAGTCTGGTCCCAGATCTGTTTGTGCTCTATAGCCAACTTTTATTTCTCACCATGCTTCTACGTTCGGCACGGCCACACTAGACCAAGGGCAAAATTGGTCCTTCAGAATAATCACAATATCCACTCAGAAAAATGTATGGACACATTACCCATATCTATGAAAATATATGCATCCACAGAGAGTGAGAGACATGTTGACCCAAATATTTCCTCTGGGGTATAATTTAAGCAATAAGGCCCGAGGAGGTGTGGTATATGGCCAATATATCACGGCGAATGGCTGTTCTTATGCACGACGCAACGCGAAGTGCCTTGACTCAGCCCTTAGCCATGGTATATTGGCTATATACGACAAACCCCCGAGGTTCCTTATTGCTTAATTCTAAACTGGGTGATTCGAGCCTTGAATGCTGATTGGTATACTGGTTACACATGGAATTAGAACAGTAAAAACATAAAAACAGCCCATGGCCATGGTATATTAGCCATATACCACACCCCCTCGTGCCTTACTGCTTAATTAAACCATGGTATTGTTGAATACTCGTTTCTGATTGGCTTGAAGGGCATTCTAGAGCATGGATTATTTCCCTATAATGCACGGTACATCAGCACTGTAGAATTCAATGGCTAAAGTGAATTCTTACATTTTCTATGTTTGAGCTGCTTTTGAAAGCAAAAGTTGAATTGAAAACATTATTGGCATTGTTTAATCTGATTTTCATCATAGCAAGCAAGGACCAAACTAGCAAGTCTGTTTGTTCGGTTATCAAGGCAACTACTGTAACTATCTAGTAAACTTGCTATCTAGTAAACAGTGGATGTTGAACACATTTCTACCTGCAAATGAACACATTTGTAGCGGCAAATATAAGGGATAATCAACTCTGGGCTCTATCCGTTCTCTGGAAAATAATACAACTCCGTGGAAGGTGAGTTCCTCGTCGTTCATTATTTTCCACAGAATGCATAGCCCCTCGTTGATTATCCGTTACATATACAATAGGTCTGTGGAAAAGAAAACATGGCGGCATTCTGTTCACATGATTTTAAAATGAAGTCAAACACTGCCAGAATAACAGATGGATTCCAGATGAATTCAGAAGGAATCCAATCTTTTTTTAAGCGACACATGATCAACATATCAGGGGGTTTCATAATTTGTTTGTTTCCACCATGTATTCTTCTAGAAGCAAAGGCTACTTACACCGGCGTTTGTTGTCGAGAAGAAAAGTGATGGGGTGTCAATTGGATTTACCTGTGAACATGCTTTGAAATAACACACCGGTATTGACTGAGGGAACACCGGACCATGCATTTTATTAGCTACAAAATGTTAGACTCTTTCTCGTCGGTTGTGTAACAGTGTTTACATAGCGAAAACATCCTCCTCAACCTGGCGGGTCAAACATGGAGCGCTCTCGGCAGGAGAGGGTCTACCAGCTCAAAAGGCAGTGCTGGCCTTTCCCAGATATTTATGGAATATATTAGACCGTGATGGCTTCAGACAAGAATGATTTATATCTGTGTTTTTTCCTCTCAGTCTCTCTGCCCACGCCACTCCCGGGAGGAGTGTGTATTTATGTTGATGAAGCTGGAGCCTCAGTCATTAAAGTGAGAGTCTATTTAGTCCTGTCAGCTCTGGACTGAGTGTACAGGCCAGGCACAGCTAGATACTCTGACTGAGTAATGGCAACCCAGGCTGAGAATAAACCTGCCCCATATACAACTCACATCTGGCAACCGTATTATATTCTCATCACATATATTTAGTATTAGGGAATCGGTCTTGATTGTAATTTGATGAAAGACCTCTGGTATATAAAACAAAAATCAATGTTCAGGCCTCCTTGGCCCTTGATTTATGAGGTCTATTAATAATGGTTGTTTCCCATCATGTGTAATTCGAGTTGGACCTGGGACACTTATTGAGCGTCAGTCTGTTCTACCTAATATGCGTAATGCCAGAAATATAAATCCCATTTTGAGTCTGTTCACTCTGTGACTACGATTGTTTATTTCGATGTTGATGTGTATGACACAAGGTAATTATTGATGACGTTCTGTCTCTCAGCAGCTATAACATCAACCAATAACCCCTACAACAGGGGTTCCCCCAAGTGCATTCAGCAGAGGGATGTTTTTTCTTGAGCGGATGGTCGGGGGCCGGAACGTAATTACAAATCATTTGTCAAATTGACCACAAGAAGCCCAAACAGATATAATATTTGACTAAAACATAAGAATTTCAAACCTTGATTACATTTGGATATGATAACATATGCATCTCTATTATGTGTGGGAATACTTGGGGACAGATTTACTAAATAAAAATCACTTGGAGCTGAATTCCCCCCCAAAACAAAACTGCTCAGAAAACTTGGGGGTCGAAGTAAATTCACCCAAGGGCCAAATTCAGCCCGCTTGCAGCCAGTTGGGAAACCCTGCCCTACAAAGATCCAAGAAAACCCAAATGGGAAAACAGAATCCATGTGAAAGCGTTTAAGCTTTTAGACAGACAAGACTACACTCCCAAACCATGTGTCACTTCAGTAGACAACTTCATCCTTATTCCTAGCCATGGTCATGACTCCTCTCTCTCACTCCTCTCACAGCAAGAGAAGCTGGGGGATATCTGCTTCTCCCTGCGATACGTGCCCACCGCTGGCAAGCTGACCGTGGTCATCCTGGAGGCCAAGAACCTGAAGAAGATGGACGTGGGAGGCTTGTCAGGTGAGCAGAGCAGATCTGAGGGCCACAACAGATGCCTGAGGGCCACAACAAGGATGGCCAGGCAAGATGATTGACAGCCAGGAGGCCTAAGATGGTAGTAAGGCATTTTACCTCCAGACCTGCTCTCACCAGTGTCATGTCCACTCAAGAGGAGGGGCTGTCATTTTGAAACCCCCAGTCAAAGCCACTCTGCCACTCTGGTAATGAACGCTCTCAGGGTGTTATGTAATAGAAACCATTGTTTTGCCCTCTCCCCTCTCTGTGCTGTTCTAGTGGTTTTTCTGAAGGCTTGGTGAATCATTGTGGGGCCAAGTGTTTTGTCAGGGAGGACTTTGGGAAATTGGTGTCTGTTAGAGACTTGGAGCTCTGATTGTGCGCCGCCTACGCTCCCCGCTGGCTTTCCACGCGACAGGCTCATCTTTTGTCTAAGAAAACGCATCTTCGGCAGCAATCACTTCAGTCTCTCTTATTTTCCTGCAGCTATCTCTCTCAAACAACAACAGTCCCCTACCAATCATTGCCCACCATTATATCTGCAGGAGATAACAGATAGCATCTGAAGTGACTAATGTATATCTAAACTCTACCTACAAAATGTGGACAGCAATAGAAATGGCATTTTGTCCTCCAGAACAATGCCAATGTGATGCCAACGTGATGCCAACAGAACACGTGGTTAGACCCAGGTACTCCAGGGATCAGGGGTGTGGGTGGTGGTTACAGGGTTCCACTGTGCAGACCTGCTGTTGCGTGGGAGAAAATACACATGGACGGTAATGATCGCAGTGGGCACTAATGAACACCCTGCTTTATGTTGGTGGGAGAGCCCATAGGGACTACACTGAAGTAAAGCTTTGGAAAGTCACCTGGCCATTGTGGCCATGGTTCACTAATGCACATGCAGAGGCTCATAGACACATTTCTAATGAATTGACCAACTCTGAAAAGCAAGCCTGACGCCATGGTAACATAATGTTTCATTTGCGATAGTGACCACGCATGCACACACACACACACAAACACACACACACAGCACATGGCACACGTGTGTGTGTACTGCAGAGAGTGTGTGTACTGAGTAATCCATCTAGTGTTGAGCAGCTTCCCATCGATCAGTGAGCAGGGGGAAGAACTCTCCCTGAGGGCCAGAGAACACCAAACACTCTCCCGTGATGCTCCCCTTGGAACATCACACCATCACACCACCAATACTGTTCTACACAGAAAGGTGGACAGGAGAAATTTTTTGTTGATGCACCGCTCAGAGATAAACAAAGAAATCTCATTTTCTAAACCTCTGTTCTTTCCTCTGGGAAGGAGGGTTATGTGGGCGCAGGTCCCTTCTAGCAAGCAGAGCCAGCTGTGTGTATTTCCTGTATGGTCCTGGCGATATGGGCCATTCAGGAGCTAGAAATAGGAGCCAACCTGAACCATTCATCACTCCACCCCCACAAAGAGCCCCCCTCAGCCCCCAAATCCCCCTTTCCACAGCTGGGTCCACCCCACCCCTCCCTTCTCCCGGGCTCTCTCCTATTCATTCCTTGGACCATTTCTAATCCCCTATCCTCCTCTTCCTCCCCTGTCCTCCCTCCTCACCTTAACCCACTCCAGGCTGCAGTTACCATGCATCTAGTCCATTCTCCCTCCCCGTGCCTCACAGCCTAGCAGGCCATCAGTACATAACACTCCAACCTGTGTTTTTACTGGAATGAGAATTATAGGAGATATTGTTAGACTTTCATGTTCCCCATTGAAGTCCCAAACAGTAGGCTAGATAACAGGCGTCTTGTTCCACTCACACAGCTTATTTCGACGCTCATGATTTTGATGTCAACCGAACAATGAACAAGGTAGTGAACACATGACAGCAATTTTACCTTTTTTAAATGTTATCAGAAAATTGAATTGAAGAATAGCTTGTGCTTGGCTTGTTTTGTTCAAGTTTTGAAAGAGAGTGTTGTCGTTCCTTTTGAAAGGAGCCAATACTCTGGTATCTCTCTCTCTCTCTCTCTCTCCGCCTCTGGGTTTGACTAACCAAATAAACAAATACCAAACAAGCATAATTCCCGTACACGCTTTAGGGCAGAAAATATTGTTTTGGACTCCTGTACCTGACAACATTTTGTTCCAATTTAGTTTTTCTAACAAGACATCGCAGAGTACTATATCTCAGTTAGCCCATTGTTTGAAGAGTCAACTTCTCCAGAAGTGTATTTTTGCCAAGAGAATAGACGTCAAAGCCTGGCAAATAGATGAAATAACATGCATGTATATAATAACAATAATTAGTGACTATCTCACGTCGTGACACAGCCAGAACTAGAGGAGGAGGACAAGTAATTGATGGTCTGGGATTGGTCCTTTTCTCCGCTGCTGTCCTGTTTATCGAGCCTAATTACTGCTCAGCAAACGAGACACCGCTATTTTCATTAAAATATGTATAATTATTCATAATTCTTCTGATTGCCCCAAATAACCGTAACAGCCAGAATCGCTGTATCATGCTGTGCAGCAAAACCTGTTTCAAACAGTTTTAAAGGAGCACCTAATCTAATCATCGATAAAAGTTCTCCACTGAGCCACTCTTATAGTACAGTATATACCATACAATGCATCGCAGGCAAGATACTTGTGTCTTTCTCATAATCTTTGCTGAAGATGTACAGGTAACCTGTATTATAGACTCAAGGTGAGTCCCTATTTTTAACTACAGTATATATTGTGACAATGGAACCACTCTCACTAGTATGACTCACCACAGGAGAGAGCAGCAATGTGTGCAGCAATGTGATAACGGCCTATTTCTATGGGTGTATGTATGTTTGGAGGCACATAGACCATGTGCCCTCACATAAAAGGTGCGTAGAAGCATATAAGAGAACTCAGCGCCAATGCTGACAACCTACGTACAGTGAAGTTTGTAAAGCCCGGAAGCACTATCAAGAGCCAATCAAATCAGTTGTGGTAAATAATATAGTGCTATAGAATAGTATCTGTGTGTTACATACAGAAGCACAGTGGATGTTACTGGAGGATGAGTACATGCTTGTTAAAATAATGGATGTACTGTTTGCACTGTGCCACCTCTCTCCCTCTTTCTCTTTCTTTCTCCCTCTCTCTCTCTCCACCTCCTCTCTCTCTCTCTCTCTCTCTGTCACAGGGGATAGTGAGGCTGTTCATAACAGGGTAAAGGTTATTACATCAACCAGTCCTGTAGTATTAAGGCTATGCGGGACACCTGTCGACAACATCCGGGGGAATTGGAGGGCGCGCAATTCAAACAAATAATCGTAATATCAAACATTTATGAACATACAAGTATCTTATATCGGTTAAAAGCTTAAATTCGTGTTAATATTGTTAATAATTTGTCCGATTTACAATAGGCTTTACAGCAAAAGCATACCATGCGATTGTTTGTGGACGGTGCCCCACATCAACATATTTTTCAACCAGCGCAGGCTTCATAAAATCACAAATAGCGATTAAATAACTTACTTTTTAAAAATCTTCCTCTGTTTGGAATCCAAAGGGTCCCAGCTACAGCATGTATGGTCATTTTGTTAGATAAAATCCTTCTTTATATCCCAAAAAGTCAGTTTAGTTGGCGCCATCGATTTGAGTAATCCACTCGTTCAACATGCAGACAAAGGAATCCAAAAAGCTACCACTAAACTTTGTTAAAACTAGTCAAACTACATTTCTATTTAATCCTCAGGTGCCCTAAAATGTAATTAAACTATAATATTTCATACGGAAAGAAGTATGTTCAATAGAAAAGTAAAATTAGCAAGTGCACGTCCTCTTCGTCGCACGCCCACAGACTGATTTCCAACTGTGACTCCCAGTGCCAAAACTCCAAATTCTTCCACGTTTGGGAAGAAACAAGCCTGAAACCTTGAACAAAGACTGTTGACATCTAGTGGAAGCCATAGGAATTGCAATCTGGGAGCCGGAATTGCATAGCTTTTCCATTATAAAAAAAGATTCCAGTTGTTTTTTCTTTGGATTTTCTCCTACCATATCAATTGTGTTATAGTCTCATACATTAGTTTAACATTTCTACAAACTTCAAAGTGTTTTCTATCCAATGCTACCAATTATATGCATATCCTGGCTTCTGGGCCTGAGTAACAGTCAGTTTACTTTGGGCATGTCAGTCAGGCGTAAATTGAGAAAAATAGACCCTATCCTGAAGAAGTTTTAATGAACCTTCACTGCCCTCACCCAGTGCTCCCACGCCTCACCACACAGCAGGCCATCAAGCCTCTCGGCTGGAGACATATTATTTGTTTTGTTTCCCATGCATACTGCCCAGCTGTTTAAGGGAGCTCCAGGTTCGCAGCCCCACTCCAGTCATTTACACTGCCAAGGTGTGGAAAGCAATGAGGCCAGGTGCTATTATAATGATGAACGAATGGAAAACCAATTTAGTGGTGATTAGGGAAATGCAGAAGTTTGGAAGTGTGTATGTGTGCATGTGCGTGTGTGTGGCATGTGTGGGTTTTTCCGTGCTCTGTGTGTGTCTGTGGTGTGTGTGTGCGCCGTAGCTTAGTTGCGTGCGAATGATTCATGTCAAATCCAAGTGTGTAAAACAGAGATGACAGTGGAGCCCTGCGTGCCCCTCCTCCATGGCCCATCCAGAACGATGGGAGGGAAACTAAGATGACAGCTGAGCTATATTTAACCTGCTTGTGTTGACGTTCGTTCAACATCTCGTACACAGCCCGCCGCAAGCCAACACACAGCACACTCGAGTAAGCAGCCAACGTGCTGTTTTTACCGTTTGGTCTTCATACGCTCAGTAGACTAATTATGATTGGCATTGATAGCTATTCTCTTTCACTTAGGCCTATAATCCGAAATATACAGCAATGACTAGTTATCGAAAATCTTACAGCACAGATCTTAGAGCTCCGGTTGAAACCGACGGGTGAACACACAGTAACGCTGAAATAGGCTAAAACGGTAGGAATGAATATAATGTATTTGTTTTGGATGTACACACTGTCATGTTAAAAGGCCCTCTGTCATCTGTTTGACACAGATCCAGCTGGGATAGAAAAGGTCCTGTTATGGCTGCTGCTCTGACAGACGGCATGGGACAGGTGCCTGCATTGTCTCCTCCACATGCACCTGCAGCCTAACCTCGCTCATGTCCTCCCCGTTAGTCCTGTCCTCCCTTCTTCACACACCTGCTGCTTCCTGTTCACTGGGAAGGGAGGGGGACTCTTTATAAATGGGCACCTCGTCTTTTCATTATTGCCAGTGATCCAGATGAGTGACTGTCACGCTTCCAGCAACGATCTGCCTCCGTATACTAAAGTGCAGACAGACACAAGGAACGGTGACGGCGCTCTCTCTCCCTCGCTCTTTGCGACAGGCGCCTCACATCAGCTGCCACGGCCACTCATCCACAAAATGGGCAGAGATTAGAGCTGTCTGGGACGAGATGCCGAAATGAGCCGGATATGAGTTGGGGTGCGTCGCCCGCCAAAACCCAATAATGCTGGCGGTGAGATAAGAAGAGTCTGGGTAGAATAGGGCTGAAAGCCACGGGACACCACAGGTGTTTTTCTAACAGTGGAGGGATAGGTTATCTGTGATAACCCTGTCTGGATGTTGTTGCTGTGTGTACTCAGCCTCAGTCTCTGAGGATAGGGGGATTCATTTATCCAGTGCTGGTCATTCAGGCCCAGGCCCAGGCCTGTGTGGATGGTCAAGATGAGGCAGAGGAAGCCAGATACAGGGTTGGAATGGGAAGTAGTTGGAATGTATTTATACGGTTGTGAACGTGAGGTCTTTTTTTCATACAGAGATAAAAGATGTCTGCACAGGTCCAAGACTGTTGCAACTGATGAGATTGTGAGCATGTGTGAATGCCTGTGTGAGTTACAGCTGTCACAGCCATGGATCAGGATCTGAAGCAGCCTCTGTTATCAGTCTGCTGTGACAGTTCCAACCAAGGGGATTGAGCCTAACCTCCACAGAGACCTTGGGGACCATACTTAGTTTGTCCACAAACTTCCCTCCATTAACCTCTAAAAAGTTTCCTATCAGCGTCAACAGCAAAGGTGTAGAAGTCTGATTGTTTGTAATCGGCTCTCTCATGGCACATCTTTACTTTCCTACGGGGACATTAGTAGAACCTATAAAGAAGGGAACTCAGCTGAAGAGAATTCACTGCACACAACAAAAGAGAAAGAGAAAAAAAACAGTAAAGGGGTTGTTGATGGAAGAGTCTGATCGCAAGTGGTGATACGGCCGTGTGATGCTCACAGTCCGACACTGGAGAAGATTCCCATTTAGATACCGTTGGGCCTATTCACTAACACACAACTCTCATCCACTGTGTCTTTTATCATCGCACAGCCCTCACCGCACCGCAGGAGAGTAATAAACGCCACAATGGACACCCGCTCTCGAGGCTGCATTCTCTTTCTCTCTCTCTATTTGTTCTAGCTGTTCTCTCCATTCTGTCCACTCACTCTCTCTCTCTTCGTTCACTCAGTTCTCTCTGTCTTTCTCTCGCTATCACTCTTTGTCACCGTCCTTTCTTTTTCTCTCTTTCCCTCTGCCCGATGCCTTTCTTTCTCTCTTTTTCTTTCTCTCTGTTCTGCTTCTCTTTTTCTCTGTCTCTCAATGTACACTGCGCACACAGCTATGGGAACCTGCCAGTGAGCAATCAGCTCTTACAGCTGTAGGATCTTCATTTGAGACAGTTTTCTACAGCAGGAAAATATGCCTGCCGCAACAGGAAATGTAAATGATTATGTGAATTATAATGAATATACATTCTTGTAGGGGTTGATACATTTTTTCTTTGAGGCAAATCAAGTATGAAAATTCTCAGGTAACTTTGCCTAGTGGTTAGAGCTTTGGGCCTGTAACCGGAAGGTTGCTGAGCTGACAAAGTAAAAATCTGTTGTTCTACCCCTGAGCAAGGCAGTTAACCCACTGGGTGCTGAAGATGTGGATGTTGGTCAAGGCAGCCCCCCTCACCTCTCTGATTCAGCGGAAGACACATTTCAGTTGAATACATTCAGTTGGACAACTGACTAGGTATCCTCCTTTCCCTCTAAGTTGGATAACAAATGTTTGCCATTGCTAAGAGTTCCACAGTCAAAACTGTATTTTCCAGCCCTACTCCATGAGCATCAAATACATCCTAATAAAGGCATCTGGGAGCCACAGATACATCTAGATGATGGGACCCAGCAGTATTTTAGAACACGAGAGCATTATGAGGATTGATACTGATGCCTTGCTTCATTGATGCATTACCATGCTGGTGCTCAATTGTAACTTCCATCCCATCCCTTAATGTTATTGGTCGTTTAGCCCAATTACCATGCCATATCATATCCTATTTATTTGTGTTTGTTGATCCTAGAACCAACAAACACAGTCTCGTCTTGAAAGACAAATGACGTGACCTGTTTTCATTAAGATAAGTCTGTGTCTACTATCTAGCTAGAATTGGTTTCAATGGCAGTCCATTACCAAGGCTCATTAGTTCTCCAAAACTCAAGTGTCTTGTCTCAAACAGGGTGCCACTCCACTCCCTCCTCTCTCCCCTCCACTTCCCGCTTGTCATTAGCATTCCGAAAGGAGTAAAACAATCAGGATTGCTAGCCATGCTAGTCCAACGTCTTGATTGCCAATGATAAAGCAGGAAGGCTGATGGGTGAGTCTGCATCTTTTACTGGTCCTCTTGACCTGATTACCAAAGAGAGGGGGGCCACAGGGCCGGCCACAGCAGGCCCACTCTGGAGAGGCTTCAGTCGTCATTACTGGGGAACGGAAATGAGGCCCTCCAGTGAAAGTGGCGAAAACATGAGCCACTTCAAAAAGCAGCGAAATTCTATTAATAGAAATTGTGCGCAACTCTGTTTCTCTTGCATATGATTTGAAAGGGGTTCTTAAGTACGGTGAATGTTATCAGACTGTGTGATTCATCTCCGTGTTGATATATCCAAATAAAGGGACGGACAAGGTGTGACTAAAACATATGAGTGTATATACATTAGAAAGGGAGGGATGCCTTGTGGCAGTATGTTCTAACCTGGCCCTCTCTTCTTTCCTCAGGTCCCTACGTGAAGATCCACCTCATGCAGTATGTTCTAACCTGGCCCTCTCTTCTTTCCTCAGGTCCCTACATGAAGATCCACCTCATGCAGTATGTTCTAACCTGGCCCTCTCTTCTTTCCTCAGATCCCTACGTGAAGATCCACCTCATGCAGTATGTTCTAACCTGGCTCTCTCTTCTTTCCTCAGATCCCTTCGTGAAAATCCACCTCATGCAGTATGTTCTAACCTGGCCCTCTCTTCTTTCCTCAGATCCCTACCTGAAGATCCACCTCATGCAGTAGGTACTAACCTGGCCCTCTCTTCTTTCCTCAGATCCTACGTGAAGATCCACCTGATGCAGTAGGTTCTAACCTGGCCCTCTCTTCTTTCCTCAGGTCCCTACGTGAAGATCCACCTCATGCAGTATGTTCTAACCTGGCCCTCTCTTCTTTCCTCAGGTCCCTACGTGAAGATCCACCTCATTCAGTATGTTCTAACCTGGCCCTCTCTTCTTTCCTCAGATCCCTACGTGAAGATCCACCTCATGCAGTATGTTCTAACCTGGCCCTCTCTTCTTTCCTCAGGTCCCTACGTGAAGATCCACCTCATGCAGTAGGTTCTAACCTGGCCCTCTCTTCTTTCCTCAGGTCCCTCCGTGAAGTTCCACCTCATGCAGTATGTTCTAACCTGGCCCTCTCTTCTTTCCTCAGGTCCCTCCGTGAAGTTCCACCTCATGCAGTATGTTCTAACCTGGCTCTCTCTTCTTTCCTCAGATCCTACGTGAAGATCCACCTGATGCAGTAGGTTCTAACCTGGCCCTCTCTTCTTTCCTCAGGTCCCTACGTGAAGATCCACCTCATGCAGTATGTTCTAACCTGGCTCTCTCTTCTTTCCTCAGATCCCTACCTGAAGATCCACCTGATGCAGTATGTTCTAACCTGGCCCTCTCTTCTTTCCTCAGGTCCCTACGTGAAGATCCACCTCATGCAGTAGGTTCTAACCTGGCTCTCTCTTCTTTCCTCAGATCCCTACGTGAAGATCCACCTGATGCAGTAGGTTCTAACCTGGCCCTCTCTTCTTTCCTCAGATCCCTACGTGAAGTTCCACCTGATGCAGTAGGTTCTAACCTGGCCCTCTCTTCTTTCCTCAGATCCCTATGTGAAGATCCACCTCATGCAGTAGGTTCTAACCTGGCTCTCTCTTCTTTCCTCAGATCCCTACGTGAAGATCCACCTGATGCAGTAGGTTCTAACCTGGCCCTCTCTTCTTTCCTCAGATCCCTACGTGAAGATCCACCTGATGCAGAACGGGAAGAGACTGAAGAAGAAGAAGACGACAATCAAGAAGAACACCCTCAACCCTTACTACAACGAGTCCTTCAGCTTTGAAGTGCCATTCGAACAAATCCAGGTAATGGTGTTGTACATCCCCAGGCACATCTTGGGAGTTCTCCATGTTATTGAAGCATTAAGACTAGATCTAATTGATCTCAGTCATAAACCACTAAGGATACTTCAAACAAGACTTTGAGTCAACACCGAGACAAATGACAAGGAGATTGTGTTCCAAGCTTGTGGCTACTATGAGTGATTTGGTGGCTTAAAATTAGCGTGTGAATGTGTGCTCTTTGGCCTGTACAGAATAATCAGTCTCAGGCTCTATTCATCATGGGCCCGATTCAGACTTAGTAATTGTACGCCTTTCCTATGCGCTTCTCAGTAGTTGGTATTCATTAGTGTACCTTTAATTTAAATGTTGTCGACAGACTAAAATACATCGAAGGAACGGGTTTAGAATATAGGGATCTATGAAGAAAAGCCATCTATACATATATGCATATTAGTCTCAGTTTCAGCACCAACTGGTAGATAAAAAAATACTCTGATCTTCTACATTATTTAAGCATATTTTTTGGTTAGGAAAGTATCAATCATATAAAACAAGTTTACGCACAAAATATATTGATGAATCAAAAATATAGTGATTTGATTCATCCTGAAAGTTTACATATTCAAGTTCAATCCATTAATTATTTGAAGGTGTACAATAGGCGTTGAACAAAAGTCCTAGAAATCTACCCTGATCCTCACTAATCATGGAACTGTATGACAATGGTCCAGGTTTAAACTGCTACGTGTGGTCTGAGTTCCATAATGATTCAAGTAGGCTACATGTCCCAAATTATTGCACAATGTTAGCCTAATATGATCCTCTAATGCTAGCGACCCTCAGGAACAACTACACGGACATGGCAGAGGAAAGAAAAGTAAACAGTATGTAGGCAGCACGTTTAAGGAAACTAAGTGACAGTTATAAATGTATGTGGCTATTACTGACTGTGGCTCCGGATAGTGGCTAATATTTAACAATAAAAATTCTAAAATAAAACTGCAAAAAGCCTGGGCATATAATTAAAACATTTTAAAGCGCATACATCAAATTGGCAGATTCAGCCCTACAGAAAGCCTATAGTTTGGGTCTCCAAATTGTATCCATGCAAATTATGAGGGCATACAAATAAAATCAGATTAACGGCACAGCTATTTACAGCCTACTTCACTGTGGAAAAGGGGCCACAATACATATCATATTGATATGATTTTCAGTTTGCTTCCATATGACTGGTTTAACATTCGTCTCCATGGATCATAAGGAGAAAAATAAATAATCATCTATGTATTTACAATCCTCTTCTCCAAATGGATTACTAATTTACCTAGCTCTTATCAATAGCTCTTATCAATATATAAATTACTGTGCATGGAGAATGCTTTTATTTCAATTAGAAAAAAGAAAGTACATGCTTTTCCCACTTGGTACCGGCAGGTTCGCTCAACCTTATTCATGGTTTCTTCACACGCAAAGGAGGTAGAATTATGAGGGAATTAAAGTCAAGTTCAGAATGCAGTGTTCAGAACGGCACACCTTCATTTTGTTGATCTCCACCCCAAACGAATAGCGTGTGAATAGAATGCTGTTCTCATGCTCAAGTTCAAGGTCAGAATACTCATAGAGAGAAAAGTGCATAAAAAGGGAATTATGTTCCATTTACACACGCTTAGCTCGGGTCGGAATTCCCCCCTATTTGCATTCTCATTAAATGCCTTAATTTCTAAAGTTTGCAAGACAATTGCACAGGGGAGTGGTGAGAAGTAATGCAGTTCTCAACACGTCACTGATTACATGCCTTTGGCATATGATTTGTACATTTGAACATTAAAAGATCTCTTCTTCACGGTGCAATTCAGTAAAAAAAATTATCCAGTGCAATGAAATGTATATAGAGTACGGTTTAGTATGGCGCTCGCACTGTTTGAGGACAAATGGCTTTATGAGAAAGCACTTTAAAGGTACTAGGCCCAGAGAATTAAAGAAGATAATGCATGCAAATTGGGCCAAGGGGGAATTATCTGCGAGCGAGCGTCAGCACGCCAGGCGTAAGAAAGTAATTGCCTCAAATTGATTTAGCACTTCACAAACCACGAGTTTGGTTCCACGTGTCTTCGTTTCATTTCACAGCCTAACTCCGCCTAGCCTGTGAGGATGCCAATCAGAACATCCCATACACACTCATTGGAGAGAGAGAGGGGAGACAGTGGAGGAAGCCTATACTGCTAAGTACACTCCCGCCTCCACAGAGGGTCCTTCTCTTTAAAGGGATAGAACAACCCAAATACATGTGTCTCTGTCGTTGTTATACCTCAAAAGGGATTTGAGGGGGTCAACTATCTCTTTAAAAGCTACTTGACCCCAACTGACAGTCTGAGAGACTTGGTGCAGCGTTTCATTAAATGCTTTGGGAGAACAGGGACTCGGCACCTACACAGGTAGAGCAGCTCCTCTCTCCTCTCTCATGTAGATCGAAACTTAATCAGAGCTCTTAGTGTGCTGATTCATATTCCCTTCCAGCAGATGACACACAGATCACCCCTCATTGCTGAGACACTTTGAATAAACACATGCTGAGGCTGAATGGTTGACCTCTGAGTAAGCTTACAATCTGTTGTGCGTTTGGCTCTGGAAAGATTCAGGCCCAGTCTTCAAATGGTAACTACTGCTAATAAGTACTTAGGACTGGCTCTTCGAGGGAGCGTATCCCTCTTCACTCAAATAGGCCACTCTGTTAGTCAGGAGCATTTTATTTGAGTGGAGGTTACACCCACTTGTCTTCTAATTGTACTGCTTTTGGAATTTGAGAAATTAGCCAAGGTTGTTCTGTAGGTAGCTGAGCAGAGCCTTCATCGTTGTGCTCAATAGAGGTAGTAGGCTGTCTGGGGACTTGAGACAATATTATTATTCTCTGTTGCTTTGGGTGAATACTGAGTGCTCAAGAAAACTTCTCAGCACTACACAAATCATAAAACTTCCATGACTATAGTCTGTGAGCTTTAAATGTTACCAGTACATTACTTTAGTTTCCTGTACAGTGTGTGTATACCACAAACTCATCATTTCTTCTAATGTCTTCCTCCCTACGTTTCCCCTTACAGAAAGTTCAAGTTGTTGTAACTGTTCTGGACTATGACAAGATCGGCAAGAACGATGCCATCGGCAAGGTCTTCGTGGGCCTTAACAGCTCGGGGACGGAGCTGCGCCACTGGTCGGATATGCTGGCCAACCCCAGGAGACCCATCGCCCAGTGGCACGTGCTGAAGGTGGAGGAGGAGGTGGACGCTCAGCTCTCCACAAAAAAATAGGCAGGGCCCTTTCAGGTGTTCTTTAGCCAGTATGTGTAAATACCTCAGTGATATATGGGTCCATCCACCGTCAAACCAATCCAGCCAACACCCATCCTTCCCACCAACTCCATACTACTTGTCTTATCGCCTTCTTTTGTAATTGTCAATGGTTCTTTCAAACCCCTAGGCCCTGATGTTCAGATTTGTGTTTCTATTTGTCAGGTTGGGAGTCCCCGCCCCTGACTATGTTGTCCATCTCTACGCCCTGATTCCCCCTAACCAAATGCCCCCTTTTAAGCAATATGATCTGTATAGATAGCGCATGACTGAAAGACATTTATTGTACCACAGTTGTATATATCAGTCTGCAGACAAAAATGATTTCTAATTTATGTTGGTATGTTGTTACCCGTTTCCTAATCGATGTATATCTGGATGTTTTTAATAAGATGTTCTATTTTAAATTATGTAAATGCAGATATAGGAGAGACGATATTATATATTACAGGGTAAAAAAAATTGACCTTATTGCATTCCAGAAGAAGAAGAAAGCAATTCCAACCTGTAAGATGCTAGTGGAAGTATAGTCACATTGTAAAGGACGGTGTCTGGCTTTATGTTTACTAATGAACCATTGCAGAAAAAAGTTGAAATACACAGAAAACTAGGCCGTTACCTACTATGGTTTCATGGGAAAATATATGCTGCTGGATAGTATACAAGCACATGGTTTCTTATACGCCTTTTTATACAAATTTCTCCATCAGAGGACCTATTTGTTTTGCTTGAAACACAATGTTCTGGAGGATCTCTCAAATCGATGCAAACCAGTTAGCCTTTTTCCTTCTCCTTAAGCAGGGCATCACCTTGTGACACAGTCAGTTACTTTTAAGTGAAATAGGTCCTCATTTGAAAGGCCATCTATTCATTAAATTATTATTATTATATATTTTTTTTTTTTACAGACCTGTCCTCTTAAACCCAAACGACTATTCCGCCAACCCCCTCGGAGACTGACCCCATATGAAATAGAATCAAGCAGTAGCCATTGTGTCCTTAAGCTTGTTGAACAATATTTTAACTGCTTACTTTCAATAGCCTTGTTGTTGGAAACTGATTATGTTCAGGACATTGGAGTCTCAAGGTCTCCAAAGATGGAGTAAAGAGTTTTGACTCTAAGCTTTTAGATGACAATTTTTTTGATAAATTCAGCTGATTTTTTTGTAAACTGCATGATTTTTTAAACAATATTTGCTAAAGGCTGGGACTGGGACGGGGGACTGGGACGGGGGGACTGGGGGTCTACCAACACCATGGGGCTGTCTCTTATGATAACATTCCCTTGCCTTCAATCTATTTAATCTAGATTAAAGCTGAAGTGAGTGATTTGATGGGTCAGTATATGATTTATATATTGACTGGAAGTAAAGCGAGTTTCTAAACACTGCCATTTTCAGGGAGGTGACACATGTATACTAAACTTCTCTCCATGCACACTCCCACTAGGTAGTGGTCGTAGCTTTGGTTTATCGGGAACAATGTATTTGGCTGCACGTGGTGCCCTAAATAGCAGTCTTTGCTTTGTGTTGCCTTCTCACAGTGGCAATAGAGCTAGCCATGTTATACTGCCAATCTTACTTTCTATACGGCTACTGTTTTGCACTGTATGTCTTTGAACCGGCAATAGCTTGTTGACTTCTATACACTATGTTGACGGGCTTTATTTAAGGATGCTCAATGCGCAGGGGAGCTTCTGTCCAGGAGCCAGACTGGTTCTTGGTATTTAATTAAAGGAACAGTACATGAAAGCAACAACCATATACTGTATCTCTTCGTTCAGTAAACTGTAGTTAGACAGTTTTCTATTGTTGGCTCTCAGTACAACACCAAGAGAACAATGGGATATAAACAATAACTGTAAAAGTTAATGGTCTGCATAGGTGATAATATTTGTTTATATGTCCTTTACTACGGGTCCAATAAGAGGAATAAGTAAGACGTTTGAATCCATGAAATCCATGAAGTCTCTTATCTTGGAGGAACCTCCATGCATATACTGGATGCTAGCTTCAGGAGTAGTTTCTAAATGTTTTCAATGTTATTGTGTAGTTGATAGCACTATTATGAAAAAGCTATTTGTCATTCCATAGGCGTCTCTGAGGACAGCTTTGTGTATCACTGTGACTGCCGTGCGTGCTTAGAGGTGTATACTTTATCAATAGCGACAAGTTTGTTCTGTAGTGATGTTGTACTGCCATTTCCCTTCCACATGCTGAGAGAGTGCGTGGCATTGTCAGTTCTGATAACTGTGCAGCGGCTGGTTAGTTGATTGACAGGGCTATACACAGGAGTTATAGAACGTTTTATGGGATAGCGAGCGTGGTGGGATTCACACAGCATTTCGTTGAGCACTGTGCAATACTTGTATGTTCATCCCATAGTGTTGTGTGGGTTGTGTTTTCGCCCGAGAAAAAATGAATATTTAACATTGACTCCTATCAAGTCAGACGTATTCCTCTCCAGTGAGATGGTTAGGACACAGCACATGTAGATTCTGTGGTGGTTGGAGTCTGACATATAAAATCCTTCTGTTAAGGGTTCCCTCCTATCCAGTTAGTTATTCTTGCACACAGATCCAGCATCAGAAATTTCAGGACATATTGGCATTGGGAAATACCAAAATGTGACACACACACATATGACAACATTTAAATGACCCCTCACCCTCTAAAAGTGCATATGTACATATTTTCATCATTTTCCAAAAAGTAATTTATTTATCATATTGAAATGGTCATGATTATTACCGAAACGTATCACATCTTGTCATGATAACTTCATCCATCATTGTATCAACCTGATCTACTACACTATATCTAATTATGATTATTTTTATTAATAAGTTATGTTTACAACTCTGTTGAAAATACTTTTATATTTGAAATGAAAACTCTGAATGTACAGTATGGACTGTGTGTTTGTGGTGATTAACTGTGGGATTAGTAGTTGGCACTTTTCTTTCATTGTTGCAAAAATATGTTGATTTGTGTGTGTTTTAATTTATTTATTTAAATACCCTTTTGGGTATACCTTCCCCGGATAAATAATACATTCCATAAACGTTGAACATGCATTTAATCACAGCAGAATGTGCCCTAATGAATTACATTCCCTCTTGAACTATATCTTTTTCCATTTAACATATTTATTATGCATCCCTTAAATCATGAATTACAAAAAGCACTTGTTTAAATAAAACAATGATAGAACATAGGCTCAGTATTTGAATGGAATGAGCAGCTCCATAGGGGTATGACTAAATCACTAAACAAAAGCTTTAAGCACTATTTAAAGGGGAGGGAAATCAAAATGCTTCAACAAAAGAAAAGGAAAGCGTAAAACGCTTGAGGGACGGACACTACAGTAGGAGGCAGCATTACAGGATCAGATTGTGAGGTGTGTAACTTACCACAAGAAAAGCCATTAGCTGCAATGTAACGCTACTCTTACTGGTCCCCCTACTGAAGCATGGAAGCAAAACCCCTCACATCCTATTTAAGAAACGCCAATACATCTCACTGTGTGACCAGAAACATACAAGATTCTCTAAAATGACGACAACAAAAAGCCACTCTAACCTTTCAAGACGAAGCTGTGTAAAGTATTAGAGTCTGATGCTGTAGAAAGATCCTAGTTGCCTTTGTGTATATCAACTGCCTGCTTGAGTATTTTCTGTGTTGACATTTTCTCTGTAAACTTGTAGAACTGTTTGGGCTGTTTTTCCTGCCATATCGCTTGCGGTGACAGCGAGCTGACAGATACTGTATATTGCTGTGTATACCTTCATTTTTGATGAGGTGTTTTACAGTTTTGTTTCACTTTGTGTAGTGATTCATTCTGTGGAGTTTTTTGACTGTTGTTATATAACTTCATATACACAAATTATCAATAAAAATGTTTTATTTCCTGTTGATACAGAACCTTTTCAAGTGCTTTTTTTTTTCTGGATACTGGTTTGGTTCACTTACCAACTTTTAATGTGAATTTTCATGTGTGAGCAGATAATACTGTCATTCACATTTTAGACAACATGCCTTCATCAGCATAATAATAAGAAGCATTGAGTGAATTGAATAATAAACATTGAGTGCTTATAAAGCCTAGATTTATTTTCATAATGAGCCAAATCTAGAACATTTTGTGATCTGAGACAAGAGACTAGAAAAATGTATTGTAATCTACTCTGCCGCACGAGCATGCTTTTGCGCCACAGTCGATAGCGTGCTGGACTTCGGGCTAGAAGGTCGAGGGTTCGAGACCTGCTCCCTGCCTGTATCATTACAGTATAAAAGAGTGTGGCAGTATAGTAGCAACAGCAGCATCTAGTGGTCAAAATCTGGTAAATTCACACAAAATTAAATTCCCCATTTTTTATGAGGGGAAAAAACATCTCCAGATTCACAGGGAATACATTACATAGTATGGATACAAGCCACAGCTTCATGCTACTTGTCAAACATAGAGAACTGATACTGTATACTGTATATGGACCCCTCATACCCCACACATTGGCGGCTTTTGACCATTCGTTTGGATTCCTCATGTCTAACTCATTCCTAGAAAGGATGTTAGCTATTATATTTAGTGAATCTTAAATGAACCCTATTTAAATGGTCAATTTGGATGCAATGAATTAGCTTAATTTCTCATTCTTTGAATATAGCCCAGTTAAGAGGGTTAAACTTTCACTCTGAATTGATGATAGAAATAGAATGCATTGAATGAACCTGGGTTTGGTGTGGTTGAAATGGTTTTATTCTATATACATAGAATGATTTGGTCACTTTCAGCCCCTTATTTAAGGATAACTTCTCTTTGCATTGGATTTGAACCAGCAGTAGTAATGTGGAACTGACCTCTTAGGGATATACGACATACTAATGCTTTTATTTTTTTAATTATTTTTAATTAACCCATCCACCGGAGGACAAATACATTTTTTGTTTTTTTCACAGCTTTTCTGCTACATAAACATACATTTTGCATATACATTTTACATACACATTTTGCATACACATTTTACATACTGTACATGTTACCTTTATGTAAAGCAGTCACATAACAATAATACATTACCAAACATAAGCTCTTTTTTTAACCATACCTGAACCTGTGACCAGAAACAAGCTACATAGGGGCAATACCAGAATAAGTGATCTAGAGAGTCTGTCTCTTCGCAGCAAAATCTACAGAGCTGAGATTGTTGTATGCCCCATATACAGTTGAAGTCAGAAGTTTACATACACTTAGGTTGGAGTCATAAAAGCTCATTTTTCAACCACTCCACACATTTCTTGTTAACAAACTATAGTTTTGGCAAGTCGGTTAGGACATCTACTTTGTGCATGACACAAGTAATTTTTCCAACAATTGTTTACAGACAGATTATTTCACTTATAATTCACTGTATCACAATTCCAGTGGGTCAGACGTTTACATACACTAAGTTGACTGTGCCTTTAAACAGCTTGGAATATTCCAGAAAAGTATGTCATGGCTTTAGAAGGTTCTGATAGGCTAATTGACATAATTTGAGTCAATTGGAGGTGTACCTGTGGATGTATTTCAAGGCCTACCTTCAAACTTAGTGCCTCTTTGCTTGAGATCAAAAGAAAAATCATAAGAAATCAGGCAAGACCTCAGAAAATAAATTGTAGAAGTCTGGTACATCCTTGGGAGCAAGTCTGGTACATCCTTGGGAGAAATTTCCAAACACCTGAGGGTACCACGTTCATCTGTACAAACAATAGTACGCAAGTATAAACACCATGGGACCACGCAGCCGTCATACTGCTCAGGAAAGAGACGCGTTCTGTCTCCTAGAGATTAACGAACTTTGGTGCGAAAAGTGCAAATCAATCACAGAACAACAGCAAAGGACCTTGTGAAGATGCTGGAGGAAACAGGTACAAAAGTATCTATATCCTGAGCAAAACGAGTCCTATATCGACATAACCCGAAAGGCCGCTCAGCGAGGAAGAAGCCACTGCTCCAAAACCTCCATTAAAAAGCCAGACTACGGTTTGCAACTGCACATGGGGACAAAGATCATACTTTTTGGAATGATGATCTGGTATGATGAAACAAAAATAGAACTGTTTGGCCATAATGACCATCGTTATGTTTGGAGGAAAAAGGAGGAGGCTTGCAAGCCGAAGAACACCATCCCAACCGTGAAGCATGGGGGTGGCAGCATCATGTTGTGTGGGTGCTTTGCTACAAGAGGGACTGGTGCACTTCACAAAATAGATGGCATCATGAGAAAGGCAAATTATGTGGATATATTGAAGAAACATCTCAAGACATCAGTCAGGAAGTTAAAGCTTGGTCGCAAATGGGTCTTCCAAATGAACAATGACACCAAGAATACTTCCAAAGTTGTGGCAAAATGGCTTAAGGACAACAAAGTCAAGCTATTGGAGTGGCCATCACAAAGCTCTGACCTCAATCCTATAGAAAATGTGTGGGCAGAACTGAAGAAGCATGTGCGAGCAAGGAGGCCTACAAACCTAACTCAGTTACACCAGCTCTGTCAGGAGGAACGGGCCAAAATTCAGCAAATCTATTGTGGGAAGCTTGTGGAAGGCTACCTGAAATTTTTGACCCAAGTTAAACAATTTAAAGGCAATGCTACCAAATACTAATTGAGTGTATGTAAACTTCTGACCCACTGGGATATGATGAAAGAAATAAAAACTGAAGTAAATCATTCACTCTACTATTATTCTGACATTTCACATTCTTAAAATAAAGTGGTGATCCTAACTGACCTAAAACAGGACATTTTTACTAGGATTAAATGTCAGGAATTGTGAAAAACTGAGTTCAAATGTACTTGGCTAAGGTGTATGTAAACTTCCGACTTCAACTGTATATAGCATTCTGTTGGTGGCAAGAATTTATAATAATTTAAATTAGTGTGCCATGGAATCAGTACATCGAAAATTTCTTTCCATTTATTTTTCAACCTTTATGGCGCAGCTGTCAAAATGTTTATCCTCAAATGAAACTGGTATATTTGTTTATTTATTCCAATACCTTTCAGCCAATTTGTATCTTTAATATTTGTCAGGCAAATAAGTTCCCTTCCTTCTCCCTTTTCCACTTGCCATTTTTGTGGTAATGCTGCAATCAGTTGGTTGTAAAGTTTTGATTGAGCAGACATTCCCATATATTTTCGATAGCTGCATATGTGACATAACCCCTCCATTTCTATTCATAATATCATTAATAAATATAATACAATTTTTAAACATTTTATCCATAAAGAATGTTTTCTTTTATTAATCAGTATATTGGAGTTTAACTATAACATTTGTTGATATATTTGTTCTACCTTTTCTAGAGGATAAAATTGTAACCAGCTTTGTATGGCTTGTTTAAGTAAGGACGATACTTTAAACCAAATGTCATTTTCAATTAGTCAGAAATTAGAAGTTGTAATCTGTATGAAGGCAAAAAAGGCATTTTTTTAACAAAGGATGAGCCTTTCTTAATAATCTACTGGAGAACCATTTTGGGTTTAAGTATAACTTATGTATGAGTGAAGCTTTTAGTGAGAGGTTTAAAGCTTTAATATTTAATAATTTAAGCCCCCCCAAACTCATATTCATTATATAAATAGGCATATTTAATTTTGTCTGGCTTAGCATTCCAAATAGAATGAAATATGTTTTGCTCATAATTACGATTTAAAAAAACGATTATTCTGGAGTAGGCAGTGCCATTAGTAAGTAAGTAAACTGTGACAGGACCAAAAGGTTAATCAATGTGTTAATCAATGATTTTTCCATAAATAGACAAGTATTTACCTCTCCATGGTTGCAGAATCGTATCTATTTTTGCAAACCTTCTATTGGTTTGCAAACCTTCTTCTATTGATTGTGGTTAGTTAATTTATATTTTTTGAGATGTGAATACCAAGTATGTCTACCTTACCATCCGCCCATTTTATTGGTAAACTACAGGGTAGTGTAAACACGGTGTCTTTTAACAATCCAATGCATAATATGGTACACTGGTCATAATTAGGTTTTAGTCCAGAAAGGCTAGAAAGTGATCAAGATCTTCAGTAAGATGGGGCAGGGATCCAGATGGCGGACTTAAGAAATAACCTGAGTCATCGGCATACATTGACACTTTTGTTTTTATCCCCTGGATTTCTAACCCCTTGATGTTCTTGTTGGATCTAATTTTAATAGCTAGCATTTTAATGGCCATAATAAATAGATATGGAGACAACGGACAGCCTTGTTTTACTCTGCCTAAAAGCTCAATACTTTCTGAGAAGTAACCATTATTTACTATTTTACATCTAGGGTTGCTGTACATAACTTTAACCCATTGTATAAGAGATTCACCTAAATTAAAGTAATCCAAGCATTTATATATAAATTCTAGTCGTACTTTATCAAAATCTGCTATGAAGACCAGGCCTGGTATCTTTGAGGTTTCATAATGTTCAATCGTTTCAAGTAATTGTCGTATATTATCTCCAATATATCGTCCATGTAAAAAACCTGTCTGACCAGGATGAACAACATCTGGTAAGACCTTTTATATTCTATGTGCTATGCATTTTGCTAGGATTTTTGCATCACAGCATTGAAGTGTAAGAGGCCTCCAGTTTTTTAAATGGACTGGATCTTTATACTTACCACCTGGGTCCTGTTTCAGTAGTAATGAAATCAGACCTTCTTGAGTACCTGAAAGTCTACCATTTGTATAGGAGTAATTAAAACAAGCTAATAATGGATCTTTGACTACATCAAAAAAGGTTTGATATACCTCTACTGGTATACCGTCAAGACCTGGTGTTTTTCCAGACTGAAAAGATTTAACTGCCTCAAAAAGTTAATCTTCTGTAAATGTGTTAATTTTACATTGTTATTATTGCTATTAAGAAAGAAATCCTTACAGTTAGCATCGTTCAGTGGAAATGGAGGAGACTGAAAAGAAAACATATGCTTAAAACATTTTTCTTCCTCTTTCAAAATGTAATTTGGTGAATCATGGATGACTCCATCATTTACAATGAGTTTCTGTAAATTATTTTTGGTAGCATTTCTATGTTGGAGGTTCAAGAACAATTCTTAACAATGCTTTTGTTAGACCCACGGATGACACAATCTTTGTTGGACTGCACACCTCCCTATCCCACCTGGACAAGAGGAATACCTATGTGAGAAGGCAGCTCAGCGTTCAACACCATAGCGCACTCGAAGTCTGTCACTAAGCTCAGGGTCTGAACTCCTCTCTGTGCAACTCGGTCCTAGATTTCCTGATGGGCCGACTCCAGGTGGTGAGGGTAGCCAACAATCCCTTCGCCATACGGATCCTCTACACGGGGGCCCCCCAAGGGTGTGTACCCAGCATCCTCCTGTACTCCCTGTTCACCAGTATGGAATTCAAGTGTTGTTGCAATTCGCCTAGTTTCCAAGAGGGGAAGCAATGGAGTCAACATGCAATTCAATATTAGGAAGGTGTTCTTAATGTTTTGTACACTCAGTGTAGTTCAACTATAATAAGTCAACTATAATAAACCTGGGACACCAGCCATAACCTCTGAACCACTCTAGTCTACTCCTCTGTAGTTGGCAAAAACGCAGAGTATATTCTTGGCGCCTGCCGTTTAGTAAGGTCAGGATTTTTTATGTAATCTGATTACATGAAAAAACTTTAATCAGTTAGGTTACCAGCTAAAATATTGTAATCAGATTAGAGAAACTTTGGGTGCATTCTCAGCCCTCTTCTGTACTCCCTGTTCACCCATGACTGCGTGGCCAAGCACGCCTCCAACTCAATCATCAAGTTTGCTGACGACACTACAGTGGTAGGCTTGATTACCGAGACGGCCTACAAGGAGGAGGTGAGGGCCCTCGGAGTGTGGTGTCAGGAAAATAACCTCTCACTCAACGTCAACAAAACTAAGGATATGATCGTGGACTTCAGGAAAGAGCAGAAGGAGCACCCCCCTATCCACATCGACGGGACAATAGTGGAGAAGGTGGAAAGTTTTAAGTTCCTCGGCGTACACATCACAGACAAACTGAAATGGTCCACCCACACAGACAGCTTTTTCTTCTAATGCCTCTTAAGTGTAAAATAATCCAGAACTAACTGAAAGTAATCAGATAACGTTACTGTGTTTGAGTAATCCAAAAGTTATGTTACTAATTACAATTTTGGACAGGTAACTAGTAACTGTAATGGATTACACTTAGAAAGTAACCTACCCAACCCTGCAAAGACCTTGCATGTCACAGCTCTCTCCACAAGATGGAGACAAAGACCGTTTTTATACAATGATTTCTGCATGATATTCTTCACTACAAAGACCTGGGCATTTTGAGTGAAGTATGAATGTTGTTTACTGCTGAGGTGTAGTCCCTCTGTTAAAATGGTGGCTTGTCCATCAAAGTATCAGGTAACACGTACTATTTATATCAAACAATTCAATTAAAACCTTTATTAGTGTACTATTTATCATAATTTGCTTACATAGTTTTTCTAAATGCATGCAGTGCACTCTGTATCAGCCCAGGCCATCCATTGACTTTTAGAGGCCCTGATATACACGAGTCTTTGCTGCCATCTACTGGACTTGACTAATATGTCAATTGGCTCCATACATATCTGAGGGATAGAATCATTAGAAATTTCCATCAAATTAATCAACATAGCTTAAATGGCATTCCACCACTTTTCAACCTCATTTTCATTATCTCCAGCAAGAAAATACCCCTCTGGCTAGAAACTCGTTGCAGGTCTTGAAAAAATCGCCGTATTTTCAAAACTTTTAATCCTACACGGTGATGTCACCGAGAAACGTAGAAACGCGCTGTTTTCACATATGTAGGTCTAGTTTGGTTCTGAAGATAATTAATAAAAGGTTGAAAATTGGCGTAATTTCCCTTTACAACGGCTATTCAACATCAAACGCGACTTCATTCATTGTAACCAGACAGGCATGTTTAAAGCAGTTTTCATGCAAAGTCATGGGGCGTGCATGGACTCTTATTTTGAAAGGCGTTTTTAGAACTGCAGAAGTTGAGCGCTTAATGACTCGTGACGCGTTCAAAACAACTGTGAACTCGTGCCGCGTTCAAAACAACTGGGAACTCAAAAGTCTCTGACTTACGACTTCAGTGCGTTCAATACAACTGGGAATTTGCGTTAAAAAAAAACTCAGAGTGGGATTTTTTTTTGAACGGTCATCCAACTCGGAATTCCAACTCGTGAATTCAGGCCTCTTTCTAGAACTCCGGCTTTCCGACCTGAAGATCACCTACGTCATGATTTGACCTCGTATTTTTTCGAGTTCCCAGCTGCCTTGAAAGCACCCCAGTCAGTACTTTGACAGTGCGACGGTTTGTCAGACTTTTTGCTGTTGCCTTGTAAGGTGCCAAAAACAAGATGCTCTCTTACATCATTGGGGTAAGTATAGTTGCCAGCTAGCTAAATATTATATTTTTTTTTACATTGCTTAGGCTCAGCTACAGTTGTGCGATTTGACAGTGCACAAGGTGGAATCTATAGCGAACGGTAGGGAAGTTAGCTAATGTTAGTAGTTATGGTTGGCTAACTAGTAACATTACTGTAGCTAGTAACAACTTCGTCGTGAACCATCAAGTTTAATCCATCGTAGCTGTAGTAAGTCATATGGTATATAGTAAACTGTCATCATAACTAGCTAACTTGATAACCAAAGCTTTTGCTTTGCCTCTTACTTAGACGTTTGGGCGTTTAGATCGAAGCTAGCTTGTCATGCAACTTGCCAACTAGTTAACCCTCTCTATTCGCAGTCGTTTGTTATGGAGCTTGGAAGTTACCTACCTAGTTTACGTGATTGACACTCGGGTTAATTTCTGATCAAAATAACCAGCATGGAGATCTCTGCACATTTGTCAAAGGAGTGCACGCCACTGTGGCTCTACCCTGTCGTCGTTAAGTTAGCTAGCTACTAGCTATTTAACAGTGGTGAGCGCAGCAGTTTGGTCCAATTATTATGTATTTTTTATTTAACCTTTTTTATTTAACTAAGCAAGTCAGTTAAGAACAAATTCTTATTTACAATGATGGCCAAACCCGGACGACGCTGGGCCAATTGTGCGCAGGTCTATAGGACTCCCAATCACGGTCAGATGTGATACAGCCTGGAATCGTACCAGGGACTGTAGTGACGCCTCTTGCTCTGAGATGCAGTGCCTTAGACTGCTGCGCTGCAGTGTTCCTCTGACATAACCACTCTTCTAATTTTAGGGAAGCATTGCGCCTATCCATAATGACTAAACTATTTATGTTTTTTTGTTGACATGTTGGTACGGTCTGTAATTTTCCCCTGCCAATCATGGCAGCAGTCTTCGACATCCTTATTTTCACAATAACTTCAACTGAAAAGGCAAACCTTCCTTTCCCATCTTCGCAGCTCATTCAGAGCAGTATCGACAACATCATCAACCTCATCCTGAGCCTCTTCCTCTCAAAGAAGAAACTTGCCATCACCCTAGAGGACCCCAACATCAAATACGCATTAAAGCTGATAGATAAAGAGGTAAGAATTCTGTGTTGTGATCAGCTTATTATTACTGTGGTGAAACCATGTACACATTATTCATATAATAGAGTGAATGAAAGAAATTGGACTAAGAAATATTGAGTAATAATTTTGTGACTAGATAAGACATGTTTGATCTGGGATGCCCAGTGCTGTTCTAGGAAGACATAAGGCAATTCCATGAAACAGTGATGATCAGACTCAGATTAGTCACTTTAACATTTATGTTAAACAAAAAACCAATAATTGCAAAGTTAAACAAACCATACAACTATGCACAGTGACTACTTTAAAAAAGCTCCACACCCAAAAAACAAACTTACTTGATCAGTGCAGATGCAATGTTTGGTAACATTGCTTCCGGCGCCGACAGAGATGGCAGCCTCGCTTCACATTCTCAGGAAGCTATGCAGTATTTTTGTGGATTACTTCTTACATTGTTACCCCGGGAATCGTAAGTTTTATTACATACAGCCGGGAGGAATTATTGTATATAAGAGCAATGTCAACTTACCAACATTATGACCAGGAATACGACTTTCCTGAAGCATACTTTTTTTCCCTCACTGTATATACTGTACTCTACTGCATCTTGCCTATGCCTGTAAGCCATCGCTCATCCATATATTTATATGTACATACTCGTGTTCAATCCTTTACACGTGTGTGTGTGTGTGTAAGGTAGTTGTGAAATTAGATACTACTGCATGGTCGGAACTAGAAGCACAAGCATTTCGCTATACTCTCATTAACATCTGCTAACCATGTGTATGTGACAAATAAAATTGAATTTGATAATGATCGCACTAACCGCCGTTCTGTTGCCAAACGTTGAATCTGCACTGAGTTCTATGGTTTGTTTAACTTTGTAATATATATATATATATATATATATATATATATATATATATATATATATATTTTTTTTTTTTTTTTTGAGTCTCAGCATCACTCTGTTACTGTGGAAATGTCCCTTACCGTTACTGGAACTGCACAAAGTCCAAATAAGTTAGGCTGGTCTGTGTCACAAGCCCTTCAGGACTTGAGCTAGGCAGCTGCTGCATTGCTACAGACTGAGGTTTCTCCATTTAGTGCAGAGGTCAATATGCAACCAGTCTGGATTGTAGTTTGAAATCATTGTTCTTGTACAGACTGCTACTGTGGATCAAGGCTAACAGTCAGTCAACTGTGTGTGTGTGTGTGTGTGTGGTTTATCTATATTTAGGGGTATTCAACTCCCCCTATGAGGTCCGGAGCCTGCTGGTTTTCTGTTCTACCTGATAATTAATTGCACACACCTAGTGTCCCAGGTCTAAATATAGCCCTGATTAGAGGGAAACAATGAGAGAACGCAGTGGAACTGTGGTCCAGAGTTGAGTTTGAGGGATCTATATCATGTCAGTGTTTGTGTAGCTGTGAAATACTGTGTTGTGGTTCTCACAGATCATCAGTCATGACACAAGGAAATTCCGTTTTGCCCTGCGGGAGAAGGATCATGTCCTTGGGCTACCCTTTGGTGAGTACATTCAATTGATGATGTCGCTGATTTCTGCATTTATATAAAAACACTATTGACTATAGTATAACATTGAATGTAATCCTGGTCTGAATCTGAAATCATACAAAAATGTATTGTCTCTGTTAGTGCGAAGACAACACTACGATCACGACTACTCTTCATTTAAGTGGCCACCATACTTTGACTGTGTTTTCGCTCCCAGGGCAACACATATACCTGTCTGCCAAGCCGGATGGAGTCCTGGTGGTCAGACCGTACACACCTGTGTCTAGTGATGACGACGTAGGCTTCGTAGACCTGGTAGTCAAGGTACACAAATCATCTGAAGACGCTTTCTCAGTACTATAATTCAACCTCAACCAGTTTTCCCAACAAATGTTCTTCTTGCTTCCCAGATTTACTACAAGAACGTTAATCCAAAGTTTCCTGAAGGTGGGAAGATGAGTCAGTACTTGGAGAGCCTCCGGATTGGCGACACCATTGATTTCAGAGGGCCCAGCGGCCTGCTGGTCTACCAAGGAAACGGTGAGTCATCACATTTGCCCGACCTTGCCACTGTGTGGTAGATACAAGGACAACAATCACATAATACCCTGTTATGTATATTTAGGCCTTGGCTGAAAATCTGTTTCTAAAGTGGTCACTGGTCTGAGCTAGGTCAATGGTGAAGAAGTGCATGCAAGCCACTCCTTTACTAAGTTGATTTGTTTACTGGGTGTTTCAACAGGGGCTTTTGCCATCAAGGCAGAAAAAAAGGCGGAGCCTGTGATCAAAACCGCCAAGCAAGTGGGCATGATCGCAGGAGGGACCGGTAAAACAAAAACCACCATGCGCAATCTGTACATAGCAGAATGGCCGTCTGTGAATGGTTGACATGTTCTGTTGGATCCTGTTCCCTCAGGAATCACTCCCATGCTGCAGCTCATCACAGCTATAATGAAGGATCCCCAGGACCAGACTGTCTGCCACCTGCTCTTCGCCAACCAGGTGAGTTTACACCACTTTCTTCATCTGGATAGAATCTAATGTTCAAACAAGGGCTAGTAGTCCCTAATACCTTCTCTATCCTCTTCTCCCTCAGACTGAGAAAGACATCTTGCTTCGACCGGAGTTGGAGGAGATCGCAGCTAATCACCCAACCCGATTCAAGCTATGGTTCACCCTGGACAGGGCGCCTGAGGGTAAGAGAGGCCTATAACTTATTCTATTATGTTTCAGTGAACATGATCTGATATAGGCAAATTAATGTTTGTTTGCCCTGTTGAAGTGTCAATAAAAAAATTTAAAAAACATTTTAAATGCAGAACAGAAGGTTCACAAAGATTAAGAAGAAAGAATCTTGTCTGGTCCGGAGTGACTTAAACTTTAACGTCTCTTTGCTCATCAGAGTGGGAGTACAGCCATGGCTTCATCAGTGAAGACATGGTGAGGGACCACCTTCCACCCCCTGGAGACGACACTCTCATCCTCCTGTGCGGACCGCCTCCCATGATCCAGTTTGCCTGTAACCCCAACCTGGACAAAGTGGGCCACGCCAGCAGCCGGAGGTTCGCCTTTTAGAAGCCACCCCGGGATAGGGGTTAAAGAGGGGTTCCTCAGGGCTCAATGATCAGCCACACCCAACATTTATTAAAATGTGCTTGATCATTTATTGAAATCATTTCACTCATCAGCTCATGAAACCCAACACTTTACATATAGTGTTTTATTTTTTGTTCAGTATAGTTTAACTTGATTTGAGTGCCTTCACAATTGCCATCTTTTGGTAAAGTAACACTTGTATTTGTATGCACAGCGGAAGACATGACCATAATACTGCTCACTTGCTTCCACTGCAAATTATTCCATAGTGTTATGTATAACTTTGCACATTTATGTACTTATTCCATGTTGTTGCAGAAAGATTCTCATTGAGTGTGACTACTAAAAAGGGGGGGATATCTTGAAGCTGTTACTGGAGTCTTTCCATGTGCTTAAATTTTCTTACATGTCCTTCCAGCACTTGAATTACGGTTTCATTATGCAATATGTTTGTTATATACATTGAGACCAATAAAATACAAAATGCAATAAGTTGGTTTAGTCTGTAAGAGGTAGCTGTGGTTACCATCGAGCAATGACTCCTCCCACCACTTAAGTCACCAAGCTAGGATCTGCGCTTACAAAGACCGACCAATTCTGATTTTCTTTAAACAAATTGGTCTTTTGACCAATCACATCAGGATGTGAAAAGATCTAAGCACAGCCTTGAATGATACATGGGACTGGCAGATCTCTAGTTGCAGGGTTGAACAAATACAATGTGATGCATTGTAGTGGCTGTTTGTATTCAATCAGAAGAGGTTGTGGGTTCAAATCCCATTTTTAAGAGCAACTTTCACTGGGGACATGTCACCCCCCCACATTCTGAAATAGCATTTTTTGTTTTACAAAACTGGGATACAAAACGAGGCTTGGTGTGCTTTAGGACCATAAGGACGCCTCCAAGCAGTCGGCTAGGCTGTGTTTATCCTAATGGGGGAAAAAATGGTGTCCCCCCAAACTTCTAAAACCAAAGTTGCGCCCCTGCCCATTTCTATAACACAATGTCAAAATGCAAAGATAAGTTAGAGTGAAGGGGTCTCTGGCTGGTGTAAGGATCTATCCCCATAAGCAAGTGCTCAATAACTCCGTGAGACCTTACCTTGCTCCAGTAAGCTGAAGTGGAATAAATACCTATAGAAATACTTCCACAAGTATCTCAAACATTTGAAAATGTACATAGCTCACCCATCTGTAATAGGCTAGTACAGTGGTTCCCAAACTTATAGTCCCGCACCCCTTCAAACATTCAACCTCCAGCTGCGTACCCCCTCTAGCACCAGAGTCGGCGCACTCTCAAATTTTTTTGCCATCATTGTAAGCCTGCCACACACTTACTATACATTTATTAAACAATGAATGTGTTTTTGTCACAACCCGGCTCGTGGGAAGTGACAATATAATACATTTTGCTCTTAAATATAAAACCTTTTGTTCATCGAAAATTGTGAATAACTCACCACAGGTTAATGAGAATGGTGTGCTTGAAAGGATGCACATAACTCTGCAATGTTGGGTTGTATTGGAGAGAGTCTCAGTCTTAAATACTTTTCCAAACAGTCTGTGCTTGTATTTAGTTCTCATGCTAGTGAGGGCCGAGAATCCACTCACATAGGTATGTGGTTGCAAAGTGCATCAGTGTCTTAACAGCGCGATTTGCCAACGCAAGAAACTCTTGAGCGCAGCCCAATCCAGAAATCTGGCAGAGGCTTCTGATTAAATTACATTTTCACAAAACCGCTTGTTGCAATTTCAATGAGGCTCTCTTGTTCAGATATTGGTAAGTGGACTGGAGGCAGGGCATGAAAGGGATAACAAATCCAGTTGTTTGTGTCGTCCGTTTCTGGAAGGTACCTGTGTAATTGCACACCTAGCTCACTCAGGTGCCTCGCTATATCACATTTGACATTGTCCGTAAACTTGAGTTCATTTGCACACAAAAAATCATACAATGATGGAAAGACCTGTGTGTTGTCCTTGTTAATGCAGACAGAAAAGAGCGCCAACTTCTTAATCATAGCCTCAATTTTGTCCCGCACCTTGAACATAGTTGCGGAGAGTCCCTGTAATCCTAGATTGTGTAAATTAAAATTATGGTCAGTAAAGAAAACTTTAAACTCGTCTCTCAATTAAAAAAAAAAAATGTGTCAATATTTTGCCTTTTGATAACCAGCGCACTTCTGTATGTTGTAAAAGCATTAAATAGTAGCTGTGCACATCATTGCATTATGCAGAAAATACACGAGAGTTCAGGGGCCTTGCTTTAACAAAGTTAACCATTTTCACTGTAGTGTCCAAAACGTCTTTCAAGCTGTCAGGCATTCCTTTAGCAGCAAGAGCCTCTCGGTGGAGACGGCAGTGTACCCAAGTGGCGTCGGGAGCAACTGCTTGCACGTGCGTTACCACTCCATGATGTCTCCCTTTCATGGCCTTTGTGACATCAGTACAGATACCAACACATCTTGACCACCAAAGTCCATTTGACGTCACAAAGCTGTCCAGTAATTTAAAAAATATCCTCTCATGTTGTCCAGTGGTTTTCAGAAGAGGATGTCTTCCTTAATTGACTCCCCATAAACGTAACGGACATATACCAGGAGCTGTGCCAGGCCCGTCACGTCTGTTGACTCATCCAGCTGTAACGCATATAATTCACTGGCTTGTATGCAAAGCAGTAATTGTTTCAAAACATCTCCTGCCATGTCACTGATGCGTCAAGAAACAATGTTGTTTGATGAATGCATTGTCCCAGCCATATCTGCGGCAGCAGGAAGAATTAAGTCCTCCACAATAGTATGGGGCTTGCCTGTCCTAGCCACTCGGTAGCTCACCATATAGCCCCTTCTTAATGGTATCTGTTGCTTTTATACATGTGTTACTACTCGAAAGTCGTCTTTATTCTCACTCCAAAAACAAATTTGGCTTATTTTTCAAATTGGCATGTTGGGTTTCTAAAATGTCTGCGCAAGAGTGACGGTTAATGTGATTGGATGTTAATTATTCTACTAGGCTACCAGTATTTGACATTGTGTTATTTCGCTGAACACTAGATGGTTTAATTGTATTTTTGGCAGTGAAACTAGGCTACTCGGGCGAGAAAAAAAAACCTCACCCAAATGTATAGCCCCATTGGAAAATATAAATGTAGTTTGAAAATGTGTTATTATATATAAAAAATAAAAACAAGTGAATCACATTTTATTTGCCGTACCCCCGACGGCATTGCGCGTACCCCAGTTTGGGGATACCTGGGCTAGTATACACAGTCATAAGTAGCCCATAATTTTTTTGCATATTAAGTTTTTATTGACATTCTTTACAAAAAAAGATGCATAGAAAAAGTACATTACATAGTGTTCACTGATATGGTTATGGCTTGCAGAACGATGTCGTTGCTTTTTTGGTGATGTTTACATTCTAGAACGTTGGGCTTCCATGTTTAATGTTCCTAAAATTTAACAACATGGCAGGACAACCAAAGTGATAATATTGAATTAATTTGGGACAGAAACAAAACATGCAGATAGTAGCATTAAATAAGAGGACAACATGGAGAGGAAATTATAATTATGGATTAAGCCAGCCTGTAATGTTTTGACTTCAGTTGAGCACAGCCAACTGTGGTCTGACGACAGATCTAAGTGTCCCACTGCAGTTGACCAATCTTTCAGGTTATATAATGGCTAATAATTACTTCCAAAAATAAGTCGGGACAAGGGCATGCCATGTAAGTACAGGGACTCATTTGTGGATATTCAAACAAATATAGAAAAAACTGTTCTGTAATACAATACAAGTATGAAGAATGAAGTAAATGCTCCTATGTTGAAATCTCAATTCATGCGCTACATTTCAACAACTTAAATAAATACACATGTATAATTTCACTTGGGAATGCAGAGACAGATCGTAAATTGCTGAAATGACAACGACTTAAGTCTAAGGGCATAGGTGGTCTCACAGGTTGTAGAAGGGAGCCAGTCACAGCGCTTCATTAGGTATGCATGGCGACACCAGCAGGGGCCAATGTGTATAAACCCTGGATTGCTGATGCTATGTAATGGCCATATTAGTACTCCTCAGAAGGAGCACTCCTCCATAGGAATAGATTGAATTCTACAACATTTCAATAAAATGTTTAAAAGGACAAAATTACATGTATTTAGGTATTTATTCTATTAGGTGTCTAATGTAATATACTTGTCAAAACCAATGTAGACAATGCATTTCAATAGCTTCCAACATCTTTTTTTACAATGGAGGAGTAACAAAATGGCTGTGTGGTGGCTGCAAAACAGCGCCCCCTGGCAGTCATCTAAATGTAATACATATAATTGGCGGGGACTCTCCCTCACACGTTGGAGTCGTCATCGGTGACGCTGGCCTCGGGAGAGCGAGAGGAGACCTCGCTGAAGAACTCATCCTCCTTCAGCATGCTCTGAAACATGCGGGAGAAAACAACACACTGAAGTCACAGGAAAACGAGGAGATCAATAACAGTGGCAGAAGAGTGCCATGGTTGTTTTGCTAGAGCACAAATTGCTGAGAGGCGGGGGGTATTTTACCCCCTTTTTCTCCCCAATTTTGATCTTGTCTCATCGCTGCAACTCCCCAATGGGCGGCGAAAGTTCGAGTCATGTGTCCTCCGAAACATGACCCACCAAACTTCCTAACACCCGCCTGCTTAACCCGGAAGCCAGCCACACCAATATGTGTGAAGAAAACGCTGTTCAACTGACGACCGGGGTCAGCCTGCAGGTACCCGGCCCGCCACAAGGAGTCGCTAGAGCGCGATGAGCCAAGTAAAGCCCCCCTCCGGCCAAACTCTCCCCTAACCCGGACGATGCTGGGCCAAATTGTGCACCGCCCTATGGGACTCCCGATCACAGCCGGTTGTGATACAGCCCGGGATCAAACCCGGGTCTGTAGTGTAGTGCCTTAGACCGCTGCGCCACTCGGGAGGCCTCATGTGAGCATTTTAATTACTTCTTACCGTCAGGTTGTCGATTTCTTCCGAAAATGCTCCTATCTGCCTCACAGCCCCTTCAGAGTCTTCCATCTAGGAATACAGACAGTGTTCAAGAGCACTTCACATGGAAAATGAAAAGTAAACAAGCGATCCTCTTGTGGTACCACATTCCACCCTCATCTGTTCATTGGAGTGCTCTAACCTCACCTAAAGCATGATCATTAATGCTTATTAAATAGTTAGCGACTCAGTTGAAGGGGCTACAAAAAGCCACACTAAAACACCCATAATAGTACCTATATCCATATAGGTAACACATTCCCTGAAGTTGAAGGGGTTAATGGCAGTCCCTTACCTGCTCCAACTGGTCCATGTCGTCCTCGTAGCTCCTCAGGCCTCCCTGGAAGCTGCTGTTCTTGGGCATCTCCACGTCCATGGGGCACACATACTCCTCGCTGTCCTCCTGCCGCTTCTTACGCAGGGTCCCGAAGCCACCCGAACGACAGCCTTCTGGGCTGGAGGAGAGAGTCAGTCAAATGGGGAAAAACGGCTGTGTGCCATCTGTCCTCGTCTCCTTTTCCTGCTGACCAGTGATCTGACAGGACAAAAAACCTATCCAGTCCATTCACCTATAAGTGGTCACGAGGCCAACTTAGAGTAGTGGGACACAGCCAAGGTCACTGATCAGATCAATAAACCTACACTGATCTCCAAAGCTCTGTATGTCTAACAACAAGCTTATGCCTTACCAGCTGCGAGTTGACCCTACCTTGACCTTGGCGGTGGCAGTGAGCAGGGTGTAGTCAGGGTTCTCCAGACACTCCTGTTTGCTGCGCTGGGCCGCGGAGCCGATGAGCAGGTGGAAGTGGGTGGCCAGGTGGCGGCGCAGCAGGGTCTTGTTGGGAGGGATGTTGAGCAGGAGGGCCAGGGACTCCACATTGAAGCGGGGCTCCAGCACCTGGAGACAAGGGGAGATGGAAATGAAGAGCGAGACATACACCGGCAAAAGGCAGTCAATGTATGTATACGCTGATGAAGGCATGTGTTCTTGAAATGAGTCGGTGGCAAGCCAATTCAAACAGACCCCCCCCTCTCACCATGACACCCCCGTGCACACCGCTGCCCCTCAGGTTTGGAGCGTACTCAGCCAGGTCCACTGATCTCAGCCACTCCATCACTCTGTGATTGGTCCACTGGGAGATCTCCGCTGGGGTGATGTTATTCTGGGAAGAATTATTTTTTAAGTTGGTGTTAATAAAAACTGAAAAGTGTCTCTTTTCCCTATACAAATAACACCACTGAAATGTAACTGAACTGGTGAAGTGAGAGACCATGTGTATAGTGGATATGGAAGCACAGGGAGCGAGAGAAAAAGAAGAGCCATACTTTATTTATTTAGTAGTGTCTAAACCGTACCTCGTCAGAGGGCCGTCGGCGGAGGCAGTTGGGCTCGTAGAAGTTGAGTCGGAGGACCTGGATGGCTCTCTTGATGCTGAGGTGGTGGAGAACACTGCCCACTTTTAGAGACAGCAGGTCATCCTGAAGGGGACAAACACACACACTTATCTCTGTCAGGAGAATGACTACTGTCAATCAATTAGAAATAAAGGACACTAGACATACAACAGATGATCACACAAAAGCAAGGATTTTTTATTTAATAGATGTTATTCATCCCCTCTGACATTGATTCTAATTCATTTTAGACGCGTTAGACCGACTATTGCAATTTAAGACTCACCACAGTCATGTAGTGTAGCATCCGCCCATCGACCCTCCCCTCATCAAACTGACTCTTATACTGCGGCAGACCAATGTCATCAAGCCATCCTGAGAAACACCAAAACAACTCAATCAATAACAATTCACAAAACAGAAGGGTTATTCAATTCTTCATTGTTAAGGCTTCATTGATAACTGAGGCGGTGGTCAATGGTCACTCACTGGTCACCCAGTTGTGGTCCAGTTTGGCCTTGCTGACATCCTCCTCTGATCCCAGTGCCTGGAGAGCCAGCTGCAGCTTCTTTCTGTGGAGGGGCTGTTTGATCCCCAACTCCTGTTGCCACAGAAACATGTATGGGTTGTTTAAGACATCTCACATACTATACAGTTCGGAAGAGAGTGATCGAGAAAATAGATGTTTGTCAGGACAGAGGTAGCAAAGTGAACATTAACCAACTATAAGCTTTCACATTGTGGGTTTCATTAAAATGTGTAGCGACACAGAATATAAACACAGAATGCACGAAACGCCTCCTGGATGCTCCACTGAGCCGTCCTACCTTCTCCAGGTCGTGCTGGGAGGCCTGCAGCAGGGTGTATCCTGAGCGGATCCACTGCTGGGCTTGAGCCACGTGGAGCCCCAGGCCCTGCTCCTGCAGCCACACACACACCTGCTCCTTACTCCACTGCGCAAAGGGAGCGTCCACATCCCTGAGGGGGGAGAGAGTGAGCACTCACCTTTAACGTAGAGGGTAAACAGTACATCATTCATTCCCATTTGCTCCTCTGACACCACAAAATCCTAAAACTGTGATACTGTAGACTTAGTTCCAATAAACTTCTGATCCATTTCTCTACGTTTCTAGTTCACAGACAGATACTAGACTGTGTCTGTGTGTGTGTGTGTGTGTGTGTAAGAGGTGAGCTTCACATACTTGGCGCTGTGCTGCAGGTCACGTGACCAACCCAGTCGGGGGCCGGCCGTAGCTCTGACTCCTCCCCTCCTGAACTCAGTCTCTGTCTCCTCCAGGTCTAGCGAGGTGGAGTGACTTCTCTTCAGCCTAGAGGGGTCAGAACACGCCTAAATATCCTGCCATGCTCTGTCCTCATATTACAGCAAACCCTCTGTCCTCGTGTTACAGTTAATAAAGCAATAGTTTCATTTAAAAACCCTGGCTCCATCTTAATTCATCTTTCCCCAATTGCTTGCATACTACTCCTCACCTCCTTCTAAACTTAGGGAATATAGAGAACATTTTGACTCACCTGCCTAAGAACTTCTTAAAGCCTCTGGACTTCTTCTTGGCCGCTGGTGAGGAAGGTAGTGTCTGGCTGCTGTCTCCTCCCTGAGGTTTGTGTGTCGGGGCACCAGCCAAGTCCAAGTGGTCTGTGCCATTACGCTCGGTCTCAGCTGGATTCAACACACATCTGTTAGATCAACAGCCGACATCTGACAATCCACCACCACTTAGGAAACTCCGGAGGCCAACACTGTCCAAGGACTACAGCTGTAATGGCCACCACAACCACTTCTGGACTACATGTTCCACTAAACACCACCACCACGCCAAGAGCCACTCAAAAGCACCACAACTCAATCTGCACATGCAAAGGACTGGTTGGCATGAACTGCTGATGCAAATTCATAGACTTCCAACTGTAAAAGTCAAATCTCAGAGGCACATCTTGAAGGACAGCTAGCAGAGTTAAGCGGCCTCATTGCAGATGGTGTCAAGTCATGGATAAGGAACAACTGGGTATGATTTAAAAGGGGAAAGAAATCACACTAAAAACCACCCAGCTCACACCAGCGATCAACTAAAAACTTTTCACTTGCTTGATACAAGTGAAAAATGAAGAGTAGGAAAGATGGAGGTAGGGGGCATATCTAGGGATTATTCACACAACAATGTAACCATTTACCATCTATGATCCAATCAGCCTCAAGAGGGGTCAGAGAAACAGACTGCTGTTTTATTTAGTCTATGATGGGTCTGGTTGTATGGTAGATGGTGATCACATTGTTGTGCTAGTATCCCTGCACACATCCAGTGTTCATCCTGATCTGCCATACTGCAGGCCTTGCCCGTCTGTGGGGCTACTGTACTGTACCCAACGTAGGTGCACTCGCACTCCGGCTGCGATCTTCACATCACATAGAACCATGGAGAAGAGAGAGAGCAAGGACAGAACATATACTCACTAGTGTGAATACTACCAGACAGACATAAGAAAACACACATTAAGGTAAGGAACTGTGAATGTTTTTTTTACATCATGAACAGAGAGTAATATTTATTTTTCACACCACCCCGTGCAGAGGAACGAGCACCCTTCTCCCCATGCCCCCCCATGATGAGACTCACCCAGACTTGGGGCACTGGACGTCCTCTTGCCTCCACGCATCTTGAAGAAACCACGTCCAAAAGAGGAGCGGGCCTTCTTGGTCCCAAAGCTTTCATTACTGGTGGGGTTTGATAGGGAGGTGGATGGGGGGCTGGGCTCCTCAATTGTAGTCTAGAAATGGGCGGAGGGGGTCATTATGAGCACATAAACTTAAAATATTTAGCATGCCAGTAAACAAAGTCAATCTCCCAATAGAACCAGCTCTATTGTAGTTCTACTGTTGTACCACCAGGTGGCGGTAGAGTAACAACTGTCAAAGCAACCCATTGCTCAAAACAACCCATTGCTATTATGATTCCGTATCATCCGGACAGACAGTCCGGAGTCCAGTCAGCCGTCACAGTGGGGCTCAGTGACTCAGCCCTCCATGTGGGGGTGATAAGAGATAGAACCATGCCTTCTGTATGACTGGCTCGTTTGGGAGCCATGCCTCACCCACATTGAGAGGTCAAAAGGTCAAAGAGGCTCTAGTGTTCTAGTTTGAGTGACAAAAATAGGGGGTAGAGAGATCTGATTTAAGACAGTCAGGCTAGAGCAATGGGTCGGTAACTGAAAGGTCGATGTGCCCTTGAGCAAGGCACGGAACCCTAATTTGCTCCAGAGGCACTGTACTACTATGGCTGACCCTGTAAAACACCACATCACACTGCACCTATCCAGTGTATGTGACAATAAAAACCTTTTTACATACAGTACCAGTCAAAAGTTTGGACATCTACTCAAAGGGTTTTCTTTATTATTTTTACTATATTGTAGAATAATAATGAAGACATCAAAACTATGAAAAATACACATATGGAATTATGTAGTAACCAAAAAAAGTGTTGAAAAAAATAAAAATATTTGTTATATTTGAGATTCTTCAAAGTAGCCACCCTTTGCCTTGACGACAGCTTTGCACTCTCTCAACCAGCCAGGTCGCAGTCGTAAATGAGAACTTGTTCTCAACTGGCCTACCTGGTTAAATAAAGGTAAAATAAAAAAAATTAAAAATTAAGTAGTCACCTGGAATGCGTTTCGATTAACAGGTGTGCCTTATTAAAAAGTTAATTTGTGTAATTTCTTTCTTTATGCGTTTGAGCCAATCAGTTGTGTTATATCCTGCCTGGTCGGCCATGTCCGGGGGTATCGTCGGACGGGCCCAGTGTCTCCCGACCCCTCCTGTCTCAGCCTCCAGTATTTATGCTGCAATAGTTTATGTGTTGCATATCTGGAGTATTTCTCCTGTGTGAATTTAAGTCCCTCTCTCACCCCCTCTCTCTCCTTCCCCCCCGGGTTTCTGTACAGCACTTTGTGACATTGTCTGACCTAAAAATGGCTTTATAAATACATTTGATTGATTGATTGATTGATTGATTGACAAGGTAGGGGTGGTATACAGATAGCCATATTTGGTAAAAGACCAAGTCCAAATTATGGCAAGAACAGCTAAAAAAAAAAAAGCAAAGAGAAACGACAGTCCGTTATTACTTTAAGACATGAAGGTCAGTCAATTCGCAAAAACCATCAAGTGCTATGATGAAACTGGCTCTCATGAGGACCGCCACGGAAAAGAGTTACCAGCCTCAGAAATTGCAGCCCAAATAAAAGCTTCACAGAGTTCAAATAACAGACATCTCAACCTCAACTGTTCAGAGGAGACAGTGTGAAATCGGGCCCTCACAGTTGAATTGCTGCCAAGAAACCACTACTAAAGGACACCAATAAGAAGAAGAGACTTGCTTGGGCCAAGAAACACAAGCAATGGACATTAGACTGGTGTCCTTTGACGAGTCCAAATTTGAGATTTTTGGATCCAACCACTGTGTCTTTGTGAGACGCAGGGTAGGTGAACGGATGATCTCCACATGTGTGATTCCCACCGTGAAGCATGGAAAAGGTGGTGTGATGGTGCTTTGCTGGTGACACTGTCAGCGCTTAGTGGGACTATCATTTGGTTTTCAACAGGATAATGACCCAAAAAACACACCTCCAGGCTGCGTATGGGCTATTTGACCAAAATGGAGAGTAATGGAGTGCTGCATCAGATGACCTGGTCTCCACAATCTCCCAACCTATACCCAATTGAGATGGTTTGGGATGAGTTGGACCGCAGAGTGAAGGAAAAGCAGCCAACAAGTGCTTAGCATGTGGGAACTCCTTCAAGGCTGTTAGAAAAGCATTCCAGATGAAGCTGGTGAGAGAATTCCAAGAGTGTGCAAAGCTGTCATCAAGGCAAAGGGTGGCTACTTTGAAGAATAAAAAATATATTTTTATTTGTTTAACACTTTTTTGGTTACTGCATGATTCCATGTGTTATTTCATAGTTTTGTAGAAAATTGTAAAAATAAAGAAAAACCCTTGAATGAATAGGTGTGTCCAAACTTTTGGCTGGCACTGTACATACACTGTATTTAAACTCCATGATCAAGGTCTTTCCAGTTAACCCACTATTCCCCATCACCCTAGGAGAGAGGGGACAGTCTTACCTGCTCTGTGTTGCCGTTTATGTGGCCCAGGCTACCTGCTGAATGTGGTGGGACTTCTGGTGGACTGCAAAGAGAAAGGAAAGTTAACCGTCAGTCTAGACCTAGAGATGATGAATATACTGACAAACTAAAACAGTGACCCAACGTGCAAATAGTCCATTTGAGTGTAGTTTGTCCAGGGAAAAGCCAACCTCACCCGTCTGTGCCTGGTTCCTGCATCAGGCTCTCCAGCTCCAGCTCTGAAAACACTGCAATAGATGGAATCTGGGAAGAGAGGGTGAGAGAGGAAGAATGACTCGTCTATGTCACTAAATTAATGTGTCGTCAATGTCACAAAGCACAGTCGACAGTTTCAAATGGTTAGGTAGTTGCTGTTCAGCTAAACCAATACCCCAAGCCTGTTGACCCTCACATTCCTAACATTACGTTTTGGTAAGGAAGTCTAGAGTCTTGGGTCCATCCTGTGTGTGATACATTGTTATGACAGGGGAGGTTGTTACCTCGTCACAGCTCCTTCCTGTCTCCTCCCCAACCGCCAGGGTGGCCCGGTCTGTATCCATGGCGACCTGAATGGAGGGGGATCTGTCATCCTGGATGTCATCATAATTGTCTTCATTCAGTGTGTCTGGGAGGGAACAGTTATAATTGTTACACAAAATGATCAAGTCCATTATTCTACACTCTCAAACATGTGATTGATATAGTCTGAGAAATAGAAATGAATGGACTATTGCAATGATACCGATAAAACAATTCATTACTAGTTTCATACTCCTTGAACATAGGTTCACCTTTCACCAAGTCCTGGACCTTCTTGTACCGTGTGATAGACTCCTGAAGCTCCTCGATCCTCCGGTCCTGTGGGTGAAGGATGGTAGATCAGAGTTAGAAAAGCCATTGAGATCCCCATGCGTCAACAACTGCAGCCTTTATGAAAGTGTAAACAGTAGCTCCAGCACCTTGTCATTGTTAGCTGACATCAGGGATTCCATGGCCCTCTTCATCCTCAGCACTTCCACATCTGGAAAACAACAGGCGTGCCCCCACAGGGATCAGACAGACACATTGTCTGGTGTCTACTGGTGTCTATCCACACTGGTGGAGTCTATAAAGATCTACATCAAGTCAAGTCCACTTAAGCTACAGGACTTTTAACGGAATAGACTTGAGCAGACAACTACCTTGCAGTATATGAGGCAGGTTCAAGGACAATAAATTAATGAAGTGAATACATTGCACTATACATAGATTGCATTCCCCTATGGTAAATGGGTGATAAGAGACTCCGCTGTGGGTTGAAAGAGTCAGAGATCATGTCTAAACATGCGAAGTATGAGCCCTGAAGACAGATAAGACAACAGTAAGGTGGAAAGTACAAAATCCCCCTTTCTTCATATCTGTGTGAGAGTGAGACAGGAAAATTGTATTTCAGGGGGAAAGTCCAATGCTCAAGCCATGTCATGATGGTACTCATCATTACTTAAGGGCACTTAAGGGCAGAAACAACTGCAGACGAATTAGGAAAAGGAATGTTGGAAAAATGTTGCCGTAAATCTGTCAAGGTACAAGTTAAGCCTATTGAAATATTATGGCTCCTCGTGTGTATGAGGGTGAAGTGAAGTCCCCCTCCTTCCCACATGTCTAGTAACAGTACTCCCACCTTTCTCTCCATCTGTTCTGTCTGGGGTCAGGACTCCCAGTGTAGCCTGGTCTTTCAGCCTCCTCAGCTCCTCCAGCTGCCTCTGAAGAGTCTGCAGTTCCTCCTGAATGGGAGAGGATCATGTTCGGGACCATTCTGACCTCAGTAAACTACAGATACATTTCTAGGCCCATATTCATAAAGTGTCTCAGAGTACAGGGGTAGACTACAAAGCAGGATCAATGAGCTAACTTGCCTAAATACTCACAAATAACTTTTTTTAGAGAGATAAGCTTGAAAATGGGCATGGCCTAATTGACTCAACAACCAAAAACACATATCTAAGTTTAGCTTTCTAAAATGAACCCGAAAATCAATAGTTATTTCTGGTTGTTTATTAAAGTTAGCTGGTTAACCCATTGAACTTGCGTTGTAGTATACCCCTTAGGAGTGCTGATCTAGGATCAGATCCATTCATTTTAATCAGGTCCATTCATTTTAATCTAAAAGGCAAAACTCCTACTAGAGAAGCACTCTTCGTGCGAGACACTTTATGAATACAGGCCAAGATCTAGATAAGAACAGAGCTCGACAACAGAGTCTGACCAAACTGAAAGTTAAAACCCAGTCTGATGCCAACTGTGATGCAGGGCAGTATGACCAAGAATAAGGTTAGAGTGAAGGTACATTCTACCAGAGGACTGGTGTCTTCACCAGAGAACCATATAAACACAGTGTAAACATGTCAGTTTCTTTCACATGCCAGTGAGAAAGACCAGGTCCATGGGGATGTTAATCCCCAGCAGAAGGTCATCCGTGACCGTTCAGTTCCACCCGTTAGTTCAGCTTACTTAGCCAAAGGTTTAAGACATTTTAGCATCAATCAGTTAACATACAATTAAGTGGATCAGGGTAGGAAGTGAAGAAAAACTAGTGTGTTTAGAAATCTGCAACTTATACCTAGATGGTAGGAGAACTTAGTCAAAGTGGAAGTGTGGTAAAAGTTGGAAAAGCGGATAGGGTCAATGGACAGAGGGAAGGTTTAGAGGCCTATAGGGACAGACAGGGAAGAGGAGAGCACTGTGTGCCAACTTCTGCACCACACCTCCAGTGAACTCCAACATGCCCTTGTTCCATTCCTAGGGCTGCACAGGTTAGCGTGTTGCAGGGGAGAAGTTAGCCAGGCAGGAGTGAGAGAGAGGAGGAGAGAGGAGACAAAAGGTATGAACCCTGAAGGAAGGTGGTATTAAGAGTGAAAGCAGTGATATATAACCAACACACAAGGGAACGACAGATTCAGTACCAACATGATGTAAAAAAGTGAGTCAAACTTAATCTGTGGACCATATGTCATGCACAATCTAATGTGAATGGCCTTATCTAAAGCCTTCGTATTGCAGACAGATTTTTAGCCATGCTACTCACTTTGGTGGATTTAAGTTTCTTCTCACACTGCAGTCTTTCATTCTCCATATCGGTCACCCTGAAACGCAGGTCGTTGACTTCTTGGTACAACCCCTGGGGAGGTAAAAGACTGCATTACCCACAAGCCCAAGGGGTCAGCTGAGAGTTGGAGGAAACGTTGGGGATGTCTTTGTGGAGTGAAATATCCCCAATGAGGCACCAAAGATTATTTAGAGAGAGAGAAACAGAGAAGCCCACTCCAACATGGAGACAGATTCTTGATTTGGAAGGAAGCGTCATGGTCAATTACCACTACAACTGCTTTTATGTCATGGATAATACATACTCCTGCACCTTGAAGCAATTACCGTATAGACAGAGCACTCAGGAAATATGCATCGTCATTAAACAAGAATGTGCTACATGATTCACAACGCATACATTTAGACAAAAGTAAAAACCGCAGAGCACCGTGGGTAGGAAAGAAGAAATGGATCAGACTCGGGGGTGTGCGATTTACAGCCGAACAAAGCCCAACATTAAACAAAGGCGGTATTAAATATATATGGAAGATATTGCCTTTCCACACACCGCTCCCTAAAGGTTATAGTACTGTCAGAAACCCACACTCAGGATCCAATATCCTTATTCCTCCAGCCCAGGCCTGCTCAGTGCTCATGGATGGGGTGTATGGAAACCCTGACTGTCTGACTCCCAGCTTCTCTGGAGGGGAGATGAATTATTTTATGAGAGGAAACGGCTGCTGGAGCAAGAGGGTGTTTTGGCACTCACTGCCAGCCAGTCCACCCGGGCCAGGATCTGCATGACGGATCAGGGCCCACTCCATCCAACTGAGACGGACCTCTGCATGGTCTCAGTGTGAACTATTAAACGTTTGGGTGACTGCCAAGATTCATATAAACTCACATCCTAATATTATAAGACGTCTGCCTGCCGTTGAACGAAACTCCAAATATCTACCAAAGACCTGATATCTCTGTGTGGGTGAGTCTATTGCCATAATGCATCTGTGTACCTCACTATCCCTGCGAGCTCTCGCTACAGTGGTCAGCTTCAGTTTCAGACTGGACACCTCGGTCATCAGCTCCAGCTTCTGGGTCTCCAGGGTCGACCTGGTCAACAGCTCCTGCACAGGACAGTCATAGATTCAGTCACAAACGAGTAGGAGCGAAGTGTATTAATCAGTGTTCATTCAGAAAGATCATTTGGATCAAAAGGCTGACCAATATCTTGAGCCCAAGGTTCTGTCTCATAATAAGGCAGAACATTCTGCTAATAACCATAATACACTGCAACCCTGCTGGGGCCTCACCTGCTGCAGTGTTTCTTCAGTGGTGTCGAGTTTCTCTCTGTGTTCCTCCAGACACATGTCCAGATCCCTGATCTTCTCCCCCTGCACCTCCACCTGGTCTGAGAGAACACTCACCTGGGGACAGTCATCACAATAATACACCACATGTCATCTGCGTATTGTTTTCAGGGTATGGGTTAGTGATCTAAGAGCATGCTCTGTCTTTCACTCACACCATGAATAGGTAAAAACTACTGAATTCAACAGCTACTTTAAACAGAGCCCTCTTGCTAATGTACAGTTTGCATGTACAATGTATTTGCTAATGTACACATTTTCTAAATATGGGGTCGTATTTCCTATTTGTTAAAGCTGGTCTCTGCTTGTAACGGCCTCGTGACACACACCTGGAGGACGAGACACTCCTTATCGCTCTCCACCCGTGACAGTCGTTCCTGGTAAATCATGGCGGAGTCATGTCCGTTGGTCTGAAATCACAAACAACCAAGGCTATCATCAGACGGCTGATCGCCAAGGGCTTAGAGAGGCCATAGATATGGTCAGGAATAACTTTTTGCCCTATCACCATACCAGTAAAGACTCCTGACCCTAGGAATAGAGCAGCCTCCAGTCATATGGAAGATGTATCACTCCATCTCAAAGGCCAGCATACAGCATTCAGGTGTCATAGCAACCCTACATTTAAAAACATCACATGATCTTTCCCTGGGAGGAAAAAAGGAGGCCAGTGACACGTGAAATGCATGTTATTTGAGAGACACGTGAGGGTCGATAGGGTTCTCACGTGCTATTGCTTTGTGTGTGACTAAAGTCGAAATTGAATCAAAAACTAAACTCCTCTTCTCATATTTCACACAGAAAAAGAAATGGGCTTGAGGAGGGAGGAAAACTGTGCCTCACTGTGAATCATCTCCAGTGAAGAGGATGGAAACCATTTCAGACACCGCTCCAGAGACACTTCGTCACTCACAAAGCATGTCATCACACAATAGCCATACAATCAAAGGAATCAAGATATAAATAGCAGGTAAGGGTGAGAAGAGACAAAGCAGACCACTGCCTGTGCAATCCCGCAAAAGGAAACTAGTCTAAATAAACATACTTTGAAATTCATGTGTGGAATACTCGTCAGCAATACATTTTCCATGATTACACTCAAATTCGGAATATCTCAGGCATTAAAGGGATTCTCCGGTACTTCTGTATACTTTTTAGCCAGCAGTTCTGAAAGTAGTGCTCACGAGCCAAAAGTTTATGTACCACATCATTGCGCTTTCTCTCGCTCTGCTGTGTGTGCAACTAACTAGCTGCCACTCAAATGGCAAGGGGCTGAAGCTAATTGTCTAGAACTCGAATTGCTACGAGGCTGACCCATGACGGGCAAAATGTAGGGAATATAGAGCAGCACTCCTTCCCAAAAAACAGTTGCTTTCAAAACAGGGATTTCATTGCTGATTGAGTGAAGACAGTAATTCTGCTCATAAATTATGCATGTATGAACTACACATTTAACAGGTTAAACAAATACTTAGTTACAGAGCATGTGTTTCATGTCTTTAACAATAGTAAAAATACTGACTAACATTAACAGTGTTTGCATTTGCAACAGTAAGAGAACAGAGAGAGTTACCTACCAGCTGTCCCTGCTGCAGCCACTCCACTAGGCCGTCGGAGGTGGTGTCGGGGACCTGGCAGCGGAGGCCCTCCCTCTCATCCTGGTCCATCATCTCCAGCGCTGCCCGCAGGTCCTCCAGCAGGTGCAGCGCCCGCAGGCTTCCCAGGAAGGGAGAGGTGGGCGACTGGCAGTCAAACAGCCCATTGGAGTAGCCCATGGCCTTGGAGCCTGTTGGGGCCAAGGTTAGGAGAGGGGTGGTTAGGAACAAATAAGTTAGAAGCATAGATATAAAGTACCAGTCCAAAGATTGGACACACCTACTCATTCAAGGGGTTTTCTTTATATTGTAGAATAATAGTGAAGACATCAAAACTATGAAATTACACATATGGAATCATGTATTAACCAAAAAAAGTCTTAAATCAAAATATATTTTGTATTTGAGATTCTTCAAATAGCCACCCTTTGCCTTGATGACAGCTTTGCACACTCTTGGCATTCTCTCAACCAGCTTCATGAGGTAGTCACCTGAAATGCATTTCAATTAACAGGTGTGCCTTGTTAAAAGTTAAAGAAATTCCACAAATTCCTTCCTAACGCGTTTGAGACAATTAGGTGTGTTGTGACAAGGTAAGGGTGGTATACAGAAGATGGCCCTATTTGGTAAAAGACCAAGTACATATTATGGCAAGAACAGCTCAAATAAGCAAAGAGAAAATGACAGTCCATCATTACTTAAAGACATAAAGGTCAGTCAATCCGGAAAACGTCTAAAATGTTGAAAGTTTCTTCAAGTGCAGTCGCAAAAACAATCAAGAGCTATGATGAAACTGGCTTTCATGAGGACCGCCACAGAAAAGGAAGACCCAGAGTTACCTCTGCTGCAGAGGATAAGTTCATTAGAGTTACCAGCCTCAGAAATTGCAGCCCAAATAAATGCTTCAGAGTTCAAGTAACAGACACATCTCAACATCAACTGTTCAGAGGAGACTGCGTGAAATCAGGTCTTCATGGTTGAATTGCTGTAAAGAAACAACTAAAGGACACCAATAAGAAACACGAGCAATAGACATTAGACCGGTGGAAATCTGTCCTTTGGTCTGATGAGTCCAAATTTGAGATTCTTGTCTCCAAACGCAGTGTCTTTGTGAGACCAGACTAGGTTAACGGATGTTCCTTTGTTTTTCAACAGGACAATGACCAAACACACCTCCAGGCTGTGTAAGGGCTATTTGACCAAGGAGAGTGATTGGGTGCTGCATCAGATGAGCTGGCCTCCACAATCACCCGACCTCAACCCAATTGAGATGGTTGGGATGAGTTGGACCAGAGTGAAGGAAAAGCAGCCAACAAGTGCTCAGCATATGTGGGAACTCCCTCAAGACTGTTGGAATGCCAAGAGTGTGCAAAGCTGTCATCAAGGCAAGCGGTGGCTACATTGAAGAATCTAAAATATGATATGATTTCTTTAACACTTTGTTGGTTACTGATTCTATAGGTGTTATTTCGTAGTTGATGTCTTCACTATTATTCTACAATGTAGAAAACAGTAAAAATAAAGAAAAGCCCTTGAATGAGTAGTTGTGTCCACACTTGACTGGTACTGTACATCTATAGTTTTAGCCCTGTGGTTAGAAGTTTGAGCCTCTCCCATCCTCTCCTAATTCCCTTCAACGAGGAGGATGAAAGGCAATATCACCAGGTGGGATGTCATTGACCCATGTGACGCGCTGCAGATGTGGATTTCTGAATGTGTCCTGAAAAAACATTTTAAAAGCAAAGAAAAACAGATTAGATATCGATTCAAAAAAAATGTTGGGTGCCAGAGGCCTGAGCAGAAGCTTATTTGTTGGACTTGGAAAAAACATGTTTCGAGCGTGTACTATAATCTGCTCGACAGCATCTGTCAACCGGCTCCAAAAGGTCAGCCTTGAGAGAAATGTAGAAGAGAAAAATAAATATTGGGATAATATACAAGTCTTAGAGTGAACGCTGTGGTTTGTGTGGTAACAGGGGCTAGAGGATGTCATGTGATCAGCCATCCCTCTTGGAAAGGTAAATTCTATAAATTACACAAGTCAGTGGAAAAAAAGTCCCCTCTGCTCATCTACCATCAAAAAATAATAGGTCAAACATTTCTCTGGCGTCTGACTTGCACCATTTGTTTTATTGCCTTGGTGCAATCGTCCCTCAGAATGTGGTACATTCACAACTCTTAGTACAAAACTCTAAACAGAAATCAAAAAGGCAGTCGTTTCAAAACTAAGCACATTAGCAATCGACTAAGTACAAGATCATAGACACTTGTGTTTCATCTAAAAATACATGTTTCATATTGCAATTAATGTTTATTTAACCTTAATTTAACTAGGCACGTCAGTTATGAACAAATTATTATTTACAATGACGGCCTACACCAGCTGAACGACGCTGGGACAATTGTGCACTGCCCTACAGGACTCCCAATCACGGCCGGTTGTGAAACAGCCTGGATTCGAACCAGAGTGTCTTGACGCCTCTTGCAGTAAGATGCAAGCTATTGACTTTCACAATGCAATGCTCACATTACTTTTTATATGATTCTCTTCTATTTGGTTAAAATACATTTTACAATTACTGACGGTCCTTAACACGATGACCACTTAAAGTTTGGTAAAGCTATAGAGTTTACATGGTTTGTCAACTACAGAATGTATGTAACAAATGAAAGTTTATTGGTTGCGTACACAGATTAGCAGATGTTACAGCAGGTACAGTGAAATATACCAATATGCTAATATTTCAGAAAGTCCAAAACAAGAAATGCATCCCTTATACAGTACACCTGTATCCAAAATGTATTTGCTGGGGTCACACTGCTCTACAAAAATTGCATTGGCCAATACAGTACTGTAATACCGTAGTATTCCATTTACATAGCAGCCACTTTTATCCAAAGTGACTACAGTCCACATATTTGGTATGTGACCCAAGTAGGAATCGAGACCCACAGCTGGTGTTGCTAGTACCATGCTCTTATGAACTGAGCCACGTACATGACCACTACAATAAATACATACAAAACTGTAAAATACAATACAGATAGAAGACGTAGGATTTCCATTACCCACGGGCGTGCTACCCTCCCTTCAGGCCATGGATGAGGCATGCAATGCCTGTAAATCATATTAGCAGTAGGCCTTGAATAATCATTTGTTTCCATCACTGCTGAAACAATGGAATGTCTTGCTTTCACATATTGGAGGACTGCACTGGGAAACATCCCAGACCAGTACCACAGCCACATCCTAAGAGCAGCAGCATGGGAACCCTAGCCCTGAGGATAGATATCAGGGGTTTATTTAAGAGGCATTTATGTAAATATTTGAGGGGATCAGCCCTACAGTTAAAAATGTGAGTGAGTTTTGCACGTTACCTGCTATGATCCCATCCATTTGCTCCAAGGCGGCTGCCAACATCTCGCTGGCGTCGGACATCATCTTCACCCCCACCCCCCCACCCCCCCTACTGTGAATCTGAAAGAAAACAGAAGTGTCAAGTAAAGACCAATGATGCCTCAACAACCATTGCCCAGAAGACTACAGCCATTGCCCAGAAGACTACAGCCTTTGCCCAGAAGACTACAGCCTACAGTACAAGTTAGACAATGTGCTTGTAAAAACATCAGTCTGAAAATGTATGGCATTTCAAAGGCCTTTAAAACTTGAGCAGTAAATTACAATAACCCCCTGGCAGTTCAAGTCTACACATTACAGACATAACTAAAGTGGAGAGAACACCCAAGAGTCAGGACCCCCCTAACCCCCTAGCAGATTTGACAACTTTAGTGATAATTAGAATAATATTTGATAAAAGGCGTTTCTATGCACCTTAATTTGTAAGCCACTTCCTGGTAGTAAGGATAATGTTCTAGCCTACAGTTAGTTGTAGAATGAACCTGCAAATAAGATATCGGATTTTCTCCCTCCATGTGAATGGGACATTAGTGAATTCCCATGTCTAGTGTGATCGAGTGTAATTACAACGCATGGCAGAGGAACTGTGGAAAAGGATTGTCTCCATCTGTTTGATAAGCTTGCCAAACAGGAAATTGAAGCCCAATTGTCTGGTATTTTTTTGTTTGGGGGCATTATGTTGTCCCTGGTACATTTGAATGAATATGAAATTATATTCCTCATAAAAATAAAAATACATCCAATTGAAAGGTTTCTAAAGAAGATATTATCCATCATGAATATTCATGGTTGTATGATGACATTGACTGTTGTATTTCTCTTCTGATGCATTGGCTGAATCAAATGTATCCTAGCCTCCTACTCCTACCTCAGAGTCAACAGCTTTACTCCTACCATACATGCATCCTCCTATACTGTAAATCTGGTGGCCTGAAGTTTTGGGCATTTTTGTGCCTCTCAACTTCCCCATTGATGACTGCATTTAGGACAGACCTCAGCAATTAACTTTAATAATGTCATAGACTCAAGCCTATGACTGGGTGTTAACTTGGAAATAGTTTAGGGCCTATTGGTTGTTTCCATGGAGCAGGTGTTGGGAAACTGGGCCACCTAATGAAAAGAGAAGATAAGGTGATTGTAAACTGCCAGGTTGTTACCCAACATTTGCATATGGAGATTTCCAATGTAGGCCAATGCTTGATATTTTGGTAGTTGATATTGACTGTCTAGGTAAAAACAATTGATCAGTGCCACTGGAATCAAAACCAGAAAGGAATCTAGACCATGGCATTGCGAGTGAAGTGAACTGTAAGTAACCACAACATGCGAGTCAAAAACAAAGAGGAGCTCTCAGAGGCAATATCATAACAGTGATTTCTCACCCCAGCAAAGATTCCCTGAGACAAGTCATGGGGATTGAGAGTTGGCTCTTATCTGGAATAATGGCGCTATTCTACCAGGGATCTCTCCCCACAGCATGTTGGCTTGACTGGAATTCCAAGCTTCCATAACAAAGCATCACTCCCAACATCCTGACCTCAGGATGTCACATGCAGCTCATTCACTTAAATGGACCAGACAACTTCACTTTCATGGTAGGCGTATATAACATATTGAATTCACAAAAACAAAATGTACAATCTGAATCATCACAACGCAAAGTCAATTGAATTGGAGAGTAATGAGAGCCCTCTCCTTGTCCAGGGCAGAAGGGCAGCATACAGTGAGGGAAAAAAGTATTTGATCCCCTGCTGATTTTGTACTTTTGCCCACTGACAAAGAAATGCTCAGTCTATAATTTTAAATGGTAGGTTTATTTGAACAGTGAGAGACAGAATAACAAAAAAAATCCAGACAAAACGCATGTGAAAAATGTTATAAATTGATTTGCATTTCAATGAGGGAAATAAGTATTTGACCCCCTCTCAATCAGAAAGATTTCTGGCTCCCAGGTTTCTTTTATACAGGTAACGAGCTGAGATTAGGAGCACACTCTTTAAGGGAGTCTCTTTGACAAAAACTTCTAAACTAATGACAGATTTCTTGAGTTATCATAGATTAATTCTGACTTTTTGCTGTTCGAGAAAGGGTATACTGGCTACGGCATCTCAAAATGGACACCATTGACGCTCTTTCTTATAAGAGGGTACGCGAGCACACTCGTTCGGTTAGCCGAGTTTGGCTAGGCGCCAGCCGGACTGAAACATGCTGACACCTTTAGTACCATTGCTTTTTCCTCCCAAAACATTTCCTTCTGATGGAGAGCCATCCCCCTCTAGGGAGGGAGGCAGCTTTATTTGGTCAGCAGTCTCACACCCCAAGAGGGAAACCCAAAACTTGGACAGCAGTTTTTAGAATCAAACATGAACATTCCAAATGAAACTAATAAGGAGCATAAAGAAAGGGTAGAGGTAAGGCACTAAAGCAGACAAGCTTTAGTTCCTTAACATAATAATTCAGTAGGTCGAATACCTCTCGAGACAGGATTTTGTACAAAAGTAATCAAAGATAAGTAAATTTGACAAGATATAATATAACTTTAACTTTCATCCTCTTTTATCCCTTCTCCTTCACTCTCATTCAGCCTCATAGCTTGAGGTCACAGTAAATGAAATGGTACATTCTGGATCAGCATATTAGTGTTATTCCAGTCTCACATGACTGATATTTAATAGGGAGAGACTATAACAGTTAACATGTGATGTAAATACATTAAATAGGCAACTGCACTTCCGGATTTGGCCTCGTTTTGAAGATTGCTTATAAAAAAAAAAAATTTTGCGGTCATGACTGAAGGCAAACCAGAGTTGTCTTGTGGGCCAGCATCCCGGAGTCGCCTCTTCACTGTTGACGTTGACTGGTGTTTTGCATGTACTATTTAATGAAGCTGCAAGTTGAGGCCTTGTCAGGCATCTGTTCCTCAAAACTAGACACTAATGTACTTGTCCTCTTGCTTAGTTGGGCACCGGGGCCTCCCACTCCTCTTTCTATTCTGGTTAGAGCCTTCATTTCTCAGAACAAGAATAGACTGACGAGTTTCAGAAGAAAGATATTTGTTTCTGGCCATTTTGTGCCTGTAATCGAACCCACAAATGCTGATGCTCCAGATACTCAACTAGTCTAAATGCCAGTTTTATTGCTTCTTTAATCAGCACTACAGTTTTCAGCTGTTCTAACATAATTGCAAAAGGATTTTCTAATGTTCAATTAGTCTTAAAATTATAAACTTAGATTAGCTAACACAACGTGCCATTGGAACACAGGAGTGATGGTTGCTGATAATGGGCCTCTGTACGCCAATGTAGAAAAAAATATTTATCTGCCATTTCCTGCTACAATAGTCATTTACAACATTAACGTCTACACTGTATCTGATAAATGTAATGTTATTTTACTTGACAAAAAATGTGCTTTTCTTTAAAAAACAAGGACATTTCGAAATGACCCCAAACTTTTGAACGGTAGTGTAGTTACATAACGTAATGACGCCACGTAAAATGTAGCACTACATGTGCAACACAGAATTCCTAACCTAGCCCACAATGTCTGCTGTGTGGATCGAGCGGTCAACAAGTCGAGCAGTCATTTGAAAGAGTAAGAACATTTCAGCGAGACAACTCAAAAGGCAAAATACATTAAAAGGCAAAGATAATGGAATTCAATGCCCTTGACAATCAACCGTTCTGTCGTGGGTGATGTTGGCTTTCGCCGACTGGTCGAGCACCGGTACACAACAAGTGCGCTATTTTTCAGATGTTGCCCTACCGGAGTTACACAGTAATAGCGTCACTGCGATTAGCTTCACGACTGACATTTGGACCAGCGATATCAGCCCCATGAGCATGCTGAGTCTGACAACACAGCGGGTCATCGAGGATTTCGCACTGAGGAAAGTCGTTTTGCATGCTCATGAATGTGCTGGTTGTCATACCGCTGCTGCCATTTCAATGGCATTTGTGAACAAGTTTGAAACATGAACACACTAGCTAGCTCCATTCGAACAACTGACTTGAGAAATAAGCTCATCAACTGCATCTGTAGCTTACGTGATATCCTCGGTCATGGCATTGAAACGCCTGCTGAACAAAACTGCTGACACAGGCTGTGAACAAGCGATTCGGTGGCATTCTCTCCTTACTGTGTTGCCACCATGCTCGATGCTATGTACAAGGACCACTACTTCGATGCAGACAAGAAACAGGGTTACGTGAAATGTTACATACACAGCTGGACAAGATGGAAATGGACACAGTGATAGTGCACACCGAGGGAGAGAGGCCACGGACTGACAGATAGCTGAAACGTCACTGCTTGACATGTATGATGGCGCCGGAGGGTAGGGCTGCCATCTTATCGGCTCTTAGCCAACCATGCTATTTTGTTTGTTTTTTCGCATTGTTCGTAACTTGTTTTGTACATAAGGTTGCTGCTACCGTCTCTTATGACCGGAAAGAGTTTCTGGACAACAGACATGGGATTACTCACCTCAAATTGTACAAGGAGTTCTTCAAAAGAGTCGGATGCGAGGGATATACTATGGACACCCGACCAGGCCCAGATCCCTGTGATTCACTGGAAAAGGAAATGTAGGTTTTGTGGAAAGAGATCAGGATGCCATGTGAGGATCAGGTGACAAGTGGCTAATCTGCCCTTGCCTTCCGCTCTGCTAGCTAAAGTTCAATCGCTGGAAAATAAATGGGACGATCTGAAAGCACATTTATTCTACCAACGGGACATTAAAAACAAATATCTAATGTTTCACCAAGTCGTGGCTGAACGACGACATTAAGAACATACAGCTGGCGGGTTATACACTATATCGGCAGGACAGAACAGCAGCCTCTGGTAAGACACAGGGCGGGGGCCTATGCATATTTGTAAACAATAGCTGGTGCACGATATCTAAAGGTTTTGCTCGCCTGAGGTAGAGTATCTCATGATAAGCTGTAGACCACATTATCTACCTAGAGAGTTGTCATCTGTATTTTTTATACCACCACAGACCGAGGCTGGTACAAAAACCACACTCAATGAGCTGTTTTCCGCCATAAGCAAACAGGCAAACGCTCATCCAGAGACGACGATCCTAGCGGCAGGGGACTTTAATGCAGGGAAACTAAAATCAGTTTTACCTCATTTCTATCAGCATGTTAAATGTGTAACCAGAGGGGGAAAATAATTCTAGACCACCTTTTCTCCACACACAGAGACGCGTACAAAACTCTCCCTTACCCTCCACTTGGCAAATCAAACCATAACTCTATCCTGTTGATTCCTGCTTACAAACCAAAATTAAAGCAGGAAGCACAAGTGACTGTCTATAAAAAAGTGGTCAGATGAGGCAGATGCTAAAGTACAGGACTGTTTTGCTAACACAGACTGGAATATGTTCCAGGATTCTTCCAATGGCATTGAGGAGTACACCACATCAGTCACTGGCTTAATCAATAAGTGCATCGAGGACGTCATCCACACAGTGACTGTATGTACATACTCCAACCAGAAGCCATGGATTATAGGTAACATTCGCACTGAGCTAAAGGGCAGAGCTGCCACATTCAAGGAGCGAGACTAACACGGAAGCTTAAGAAATCCTGCTATGCCCTCCGACGAACCATCAAAACAGGCAAAGCGTCAATACAGGACTAAGATCGAATCGTACTACACTGGCTCCGACGCTCGTCGGATGTGGCAGGGCTTGCAAACCATTACAGACTACAAAGGGAAGCCCAGCCGAGAGCTGCCCAGTGACACAAACCTAGCAGACGAGCGAAATAACTTATATGCTTGCTTCGAGGCAAGTAACACTGAAACATGCATTAAAGCATCAGCTGTTCCGGACTACAGTGTGATCACGCTCTCCGCAGCCGATGTGAGTAACATTCACGGATTACCAGGACCTGTACTCCGAGCATGCGCTGACCTGGCAAGTGTCTTCATTTACATTTTCAATCTCTCCCTGTCTTAGTCTGTAATACCAACATGTTTCAAGAAGACCACCATAGGCCCTGTGCCCAAGAACACTAAGGTAACCTGCCTAAATGACTACCGACCCATAGCACTCACATCTGTAGCCATAAAATGCTTTGAAAGGCTGGTCAAGGCTCACATCAACACCATTATCCCAGAAACCCTAGACCCACTCCAATTTGCATACCACCCTAACAGATGATGCAATCTCTATTGCACTCAACACTGCCCTTTCCCACCTGGACAAAAGGAACACCTGTGAGAATGCTTTTCATTGACTACAGCTCAGTGTTCAACACCATAGCGCCCTCAAAGCTCATCATTAAGCTAAGGACCCTGAGACTAAACACCTCCCTCTGCAACTGGAACCTGGATTCCTGACGGGCCGCCCCCCAGGTGCTAAGGGTAGGTAACAACACATCCGCCACACTGATCCTCAACACGGGGGCCCCTCAGGGGTGCGTGCTCAGTCCCCTCCTGTACTCCCTGTTCACTCATGACTGCACGGCCAGGCATGACTCCAACACCATCATAACATTTTCTGATGACAACAGTGGTAGGCCTGATGACCGACAACAATGAGACAGCCTATAGAGAGGTCAGAGACTTGACCGTGTGGTGCCAGGACAACAATCTCTCCCTGAACGTGATCAAGACAAAGGAGATGATTGTGGACTACAGGAAAAGGAGGACCGAGCACACCCCCATTCTCATCGACAGGGCTGTAGTGGAGCAGGTTGAGAGCTTCAAGTTTCTTGGCGTCCACCTCACCAACAAACTAACATGGTCCAAGCACACCAAGACAGTCGTGAAGAGAGCATGACAAAACCTAGTCCCCCTCAGGAGACTGAAAAGATTTGGCATGGGTCCTCAAAAGGTTTTACAGCTACACCATCGAGAGCATAATCTGCACCCGGCACAGCTAGAAGAGGACTGGCCACCCCTCACAGCCTGGTTCCTCTCTAGGGAGTTTTTCCTAGCCACCGTGCTTTTACACCTGCATTGCTTGCTGTTTGGGGTTTTAGGCTGGGTTTCTGTACAGCACTCTGTGACATCAGCTGATGTAAGGGCTTTATAAATAAATTTGATGATCCTGACGGGTTGCATCACTGCCTGGTATGGAAACTGCTCGGCCTCCGACCGCAAGGCACTACAGAGGGTAGTGCGTACGGCCCAGTACATCACCGGGGCCAAACTTCCTGCCATTCAGGACCTCTATACCAGGCGGTGGCAGAGGAAGGCCCTAAAAGTTGTCAAGGACTCCAGCCACCCTAGTCATAGAATGTTCTCTCTGTTACCGCACGGCAAGCGGTAGCGGAGCACCAAGTCTAGGTCCAAGAGGCTTCTAAACAGCTTCTACCCCCAAGCCATAAGACTCCTGAACAGCTAATCAAATGGCTACCCAGACTACTTGCATCTGCACAGTTCCTCCACTAAATTCATGTGTACATTTGTCTGTAGAAGTTGTTAAAAGTAGTCCTTGTGCATAGAGTTGTATGGTTCGTCAAACTTTGAAAATCAATGTTTTTTTGTTTGTTTCTTTAAAATGTATGCCAGATTCAAAGCTTGATTCTGTTACCGTGCAATCACCCTAGAGCACAAGCTGTTTATCAGTGCCCAAAATCACTCGCTAGCTAAGTTTCAACTCTGTTTGTGTCAATGAAGCTATGTAACAGGTAGTAGCTAGCAGGTACAGTGAGCCACATTCAGCTCATCACGTCACTGGCGAGGTGTGCGCTCCGGTACCGTTTAGTTTGTTTTACACCTTTCTCAACATCTATTACCAGAATGTGAGTCTGTCTGGCAGTGTTTCATAGGGGATCATGTTACAAAACAGATCACGGGGATACAAGATGCTCGTCAATGGGTTTTGGAATATTGATAATACAATTTATCAAGAGCACTCTGTTTGCCTCAATTCTCATTTTGCCAAAAAAAGTGGCAGACACAAATGATTGACACCAAACACATCAGCAAGTGGCCACTTCATAAAGGGCTTAGGGCCAAGGGTTATTTCAACTTAATGTGGGGTCTTATGTAAACCAGTCTGAGGCGCTGTGTAATGGGCAGGTCTGTCTCACTGTCTGGAGGTTCTGGTTGCTATGATTGGATAGAGCGTGGGCAGCTGATGGAGCGCAATCAGTACATCTGCTTCTCTCGTGTTAGTGGGCACTGGGCGTGGGCATGATTATTGTAATCCATACCCAACCCCCTAGTAAGTCGTGACAAACTAACTTACAAAGTCTCGTCCAAAACTGAGTTGACTTAATGACCAAAATGATCCTGTAGTCAATTGACACTAAAATGTATGTTCCTGACTTATACCGATGCCACATAGGTTGTTTCAAACCAGATAAATTGGTTCTAAAGGGTTTACATTTAAATAATAGCTGAGAACATGGTCTTTATCTAATATTAAAATCTGGACCTAATGAAATCAACTGAAGGATACTGTTTGAAAGTAGAGCGCAATGGACAAAATGTAAAAACAAGTAATTGTAAAGCATGTCTTTGCTAAAACGGGTAGTGGGAATTAACACCACATAGCCCATCTACTCACAATGACTCACTGAACCAGTAAAGTACCACTTTATGGAGAAGAGCCAAGAGTTTTCCATTGCTGTTATAACAATCAGTGGCTGGCAGATTCACCCAAAGCAAGTTTTAAAACCATAGTCTGCACAGAAAAAGTTATTATCTATGCAGCCTTGTAAAGTACTGTCTGCCAGTAATGGCAACTCGTCGGTGCTAGGCTACACAGAAAGTTCTACTGTGGGTAAGGCATTGAAACTGTTTCATTCCAGAGCAGTTCAGTGCTCAGTATGTGTCAGTTCAGTAACCGACACCAGCATCTCTGTGACTTGTATGACCAGCACTCTGTAACACCCTCCTCTGGATTCCTTCAAACCTCCTCCAGATGTGTTCTCCCCCCCCCTCACACACACACACACACACACACAGTACCAGTCAAATGTTTGGACACACCTACTCATTCAAGTTTTTTTTCTCATATTTTTAAACTATTTTCTACATTGTAGAATAATAGTGAAGACATCAAAACTATGGAAAAAAAGTAATAGCCAAATCAATATATATTTTATCTTTGAGATTCTTCAAAGTAGCCACCCTTTGCCTTGATGACAGCTTAGTACACTCTTGGCATTCTATCAACCAGCTTCACCTGGAATGCTTTTCAACTGTCTTGAAGGAATGCCCACTTGTTGATGAGCACTTGTTGGCTGCTTTTCCTTCACTCTGCGGTCCAAATCATCCCAAACCATCTCAATTGAGATGTATTCTTTTTTGTTTGGTATACATTTTAAAGTGAAACATCTGACTGTCAGCGTAATTCCGTTACCATGGAGTTCCCCCTAATACAGTCTCACTTACTCACGGATAACAACCAATCCACTACACTGCACTGGATATTAGTGTAAACTCCTCTGAACAACCAGCGGGTTCTTCTTTTTCAAAGCATCAAAGTTTTCCAAGTCCTCATACAAAACTAAGGTCTACCACTAGAAAAAAATACACTTCAATCTCTTAGGAAAAAAGGTTCTCTACGTGAATGTTGTTTTCCTAGTAAGGCCTCATTACTGAATGTGTGCATTGTAAGCGAAGGCTAACCCATTTGGCTCAGGTTTGCCTTTGAAATCATTGGGTAGATGTCATTTTGGTTCATTTACAGTTTGACAACCAGTAGAGATATGGAGGGGGGAAGGGGCGACTCATTCGAAAAGAAAAACACACCGCATGGCCCATTGACGAGCTTCACTCACACACTCGTACATGCACACACACAGTCTAATAGCTACGTAGCTATAGAGTTCCAGCTGTGCTTCAGAACTAAACTGACGTACGCACTTCTCTCCTTCAGCTGGTGAGCTGTTGTTTAACAGGGGGCTCAAAGTAAGGTAGAGAATTTAAATACCCCATATAGCACAATGATTCAGTCATACAAATGAAGAAAGTCCTAACAGTAGTACTGGATGTTGGTTTGGTCATACATCACCTAAAAACACAACATTAGGTGCTTTCAGTCTTCAGTGCCAGGAAGTAAAGCAAAACAAAAACATACAACTACACTAAACGTGCACCAATTCCTGAACAGCATCCAACTATTTCAAACCCCTTGGCTTGTTTGAATGCTTCTTTTCCTTAGATGTCTAATGGTCCTTTTTGTCATGTCTGGAGTGAGGTCAGGTTGCAGTAGTAATAGTAGGCTGGGACTTCACCCCTGTGGTCGTGGTGGCCGCGGCTCTGTAGACATGGCACAAACAGCTCTTTGTCCTGCACAGACTCACATGGAAAGCGAGGGATAGAGAACACGAGGTACGGCCGTTTTACGCATGTCCCGACTAAACTACAGCCAAAAACACACTTGGGGTGGGGTTGCAACGTCACAGGCAGGACAAGGTACAGGGAGAAAATGCTGTGTTGGACATCTTACTACATGTCTGACTGGCCTTATTGTTCTCTTGGTTGTGGTGACTCGTAGGCCTCAAAGACCCCTTCCAAACAGACTGGTGTTATTATTCAACGCACTGCAATTCTGAACAGAGCAATAAAAACACACACCATCACAACTAATAGCCACGCTGAAACTAAATGTCAGTTTAATTATGCATTTCCTATGTATGTCCTGGGGCTAGTCATCATTAGCTGTAGTTATGATGCGCAGATGTTTGACTATCTGCCACAGTAGACTGAATAAGAATATGGATTTTGAAGCAGGGCCTGAAAGTTTGGCATGACTGAACACATAAGACAGAGGCAATCATCTCGGAAGTTAGGCTATACAGTGAACAAGGCTACTGGCCAAAGCATCCCTGCACTCAGGATGACCTTTGCCTTGTCCTGTTAGGAAGTCCTTCCTGTCATGTGCTTGAGAAAGGTTTAACTTTCAGTCATACTGCCATTTTCCCAGCTACTACTCAGGGCTCTACGCTGACCTTTTTACAAGGAGCAAGTGTTCGGCTAAGTTGAAAAATGTAGGAGCACACAAAGAAATCTAGGAGCACAATTAAAAATATTTGAGGTTTTAAAGTTAAAATCCTTAATAAAAAAATAAAAAAAAGCCAAAGAGGTTTAGTGGGAACAGAAAGCATATTATTCCCGTCAGGAATTCCTTAGGCTACTGTAAACGCAAATATGTGTATAAGAATTCATCAACAAATGCAATGAATGAAACAAAGTCTTCACATTAAAATGTCAAGTACAAGGATCAAGTGTACCCCGGCAATGGTCAAAACTGTTTCTCAACATTCTGTGTTTGACCAAGAGTCACACCTAGGAGCTGTCCCACCACTCAGAATACGCCACTGCAGGAGTAATCCTCCAGAAGTACAGATGGAATGTCAACGTGTGGGGAAAGTAGGTCTGAATGGTGGAGAATGGCCTCAGGACAAAATCTGGTAGAATGGGTGCAGCTGAAGGAAGGGTTTTTTAAGCTAGATGCTAGAAATCTATTACTTTACGTAGCTAGGATAGTTGGGTCTGTCAAATAACTCATCCAGTGTTCAACGGAAGGAGCTGCAGGCTAAAATAATTTGCTCTCTGCTCTTCACAACAAACTAGGACCAACCCACGCTATATCAATAAACTTCATCTCCTCTGCTGGAACTGACTCAACTCTGCCTGAGGGACAAACAATGGACAGGACACTGCCTGAGGAAATGAAAAATGTCAAAAAAAACTATTCTGCACATAATGCTGAAATAGACTGACATTTCCTTGAAGAACCTTTGCTTCAAAAGGAGACACCCAGTTGATTGTTTCCTTGGTATTAGGTTGGAGGGCACAATTGTCAACATAAAGCTGGCACTATAGCTCTTGGAAGTCTGGCCTTCCGGCTGTACCTGGCTTGGACAACAACTTTCAGCTGGACTTGTGGTGAAGAATATGTTGTCTTGCAGATTTCAAACGATTATCCTTGCCTGATAATGTTGCAGTCGTTGGATACACTACTGTATAATACATGTGACTGCATGCTATCCTTAGGACATTTGTAATTTAAAAAATATATATATAATCTAAAATACAGTAATTGGTCTGAGCACAGCAGACTGAACCAAGGTCTTTGTCTGAGAGTAAATCCTTTGTTATGCTTTCAGCTGAGGTGTGCACACTATATGCAGTGGTGGAAAAAGTACCCAATGTCATACTTGAGTAAAAGTAAAGATACCTTAATAGAAAATGACAACTAAAAGTGAAAGTCACCCAGTAAAATCCTACTTGAGTAAAAGTCTAAAAGTATTGGGTTTTAAATATACTTAACAAATGTACATGTAATTGCTAGAATATACTTAAGTATCAAAAGTGAAATTATAAATCATTTCAAATTCCTTATATCAAGCAAACCAGAGGGCATCATTATATTTTATTTACAGATAGCCAGAAGCACACTAACACATAACTTACAAACGAAGCACGTGTTTAGTGAGTCGGCAACATCAGACGCAGTAGAGATTACCAGGAATGTTCTCTTGATAAGTGTGTGAATTACACCATTTACTGTCCTGCTAAGTATTCAAAATGTAACGAGTACTTTTGGGTGTCAGGGAAAATGTATGGAGTAAAAAGTATCACTTTCTTTAGGAATGTGGTGAAGCAAAAGTTGTCAAAAATAGAAATAGTAAAGTACAGATACCTCCCCCAAAAACTTGAAGTGGCAACACTACTTTCAAATATGTTTACTTAAGTACTTTACACCACTGACCATTACGTAAAAGCTTCAGTGGCATGCAACACTTTTTAATATTAGTGATGCTATTGCTCATTGCTGCACTGTAACCATAATCAAGAGTTGAGGTAAAGGTGAAAATGTATTCAATGAATCAAACTGTTGCCCATTGTTTTCCTGAGCGTGCCAACGTTTTTGCAGTCTCATCAACTGATTAACGTACTGATAGCTGTGCACAGCAGTATCGTAAGTCAATGAGAAAATAACTTTCCAAGAAAGTTGGTGTCAAATGTTTTCCATTGTTTTTCAATTTAATTGAATATGAATACTACTGTTATTGGTCATAAATAATCCAATGGCGCAGACTAAATGTAACCCATACAAACGACGGTCAAAGTACAAAAAACTCGGTCCGTTATGACTGAAATACAAAAAAAAAAAAACACTTACCCAATTAAAAAAGGAATAACTTAACAGACGTCGACTCCTTGAAGGGCGACTTTAACGCTATTCCAAAAGTTCACTTTTCAGTGCTCTCTCGAGCCGTTTGCAGCACCTTTCGATAGAGCTGCATAACGAATTCCCAACTTCCAGAAGTTTGCTGTATATCCCACTGCGCATGCGCCAACCAAGGCCAATCACAGACTACTCTATAGTGTTTGCTATTCAATCCAATTTCAACCATGTGTAGGCAAAATTACTTTTGGATTTGAATACTATTGGTTTTCATATTGGAGGGAATAAAAGAACTAATGGAAAACTGACCATTATACATGAGACAAATAACATCTATATGGGTGTGAGTTATCTTATTCATGTGTTTTATTTTATGAATATCAATCTTATTGAATACCATACTGATATGAATATTATTTTGTTGCTCCACCAAGCTGTCTGAAAAATGTTCGTTAACAGATTGTCTGTCAGGTTTTTACACAACAGCTGTACATTATGAGTGTTGCTCCTTGTCTCAATCTTTGAGCTGCGATGGTGTAGGACATCATTTCATCCTTTTCGGTTCTGATAATGGTTCTGATGGTCTCTGTGCAACGTAACTTAGCTTGGTGAGTATTCTGCTGTAAGCTGATTTGATGGACTGTCTAAGGGCACTTCAGTAATCAGTACAATGAGTTTAGAGTTGGGAAATTATGGAAATTGAGTGCACTCTGAAAATAACTGTGGTCAACAGGTAAATTGACACAGGATTAAATCCTAGTTGTATCAAAGGAAAATATGCTACTGGGAAGATACTACTGGGATCCCGAGTGGCGCCGCGGTCTAAGGCACTGCATCTCAGTGCTAGAGGCTCCACTACAGACCCTGGTTTGATCCCGAGCTGTATCAGCAGTGATCGGGAGTCCTTTAGGGCGGCGCACAATTGGCCCAGCGTCGTCTGGGTTAGGGGAGGGTTTGGCCAGGGTAGGCCGTCATTGTAAATAAGAATTTGTTCTTAACTGACTTGCCTGGTTAAATAAAGGTTAAATAATAATAAAATAAAAACGAATAAACCAACAGACAGTTGAGCATACCTTTGCTTAGAGTACTGAACTCCACGGTGAAGGACGTTTCTGATGACTCCACCAACAGATTGGAGCAGAGACCAAGCTTTGTGGGATCTAGCTCTGACTACATCGATTCGCCCAAGGTCAATACTTTTAAATTGTGAAACACCTACCGTGTACCTACGCTTGTCCTCTGCAGTTGCGTGCCTTTCTTTGTTTGCTGAAATCCAAATACAACCTCTGACTGTTTGCTCATTGCTGTTGCTCTAAGATGGCAACTATGTTATGTGCCAATTGAATCTCAACAAGGAAACAGTTGGTGGTTGTATTTTATTAACATGTATTGGAAAAGTATGGGTTTCAGCAAAGAAAGGCACGCAACTACAGAGGACAAACATAGGTACACAGTAGGCATTTCACAATTTACATTTTTTGAAGTATTGACCTAGGACGTGCTGATGTAGTCAAAGCTGGATTCCACGAAGCCTGGTCTCTGCTCTGCTCCGTTGGTGGAGTAACCAGAAACTCCCTTCACCACAGAGTGGAGTATAGTCCACTAACCTTTGCTGGGCATGAAATCAATTCTGACTGCCACTGCTGGAGTAAAGCTAAATGTCTCTCTCTAGTGGTTCTAACAGTCACAGTGCATAATTGATACTGTCAATATAGCCAGCAGCACTGCGAAAACAACACATTCCTGAAACAATGCATTCCTTGTGGCTATCACCTTGGCAACTGGGTGGATCCAGCAATTAATTTCCTGTGAACTCTATCGTTTACTTATTACACATCCTCATGGGAGATTCCATTAAGTCTGGAGGAATGTGAACATATTTTTGTTTATATCTCTTCCTGAAAAACACCACTTCAATGAACTTTCATTTTCCGGATGAGGGTTACAGTCACAGATTAAATAGATAAAACATTGAATTATTATAACAAAGTAGGTAACGTAATTAAATCAGCTGCTGATATTCACTGGTATTAGGCTTATAAGTATGGCATTACAATTATTCGACCTCATTGATTGAACCACATTCAGCATGTTCTTATTATCTCTGAGAGCACTAGATGTATCATACTTTGCTTGAAACAAAGGAAGGTTTGTGTGCTCTGATTGCACAGTGCTAAGAGCAGCATGCTGCATTGAACTATCTCTCACACAGTGCTCTAGCTTGACCCTTTATAATGTACAATAGGTGGTTTTACCCCACAGTGTATGAAAAAACATCTAGTGCCCATGTCCTCCCACAGCTGTGTATTATGTGACTGGAGTCCTTGCCGTTTGCAGTGAGAAACACTGTCGGGCAAATTGGCCATTAGGTCAATGGACCACTTACGACAACAACAGGACAGACTTACATGTTCTAGAACTTCACATCTTGCCCAAAAGGCAGCCATTATGCTGTTGCCATGCTAACATACCGGAGCCATTAAACTCTCAAATAGACTTCACTCTTATGTGTTGCATCTCATGCCATTCCTCCAGCATCTCACCATCTGGCATACTGTACACCAACATGACCGCTGTGTACTAGCAGGAAACACGTTTTGAAATGCAGATAATCAGAAAATTGCTTCAACGGTCTGTTTAATTCCGAAAACCATATGCAATCCTGAGTATGGAGTCATTACGAGGGTACTCATCATGTGAACGTGCTTGATGCTGACTTTTTGACTGTAGCAATCACACTATGTAAATTAGCATTAGTTTGAAAGTACAGTTTGTGCTAGTACCTTGTGTATATTTCACAGTACGTTGTTGTTCATTAATAATGAAAACCGTTTACCCCCAATATTTGTCTGTCCGTACAGTAGATGAATGTATCCTCCGGTAAACATTGTATGTATGACGACTGTCTTTAAAGACCATGGCTATGGCAGTTGTGTAAAGAAGATATGACTGATCCATCATAATGGAGATTGACATGGAAGGGTTTGAGGGTGAATGGGTAGCACCGCGGGTATAGACGGTGACACTGACCCTTTGCACTCTAGTGCACAGCAATGGCCTGAGAGCGAATGGATCAAGACTAGGAAGGTTTATTACTCCAATGTCTCATGTACTTGATTGAAGGCACCAACAGGGAGCAAGCTAGAAGCTTTTGTCCACAGAAGCTAAAGGTCAAGTTGATCCACTTAAAGTCGTAGTGGAGCACTAAATTGGACTGGAGTGGAGCCATTTCTTGTTTCCGAAGTAGGTAGAGGGCAGGTTGTCCTGACTTTAACCCCTTAGAGTTGATGTTCGCGCCCCCGGGATTTAATTAGCATAATAAAAAAATCCCATCAAAGTCTGTCTGTTTAAGCAACACCCTCAACATGCCGTTATGGTGAATTCAGATAAGCTGGCTCTGACACATGTTGAGTGGCAAAGAAACAGCTGGAGATGGTCACAGGCTGTACAAATTGTCAAAGGAAGTTAGGCAATATTCAGACTTATCAAATCGAATCAAATCTTATTGGTCACATACACGTGTTTAGCAGATGTTATTGCGGGTGTAGCGAAATGCTTGTGCTTCTAGCTCCGACAGTGCAGTAATATCTAACAAGTAAAATAAAAAAATGACACAACATATACCCAATACACACAAATCTAAGTAGGAATGAATTAAGACTATATACATATGGACGAGCGATGTCAGAGCGGAACAGACTAAGATACAGTAGAATAGTATAGAAATACAGTATACACATATGAGATGAGTAATGCCAGATATGTAAACATTAAATGACTAAGAGACCGTAGAATAGTATAGAATACTGTATATACATATGAGATGAGTAATGCAAGATATGTAAACATTATTAAGTGACTAAGATACTGTAGAATAGTATAGAATACAATATATACATATGAGATGAGTAATGCCAGATATGTAAACATTAAATGACTAAGAGACCGTAGAATAGTATAGAATACTGCATATACATATGAGATGAGTAACGCAAGATATGTAAACATTATTAAGTGACTAAGATACCGTAGAATAGTATAGAATACAGTATATACATATGAGATGAGTAATGCCGTATATGTAAACATTATCAAGTGACTAGTGTTCCATTCCTTAAAGTGGCCAGTGATTCCTAGTCTATGCCTACTGGCAGCAACCTCTAATGTGCTAGTGATGGCTGTTTAACAGTCTGATGGCCTTGAGAAAGAAGCTGTTTTTCAGTCTCTCTAGCTTTGATGCACCTGTACTGACCTCGCTTTCTGGACGATAGCGGGGTGAACAAGCAGGGGTGAACATCGGGTGGTCGATGTCCTTGATCCTTTTGGCCTTCCTGTGACATCGGGTGCTGTTGGGTGTCCTGGAGGGCGGGTAGATTGCCCCCGGTAATGCATATCTCAGACTGCACCACCCTCTGGAGAGCCTTACGGTTGTTGGCGGTGCAGTTGCCCGTACCAGGAGGTGATACAGCCCGACAGGATGCTTTCAATTGTGCATCTGTAAAAATGTGTGAGGGTTTTAGGTGACAAGCCAAATTTCTTCAGCCTCCTGAGGTTGAAGAGTCTCTGTTGCGCCTTCTTCACCACACTGTCTGTGTGGGTGGTCCATTTCAGTTTGTCAGTGATGTGTACGCCAAGGAACACAGACACAGACGAAATGAGAAATCCAGAAAATCACATTGTAGGATTTTTAATTTATTTATTTGCAAATTATGGTGGAAAATAAGTATTTGGTCAATAACAAAAGTTTATCTCAATACTTTGTTATATACCCTTTGTTGGCAATGACAGAGGTCAAACGTTTTCTGTGAGTCTTCACAAGGTTTTCACACACTGTTGCTGGTATTTTGGCCCATCCCTCCATGCAGATCTCCTCTAGAGCAGTGATGTTTTGGGGCTGTCGCTGGGCAACACGGACTTTCAACTCCCTCCAAAGATTTTCTATGGGGTTGAGATCTGGAGACTGGCTAGGCCACTCCAGGACCTTGAAATGCTTCTTACGAAGCCACTCCTTCATTGCCCGGGCGGTGTGTTTGGGATCATTGTCATGCTGAAAGACCCAGCCACGTTTCATCTTCAATGCCCTTGCTGATGGAAGGAGGTTTTCACTCAAAATCTCACGATACATGGCCCCATTCATTCTTTCCTTTACACGGATCAGTCGTCCTGGTCCCTTTGCAGAAAACAGCCCCAAAGCATGATGTTTCCACCCCCATGCTTCACAGTAGGTATGGTGTTCTTTGGATGCAACTCAGCATTCTTTGTCCTCCAAACACGACGAGTTGAGTTTTTACCAAAAAGTTCTATTTTGGTTTCATCTGACCATATGACATTCTCCCAATCCTCATCTGGATCATCCAAATGCTCTCTAGCAAACTTCAGACGGGCCTGAACATGTACTGGCTTAAGCAGGGGGACACGTCTGGCACTGCAGGATTTGAGTCCCTGGCGGCGTAGTGTGTTACTGATGGTAGGCTTTGTTACTTTGGTCCCAGCTCTCTGCAGGTCATTCACTAGGTCCCCCCGTGTGGTTCTGGGATTTTTGCTCACCGTTCTTGTGATCATTTTGACCCCCTCGGGGTGAGATCTTGCGTGGAGCCCCAGATCGAGGAAGATTATCAGTGGTCTTGTATGTCTTCCATTTCCTAATAATTGCTCCCACAGTTGATTTCTTCAAACCAAGCTGCTTACCTATTGCAGATTCAGTCTTCCCAACCTGGTGCAGGTCTACAATTTTGTTTCTGGTGTCCTTTGACAGCTCTTTGGTCTTGGCCATAGTGGCGTTTGGAGTGTGACTGTTTGAGGTTGTGGACAGGTGTCTTTTATACTGATAACAAGTTCAAACAGGTGCCATTAATACAGGTAACGAGTGGAGGACAGAGGAGCCTCTTAAAGAAGAAGTTACAGGTCTGTGAGAGCCAGAAATCTTGCTTGTTTGTATGTGACCAAATACTTATTTTCCACCATAATTTGCAAATAAATTCATTAAAAATCCTACAATGTGATTTTCTGGATTTCTTTTCCTCATTTTGTCTGTCATAGTTGAAGTGTACCTATGATGGAAATTACAGGCCTCTCTCATCTTTTTAAGTGAGAGAACTTGCACAATTGGTGGCTGACTAAATACTTTTTTGCCCCACTGTATGTGAATACTGATGTTTGTCATTTTCCAGGAGTTGCGCTTGGTTAACAGTCTGTGTGATAGGATTCTATCGAAGTATTGTGTGGTGTGTAATTATTTCTTGTCATAACCAATAAGACCATGGTTTATTGTACAGTCCGGAACATTGAAGATAAACCCATTAGGAGAAACTGTTTCAATGTTGGATACATGAGAAAGCCTTCTCTCGCTTTTGTCAGGATCAGTGGGTTTGATAATGGCAGCTGTGAGTGTCTGAACCAGAAGCCACCACACCTGAATGGGGAAGCTTGAGCTTTCACTGCCTCACTAGCCTGTATCTCTCTACTACTCTGTTATAGCATCAACTTTGCACTTTTCTCTTCTACAATTTTCTTTATTTTTTCTGTTGAAGCGAGGGAGAGGAAGAGGACGACTTCATGACCTGCTTTGACACAATGACCAGTAAAACAAACTGCAAGGTTACATTTCCTTACCAAATATAAACAAATTATGGTAGTGAAGGATAGTGTTAAACCCTGATGGACTCTGATGGAAATAGGATGATGATCAAGAATTGGTGTCCACTTTAATAATTATAATTGGATTAAATAAATGTATCACTAGCCACTTTAAACGATGCCATTTATATAATGTTTACATATCCTACATTACTCATCTCATATGTATATACTGTACTCCATACCATCTACTGCATCTTGCCTATGCCGGTCAGCCATCGCACATCCATATATTTATATGTACATACTCGTATTCATTTCTTTACTCTTGTGTGTATAAGGTAGTTGTTGTGAATTTGTTAGATTACTTGTTAGATACTACTGCATGGTCGGAACTAGAAGCACAAGCATTTCGCTACACTCGCATTAACATCTGCTAACCATGTGTATGTGACAAATAAAATTTGTTTTGATTTGATTTGAATTGAAAACAATTACCATAATATTGATGATGAAGATGAAGAGGAGGATGATCATTATAATTAATTGTTGAACTGATTAAGCCAAATACAAGAAACACAAGCTAAACCAACAATGCCGAACGTAGTTCATTAGTAAGGAAAGAACAAATAGTGAATCAACTTGTTGACCTACTCTCTCCCATGACCAGTCAAATTAAAACTGTTTTGTAACAGTCAAACTATTTTATAACAGCCTGCAAGAGCACCTTTCAATATCTAGAGGTTAGTATTGAGAAGGCCACGAATAACTGTTGCATTCTAATGCGATTCAACCTCTCTCCATATCAACCATTTGAGTGACTCAAGCGTTTGTTCATTCATTTCCACTTTTTGGCGTAAATTATTGTCCCTTATTAGTGGGGTAACTGTCCAGGCATGTTTCCTTTCATCATTCAGCTTCCTGGTGCTTTCTTTCTTACATAACACAGCTGACAGGGTGATAACTTACAAGCTGAGAGAAGTCAGCAGGGTCCCTGGGGTGACCGCAACCAGACAGGGATGGCTGCTCACCCTTCTGTATGAACCGTTGCCTCGGTTTCATTCATCATCCCCACCTGTAAAGGGTAATGGGTTATTTTTACCAGTCTACGAACATGATGTTACCGCTTGCTCTCTTGATTATGCACAATCCCCAAAGGAGGGGTTATATGTTTCAATCAAATCAATCAAATGTATTTATAAAGCCCTTCTTACATCAGCTGATGTCACAGAGTGCTGTACAGAAACCCAGCCTAAAACCCCAAACAGCAAGCAATGCAGGTGTAAAAGCACGGTGGTTAGGAAAAACTCCCTACAAAGGCCAGAACCTAGGAAGAAAACTAGAGAGGAACCAGGCTGTGAGGGGTGGCCAGTCCTCTTCTGGCTGTGCCGGGTGCAGATTATAACAGAACATGGACAAGATTTTAAAATGTTCATAGAACAGGCAGAACAGTTGAAACTGGAGAAGCAGCACGACCAGGTGGACTGGGGACATCAAGGAGTCATCAGGCTAGGTAGGCCTTGAGGAATGGTCCTAATGCTCAGGTCCTCCGAGAGACACTGGCGGTTCCGGGGCAGGGGGCCAGTGCCCCTGTGACAACAATTTTGGACCCCCTTGTGGCCCCCCTAAATGTGGAGTATAAAATAATTTTTTGCATAACTAATTTTTGCTATCGTTCTTTTTTTACATCCGTTATTAGACAGTGGCAACGTGGAACACTAGTTAAACCCACACATTTACTAGAGGGACATGGTCTTTTGCCTACTAATGCCTGCAATGAAGTGAAGAAAACGATATGACAACAATAACGTCTAATGTAACTGGCACCTCTAACAGTACAACTGGCCCCAGCTTGGCCCCCCCAGTTGAAAGGGTCTAGAACCTCCACTGCCGAGAGAGAGAGAGAGAGAGAGAGAGAGAGAGAGAGAGAGAGAGAGAGAGAGAGAGAGAAAGAAAGAAAGAAAGAAAGAAAGAAAGAAAGAAAGAAAGAAAGAAAGAAAGAGAGATAGAAAATGAGAGATAATTAGAGAGAGCATACTTAAATTCACACAGGACACCGGATAAGAGAAGAGAAATACTCCAGATATAACAGACGGACCCTAGTTCCCCGACACATAAACTACTGCAGCATAAATACTGGAGGCTGAGACAGGTTTCAATGCATCTATTTACTGATACATTTAAAAAAGTATTTAGTATCTTACCTGACTTTTATTGTCAGGAAAACGACGATCCACTATACATTTCATGATCTGCTGCATGCTGAATAAGATGTTTAGCTCAGCTAGTCTAATGGCTAGCCATTCATATACTGTGCCTTGCAATCAACCCCTGCAAGATCCTTCTTATTACCACCCCCATGTCATCGCTTCCTCATGGAGGATGATTAGAGAATAACAAAGTCGTCCTTGCTTTTAGCATGGTACTGACAATTTCCTTCCTACTGGTCTGATGAGCATTGCAGTGGAAAGTTCCCATAAAGAAAAATACCTTGGAGCAAATAACTCTAGCTGTCCATCAGCCACAGAACAGCCCCTAACATCCCATAATTATCCCTCTGGACGACAGGAGCTGATAAGGAAGAGACCATTGGCCAGTAGGAGAGCGGAGTGAAGTAGCACTTAGAGACGCGTCGAGAGGCGCCCAAGGCCAGGGGTCAGTTCAAGAGCACCACATAACCACAGGGAGGAGATGAACCACAGACCCTGGGAGAGACAGTCTCTGACAACATGTGAACCTCTCCAACAGAGTCCTGTATCTGTTTCTGCTTTCACAATCTCAGCACCTTTGTTGGTATACTTTCATATTTCAAGCTTTTGGCATCGACCATCAAAGAGTACGATACAAATAGAAAGATTTAGACTTGAAAGAACATACATTTGTTCTGTTCAATGCACAATGAAAGATGCTGATAGACAAATCTATTATATTTCAATGTATTTTCTAGGAATGTAGAAACATGTTATCAAGTACCAAGCCTTGACAAATGTGTGCAGGGAAAAACAGAAAGAAAAAGAAAAATCTATCCACATCTATCAATATCTATACAGTGTAAGAATGTGGACCAGGTAATGAAACTGCATACAGAGAAGGAATCATACAAGAGTAAAATATCTGTGCAAATGTTGAACATCGTGGGTGGTAATACTTTATAATATGCCCCATGGAGGATAAAATCCCATCTCTCTCTCTTACAACCCAGGAGCACACTGGGAAAAAAAGGTCTTATCATTGAGAAAATGCTATTTGTGTGGAGAGAAAATAATGTTATCCAAGCACCTCTGTGCTCTATAAATAAAGCTAGCCTTTCTCCGCTTAAGCTGGATTACGAAGGAGTTTAATATTTACATTAGAGATGGAATAGGGGATCCAGCCCACTATGTTTGTCCAGAAAGCACATTGCTTTTGGGTCACTAACTTTACTATTCATCTCAATAAGTCTGACCGCTCGCAGCAATAAAACTCATTTAGTCATTCTCAATGTTGAATCATTCTCAATATGGTGCTACTGTACCAGGAGCTCTGCTTGAGGTCCATTTGGTGTCACGCCCTGATCTGTTTCACCTGTCCTTGTGCTTGTCTCCACCCCCATCCAGGTGTCGCCCATCTTCCCCATTATTCCCCTGGGTACTTATACTTGTGTTTTCTGTCTGTCTGTGCCAGTTCGTTTTGTTCATTCAAACCTACCAGCGGTTTCCCTTGCGCCTGTCTTTGTTATAGTCCCTGTTTTCTAGTTTCCCGGTTTTGACCATTCCTGCCTGCCTGCCTGCCTGCCTGCCTGTCTGTCTGCTGTCCTGTAACTTTGCCCCACTACTCTGGATTACTGACCTCTGCCTGACCTGAGCCTGCCTGCCGTCCTGTACCGTTGCCCCACTACTCTGGATTATCGACCCCTGCCTGCCTTGACCTGTCGTTTGCCTGCCCCTGTTGCCGTAATAAACATAGTTACTTCAACAGTCTGCATCTGGGTATTACCGCTCCCGACACTACCCGGTGAAATGTAAGGCGCCAAATTCAAAATCCAAAAGTAGAATTATTAAACATTCATCAACATACAAGTGTTGCATAGTCATCAAAAGCTCTGCTTCTTGGCAATATCACAGCGTTGTCCAGATTTCAAAAGGCTTTACGCGAAAGCACAACATTTGATTGTTTGAGGATAGCACCTCATATATTTTCCACATTAGCATAAATTCATATCCAGCGCGGGTCACACAAAACCCATATAAGAGCTAAAAAATATCACTTACCTTTCTAAGAACTTCTACTGAGGGCTTCCCAAGTGTCCAACGAAGACATCCAATGGTTCTTTTGTTAGAAAAAATCACTTATTATATCCATAAATCTTTGGTTGGCGCGTTATGATCAGAAAATCCACCGTTGAGTTGCCTATTGAACCGTGAAGAGAACACGTTCAAATTATACCTATATACTTTCTACAAACAAATCAAACATCATTTTTAATGTATCCTTAGGTATCCTTTTATGTATATTTACTGTAATATTTCAACCGGACGATAACGTGAACAATAGGAAAGGAAAATAAAGTGGGGCGCGCTCATAATCTCACGCCCGTCAAACGTTGACAAATGTGATCCCTTCACTACTTCCTCTTCCTATTTGTTCTGCTTAGTGCTAGAGCCTCCAGACACTGTATAAAGACTGTTGACATCTAGTGGAACCCATAGGTACTGCAGTCTCAGTCCTGGATAACATAGAAATCAATAAGCAGCCAGGAGAAAAAGGTCATGTACAAAAAAAACTGCAAATCCGGATGAATTTTCCTCGGGTTTTCGCCTGCTATATCAGTTCTGTTATACTCACATACATTATTTTAACACTTTTAGAAACTTCAGAGTGTTTCCTATCCAATAGTACTAATTATGTGCATATCCCATTTTCTGGGCCTGACTGGCAGGCATGTCGCATGTGGCTGGTCAAACGCCAAACTCTTTGTTGAGACAATGTTGAAACCATCAATCCATGGGCAAGTCAGTGCTGAAATCAAAATGAAGGAAAAGTTATCTTGAAAATCCAGCAGGCTATTGTGTGAAATAGGCTTTTAGAAGTGCATTCTTTATTTTACTACTTATCGTAACGGCGTCTTTGGTGTGCTTTGATGTGATCATCAATGCACAAGCAACTCCTATCGATAAAATAATTGTATTAAGTCAAACAAAAATGTTAAATGCATTTTCAAATGCATTCTGTCATTATTAAATAATGTGATAGGTATTTTAACTTTTTACATTTTTGTATACACACAAAAAAAACATTTAATTATGTTAGGTTTGAGAATATGTTATTGTGGGAAATGGATATGTTTTGCTTGCCTTTTCACACTGTGTGCTCGTTGAATCATTAAGCCGCAACATTACTATTGTGGGGTATGAGAAAATGTTTCGTTTGCTACACATGAATGTGTATGAGCTAAGGCTGACAAATTGTGGAACAATACAGTGGGTTGTGAAACATATGGCGTGACTAGCTGAAAGGCTGTGATTAACCTTGAGCGAGAACAGTGTGTTGAAGATATTGACACATGCATGGAACAATGTTGCAGACAGCAGACTGTCAGTTTTAGGTTGACACAAAAACAGGACCTGAGCCTGTGGCCTCAGTAACCCCGGACAACAAGCGCCAAGAGGCTGGGACCAGCCTGTGCGCCTACTATTGGCTAGGCAAGTCTAAACCACGCCCAGCCACTGTTCTGATAGGCCCATCCCGAGGTGGGAACTACCTCTGTCAGAACATACTTATACCAATGCATTTAGCAGAAAGGGCAGTTCCCTGTTTGCCCTGCGTGGTGTTACAGTGAACCCGTATATACGAAGATTGCACTTACCACATATTTTGCTTAGCTAAATAAAACTAACATATTTGACAATTTATGACTCAAGTCCATATTTTATTCTTACATCAGATTTGAACTACGCACCCTAACAATTAATAAAATATCTTCCTCAAATGAAGGGGATGATGATGCAATCTTTGCAAGAGGTAGGGCATCTGATTACATTGGTCCTCAACTCGCGGCCCAGTCATTTCATTCAGGGTAAGTGGAGTTAGCCTGCCCCGGAGCAGGTTCGTTCTGAAGGATTCATTGCCATAGAAATTGTATCTGGCTAAAAGGTGAGCCACTTTCGTATGACTCATAGTTGACCAAAGTTACTTGGCCAACTCCTCAAACCTGCTTTGTAGGATATCTCTCAGGTATCAATAAAAATATACAATGAGCTGAAATGAGCCACCTACGATTCCCTGCATGGTAGGTTCTTGTCATTGTTGATAGCTATCTGGCCATCCAGAATCACAACATTAAAGTGCGTGCATTGTTTTTGTGAAGTTGTCGGCTAACCCATCTATTTCATTGGGGGACAATGCCTTTACCAAAGGCAGAAGTGTTTAAAATTGCAATATGTAATTTTTTGGGCGACCCACAAAATTCACATACAAATGTGAGTTATAGATTTATCCTTCTCATTGAAAGCAAGTCTAAGAAGTGGTAGATCTGTGCGCTATTTTTATACTTTCGGTTTTGTAAACCAACTTCAAACAGATGAAAATACAATATTTTGGGGTATATGGAAAATATTTCACAGCGGTTTAGATGGTACAATGATTCTCTACACTATACTTGCTTGTAATTGTCACAAATTGAAATTAGGCAAACTATTAGAATTTTTGCAACCAGGAAATGGCTGCGAGATTTCTGTATAGTGCATCTTTAACAGATGATCAAGCTACAGTATGACGTGTTTCCTTGGCCAGGTTAACCTTTATCTGCTCGTCTTAATGTTGACTGTTCTCAGATTATTAAGAGGCCCACAGAGATAGAAGACTGTGGTTGTGTACAGAGATTTCTGAAAAAGAAAGACTTTGTTTCCGTGCCTGATACATGTTTCTTCACTTTAGTTTCATTTTAGCAAAGTGAAGTTACTCAGCTACTCCCAAAACTGCTGTGCTGTTTGCCTAGTGCTTGTCTTGAAGAGACAGATTTCATTTCTTTACAAAGGACTGGACTCTTGCTAAACTGGCACATTTTCCTGCTATCTAATATCTCTTCTCTTCTGTTCTCTATTAAATAATAGCCTTCTCCTCATATATTGTAAATAGGGTTACCAATGCTTCTGTATGAAATAGCAGAAATATTGCTGGTAGAGTGAGATCTGTCCTCCTTCCTCTAAGTGGTGCAGTAGTAGTGACTAGGACACTGGACAGGTCAGTAAGAATTGACCCCAGACTATCAGGCATACGTTGCACAGTTTCAAGTGCCACAGGACAGCAGTCAGCTGTATGCACCAAACCACTTTTATCATAATTACAAGAGGCAAACAAACACTGCCAAACATTCCAGAGAGTCACTCCCACATACCAAAGTATGGAACATACAGTGGAAGTCGGAAGTTTACATACACCTTAGCCAAATACATTTAAACTCAGTTTTTCACAATTCCTGACATTCAATCCTAGTCAAAATGTCCTGTCTTAGGTCAGTTAGGATCACCACTTTATTTTAAGAATGTGAAATGTCAGAATAAGAGAGAATGATTTATTTTAGCTTTTATGTCTTTCATCACATTCCCAGTGGGTAAGAAGTTTACATACACTCAATTAGTATTTGGTAGCATTGCCTTTAAATTGTTTAATTTGGGTCAAACATGTTGGGTAGCCTTCCACAAGCTTCCCACAATAAGTTGGGTGAATTTTGGAAAAACTTTGGAAGTATGCTTGGGGTCAATGTCCATTTGGAAGACCCATTTGCGACCAAGCTTTAACTTCCGGACTGATGTCTTGAGATTTGGCTTCAATATATACACATACTTTCTTTCCTCATGATGCCATCTATTTTGTGAAGTGCACCAGTCCCTCCTGCAGCAAAGCACCCCCACAACATGATGCTGCTACACCCATGCTTCACGGTTGGGATGGTGTTCTTCGGCTTGCAAGCCCCCTTTTTCCTCCAAACGTAACGATGTTCATTATGGCCAAACAGTTCTAGTTTTGTTTCATCAGAACAGAGGACATTTCTCCAAAAAGTACGATCTTTGACCCCCTGTGCAGTTGCAAACTGTAGTCTGGCTTTTTATGGCAGTTTTGGAGCAGTGGCTTCTTCCTTGCTGAGCAGCCTTTCAGGTTATGTCGATATAGGACTCGTTTTACTGTGGATATAGATACTTTTGTACCTGTTTCCTCCAGCATCTTCACAAGGTCTTTTGCTGTTGTTCTGGGATTGATTTGCACTTTTCGCACACCAAAGTACGTTCATCTTCTAGGAGACAGAACTTCTCTTCTCCTTCCTGAGAAGTATGACAGCTGCATGGTCCCATGGTGTTTATACTTGCGTACTATTGTTTGTACAGATGAACGTGGTACCTTCAAGCGTTTGGAAATTGCTCCCAAGGATGAACCAGACTTGTGGAGGTCTACAATTTCTTTTTTGAGGTATTGGCTGATTTCTTTGGATTTTCCCAAATTATGTCAATTAGCCTGTCATAAGCTTCTAAAGCCATGACATCATTTTATGGAGCTGTTTAAAGGCAAAGTCAACTTTGTGTATGTTAACTTCTGACCCACTGGAATTGTGATACAGTGAATTATAAGTGAAATAATCTGTCTGTAAACAATTGTTGGAAAAATGACTTGTGTCATACACGAAGTAGATGTCCTAATCGACTTGCCAAAACTATAGTTTGTTAACAAGAAATTTGTGGAATGGTTGAAAAATGAGTTTTAATGACTCCAACCTAAGTGTATGTAAACTTCTGACTTCAACTGTATCACTTTTCATCCCTTTTTACGTTTAATTTGCTGAAATCTGGGATGCAACCTTTTATATTTTTAAAATGTATTTTACCAAACATTCATGTGCTTACCTGTAGCAAAAGCAAGCACACACCAGTTTTAGTAACATGCATTTGAATTTCAAAGTGAGTATTTCACCAACGCCTTAGTGATTTTAGTGCCTGGATTTCACTGAGTGGACTCCATGAATATCCTAGATGTTTTGGAGAGCTGACCATCAACATGGTTATTTCAAGGTTATAGCAACCTAATTTTCCATGACAGTGTGTGTGGGCTGGAGAGAATAGTGGCAAAACCCACTGCGTTTAATTAACCACTACATAACATTGATATAGACGTACATGCATAGAGCAGAATCACTCCAAGGTAAATCTTTTGATGTTAACAAAGGAAGACAAATTGTGTCCCCCCCAGCCCAGCCATCAAATCATAAGCTGTACTATAGAGTGCAGTACTGATCAAAACATATTCTTGTTGGTTTATGATCACTGTTTTCTATCCCTTTGAGCATTGTAGACAAGGCTTTGAGAGAGTAGTAAATTACTGGTATGTGCTGTTAAGTGTGCATTGGACGTTGAGAGATTCCTGTTGCACGCTTGAAAAAGGAAATGGATTCTGAAAGTGGTCTTTCTAAGAAATTAGATAAAAAGGGAGAATGTAATCAAAATGAAGGCTTATGTGGACAGCGCTTAGTCCTTTTAATACCATTGTGCAATTTACATTTTTATTGTCCTTACATCGGCTTGACTCAGTAAAATTGGGCAGTAATTTATTCTGTAATCTTTGCCTGCCAAGAGGATAAAAAAACACTGTTTAAGAATTCTCCCTCTACGCAGAGAGTCTGACAAATGGTAAATCAGTATAATTTCATACACATTTTTTTTGCTAGGCTTTCCATCTACTTACTTTATTTGAGTGGTGCCTATAACTTTGATTCACAATACCTACCATGAGACAATATACACAATAATAATTATATTCATGAAGTTACTAAAGTAGACTACCCCTTCTCTCCAGAAGTGTAATTCAACACAACTATGAAAAAGTAGCAAAGGTAGCAGGAAGAAAAGTTGATGAGATTCTGTCACTGTTGATGCTTTGATGCACTGTGGGAAGGTGTGGGCCACCTAAGTGTAGATTGCACATTTGAGAAGTTAATGTACCTCAACCAATGAATAATATCACAATCGTTATCTTGATTCTACGTCCTACTTTTGCACTCTCTGTATGTTCTCTGAATAAAGCTCTCTTCATTGCACACTGGTTTCCACATTCAACACAATCAAAGTCAGAAGTTAGTGTAACCACACATCACATAACACATTAGTGCCATTAAGGAAGCTTTGGGTACCAATAAGAAAGCTTGTTCCACAAAAGAGGATTCCAGCAAAGAAGACTGGAACGCTCCAATAAATTAGGCAAAACCGAAAGAATAACACTAAACACATTTTTGAATTGAGAGAACATGAGACGATTTGCAAAAAGAGCATATAGCGTTTAATATAAAACACCTCAGATGTAGGAAGTGTTTCATTATACAGTTGAAGTCGGAAGTTTACATACACTTAGGTTGAAGTCATTAAAACTCGTTTTTCAACCACTCCACAAATTTCTTGTTAACAAACTATAGTTTTGGCAAGTCGGTTAGGACATCTTCTTTGTGCATGACACAAGTAGAGGGAGACACAATTTGTCTTCCTTTGTTAACATCAAAAGATTTACCTTGGAGTGATTCTGCTCTATGCATGTACGTCTATATCAATGTTATGTAGTGGTTAATTAAACGCAGTGGGTTTTGCCACCATTCTCTCCAGCCCACACACACTGTCATGGAAAATTAGGTTGCTATAACCTTGAAATAACCATGTTGATGGTCAGCTCTCCAAAACATCTAGGATATTCATGGAGTCCACTCAGTGAAATCCAGGCACTAAAATCACTAAGGCGTTGGTGAAATACTCACTTTGAAATTCAAATGCATGTTACTAAAACTGGTGTGTGCTTGCTTTTGCTACAGGTAAGCACATGAATGTTTGGTAAAATACATTTTAAAAATATAAAAGGTTGCATCCCAGACTTCAGCAAATGAAACGTAAAAAGTGATGAAAAGTGATACAGTTGAAGTCGGAAGTTTACATACACTTAGGTTGGAGTCATTAAAACTCATTTTTCAACCATTCCACAAATTTCTTGTTAACAAACTAGAGTTTTGGCAAGTCGATTAGGACATCTACTTTGTGCATGACACAAGTCATTTTTCCAACAATTGTTTACAGACAGATTATTTCACTTATAATTCACTGTATCACAATTCCAGTGGGTCAGAAGTTTACATACACTAAGCTGACTGTGCCTTTAAACAGCTTGGAAAATTCCAGAAAATGATGTCATGGCTTTAGAAGCTTCTGATAGGCTAATTGACATAATTTGAGTCAATTGTAGGTGTACCTGTGGATGTATTGCAAGGCCTACCTTCAAACGCAGTGCCTTTTTGCTTGACATCATGGGAAAATCAAAGAAATCAGCCAAGACCTCAGAAAAAGAATTGTAGACCAATTGTAGATCGACATAACCTGAAAGGCCTCTCAGCAAGGAAGATGCCACTGCTCCAAAACCGCCATAAAAAGCCAGACTACGGTTTGCAACTGCACATGGGGACAAAGATCGTGCTTTTTGGAGAAATGTCCTCTGGTCTGATGAAACAAAAATAGATCTGTTTGGCCATAATGACCAATGTTATGTTTGGAGGAAAAAGGGGGAGGCTTGCAAGCCGAAGAACACCATCCCAACCGTGAAGCACGGGGGTGGCAGCATCATGTTGTGTGGGTGCTTTGCTACAAGAGGGACTGGTGCACTTCACAAAATAGATGGCATCATGAGAAAGGCAAATTATGTGGATATATTGAAGAAACATCTCAAGACATCAGTCAGGAAGTTAAAGCTTGGTCGCAAATGGGTCTTCCAAATAGACAATGACCCCAAGCATACTTCCAAAGTTGTGGCAAAATGGCTTAAGGACAACAAAGTTAAGGTATTGGAGTGGCCATCACAACACCCTGACCTCAATCCCACAGAAAATTTGTAGGCAGAACTGAAAAAGCGTGTGCGAGCAAGGAGGCCTAACAAACCTGTCTCAGTTACACCAGCTCTGTCAGAAGTAATGGGCCAAAATTCACCCAACTTATTGTGAGAAGCTTGTGGAAGGCTACCCGAAACGTTTGACCCAAGTTAAACAATTTGAAGTCAATGCTACCAAAAACCAATTGAGTGTATGTAAACTTCTTACCCACTGGGAATGTGATGAAAGAAATAAAAGCTGAAATAAATAATTCTCTCTACTATTATTCTGTCATTTCACATTTTTAAAATTAAGTGGTGATTCTAACTGACCTAAGACAGGGAATTCTTACTAGGATTAAATGTCAGGAATTGTGAAAAACTGAGTTTAAATGTAATTGGCTAAGGTGTATGTAAACTTCCGACTTCAACTGTAGATGAGGGTCTGAGTGAGAGATATGGCAGGGGGGCCTCCGTCTTGGTCCAAGCCTTTTCCACCTTATCTGATTAGCCCAAACCTAAATGATATTAATGGGTGATGTGATATCACTCAGTTCGCTCCGCGGACGGACGACTAAATGAATCATCCCACCCCCTCTCTCTCCTGATCTGACATGTTTGTATGATAAATGTAATTGCGTTTATATTGGGCCTCCTCTGCTGTCTGCTGAAGGAGATCGCATTACTCATTCATTTTAATGATTGCCCTTAATTTAAAACAAAGCAACTTAATTCTGGAAGGTCCAGTTTATGTTTTTCTGCAGGAATAATATAATAATTAAGGGAACAACTGGGTTGAAACTGCTTTGGGAAACTTTGGGTTAAAATGCTTGACCACAAAAAATTCTTTAAGCATCCAGTGAATGAGTGTCGAGCTGAATGACAACACTAAGATGTTGACCTTTGCTCATTATTTGCCATACAAGTTCTGTACACCCAGAGGCATGGCAACGGCTACAGCTAAAAATAAGAGTGACCTTTTGGTATGAGTTAGACCGAGACACTTTAAGTACACTCTCTGGTAAAATAATATGAACCAAACATCTAAAGCACAGCATGTAAAGTATAGGAGGATTTCATTGCTACGCTTCACATGGGATACCTTCCTGGATATGGATTATATGTCCTCAGTCTATTGACGTCTCAACCATTGACCCAAACCACATTTAGTCACTGATCCATGTAATGTGGACTCTGAGATAATGTCAATGATCTGTGACATTAATGTTTAATGACCTATTATGTATCTTAATTAGGAACGACAGAGAGACTGGTTTATACTGTAATTGTCAGAACATTGAGAAAATAAAAAGTGTCTTATACCAATACGATGTGTGCAAAATAAAGTTACTTTCCCAACAAACTTGGACTTTGTATAGGGGCACAAGGCGAGACCCAAATGCAGACACAGGAGGCAGATGGTTGAGCGTCAATATTTATTATGCCAAAAGTTGTAGGCAAAAGGCAGGTCGGGGACAGGCGAGAGTTCATAAACCAGGTCAGAGTCCAAACAGTACAAGGGGATAGGCAGGCTTGAGGTCAGAACAGGCAGAGTGGTCAGGCACGCGGATTCGGCATCAGGACAGGCAAAACCAGGAGGGCTAGGAAAAAACAGAGACTGGGGAAAAATAGGAGCTAGGAGAAACACTGGTTGACTTGGCAAAACAAGACGAACTGGCACAGAGAGACAGGAAACACAGGGATAAATACACCGGGGACTAATGGGGAAAACAGGAGACACCTGGAGGTGGGTGGAGACAATCACAAAGACAGGTGAAACAGATCAGGGCGTGACACTTTGAAGTAGAACATGGCCTTCTTTAGTGGATAAGGTTGTTAGCTGGCATCTGTACAGGCTGTTCTCAAGCCAAGGCCAAGTGAATGCCCTTAAACTGCCAGATGGATAAAGGGTTTTGGCAGATATCTTATTAAATGAAATCTCTAAACAAACACAACAATAAATCCCACTTGATGATAAGTGACGTATCTACAGCAAACTCCAGAAAGGTTGTTCGGTGAGTGGGTTCATAGTGAAGGTGGCAGGTAGCCTAGCAGCTAGAGTGTTCGGCCAGTAAGTGAAAGGTCACTGGTTTGAATTCCCAAGTAGACCAGGTGAAAAATCGGTTGATGTGCGCTTGAGCAAGGCACTTACCCTTAATTCTCTGTGTACTACTCTGTTGTACTACTATGGCTGACTGGTTAAAACAACACTGCATCCATCCGGTGTATGTGACAATAAAACATATATTTTTTTATGATTATTTGGGTAATGCTCTGTAGGGGAGAGTGGGGTAAGTTGAGCCACCCTTGTTTCTAGGAAACCATACACAATGTATTAGTTTACCAAATATTTAGGAAGAATTTGCCATTTCATGGACTCCGTGAAGGGAGAAACGACACTGAAAAAGCGGTAAGCAAGAAAATCACATGAATTTGTGTTAAATGTTACTTAATGCGTGTATCTAAAAATAAGCAAATACTTTTAAAGATTGTTCTATACATCAGTTGGGTCTCTGAGCTTTAAACCTAACCTGAAAGTGCATCCTTGTAGCTGTGTGTGTCACGCCCTAACCTGTATGAGCCTTTTTATGTCTCATTTTGGTTTGGTCAGGGTGTGAGTTGGGGTGGGCATTCTATGTTCTAATTTGTATTTCTTTGTTTTGGCCGGGTATGGCTCTCAATCAGGGACAGCTGTCTATCGTTGTCTCTGATTGGGAACCATACTTAAGTAGCCCCTTTCCCCTCCTTCTGTGTGGGAAGTTAACTTTAGGTGTCTATGCGCCACACAGTGCATGGCCGATCTTTGCGTCTTGTTTTTGTTTCGGTGAGTTAAACTATTAAACATGTTTCACTCAACCCGGCACGCTGCGCCTTGGTCCGTTTTTGAAGATCGTGACAGTGTGGGCTAATATAGTCAATGTTTGCCTTGGGGTAAGTTCAGCCGATGGTTGAGTCAATAGCAAGTTGATATAAATGTACGATTTGTCTTCCCAGATGTAATGGAAGGCATTATTGCTGGGATAGGCCCTGTTATTAGCTCTTATGTTAAGTGTTTTAAAGTGTTTGTTGGCCTGTGTTAAAAAAATGCTTAAAATTATTAGAAGACAAAAAAGCGATTTTGATTGTTGAATTGTGTTCCGGAAATAAAGACATGGTTTTAAAAGGGTAGTGGTAGTATTTTATTCAGTACAGAGATGTGTAGGCGATATCTTTGTTAGAAAGAATACTATATTTCCCTTGACAGAGTGATGCTGAATGTAAAGAATGGCTCAACTTACCCCACTCTCCCCTACTGTAAATAGAAGAAAAGAGGTTTGGAGAAAAGTGGAGGATCCCTTCTGCAGCAACTCCAGCTGGGTGGTAAACGCAGAGTAGGTTTCTGTCCGCCTCACTCTATCCCCTCTTGAGTCATCAAATTATCATGATTAACATTTGACTGATTAATAGAATGAGGGAAGTCATGATCTCTTTTAAGGGCCTTGATTTTTAAAACAAAGTTCTTGAAAAGTTTTGTCTAAGGCCTAGAACAGCCTGGTGTGTCCCCCACAGTAGACAAGGACACGGAGGCATGTGTATGGGACAGCCTTCTAATAAGTGGTGAGAATGGCATGGAAATGGAGTGGCCTTTAAAGGTATTCCAATGTTAGCAATCCAAATGCCGGATATCTTTTTTAGGGACAGGAAGAACTGTATCTAGGCCAACCTGTATCTCCACCAGTGTTTTGAGAGGAGGATAGTGTCTGCAATGGGAAAAAAAGGTCAACACGGTTCAACAGTCCACTCCCATTATGCAAATGCATCCCAAAATTCTCAAATCCTCGATAACCCAAGTCTCATCTTAAAGGTCAGGCATACTCTAGACAGCTCAGTCATGCTCGGTTAGACCCAGAGTGCATAAAAAAGTCACCTAATTCAGTCATATTTTCTAGATTATTAATAATGTTATAATACTTGTGATGAAATTTAAATCCTCCCTAAGCCATTCCAGGATTGGAGTCCTGTGGTCTTTCACATTGCAGAGAGGAGAGCTGGTATTTAGACTGAAGCGTCATATTGCTTTGTTTGAACTAATAAGGGTACTCTAGCCTAGTACCATGTTCAGACCCATTTTGCCATAAGGTGAAAGTATTTTAATTCGAGAGCTAGGGACTATAAGGTTCTAGCTGCAAAAAGTTGATTCTGAGATAATTGGCTTTATAGTTCTGAACCCTCATTGATTTGGTGTCAGCAATTTTTATCTTAAGTTCTTTTGAACTTAACAACATAAATTTGAATATTTAGAGTACTGTATAGGCAGAGAACATTGAACAGAACAAGGCTATGTCAATAACTACGTTTTGACAAAAATGCAGATATGACCTTTATATTCCAAAGCTCTTGAATTACCAAAATACACACCGCATTCATGGATGTCTAAACTGGTAACTTCCCTGACACGTGTAAATATTGTTCAATAAAGTGTGCCTTACTGTATAATACTTATGCTAAAATGTTTATTTTATTCTGCTGAGCCATTTACTCTGTTCATATTCTCATATTTGATTATTTATTTTTGTTGCATTGTTGAGAAGGAACCTGCAAGTAAGCATTTCGTTGGATGTGAATACCATGTGTGTCCTGTACATACCACTAATACTTGAACTTCATTTAGTAGGTTTTGTCAAGGACAAGCAAACAGACCACAAACAATTAAACTCAACCAGACACACAAAGATCCCACATATACACAGGTATTTCAGGGCCTTGATTTAAAATAAAAGCTGATCACAAAAAAAATGAAAAACACTCAACTCTCTATTCAAGGTCTATTTTAAAAACCTCCTACTCCCTAGCAGAAACAGCAGAAGAGATGGACACATCAGTGTGGTAGTAGACCGAGGGCGAAGTCAAACATCACACACTACACGATCTCACTGCATTGACACAATGGAGACACCTCCATTTGCACAGCTTCGCCTGCTGGTCCCTCAGCTTCGACAGGGGTGTTGACTCACAGCTGATATGAATGAGGTGGAAAGCCCCCACACAATACAGTGATACTATGCTAACGGCCGTGGATTGAACCTGTGACTCATGCCAGCGCTCCATTAAAGAAAGCACAGTGGGGGTGGCTGGCCATGACCGGGTCTCGCTAAACGCCTCCCAGAATTCCCGTGGGATGTGCTCCGTGTTTAGAGTCTCAGAACAGCCTGGAGAGGCTGATTTCTGAATGGATTTACAAGTGAATATAACTTTATATTGGTGATTCACATAGCGGATGTGATTCACTTATAAGATGTGGTAATTATTTTCCTAGGTTTTCTATTCTTACTGTAATGACATTTAGTATGAATGGAAGTCTGCAACACTGTTGTCATCTGTACAGGGTACAAGACTTTTGTCTATCCAAGGAGGTCAGCCACAAATGTATTCTTCTTCCTCCCATGAGGTTCAAATCAGGACATGGACATGGCCAAGATAAACATGTCGGACCAGCAACACAGAGCATGCTCAGTACTTCCTAAGGCGCAGTATAAACACACCATTATCAATATGGCTGGTATGTATCTGCAGGGTTTTCCTAGGTTTTCTATTCGTACTGTAATGACATTTAGTATGAACGGAAGTCTGCAACACTGTTGTCATCTGTACAGGGTACAAGACTTTTGTCTATGCAACTGATTTACATGTATAAAAAAAACGGTAATCAGTTACGATAACAGCTAAAATATTGTAATCAGATTACAGATACTTTTGAAAAACTAGACAATTACTTCTTGGATTACTTTTAAATTCAGATAGGCTAATTGCGAGAAGAAAAAAAATGACATTGTCAAGCTGTGGGTAACTGGTGAAAAGGAGTCAGGCGCAGAAGAGCAGAGATGCGTGGACAAGGTAATTTTAATAACGAAGCACCAGTACAAACAATAATACTCAGGTGCGGGAAAATACCGGTACCACGAATGAACGGGCATTATACAAAACCCGGCAACAAAATAACCAACCGTCAGTAACTGCCTGAACCATCAAACAAACACATGCACAAACATGGGGGGAAACAGAGGGTTAAATAATGAACATGTATTTGGGGAATTAAAACCAGGTGTGAAAAAAACAAAGACAAAACAAATGGAAAATGAAAAGTGGATCGGCGATGGCTAGAAAGCCGGTGACGTCGACCGCCGAAAGCCGCCCGAACAAGGAGAGGGACCGACATCGGCGGAAGTCGTGACAGACATTCAATTAAGCAAATGCAAGTTTGTTGTTCCACCGCTATGGTGACACCAAATGCGTTTGATGGATCCTTTTTGTCTAATCCAAAAGTAACTGAAAGTAGTCAGGTTACATTACTGATTACAATTTTCAACAGGTAACTAATAAATGTAACCTACCCAACCCTGTAATCTGACACTTTATAGTCTCACTCATAAACTCCCCAACAGGAAACAGCAGCAGGGTTCTCCAGTGTTTGCAGAGCAATAGATGGGTATTATTAGACGCCTCATCTTCACACACTCCTCACTGTCACTGTACCTCCACTTTGTGTCCCACCACTCTCTTTCACTCTGTTTACACACATCCCTCTATCTGGCGGCAGGTAGCCTAGTGTTTAGAGCGTTGGACTTGTAACCGAAAGGTTGCAAGACCGAATCCCCGAGCTGACAAGGTAAAAATCTGTCGTTCTGCCCATGAACAAGGCAGTTAACCCACTGTTCCTATTACTTTTGGGAATGCCACAGTCACACACAAACACACTGTAATTCACACAGAGATGCACAGACACACACACACACACACACATTTGTTTTACTATCCTTGTGGGCACCAAACAGTTGATTCTCATTCAAAATCCTATTTTCCCTAGCCCCTAAACCTTTCCTTGACCTAACCTTAACTCTAATTCTAACCCATAATTGTAATCCTAAACCTAAAATAGCCTTTTTCCTTATGGGGACCAGCAAAATGTCCCCACAAGAATAGTACACACACACATCTTCAACAGATTTTTACCTTGTCAGCTCAGGGATTCGATCCAGCAACCTTTCAGTTACTGGCCCAACACTCTAACCACTAGGCTACCTGTCACTCCTACATATGACCAAGCCTGTCCTGTCTTCAAGGCTCTCATTTACTTTGTTAGATATCAGATTGCATTGATATGGTAATAGTATTAAGGCAAGGCTGTCGTATCTCCAAAGGACTTTTATACGGTAGTTGCTTTTCAACCCATCATGCTTTTCTCTTAGCCTTCCCACCCCTACGAGGGACCAGCTCTCGCTCATCCCAGGCAAAGCTCTTCTATGTCCTGGCACTCAAATAGTGGAACAAGCTTCCCCCCCATGTCAGGACAGCTGAGTCCCTGCCCATCTTCTGAAAATGTTTGAAAGCCCACCTCTTCAAAGAGTGTGTATATATATATATATATATATAAAAATATATACAGTTGAAGTCGGAAGTTTACATACACTTAGGTTGGAGTCATTAAAACTCATTTTTCAACCACTTCACAAATGTATTGTTAACAAACTATAGTTTTGGCAAGTGGGTTAGGACATCTACTTTGTGCATGACACAAGTACTTTTTCCAACAATTGTTTAGAGACAGATTATTTCACTGTATCACAATTCCAGTGGGTCCGAAGTTTACATACACTAACTTGACTGTGCCTTTAAACAGCTTGGAAAATTCCAGAAAATGATGTCATGGCTTTAGAAGCTTCTGACAGGCTAATTGACATAATTTGAGTCAATTGGAGGTGTACCTGTGGATGTATTTCAAGGCCTACCTTCAAACTCAGTGCCTCTTTGCTTGACATCATGGGAAAATCAAAAGAATTCAGCCAAGACCTCAGATTTGTTTTTTATACCTCCACAAGTCTGGTTCATCCTTGGGAGCAATTTCCAAACGCCTGAAAGTACCACGTTCATCTGTATAAACAATAGTACGCAAGTATAAACACCATGGGACCACGCAGCTGTCTTACTGCTCAGGAAGGAGACGCGTTCTGTCTCCTAGAGATGAACATACTTTGGTGCGAAAAGTGCAAATCAATCCCAGAACAACAGCAAAGGACCTTGTAAAGATGCTGGAGGACGCAGGTGCAAAAGTATCTATATCCACAGTAAAACGAGTCCTATATCGACATAACCTGAAAGGCCACTGCCGCCCCCCCTCACATACAAATCAAATAAAATTGTATTTGGCTTATGCGCAGAATACAACAGGTGTAGACCTTACCGTGAAATGCTTACTTACAAGCCCTTAACCAACAATACAGTTCAAGAAATAGAGTTAAGAAAACATTTACTAAATAAACTAAAGTAAACAAATCAAATCAAAAAGTTACAGAAGAAAATGACATAACAATAACGAGGCCATGTACATGGGGCTTCGGGGGTAAAGGTTAGTCAAGGTAATTTGTGAAGTGACTATGCATAGATAATAAACAGCGAGTAGCAGCAGTGTAAAAACAAAGGGTGTCAATAATATAAATTGTCCGGGTGGCCATTTGATTAATTGTTCAGCAGTCTTATGGCTTGGGGGTAGAAGCTGTTAAGGAGCCTTTTGCTTTTAGACTTGGCGCTCCGGTACCGCTTTCCGTGCGGTAGCAGAGAGAACAGTCTATGACTTGGGTGACTGGAGTCTTTGCCAATTTTTGGGGGGCCTTCCTCTGACACTGCCTAGTATATAGGTCCTGGATGTCAGAAAGCTTGGCCCCAGTGGTGTACTGGGCCATACACACTACCCTCTGTAGGGCCTTATGGTCAGATGCCAAGCAGTTGCCATACCAGGTGGTGATGCAACCAGTCAGGATGCTCTCGATGGTGCAGCTGTAGAACTTTTTGAGGAGCTGGGGACCCATGCCAAATCTTTTCAGTCTCCTGCGGGGGAAAAGGTTTTGTCATGCCCTCTTCACAACTGTCTTGGTGTGTTTTGACCATGATACTTCGTTTGTGATGTGGACACCAAGGAACTTTACTCTCGACCCGCTCCACTTCAGCTCTGTTGATGTTATTCGGGACCTGTTCGGCCCTCGTTTTCCTATAGTCCACGATCAGCTCATTTGTCTTGCTCACATTGAGGGAGAGGTTGTTTTCCTGGCATCACACTGCCAGGTCTCTGACCTCCTCCCTATAGGCTGTCTCATCGCTGTTGGTGATCAGGCCTACCACTGTTGTGTCGTCAGCAAACTTAATGATGGTGTTAGAGTCGTGCTTGGTCACGCAGTCGTGCGTGAACAGTGAGTATAGGAGGGGACTAAGCACACACCCCTAAAGGGCCCCATAGTTGAGGATCAGAGTGGCAGATGTGTTGTTGCCGACACTTACCACCTGCAGGGGGCCCGTCAGGAAGTCCAGGATCCAGTTCTGAGGAAGGTGTTTAGTCCCAAGGTCCTTAGCTTAGTGATGAGCTTTGTGGGTACCATGGTGTTGAATGCTGAGCTGTAGTCCATTTAACAGCATTCTCTCATAGGTGTTATTTTTATTCAGGTGGGAAAGGGCAGTGTGGAGTGGGTCTAGGGTTTCCGGCATGATGGTGTTGATGTGAGCCATGACCAGCCTTTCAAAGCACTTCATTGCTACCGACGTGAGTGCTACAAGGTAGTAATCATTTAGGCAGGTTACCTTCGCTTTCTTGGGCGCAGGGACTATGGTGGTCTGTTTGAAACATGTAGGTATTACAGACTCGGTCAGGGAGAGGTTGAAAATGTCAGTAAAGACACTTGCCAGTTGGTCCGCTGTTTAAAGGTCTTGCTCACATCGGCTACAGAAAGCGTGATCACACAGTCGTCCGGAACAGCTGATGCTCTCATGCATGCTTTCGTGTTGTTTGCTTTGAATCAAGCATACAAGGCATTTAGCTTGTCTGGTAGGCTTGCGTCACTAGGCAGCTTGCGGCTGGGTTTCCCATTCTACACAACATGTATCAACCCCTGTCAAAATGTCCATTAATTATAATCCACATACTAATTCACATGTCAAACTAAGATAGCAGATCTGTATGTGTTTTGTGTTTGTGAGGAGCACCCACGTCACAGCCTTAAGTACACACAGTAATTACACTGGCAGTTTTCTTGGACCTGTTGGCAGTAATATAAATGGAGATTGGTGAAGAAAGAGGCTGGCAGAGGGTCAAATGGATTTGCCATTCCACTCTGGAAAAGATTGTACTAATTGTCAAAGCCATTTTTAGAAACAGCAGTCCAAACTGATGCGTATCCCAGTATCCTAGGCTAAGCTAGTTCTCTTCACTGAAGCAAATAAAATATCCAGAAGTGATTAATCTCTAAAGAAACTAATTTAATGACAGTCTATGCAGCAACAATTGTGATGTGTCTTCTGTCTTGTGACAAAAAGCTATCTTCAGTAATCATAGGTGTACTAAATTGCCTCTAACCTTAAACACCTTTCCATTAGACACGATTGAGAGCTTTGTTGTGTCCGACATCAACCAAGAGCTTTAATAATTTCCCTGGAAGAGATAAAGGCACAGAGATATACGTATGTGTTCTATTTCTAGAAATGTCAGAACAAATTATTACCCATCGTCCATTGCATTTCACTTCACTTGCTTTGGTAAGAGATAATTGTGATATACAGAACTACAGTAACTTGAGAGATGAAAATGGTAATAGAAATGCTAAATGTCAAAGGGGAATACTGTATAAATGTTTTAAACACTGTACTTCTGTAAACAGACTTTAGCAATTTACATTGTTGGAACATGATTTACTCGGACGAGTGAGTAAGTACTTACTGGTTATCAAGTGTTTTCTTCTTTTTTACATGTTATTTATTGTTTTAATGTGTCTGACAATTTAAGAAATAGGCTTTTTGGTCTCTCTCCCAAAACTCGTGACTGCTTTTTGCCTTTATTTGTTTTAAGGAATGATATATTTCATTGCCCTGCTGTTTTATGGTCAGTTGGTGGAATGTGTCGACACATTGATATACTGAAACATTTAGTTATTGTTCGTGTAGTGCTAGTATAATATTTGGTAACAATTTAAATGAACTGTATATTATAATTACACATCTAGAAGTATATTATAAACATGACATTTATTGTAACACTTTCTTTTAAATCTGTGTTATGCATCAGGTCCCCATAAAGAAACGGTTGATCAGATATACAATTCTATCAACCTTGACACAGATTTCCTCTAGACTTGTCTGTCTGTATCATTACTTTATAGGCTGCTGAATGTCTCTTCCATGCTTCAGGGAGTGTGAAATAATCTGTGTGGGTGGACTAATTGACTACTTGATTGACTTCCCTGAAACAATTGATCCAGCCTAGCTGCAAGTCAACAGCGGACTCCGGGACTAAGGAGGGCTTTGTTTTCCCCCTGTTGTAGACACAATCCATGAGGGCCTAAACATGTCTCTGCATCGTGCCACTCAGGATTAGTCGAGATGGATGGACATTGAAAATAGAGAGGGTCTGGCGTTCACCCCTGGAGGACTCAGTCATGCTGAACACCGACATCTGAACGCAGTTCCTTTAGATATTGACTGAGATACACTCAGGCCCTCCGTTTCTGGACACAAACGCAGTCAAACACTTATTACCTGTCAGCTCAGTAGGCAGCAGGCAGACTGCATGCCTACTGCCTTGACTGCCGTAGTTCCTGCAGTCAAATTACCAAATTGCCCTCTAGTGGCCTCATGGGTGGAATGTTATTCATATTTTTCATAATTTCATCATTAATAAAACATTTTTTGGATTTTTTTATCCAGTGTTTCTATGTCAAACGGTTTTGTTAAATTTAATTATTCTATGATGTATATGAAATGTAATATATAATATTGGGATGCAAACTCAAAATTTAATAGATTTCAACTCTATATATCTGACATGGTACAGGTGTCTTTTATTTAAGCCCATAACCATCTGTGTGAGGTGAATACTTTTGCTCAGAGTAGATTTGTTTAAGACTACCAAGAAACACTCTGAGTGACCCTGACTTAGCCCACTGCAGTACATTAAATCAACTAATTTCTGTTTCAATAGCTCCTGAACATAAGGCAGACACAGTGATTTTCTGCTTTCATCCCTCAATGCTTTCTCAAGTAGCAGGTGTGTCTGTGTGTGTGTGCGTGCATAGAGGTTTGGTGCTGTTCTTACAAATAAGACAGTTGGTACTTATTTGGACCCAGTTCTAACAGAGGCTGTCACAGTGAGACGGTGGGTGCCAAGTCAGACAAACAAATGCTGCTGCAGCTGAGAGAGAGAGAGAGAAAGAGAGAGGCTTCATGTTAGCAGAGACAACTGTGTGTGTCTGAGACTGTTGGCTCTTTCTCTCTTTCTATCTCCGGCTTTCTCTCACTGATCCTATGGAACACCGGGGTCTAGTCTGGGATAATACCATGACAAATACATTTAGCACAATATGCACAATAGTAGGACCTGTGCACAACAACAAAACACAAATTGTAACAGGAGAGATCAGTTTGATGTGATGATAACAATGTCAATACAGTATGAAAATATTATACGGGGTCTTATTTAAGCCTTGATGCATCTATATCTCCTGGTGTGCTGGGGGATTTTCTACTGACGTGACTCCAGCGCTTCTCTCCCGGTTTCCAGTGGCCCCTACACCATGCTGACCTGTCAGTACGTTTACATGCACAATAAACACCTCACACTGCTTATCTTACTCTGCTTATCTTATTCTGATTATCTTATTCTGATTATAACCTTACGCCGATTAAGATAAGCAAAGTAAACATTAGCCAATTAAAACACCAGGATTTTTTAGGCAAACTTTTGAATTATTAAGACGTGAACATGTGAAGACTTGTGGAGGTCTTAATCAGAGTTCCGCCGGTGTATTTTATCTGAGTCAGATGCGTCCATGGAAACAGAATTATTAGAGAAATCATTCTTCTTGCAAAGCATGTAAACATTTTAATCAAACTATTATATTCATCTGAGTATTCACAATAATCGTATTATTGTGTGTATGTACACGTACGCACCCACGGTCCGTCTCTGTAACGATTCCATATTTACTCTTGACACACCCTCATTCATCCATTGCCATGGCAGCCTGTTACATGACATACATGACATGTATGACGCATTATCATCGCAGCTGTTTCCACGAGAGAAATCAATTTTGTCCTTAACTGATTTGCCTAGTTAAAAAAAAAAATCAATTAATCTTTCTCTGTCCATTCATCCATTCGGACCAAACCCTTGGACATCTACTGCCATACATCTCCAAGCAGGCTTTGGTTAATGAAGAGGCTGCGAGAAAATGTTTGTGTGGATTGGTGTTTGGGTTTATCCAGTCGAAGAATGAAATATCAAAGACAACTATCTGAATTTGTGCCTTAATCTGAATCGATTCCCAAACAATGAGGTGCATTACTTCCAAAAATGTGTATGGTAGTTCAGTGCTGTCCAGATTAGATTGAATACTGTATATGACATATGCTCGACAAACTGTTAGGATATGCATAGCATGCTATGCATATTTCCCCATTACTCAGTCTCCTGTCCTGGTGTGATTTGAGCAGGCTGCACAAGGGGAAGGAAAATCAATTAACCTTTAGGCAGCGTGAGCACCTTCCAACCAGCCGGGAGGGGAGGAAATGCATCTGGATTTAAAGGTTAGGGGATGTGTACTGATGGAGGAGAAATACACGCAGGGGCATATGTGATTTGTTACTGGATATACACAAATACACACTTGCAGACATGCAAAGAAAATACACACACACACACACACACATACACACAAACACACTCACTCTTGCTGAACTAACCTTGTGGGGGGACACATTTTATAACCATTCAAAATCCTATTTTCCTAAACCTAACCCTAACCCTTACCCTAACATTAGAGTTAGGGTTAAGGTTAGGGCCTAACCCTAACCTTAACCCTAAAACCTAACCTTAACCCTAAATCTAACTCTAACTCCTAACTTTCAACCTAAACCTAATTTTAACCCTAAAACAAATTCTGCTTAATCCTAAAACCACTAGAAATAGCATTTGACCTTGTGGGGACTAACAAAATGTCCCCAGTTGGTCCCAAAAAATTATAATTACTATTCTTGTGGGACTTCTAGTCCCCACAAGCATAGTTAAACACATCCACGCTAATTGACACATAATCATCTGCACGTTTAAAGAACAGTCCACATGCAATGTGTGTGTCGATTGTGGAAGTGTGGAACGAGACATAATACAAAACCTGAGCTTCATCCAAGCAAGAAGCCAAACTCTACATTAATTAAAAATAAACATTGAAATTAAATCACCTCTTCGTTTTGTTTATTTACAGTCCACACACTAATAAAACGTAAATGGGACAGAGAACTGCAACTCTTCTAACCTCAAAGACACCAACAACCTACATGACTGCAGCCAGTTCACCTTCAGCGGGGGCTATTCTCCGTGGCCGTGACTAAGTCCACATCTGGCGTGAGAAGAAGACCAGTAGCCAAGTGTGGTGCAGGACAGCCAACCCAGCCAGGTGGATAAACATGGAGCCTCAGCCAGCCACATGCATACTGCTGCTTTCTTAATAACTGCCAGAATAAATGGAATTAGGGATTTAGTGATTAAATCATATTTACTCAGGTTCAGGAAATTCAGTTATTTAATCGAAAACTCTCCAAAATCGTATTACAAGGAAAACAAAGAGGTGATTTAATTTCAAGTTGCGTTACTTGCCTTACCATATTGCCAGAAGTATGCAAGTACACTACATGGCAAAAAGTATGTGGAGCCCATCTCATTCCAAAATCATGGGCATTAATATGGAGTTGGTCCCCCCAATGATGCCATAACAGCCTCCACTCTTCTGGGAAGGCGTTCAAATAGATGTTGGAACATTGCTGCGGGGACTTGCTTTCATTCAGCCACAAGAGCATTAGTGAGGTCGGGCACTGATGTTGGGTGATTAGCCTTGGCTCGCAGTCAGCGTTCCAATTCATCCCAAAGGTGTTCGATGGGGTTGAGGTCAGGGCTCTGTGCAGGCCAGTCAAGTTCTTCCACATCGATCTCGTCAAACCATTTCTGTATGGACCTCACTTTGTGGGGGCATTGTCATGCTGAAACAGGAAAGGGCCTTCCCCAAACTGTTGCCACAAAGTTGGAAGCACAGTATCGTCTGGAATGTTATTTTATGCTGTAGCATTAAGATTTCCCTTCACTGGAACTAAGGGGCCTAGCCTGAACCATGAAAAACAGGCCCAGACCATTATTCCTCCTGCACTAAACTTTACAGTTGGCACTATGCATTGGGGCAGGTAGCGTTCTCCTGGCCAGATTCCTCCATCAGACTGCCAGATGGTGAAGCGTGATTCATCACTCCAGAGAACACGTTTCCACTGCTCCACAGTCCAATGGCGGCGAGCTTTACACCACTCCAGGCGACGCTTGGCACTGCACATGGTGATCTTAAGCTTGTGTGCGTCTGCTCGGCCATGGAAACCCATTTCATGAAGCTCCCAATGAACAGTTCTGATGTTGCTTCCAGAGGCAGTTTGGAACTCAGTAGTGAGTTCAGCACTCGGCGGTCCCGTTCTGTGAGCTTGTGTGGTCTACCACTTTGCGATTGAGTTGTTGTTGCTCCTAGACGTTTCCACTTCACAATAACAGCACTTACAGTTGACCGGAGCAGCTCTACAGGACAAAAATCAGACTAACTGACTTGTTGGAAAGGTGGAATCTTATAACAGTGCCACGTTGAAAAGTAACTGTAATGTTTGTAAGTAATGTTTGTCTATGGAGATTGCATGGGGTGTGCTCGATTTTATGCATCTGTCAGCAACGGGTGTGGCTGCAATAGCCGAATCCACAAATTTGAAGAGTTGTCCACATACTTCTGTATATCTAGTGTATGTCAGCAAGTAAAGTTGAAGTCGGAAGTTTACATACACCTCAGTCAAATACATTTAAACTCAGTTTTTCACAATTCCTGACATTTAATCCTAGTAAATATTCCCTGTCTTAGGTCAGTTAGGATCACCACTTTATTTTAAGAATGTGAAATGTCAGAATAATAGTAGAGAGAATGATTTATTTCAGCTTTTATTTCTTTCATCACATTCCCGGTGGGTCAGAAGTTTACATACACTCAATTAGTATTTGGTAGCATTGTCTTTAAATTGGTTAACCTGGGTCAAACGTTTCGGGTAGCCTTCCACAAGCTTCCCACAATAAATTGCGTGAATTTTGGCCCATTCCTCCTGACAGAGCTGGTGTAACGGAGTCAGGTTTATAGGCCTCCTTGTTCGAACACGCTTCTTCAGTTCTTCCCACAAATTTTCTATAGGATTGAGGTCTTTTGTGATGGCCACTCCAATACCCTGACTTTGTTGTCCTTAAGCCATTTTGCCACAACTTTGGAAGTATGCTTGGGGTCATTGTCCATTTGGAAGACCCATTTGCAACCAAGCTTTAACTTCCTGTCTTAAGATGTTGCTTAAAATATATCGTCATAATGTTCCGTCCTCATGATGCCATCTATTTTGTGAAGTGCACCAGTTCCTCCTGCAGCAAAGCACCCCCACAACATGATGCTGCCACCCCCGTACGTCACAGTTGGGATGGGGTTCTTCGGCTTGCAAGCCTCCCCCTTTATTCCTCCAAACGTAACGATGGTCATTATGGCCAAACAGTTCTAGTTTTGTTTCATCAGAGGACATTTCTCCAAAAAGTACGATCTTTGTCCCCTATGTGCAGTTGCAAACCGTAGTCTGGCTTTTTTATGGCGGTTTTGGAGCAGTGGCTTCTTCCTTGCTAAGCAGCCTTTCAGGTTATGTCGATATAGGACTCGTTTGACTGTGGACATAGATACTTTTGTACCTGCGTCCTCCAGCATCTTCACAAGGTCCTTTGCTGTTGTTTTGGGATTGATTTGCACTTTTCACACACAATGTACGTTCATCTCTAGGAGACAGAACGCGTCTCCTTCCTGAGCGGTATGACGGTTGCGTGGTCCCATGGTGTTTATACTTGCGTACTATTGTTTGTACAGATGAACGTGGTACCTTCAGGCATTTGGAAATTGCTCCCAAGGATAAACCAGACTTGTGGAGGTCTACAATTATTTTTCTGAAGTCTTGACTGATTTCTTTTGATTTTCCCATGATGTCAATCAAAGAGGCACTGAGCATGAAGGTAGGCCTTTAAATACATCCACAGGTACACCTCCAACTGACTCAGATGATGTCAATTAGCCTATCAGAAGCTTCTAAAGCCATGACATAATTTTCTGGAATTTTCCAAGCTGTTTAAAGGCACAGTCAACTTAGTGTATGTAAAGTTCTGATACAGTGAATTATAAGTGAAATAATCTGTCTCTAAACAATTGTTGGAAAAATTACTTGTCATGCACAATGTAGATGTCCTAACCAACTTGCCAAAACTATAGTTTGTTAACAATACATTTGTGGAGTGGTTGAAAAATGAGTTTTAATGACTCCAACCTAAGTGTATGTAAACTTCCGACTTCAACTGTAATTATGATATGAAAGATACTGCAATAGACTTGAGCAATGATTGTTTTCATCAATTGTGCAATGAATGATTAGTGTGCTAATTTCCGAAGTTTCCCGGTGTCAGAGGAAAGCCCATAAAATTGTCAGAGACTCCAGTCACCTAAGTTATAGACTGTTTTCTCTGCTACCGCATGGCAAGCGGTACCGGGAGTGCCAAGTCTAGAACCAAAAGGCTCCTCAACAGCTTCTACCCCCAAGCCCTTAGACTGCTGAACAATTCATGCAAATTGCCACTGGACAATTTATGTTGACCCCCATAGTCACTTCGCTGCCTACATGTACAGATTACCTCAACTAGCCTGTACCCCTGCACACTGACTCGGTACCGGTGCCCCCTGTATATAGCCTCGTTATTGTTATTCTTATTGTGTTACTTTTTATTATTTATTTTTCATTTTAGCCTACTTGGTAGTTTGATTTTATTTGATTTAATTTGTGGATCTTTCCTCATATCAACCTTTAACAATTTCCCTGAAGCATTCATACACTGTGGCAATAGTCAACTGAAGCTCAAGCAATCACACTGTGCATTCTGCAGTAAACATCTGCTACATGCCAAATAATCAATAACACCACCGTGTTGGAAAACCACCAACACTAGACAGACTTACCTGTCCCATTAATTTTTGCCATTTCTGTATAGCTAATGGACAATGGACTCAAAGAGGTACAGCAGGAAAGTGTGGTTCCTTGCCATGCGGTTCCCTGTGAGGTTCATTCTGAACTTGGGCTAATAAGAGGAGAAAATGGCTGGGCTTTCAATGGCACTCCAACTGGGCCCATGTTCACCAGAGATATCATTACATTCCTGTACATGCTTATGATGGTGGGGACAAGTTAAGCCATAGGGATGGAGGGTGTGGGGGGGTCTGCAATATGGTTCATTTCCTCCCTTTGGTGCCATAATGCTAGGCTACACACCATGTTAAAATGCTATGCCAGCTCCTTGTTAGTAGAGCAATGTACCATACATGGCGAGCTCATCATGATTGAGGCACATTACTCAACAGTGAGCAACTGCAGATCTACCACTGTCTGCAGGAGAAGTTTTCGCTGATGCATTTTTGTGCGGTTTACAATCTCCTGTCCCTGAATGACAGGTCTCCAGCAGTGAACAACGACAACCACTGAGGATGTCAATATACTGATCTAAGTCATAAGTAGACCGTCAATATTCCGTAGACAGGGCATCACGACAAGGGATACTTTTGTCACACCCTGATCTGTTTCACCTGTCCTTGTGCTTGTCTCCTCTCCCCTTCAGGTGTCGCCCATCTTCCCCACTTATCCCCTGGGTATTTATACCGGTGTTTTCTGTCTGTCTGGGCCAGTTCGTCTTGTTTGTTCAAGCCTACCATCGTTTTGTGTCTCAGCTCCTGCTTTTTCCAGTCTCTCTTTTCTCACCCTCCTGGTTTTGACCCCTGCCTGTCCTGACTCCGAGCCTGTCTGCCTGACCACTCTGCCTGAGCCTGCCTGCCATCCTGTACCTTTGCCCCTACTCTATCGACCTCTGCTTGACCTGACCCTGGGCCTGCCTTGTGTCAAAGATCTCAGTGAGCAGGTAGAAAGAGTCAGGCGCAGGACAACAGAGATGAGTATTCACGTAATATTTTACTCAAAATCCAAACTACCAAAATTGGTAGTACAAATATAAGCTCACATAACAAAGAACCTCTAACATAAAATAAACACGCACAAAACCATGGGGGAAACAGAGGGTTTAAATAAGGAACATGTAATTATGGGATAGGAACCAGGTGTGTATAATGAAGACAAAAAAACATAGAAAATGAAAAGTAGATCGGCCGTAGCTAGAAGACCGGTGACGTCAACCGCCGAACGCCGCCCGAACAAGGAGAGGGACCGACCTCGGCGGAAGTTGTAACACCTTGGGTCTTGCCTGAAACCTGATAACTTCAGGATTTTGGAAATTAGTTCGCATTGGCTCGCAAATCAACCACTAACGTCCTTCATACTGGACACAGAGACATACAAATGATATCCACGAGTTCTGACTCTGGGGAAGTAGATAAAGGGCCTTTTAAAGTTCGAAATACATTGTGTACAGACTGAAATGGCAAGCCCTATGAGTCACCCTGTGATAGAGAGGACCCTGATCAGCTCCTCCTCTGAAAGGCCCTGGAATTATTTTAAGAAAAAACGTCAGAGCCTCCATTTTACCCCAGTAATGAATAACAAAGACGAGTCATCATGCATATAATACATACAAATAAGGCTAGTTTAGTTATCATGAGATGAGGTATGATTAAATACATGATCCCAGCACACTGCTGCTCCTATCACAGGGTGACTCATAGGGCTTGCCATTTCAGTCTGCACACAATGTCTTTCGAACTTTAAGTACAGCTAAGTATCTTGGTCATGTTCTTTTATTCAGTCCTTTTTTTACTCATGTCCGACAATTACTTACATTATTACTCACCTCATTACCAATTTGGCCTATCCCTTCTGTGATTACCAGTTAAATTCTAGAATATTCTACTATTGAAGATTAGCTATCACCCTTATGCTAATATAGAAAGGGCTTCCATGAAGAGAAAGTGTTTCTCTATAGATGTGTTAATAAAGAAACCAGCACAGTGTTCTTAAACACTCAATGCCTTCTCCAGCAGTTTAGGACAAGGGTGAACAGTACAAGTACTGTCCATCATGCCATACCATGATTGCACAAAGGAAAATAATGTGGTCATCAACAGCAAATGATACAAAAAAAGTTTCAGCCTTTCACCCTTTCATCCAGTAAAATAATGTAATACACCGTATCTATCGAAATAGTTGGAAGTGTTGTAAATTCTAGTACGATTTCTAAAGGAGTAGAAAGGATAAAGTATTTTTGCTCTCAGAGGACAAAACACAGAACAAAAAGCTGGACAATCTTTAACCCGCCGCACATTTAGCCCTTTTGGTTTCCTCTGAGCACTTTATTAGAGACTTTAGACGTATAAAAACATCAAACACAAATGGAGAAAACACTCCAGAAACATGAGACAGAACTCTGGTCTTTGCCCGAGCAGCTGTCCACACACTATCTGCTACTCTATTCATTTCCAAATCCATTTCCTCCTGATGAGGTGATCGAAGAAAAAGGAGATTGATACAGCCTGTTAGTGGCCTTTCCCTCAGCTGGGATTACGAGGCGCTGCTATCCGTCCATCCCCTCACTGTAGATTATTGTCCAGGCTGTTGTGGCATGCTTCACACATGGCTTAAGAAGGGTGGGAGAGGCGATAGCATCATGACACTATCTGACCAGACGGCAGGCCAGAGGACCTGGCTGAGATGTGCCCCTCGTCTCTCGTCCGTCTCTCTGTCAGGCCAGGGTGGTGTTTCTCAGACCCTCCAGAAATCAGGGAGCATCAGGGAATCAACAGATGGGAGTAAATGTCATTATCTTTGTGCTACCTCTGCCAGCTTATCTCTGGGCTGTAGACAGGGGAGAAAGGAGACAGGCAAGGAAAGGCAATTATAGAACAATGAGAAGGGTCTAAACTGCCACCTCGTGAGCTGGGTCTGTTCCACTTATCTCTCCAGGCACATGACTGAGCAGTTGATTGACTACCATCATGGTCAACCATTGACAACACAATACGCTCATCCAGTCCTACTCGACACTTAGAGTAGATAGATACCTAACATGAACCACCTCAGTAGTGATTGACTTCTCGTCACAGAGAGAAGGGGTGTTACATGGGTCCTTGTGTCCGGCAGAACAGGTGACGTGTATCTTACATAACTTCAGTCTCGTTGCATAACACTTTACACTTCCTTACATAACAAACATGGAGGATCGGTTAGGCACTACCCTTAGCCTCCACCACCCCAGCTTTCACCTCTACTTCTCCAGAAACAACCTCCAGGCCACCAAAGCGGACAACCACCTCAGAAGTGTCCTTTGAAGGGGAGATTCAGCGGGTGGCTTCTCCCTTCACACAGAGATCTGAGCCAGGATATATGAATAGGCTTTCTCTCTCTTGGTGGTTGGTGGTGAAGGTGCGGGGGAAGGGAGATACGTGGGGGCTGAGTGTGAATACAAATATCAGTCGATATGGTTTCAAGACTCGTTTGTCTTGGTAAGTAAGCCAGTCTTTGGTAAGCCAGTCGCTTGTACTTGTGTGTCTGTCAAATAGACCTCTGTTTTATTTTAAGGAACATAAAGACAGGGAACAAGAAGAGATTATATGTTCCAGGCTGTAAATTTGTTCTCATTGTCTCTCCTCTGATGGGAGCTCAGTGATGGTGTGCAGGGGGAAAGAATGCACAACGAAAGGTTGAATATATGAAAGAGCTTTAAATAGTGATGCCTCCTCATTCTTAAGGGCTTTGCTCCTACTCAGTTTGTTTTGTGCCCTTTCCGCCATGTCTAGTACTGCTATCATCTGGAGGAGGATGTGCAACGTTGTGTAACTGTGATATTTCAATAGAAAAACATTCAGCTTCATTCACAGACATGCACACCTTGAATAAACTTTATTTCAGATGTGATTTAACGCTTTGTACAAAGTTTATTGTCATAGTCTCTGTCTAAAGAGATGTATCCACTCCCAAGGCTGACAAATGAATTGCTACCCACTGGGCACACACTGGTTGAATCAACATTGTATCTACGTCATTTCAATGATATTACGTTGAACCAACATGGAATAGCCATTTAATTGACGCCTGTACCCTGTGTGTACTGTCTGCAACAGTTGCTGGGTGATTCTCATAAAACCAGCTTTAACCATGTTAGTAGCAAATTGAGTTAGAAAACTATGATGCATCTGCAACAATGAAGTACAGTACACTACATTACCAAAAGTACATGGACACATGCTCGTCAAACATCTCATTCCAAAACCATGGGCATTAATATGGAGTTGGTCCACCTTTGCTGCTATAACATCCTCCTCTTTTCTGGGAAGGCTTTCCACTAGATGTAGGAACATTGCTGCGGGGACTTGCTTCCATTCAGCTACAAGAACGTTAGTGAGGTCGGGCACTGATGTTGGTCGATCACGCCTGGCTCGCAGTCACCGTTCCAATTCATCCCAAAGGTGTTCGATGGGGTTGAGGTCAGGGTTCTGTGCAGGCCAGTCAAGTTCTTCCACAAAAATCTATACAGACCATTTCTGCATGGACCTCGCTTTGCGCACTGGGACATTTATTTTACATGTTTTTATTTCACCTTTATATAACTAGGCACGTCAGTTAAGAACAAATTCTTATTTACAATGACGGCCTACACCGGCCAAACCCGGACAACGCTGGGCCAATTGTGCGCCGCCCTATGGGACTCCCAATCACGGCTGGTTGTGATACAGCCTGGATTCGAACCAGTGTCACCTAAAACCCTCACAAATTTTTACAGATGCACAATTGAAAGCATCTTGTCGGGCTGTATCACCGCCTGTTACGGCAACTGCACCGCCCGCAACCGCAAGGCTCTCCAGAGGGTGGTGAGGTCTGCCCAATGCATTACTGGGGGCAAACTACCCGCCTTCCAGGACACCTACAGCACCCAGTCACAGGAAGGCCAAAAAGATCATCAAGGACATCAACCACCTGAGCCACTGCCTGTTCACCCCGCTATAATCCAGAAGGCGAGGTCAGTACAGGTGCATCAAAGTTGGGGCCGAGAGACTGAAAAACTGCTTCTATCTCAAGGCCATCAGACTGTTAAACAGCCATCACCACTAGCACATTAGAGACTGCTGCCTATAGGCATCGACTAGGAATCACTGGCCACTTTAAGGAATGGAACATTAGTCACTTAATAAGGTTTACATATCTGGCATTACTCATCTCATGTGTATATACAGTTTTCTAAACTATTCTACGGTATCTCATTCACTTAATAATGCTTACATATCTTGCATTACTCATCTCATATGTATATACTGTTTTTCTATACTATTCTACTTTATCTTAGTCCGTTCCGCTCTGACATCGCTCGTACTTGTTAGATATTACTGCACTATCGGAGCTAGAAGCACAAGCATTTCGCTACATCCGCAATAACATCTGCTAATCAAGTGTATGTGTGTCACGACTTCAGCCGAAGTCGGTCCCTCTCCTTGCTCGGGCGGCGTTCGGCGGTCGACGTCACCGGTTTTCTAGCCATCGCCGATCCACTTTTCATTTTTCCATTGTTTTTGTCTTGTTTTACACACCTGGTTTCAATCCCACAATTACTTGTTCATTATTTAACCCTCTGTTCTCCCATGTTTGTTTGTGAGTGATTGTTTTATTGTATTGCGGTCTGTATTTTGGCTTGGATGTTTTTGCAGTTTGTTAATATTTTGAGTAAAATTGGCTATATTTACTCATATCTGCTGTCCTGCGCCTGACTCCTCTACACCAGCAACACACAGACGCTTTACAGAATCACTCACCCACTATGGAGTCAGCAGGAGCAGACACCCTCCCTGTGGTGGTAGAGGAGCATGTCCAGCAGCACACAATCATGTTACAACATCTGGGCACCGCAGACGATGGACCGAATAGAGAGAGAAAGAGGTCTTCCAGCGCCTCCACCAGCCCCACTACAGCAGGTCCCACTGTACACCCCTCCTTCACACGGTTCCAGTGGGATTCGGCTCGCACTCCCGAGGGAGAATGATTGGACGGCTGCCGGATGCCAGGGGTTCTTACTCCAGCTGGAACTCTACCTGGCGACCGTCCACCCGGCTCCTTCGGGATGTGAGAGTGTGTCCGCCCTCGTCTCCTGCCTCTCAGGCAAAGCCCTGGAATGGGCCAACACCATATGGACCATTACGCAGAGTTCACCTGCCGCTTTGGGGCAGTTAGTGATCGATCCGGCTGGACAATCTGCTGGTTACCCACGGACATCCGGATCGGGGTCTGTTAGTTCCATCCCCCAGCACCTCCGCTCCGATGCCTATGGAGCTGGGAGGTGCTGCGCTTAGGGCGACCGGAGGAGGGGCCATTCCCTGCACCATTTGTGGCCGTAGAAGACGGCATTTAGCATTTAGTACCTCCATCAGTCTTCCAGGCCTTTGTTGACGAGATTTTCCGGGACCTGCACGGGCAGGGTGTAGTGGTGTACATCGACGACATTCTGATATACTCCGTTACACGCGCCGAGCATGTGTCCCTGGTGCGCAGGGTGCTTGGTCGATTGTTGGAGCATGACCTGTACGTAAAGGCTGAGAAATGTCTGTTCTTCCAACAGTCCGTCTCCTTCCTAGGGTACTGCATTTCCACGTCAGGGGTGGAGATGGAGAGTGACCGCATTTCAGCCGTGCATAATTGGCCGACTCCCACCACGGTAAAGGAAGTGCAGCGGTTCCTAGGGTTTTCCAACTACTACCGGAGGTTTATCCGGGGCTTTGGTCAGGTAGCGGCTCCAATTACCTCACTGCTGAAGGGGGGACTGGTGCGACTGCAGTGGTCGGCTGAGGCGGACAGGGCTTTTGGTCACCTGAAGGCTCTGTTTACCTCGGCTCCCATGCTGGCTCATCCGGATCCCTTTTTGGCATTCATAGTGGAGGTGGATGCTTCCGAGGCTGGGATAGGAGCCGTTCTCTCTCAGCGCTCGGGTACGCCACCGAAGCTCTTCTTTTCAAAGAAGCTCAGCCCGGCGGAGCGAAACTATGATGTGGGGGACCGGGAGACTGAACCCTCGCCAGGCAAGGTGGGCCATGTTTTTTTACCCATTTTGTTTTCACCCTGTCCTACCGACCAGGTTCCTAGAACGCTAAGGCAGACGCACTGTCCCGGATGTATGACACAGAGGAGCGGTCCATGGATCACACTCTCATACTCCCGGCCTCTTGCCTGGTGGCACCGGTAGTGTGGGAGCTGGACGCGGACATCGAGCAGGCGTTACGTACAGAGCCCACTCCCTCTCAGTGTCCACCTGGGTGTCTATAAGTTCCGTCTGCTGTCCGCGACCGGTTGATCTATTGGGCCCACACGTCACCCTCCTCTGGTCATCCAGGCATCGGTCGGACAGTGTGCTGTCTTAGTGGGAAGTACTGGTGGTCCACCTTGGCCAAGGACGTGAGGGTTTATGTTTCCTCCTGCTCGGTGTGGAGGCCCTGTTCACACATGTCTTCCGGCACTATGGGGTGCCTGAGGATATAGTCTCTGATCGGGGTCCCCAGTTCACGTCCAGGGTACGGAGGGCGTTTATGGAGCTTCTGGGGGTCTCGGTCAGCCTCACCTCAGGTTTTTACCCCGAGAGTAATGGGGAGGTGGAGATACGTACATATTCCATAAAAAATCTGGAATTTCCAGCTACAATAGTCATTTACAACATTAACAATGTCTACACCGGGAGTATGAGAGTGTGATCCATGTTCCTTATCCTACCTCATTTGCACACGTTGTATATAGATTAGTTTAGTTTTTCTACTGTATTATTGACTGTATGTTTGTTTCACTCCATGTGTAACTCTGTGTTGTTGTATGTGTCGAACTGCTTTGCTTTATTTGGCCAGGTCGCAGTTGTAAATGAGAACTTGTTCTCAACTTGCCTACCTGGTTAAATAAAGGTGAAATAAAAAAATAAATTAAAAAAATACACTGTATTTCTGATCAATTTGATGTTGTTTTAATGGACAAAAAATGTGATTTTCTTTCAAAAACAAGGACATTTCTAAGTGACCCCAAACTTTTGAACGGTAGTGTAAGTTAACCCCAAATCAATGTAGTTCTCATCATATTTGCTCCTCTTCAATGGTCCAACATCCCTGTCTGTTGTTCGGTGCTTTCCCGGGTGAGGGGGCAGTAGCTTTCAGGTGCATCAGATTCACAACTGTCAGTGTCCATGCTAGCTGGGCTAACAACAAATGTAGATTTACTGATGCTAGCATTGGATGTGCTCGTAGAAGCAGAACAACTTGTGTCGTCAACAGGTGTAGTACTGCTGGTAGTAGCAGTACTACCAGTAGAGCTGGTATATGTCTCTATGGCCTTACTTTTTTAACTATTTATCAATTTTAGAGCAAATGGAATGAGCAGCAGCTACGTTTGGCTACATACGGACCGTTAGTGGAATTCCCGTGAGAGAGTAACGGTTAATGTGATTGGATGTTAATTATTTGACTAGGCTACCTGTATTTGACATTGTGTTATTATTTCGCTGAACAAATTACATTTTTGGCAGTGAAACGATGCTACTCAGGCGAGAAAAAAACCCTCACCCAAACGTATAGGCCGGTTGGAAAATATAAATGGACTGTTTTTGTCACGTTCAGGCCTGATATTTATAGGCTGGAGTGTTTAGTTTAGTTTTGGTGTAGGTTTTTTTTGTTCTAGGTGTTGTATTTCTATGTTGGGGAAATGGTTCCCAATTAGTGGCAGCTGAGTGTCGTTACCTCTAATTGGGAACCATATATATGTTTGTAGTTTTCAGAGGGGTTTTGTGGGTTATTGTTTGTTCATAGCTTTGTTAGTTCACTTGTTATGTTCAACGGTACGATCTTCGTTCATGTTGTTTATTGTTTTGGCCAGTTACGTTATTTAATAAAGAATGTATACTGGATATCTCGCTGCGCCTTGGTCTGTCCCTCACGGAGATCGTGACAGAATAACCCACCAACAAAGGACCAAGCAGCGAGAGAACCGGGAGTACTGGACCTGGGAGGAGGAATTGTTTAGAGGGGGACCCTGGGCCCAGCCTGGAGAGTATCGCCGTCCAAGAGAGGAGCTGGAAGCAGCGGCGGCGGAGCGGCGATACTATGAGGAATTATATTGAGCATGGAACCCAGAGAGAGAAAGGTTTGTTAGACCTCGCCTGGCTAGGAAGCCCGAAAGGTAGCCCCCCAGGGGCGGCAGGTAGCCTAGTGGTTAGAGCGTTGGACTTGTAACCGGAGGGTTGCAAGTTCAATCCCCGAGCTGACAAGGTAAAAATCTGTTGTTCTGTCCTTGAACAAGGCAGTTAACCCCACTGTTCCCCGGGCGCCAAGACGTGGATGTCGATTAAGGCAGCCCCCGCACCTCTCTGATTCAGAGGGGTTGGGTTAAATGCGGAAGACACATTTCGTTGAAGGCATTTGGTTGTACAACTGACTAATAATGGTGACTTTGACAAAACTTTTTGGGGGCACACGGGAGTTTGGCCGGTTCAGGATGGACTCCTGAGCCAACTCCTCGTGCTCTCTGGAGGAGCTTGAGGAGCGCCGCACTGGTAAGACGTCGTGCTATGCAGTTTTGTGCACGGTGTCTCCAGTGCGCGTTCACAGCCCGGTGCGAGAGATTCCAGCGCCACTCATCTGTCAGGGGAGGGTGAGTGTGCAGCCTGGAGGAGTGGTGCCGGTTCAGCGCTCCTGGTCTCCGGTGTGCCTCCTTGGACCAGGATATCCTGCACCGGTTCTGCGTACAGTGTCTCCGGTGCGTGTCCAGAGCCCGGTGCGTGAGATTCCAGCTCCACTCATCTGTCAGGGGAGGGTGAGTGTGCTGCCTGGAAGAGTGGTCCCGTCTCTGCGCGCTAGGTCTCCAGTACACCATCTGTGACCAAGATATCCTGCACCGGTTCTGCGTGTGGGGTCTCCGGTTTGCATCCACAGCCCAGTGCGTGACATTCCAGCTCCCATCATCCGTGAGGCAAGGGTGAGTGAACAGCCGGGGAGAGAAGTACCGGCTCCACGCACCAGGTCCCCTGTACGCTTAGATAGCCCAGTATGTCCAGTCCCTGCTCTGCGCACCAGGCCCCCTGTGCGCTTAGAGAGTCCAGCACGTCCTGTTCCGGCTCCGCGCTCCAGGATCCCTGTGCCTGTCGTGGACCCAGCACGTCCTGTCCCTGTTCCCGCTCCAGGATTCCTGTGCGCGTCGTGAATCCAGCACGGCCCGTTCCTGCTCCCCGCACCAGAGTCCCAGTGCACGTCATGAGCCCAGTACGGCCTGTTCCGGCCCCCCGCACCAGAGTCCCAGTGCGCGTCATGAGTCAAGTATGGCCCGTTCCTGCTCCCCGCACCAGGGTTCCCAGTCCGGAACCTCCAGAGAGGGTTCCCAGTCCGGAACCTCCAGAGAGGGTTCCCAGTCCGGAACCTCCAGAGAGGGTTCCCAGTCCGGAACCTCCAGAGAGGGTCCCCAGTCCGGAACGCCCAGAGAAGGTCCCCAGTCCGGAACGCCCAGAGAAGGTCCCCAGTCCGGAACGCCCAGTGAGGGTCCCCAGTCCAAAACAAACTGTTCCGGCAAATAGCCCAGGGCCTCCGGTGTGGGACCCCGAGCCAGCACGGCCGGCACCGGAGCCGCCACCTGGGACAAGGAGGCCCACCGAAGACCCCCAATGGAATTTTGGCGTGGTCGGAGTCCGCGCTTTGGGGGTACTGTCACGTTCAGGCCTGAATTTTATAAGCTGGCGTGTTTCGTTTTGGTGTAGTTTTTTTTTTTGTTCTAGATCTATTTCTATGTTGGGGTAATGATTCCCAATTAGAGGCAGCTGAGTGTCGTTACCTCTAATTGGGAACCATATATATGTTTGTAGTTTTCAGAGGGGTTTTGTGGGTTATTGTTTGAGCATAGCTTTGTTTTGTGTTTCATGTTATGTTCTTTGTTGCGATCTTCGTTCGTTTTGTTATTTTTCCCAGTTACGTTTCATTTAAATAAAGATGTATACTGGATGCCTCGCTGCGCCTTGGGATGTCCCTTCTGAAGATCGTGACAGTTTTAAAAATATATATACTTCTTCACATTTTAAATGTGAATCACATTTTTATTTGGCGTACCCCCAACGGCATTGCGCGTACCCCAGTTTGGGAATACCTGCCATAACGCATCTGGATTAAATTCTCTGGTCATTTTAGACAATTTTACTTTAAACTCAAAATATGTTGCTGTAGTTTGTCCATAAATACTAGTTGAAGATCTCTAACTTTAATATTTATTACGTAAAAACAATGTCTCATTACCGTAAAACTTTTTAAAATAAACCTATATTTATGACGCTTCATCTAGATAAGTAGTCATGAGATGAGCACAAGTTAAGTTAAGTTAATTTCAAATAAAAAAAATATATATTGGTCACATACACATGGTTAGCAGATGTTAATGTGAGTGTAGCGAAATGCTTTCTTCAGAATGTGCCGTTACACCCCCTTTACCTACCACACTTGACCTCATTACCGAAATGACTTGGGAAAAGGTCAGAGAACCAACATGGAGGCATGAATGGAATTAGTGATGTGGTCAATGGTGAAGGTGCATAAAGATGCAGATGCAGATATGACGTCATTGTTTTACCACTATCCACTGAGTTTTTAAACTACGGTGTGCGACATGGTTCAATGCACTAATATACATTATACTTTCTTTTCATATTGCCGCCGTCCTGGAGCTAGAATTGGGATCATATATCCTGTGCTAATGATGACACAAATAAGAGTAAAGTAGAGCAATGTATAATAGAGCGAACTTAGCAAACAAGGCGTTTGTGGTAAATGCATGGGGGCCGCCATCTTTATGAACCGTTGCTATTGTTTGCTGACTTATAATGGCTGTCTCCTATTACTTGCATATTAAACTAAGGGCCTCTCATTACCGAAACACAGATTTCTCATTAACACATTTTTAGGTCAGTTTCGATAATGAGAACCTTAATTTAGGTAACTGTAACGCCCAGGCCCGAGATTACAGGCTGGAGCGTTTTGGTTTTGTCTTGGTGTAGGGTTTGTTTGTTCTAGGTGTCATAGTTCTATGTTGGGTAATGGTTCCCAATTAGAGGCAGCTGTGTGTCGTTGTCTCTAATTGGGAACCATATTTAGGTAGGTAGGTTTCACTCTGGGTTCGTGGGTTATTGTGAGTTCATAGCTGTTTTGTCATGTCAGTTATGGTCTTCGTTATGTTCTCCGTTTATTGTTTTGTTCCGTCTCGTTCCTGTGTTATCATTAAATATGTATTCTGGCTACATCGCTGCGTCTTGGTCTGTCCCTTCGGAAGATAAACGTGACAGTAACGATAATAAGCTCATTCTAATGTATAGTCAATGGGTGTGCTGTGCTGGTAACTTTATTTTACTACAGTAGGACCACTGCTTACACCTGTTGTTTAGATTTTTTGTAAAACATTCGTTATTTGACTAAGTAGGGTTTGCCAAGAAATATGGGGTGTATAAACCCCATTTAATTTACTTAAACCCACAATCTGGAGTTTGTGTTTCAGCAAAGACAAACCCTGATTTGGTCAGTGCTTATATTTGTCCTATTTCATGTTTTTTTTGCATATCCCAACTCTCCCTGAGACACCCTCAGAGAGTGGGGTCACAGCCAGGGTCAGCTCTGGGATTCGAGTTACTGGCCCAAAGCTCTAACCACTAGGCTACCTGCCGCCCATTTGATATCCGTTTTAGCACTTACCTATACAGTTGTTTGATATCCCAAGACAGTTTTTGGTCCAAATCCCACATATTTAGATACTTTATAGGCATATCATGTTATGCCATTTGCCAATAGGATCCCATTCAATCCAGAAATACATCTAAAATACCTTACAACCCCACATATTCACATCCTAATACACCAATATTACCTGTAAGGACCTTGGAGAAATTACTTTTTCTTAAAATAAAACTACTTTCCTACCCTTTTGACTTGCATGCATGTAAAGTCTGAAAGACAAGCACATAATTACAGTAATTCTTATAAATAAGGGTATTTTAGTCAATTGCATTAAGATCAGTGATTTTAGTATTATGCAAATCATTTGGGATTAACAAATGACACAGTTTGATGATGTATTGGGTGACTGAATCTCTAATAGAGCTCAGTACAGTTTTTCAATGGAATACCAAACTGCAACACACATTACCGAAACATTCATTGTTATCTCCAGAAGCTGCTTATCATTCAAATAATGCACCAATATTTAGGAAATATTAGTAAAAATACAACTTATTCTTTAGCGATTATGGCTTAATTTAATTCCTTTTGTTCTTTATGTATACACAAATAATTATGACAAAACAAGATTCAGAAAAGGTTATGTGTTGCGGTAATGAGATAATTTACAAAATATGTTTTAATAATTTCATTCGAAATATATTTGTTTTCAGTGTTATGTTTAATTCAGGCTTTTTCAGTAGGGGAGCAATGTTTGTGTATAATGTTTTTGGACATTGAAAACTTGTGGTAATGAGAATTTTTGCGTTGGTCGTTGTGGAAATTATGGTAATATCTGATCAGTAAACATATCAATAATTATGAAATAGATAAATACAGCTTCTAATCTTAGTCATTTTTATGATACATTTTTTGTCAAATGTTTTTTTCAAATGCCAGTTTCATGAGAATCACCCTGCTGCATGAGGTTTCACAATCAAAGCCACCATTCCATTCCTCAAGGCGCTCCCCTGACATTAAACATGAAGGACAGTGGAGGAATTGAACTCAACGAACTGGAATCACACATGGTGGCACTGGCAGAGCACAGACACAGACTGTGTACACAGTGTACACACACACACACGCCTACACACATGCACAAACACAACACAAATCCAGTTGCCATTACATCTTATTCTTCTCAACGGAAACACCTAATTACTTCCGCTCAATGTCTTTGACAAAACGAGCCGAGATGGAATAAATGAAAGTGTTGTTGTTTGTTCCAGGCGTTATTTAGAGGGCCCGTCAGGCAAAAGCCCCTCTGCATGACACAACCATTACCACAACATCCACATTCTTGATCTCAGAGCCGGGGGTTGGGTTTGAAAATGCTCTGCGATACATGCTCTCTCTCCTTGGGAGCTAGATAGCAGGTACTAGCCCACCTGCAGCTGCTCACAAAACGGCGGAAGGAGATTAACACCACGGCACGCTCTAATTAAGCAATGAGGCATGAGGGGGTTTGTGGTATGTTGGCCATATACCACAAACCACAAGGTGCCTTAAACTGGTTACCAATATTTTGTCATACTCGCGGTATACAGTCTGATATACCACGGCTTTCAGCCAATCAGCATTCAGGGCTCAAACCACCCAGTTTATATATTTTTTTTAAATTATAGTCCTGGAGCACCTGGAAGGAATTCCATCAGTCAAGCCTGATATTGACCACTGGGGTAACCATGGCGACGGCTCAATGAATTGTGAGTGTCTGCACTAGAGTCACACTGGGCGGGGGGACAGACATACACACGCACATGGACAGACACAAACGCATGAGCGCACATGCATGCCTGCACACACAGAACAAGATGCACACACTAATATAGACAAGAGAAGTTCTCATTGACTCATTGATTATAAGCAAATAAACTGACTAATTCAATTCAATCCAATCATGTTGACAGACTATCCATTATCCATCCATTGTCAGAAATGCAGTAATTTTATGTTTGAGCATAATATTTGTTTAAACACCAGCGGTGATACAGATGTAGGATCTAAATTTTTCTTGTCAGAGCAAAATGATCCTACTGCAACATGATTTGAACATTTAGTCCATACAGTTCCTTGATTGGTAGTTACACTATTAGCTGGACAAAAGTAGACTGTGAAAAGTGCACTGATGTTAATAACTGTGTTAGTGTGGATTTTTAGTGAATTTATGTAAATCACAAAGCTCATCTGCATTTCCTACAGCGCAGTGATCAAATTAAGATCCTACATCTGTAGTATTACAACACCCAAGGCTGAAATAGCTGGAAACATTATTGTTAGAACACACCATATATTACAGCATCCATTCTATAAAGCGGTGACCAAATGACATAAATTACAGTAAGAGCTTTCTCAGTTGTCTGGCCCTGTCCCTGTGGGTGTGATCGGATGAGCAGCCAGGACACGGCAATTGATTGGAAGGCCTCAAGCAGAATGCATTACTGCAACAGAAACCTTTTTGTCTGGCTGGGCACTGGTTAGGGGAAAGGAAGGCAGTCTGCTTCAGAGCAGTGTGTGCTGTAATAGGACAATTCAGATTTCAACCTTAAAAGCCTTGTAATCTAACGTTATTGCCACAGTGGAGTTGTTCACATGAACAGCTCCCATAAAGAGCCCTAACAAACAGCTAGGCCTGCATATAGCCATATACAGTTTAATTACACATGCATATCTCTAAATATTGGTCTGGGGCTGTAGATCAAAGCCCAATAAACCATATAGTAGACATATTCCTCTCACATGAACTCATGACCCTCGCTCTTCATGTAAAAAAGGTGCCATGAGGCTAAATCAATCATTGGATGATTGACAGCAAAGGCTCTCATACAGTATGCACTGTATCACCTATCATCTCTTGCTTTACCTAGCCACGGGGCCATAGAAATTATAATGGACCTACATTTATAGTCTCTTCACTTTGTCCAGCTTGCTAACAGTGATCAAAACGAAAGCTACACAGTCATGGAGCATCGACAATTCCAAAAGCGATGAATAGAGGACAATTCATAGCAAATTTTGGCGGCACTTAAAATATATACATTTTAAGTGTGGCCCTCCATACCTCTGTGAAGACCTAATGCGGCCCGTGGGAAAATTTGTTTGACACCCCTGCTTTAAGCTATTCATACTTTTTGAACTACAACACTATTAACATGAACTCCAATACATTTCAATGGCCGTAGACTTGAATGTTTTTTGTTGTCTTTTTTACAAATTCTAGACACTACTCCTCTTGAAACGTTTGAGCTATCAACACCAAACCAATGTGGAAATGTGCAGACTTTTATTGATTTTATTAAGATTTTGTATACAATTTATACTTTTTGAACTAAAAGAAACGTCCTCTCACTGTCAACTGTGTTTATTTTCAGCAAACTTAACATGTGTAAATATTTGTATGAACATAACAAGATTCAACAACTGAGACATAAACTGAACAAGTTCCACAGACATGTGACTAACAGAAATGGAATAATGTGTCCCTGAACAAAGGGGGGGTCAAAAAGTAACAGTCAGTATCTGGTGTGGCCACCAGCTGCATTAAGTACTGCAGTGCATCTCCTCCTCATGCACCAGATTTGCCAGATCATGCTGTGAGATGTTACCCCACTCTTCCACCAAGGCACCTGCAAGTTCCTGGACATTTCTGGGGGGAATGGCCCTAGCCCTCACCCTCCGATCCAACAGGTCCCAGACGTGCTCATTGGGATTGAGATCCAGGCTCTTCGCTGGCAATGGCAGAACACTGACATTCCTGTCTTGCAGGAAATCACGCACAAAACGAGCAGTATGGCTGGCGCCATTGTCATGCTAGAGGGTCATGTCAGGATGAGCCTGCAGGAAGGGTACCACATGAGGGAGGAGGATGTCTTCCCTGTAACACACAGCGTTGAGATTGCCTGCAATGACAACAAGCTCAGTCCGATGATGCTGTGACACACCGCCCCAGACCATGACGGACCCTCCACCTCCAAATCGATCCCACTCCAGAGTACAGGCCTTGTGTAACGCTCATTCCTTCGAAGGATAAACGCGAATCCAACCACCACCCCTGGTGAGACAAAGCCGCGACTCGTCAGTGAAGAGCACTTTTATGAAGAGCACTCGTCAGTGAAGAGCCAGTCCTGTCTGGTCCAGCGACGGTGGGTTTGTGCCCATAGGCGACGTTCACGCTGGTGATGTCTGGTGAGGACCTGCCTTACAACAGGCCTACAAGCCCACAGTCCAGCCTCTCTCAGCCTATTGCAGACAGTCTGAGCACTGATTAAGGGATTGTGCGTTCCTGGTGTAACTCGGGCAGTTGTTGTTGCCATCCTGTACCTGTCCCGCAGGTGTGATGTTCGGATGTACTGATCCTGTGCAGGTGTTGTTACACGTGGTCTGCCACTGCGAGGATGATCAGCTGTCCGTCTTGTCTCCCTGTAGCGCTGTTTTAGGCATCTCACAGTACGGACATTGCAATTTTTTGCCCTGGCCACATCGTCCTCATGCCTCCTTGCAGCATGCCTAAGGCACGTTCACGCAGATGAGCAGGGACCCTGGGCATCTTTCTTTTTGTGTTTTTCAGAGTCAGTAGAAAGGCCTCTTTAGTGTCCTAACTTTTCATAACTGTGACCTTAATTGTCTACCGTCTGTAAGCTGTTAGGGTCTTAACGACCGTTTTAACAGGTGCATCTTCTTTAACAGGTGCATCTTAACATAGCTTCCTCTACTGTCCCTATCCTCGTATCGGGCTCGAACCAGTGATCCTCTGCTAGAAAACACATGTGACTTCCCTCCTTGACAACATACCAACCGTTGATCTATGGAAAAATATTTAATTTGATAGCTCCATCGGCGATATTTCAAGCTAGCTGTGGAGTGAGCTTACGGTAGGTTCTTAACTCCATTACACTCTTCTTCCACTGTCCCTGTCCCCATACCATGCTCAAACCAGTGATCCTCTGCTCGCAAACACACGTGGACTGACCTCCCTACTTGATAACGTACCAATCGTTTGAGCTGACGAAAAGATCCATCGGCGATATTTCAAGCTGGCTGTGGAGTGAGTTTACGGTACGTTCTTAACTTTACACCAACCATAACAACACAGTGGTTGACATTTGAAATGCTACATCTCTTTAACACTTTCAGCTACAGACATTAAAACAACTTCAAAAATTATTTATCCTTTAACAATTTAAATTAGTATAAAATAATCCACCAACAGTAATAGTAACTCTTGAACTGTTCAAGCTAAAGACACCTAACCAACATATGTTCAAGCTATCCTATCCTATCAAGCAATCAATCAATATTTTCATTTATCTATACTTTTTCAACTATAACTATTTACAGTTATTCTATGGCTATGGCGTCAACAGATATGGCAGCTCTGCTTGTAGCTCCTAAGCAACTTTGCAGTATTATTTTTTTTTTGTGTGTTATTTCTTATGTTATGTTGGGTTTGAGAATATGTTTCTTTGCTAATTGTTAGGTTTGAGAATATGTTTCTTTGCTACACAGGAATATGTTTGAGCTAAGGCTGATAAATTGTGGAACAATACAGTGGATTGTAAACACCTGGTGGCTGACTGGCTAAAGGGCTGTGTTTAACCTTGGGAGATAACAGTATGTTGAGCTAGGAACACATGAATAGAAAGATGTTGAGACACAAACAGGACTGAGCCTGTGGCCTCAGTAACCCCGGACAACAAGCGCCAAGAGGCTGGGACCAGCCTGTACGCCTACTATTGGCTAGGCAAGTCTAAACCACGCCTAGTCACTGTTCTGATAGGCCCATCCCGAGGTGGGAACTACCTCTGTCAGAACATACTTATACCAATGCATTTAGCAGAAAGGGCAGTTCTCTGTTTGCCCTGCATGGTGTTACAGTGAACCCGTATATACGAAAATTGCATTTACCATTTATACTACTGCACTGTTAGATACTACTGCACTGTTGGAGCTAGGGACACAAGCATTTCACTACAACCGCAATAACATCTGCTAAATATGTGTATGTGACCAATACAATTTCATATGATTTAAATATAAATAAAGACAGTTTAGTTGTTTACGCTAAGCTTTGTTGTTCTGGCGTCTTATCCCCTTCTGAAAAGAACAGGCAGACTGCAGACTTTTCACAGTTGCATATGTTAAGTGATTCAGACACACAAGTAAATTCTGTGAGATTTATTTAAGAGACCTTTTAAAGAATTAGCGTTTCAGATGTCCGGAAGCTTGGCTGTCCTGACATTAGGGGAAAGCTTGTTCCACCATTGGGGTGCCAGGAGAGAGAAGAGCTTTGGCTGGCCTGAGCTGGAGCTGACCTCTCGTAGCGGTGGGAGGGCCAAGAGACCAGAGGTGGCAGAACGGATTTTCCCAGGTTGGGATGTTGGGTTTGACCATAGCCTGAAGGTAGGGAGGGGCAGTTCCCCTTGCTTCGTTGGGAAGGTTAAGGTCTTGAAGATGATTTGAGCTTCAAATGGAAGCCAGTGGAGGGTGCGGAGGAGCAGTGTGACAACTTGGTAAGGTTGAACATCAGGCGTGCTGCAGCGTTCTACATAGATTACAGGGGTTTGATGGCATAAGCAGGGAGCCCAGTCTACAGAGAAAAGCAGTAGTCGAGACGGAAGATGACAAGTGCCTGGATTAGTACCTGCGTCGCTTCCTGTGTGAGGAAAGGTCGTACTCCACGGATGTTGTAGAGCATGAACCGGCAACAGCGAGTCACTGCTTTGATGTTTGCAGAGAATGACAGGGTGTTGTCCAGGGTCACGCCAAGGTTCTTTGACCTCTGGAAGGGAACACCAAAGAGTTGTCAACCGTGATGGAGAGGTCTTGGTACGGGCAGGCCTTTCCCGGGAGTAAGATCAGCTCTGTCTTGTAAACGCGGGTACTTAGGATGTAGGATAATTCTTCTCATGAGTGCATTTCAGATTTGAACAGACGACTAATGAAGACATAACCAAAAGATTTTGAATAAATACTGTACGTCACTCTTGCTTGATAGATTACAAGATAAACACAACAGTGTGACCAGTGATATACTGGTCACACTGTTGGCATTCTGTATCCAATTCTGACCAGTGGAATGGGTATTTAGCCTGGCCACCATGCAGATGCCCCTGACTGCTCAGGTTCCAATGTTAATGTGAATAAATAGCTGTGACTGCAAAGAGCGGCCTCAGGTTTCCATTATGACTTCACCTGAGGGGTTTGGAATGGTAGCCGGGTGGACATAATTGTTCTGAACAGCCCAGTGTGGCGCTCTCAGTTGTGATCAGCTCATCCACACAGAGACTAAGTCCATCTCTGAGAGAGAGAGAGAGAGAGAGAGAGAGAGAGAGAGAGAGAGAGAGAGAGAGAGAGAGAGAGAGTCCATCTCCAAGAGGGAGTGTGTGTATGCGCCCACGTGTGTCCATCTCTGAGTGTGTCCGTCTCCTCCTGTCAGGTGCTGAGAAGTAAAGGCACTCATAGGTGAAAATTGAAAAAAAGGGTCCGATCCATAAGAGGCTAAAGTGAATATGCATTATGTACAGAGATAGTGTGATATCAACCTAAAGTGAATATGCATTATGTGACGACCCTTCCACTCTGTCTGACGAATTCTTTCTCTTTGCTCTTGTTTTCCTTAATAGGATGTCGGTGGGCGGAGCTGGGAGGGTCGTCAGCAACATGGGACACACCTGGGCCTGGGTGTGTCCCGGGATAAATACACCTCTTTCCCATTCGTTAAGGAGACTCTCTCCATGCAGACACACTGTTAGATTTTGTTTGTGACAGTTTTGTGGCCTGTTTGTTTGCTTTGGCACCTTTCAACACACCTCATTATCACATTTATGCACACAACCACTCACTTACACTACTGATTACTGACTACAGACACCATTGTTAATTGTATTTACGTTACTCAGTTAATAAATATATTTTTGTTATTCCTTATCTCCACATTGTCTCCCTTTTTGTTACGGACTTTGAGCCGGTTTGTGACAATTATGTACAGAAATAGTGTGATATAAACCTAAAGTGAATATGCATTATGGGGTGGCAAGTAGCCTAGTGGTTAGAGCGTTGGACTAGTAACTGAAAGGTTTCAAGATCGAATCCCAGAACTGACAAGGAAAAAATCTGTCGTTCTGCCCCTGAACTAGGCAATTAATCCCCTGTTCCTAGGCCGTCATTGAAAATAAGAATTTGTTCTTAACTGACTTGCCTAGTTAAATAAAGAAACATTTACAGAGTGTGTCATCAACCTAAAGTGAATATGCGTTTGCTGTACAAGCTCAAGTAAGTAGATGCATTCTTCATCGCAGGGTATATCCATGTGCTCTAATATATTGCTTCCCTGGACAGTCAACTACTTTGTTATACATTATTATACCAAGTCATTATAACCGTAAAGCTGTAACAGTTATTCATTATTTGCTCTAAATTACTTGTGGGCTTGGAGTATGTAACTTGATGAGAACATAGCTTTGAAGTGGCTTCATCCATAGAGATACACAACAATAGTGTTATATTTAAGTTTCTATATTAGTTTTATCGCTTTCACAAGTATGTGGTAAAATTCCACAACTCTTAGTACAAAACTCAACACAGATCGTCAAAAAGGCTTTTTTCACAACTTTAAGTACATTTTCAATTGACTAAGTACAATTCACAAAATCACACAGTAATCTTCCCACCAAACCTAATCAGTGTTTCATCTAGAAATACCTTTCATATAAAGTAATTGCCTTTCACAACGCAATGCTTTTCACATGATTCTCTTCTCATTTGCTTAAATACATTTGACCATCACTTAATCCAACTGTGCTTAATGGTTAATCATTTAACCGTTTGGTAAACCTATAGATTTTAAACTGGTTTGTCTACTATATATGGATTTTGAGAACTACAGAAATAAAATGTGTTTGTATAGTATAAACATCTAAATGACATGTATAATACATACATAATGACTACTCATTATTGCTAATTGATTTCACATAGTGGTAACCACAATGGGTCACCATATAAAAGGGTGTGTGTGAACACTTGCAATTTCTTTCAACATGGAGCAGGATAGACAGCAAGGGAGAGGAAGATATCAAAGAGCTCGAGGACAAGGGGCCTGTCAGAGAGGTGGGTATGTGCCCCATCAAAAAGGCTCAGCATGGGCTCCATCAAATAGGTCAAAGTGGTGGGCATGGGCCTCGTCAAAGAGGCAGGCATCAGAGAGAGGGAGGCAGACGGCAGGGAACTGTTGTGTCTAATGAAGTCCGGGCCACCGTCGCTGACCATGTGGTAAACTGAGGCCTTACCATGGCAGAGGCTGCCAGATTAGTTCACCCCAATCTGAAAAGATCAACAGTCAATTAGATCATGAGAACATTTCGCCAAGAAAACCAGTAAGTCTGCAGGATATGCACTATGCTTTACCATTACATTTACAGTCAATTACACATTATAATGTGTGTAAATTCACAAAACATGTTACAGTATTCTTACAGTATGCTCTATTGACAATATACTCTGTTCTACCCTCAGAATCGACAGAAGACCCAATGGTGGTGGTCGTGTGCTGACCGTCCAGCAGGAGTTGGCAGTGGTGGAAATGGTGAGGGCCAGGAATGATACACAGCTGTCCAAAATAAAGGATGCCAATGAGGAGAACTATGACACCTTTGCCAATGTGGCATCCATCAGCCTACCAAAAATCGTCCGCCTTTTGAAGAGCCACCAGGTATCTATGCAACAAATTTAACCTGGTGCCTTTAGAGAGAAACAACATCCAGGTGACTAAACTGGGGTCCGAGTATGTTCAGGTACAGCACTATATACTGTATTTCTGTTACTATTTGATGCACATGCTACTTCACAATATCATATTGTAACTATAGTGTAAAAATAACTAACCCAAATATATTTTTAGAGGGTGATGGTGCTTGATTGAACCATCACAAGTACACAAGTACACAGTATCTTTGTTGATGAAGTGGGCTTCAACCTGGCCAAAACTCAGTGCCGTGGGTGGAACCTCATTGGCCAACGGGTGACCGTCTAAGTGCCTGGACAACGTTGCAGCTGTCTCTGAAGATGGTGTGGTAGGACGTAGGCCATAACTTGGAACCTATAACGCTGCACACCTCATTATGTTTCTCAATTCAATTGAGCAGGTCTGTCAAGGGGAAGGGGTTACCTATTTCATTGTTTGGGACAGTGTCAGGCTCGACGATGCAGAGGTGGTTCAGGCATGGTTTCGGGCCCATCCCCGATTCGTGACCCTATACCTGCCCCCATACTCTCCTTTCCTCAACCCTATTGAGGAATTATTTTCAGCATGGAGGTGGAAGGTGTACGATCGCCGTCCCCATGAGTGTGCCACCCTCCTTCTGGCCATAGATGAGGCACATCAATGCAGACCAATGTCAAGCTTGGAATCGCCTTGCCAAAAGTTTTTTTCCACTGTGCATTAACAATGAGGAAATTTACTGAGATGTTGATGAGAATTCATGGCCAAATTCTCAAGAACAGGCTTGATGCAAATTAATTAGTGCTAAACTTGGTAGATTTTTATTCATTTAATTTGTTTCATTTAATTTCTTACATTTGATTAGACAGTACAACCATGTTGCAATTATATCTGAAAAATGTAATGTTTTTCTGCATGATTGATTGTAGAGGATATGATGTGATGGAAATGATAGATTTTCTGTCCATTTTGTTAGGTAATGTAAGTGTATTGCCTAACATGAAAACAGTGTAATTTACAGTACTGTAGCATATTAGTTTCAGCACTTCTAAGGGTGACCTGAAACACATATCTTGCATTGTTTTCTATTAGATTAACTGGTAGTTAAAACGACTACATTGAATGCAATGCAAATAGTCTGGGTAGCCATTTGACTAGATGTTCGAAAGTCTTATGGCTTGGGGGTAGAAGCTGTTTAGAAGCCTCTTGGACCTAGACTTGGCACTTCGGTACCGCTTTCTGTGCGGTAGCAGAGAGAACAGTCTATGACTAGGGTGGCTGGAGTCATGGGAACAAAGTAGCAATTATTAGTAGTTAATGTAATTATTTTTTTATAAATCACTCAAGTTGAAATGACGAGACTTGCCAGTGAAGGAGGACTCAGCTAGTTGATTAAATTTAATTGACAATGTGAACAGAAGTCTCAGTCAAAGCAACGTCCATTGACAATGCAAAACCAGATAGGACTGGGCTTTAATCTAATTTGTTCTGATGCATACCAGAATAGCAAGATTTTACTTCTGCAACACCTGAATAATCTTACTTACAGTATCTTTCATTGCATTGCAATGCAAATACTGTAAGTGTAGAATAATACATGTCTACTTTTTCATATGAACAAATAACCTTTTGGTCAGAACCATGTTCTCTTTGCAATGACCGAGAAGGTCTGCTTCGACAGTGGCGATAAGTATCAGTATTAAAGGCAATGAACCGGGCTCAGTGAGTTGTCTGACTGCTGTGGACGTGGGAGCAGACCTGGCAGTTAATTACTGTAAATCACTGCCAAGGCCATTACATAACCCAATATTAAATAGGACTGTTGCTGAGATGAGAGGAAACATTAGGCAGGCTGTGTTACCTGGGGTGCAAGTGTTCCTTTCTCATAATGAGATGTGTCACAACAAGCAAAGAATGAAGACTTGCTTTTATACTGTAGTGAGTTACGGTGTGTTGGGGGTATGCAAGAGTGTGTGTGTGTGTGTGTGTGTGTGTGTGTGTGTGTGTGTGTGTGTGTGTGTGTGTGTGTGTGTGTGTGTGTGTGTGTGTGTGTGTGTGTGTGTGTGTACGTGCATGCGCGTGACACGAGCCTACCAGACGAGCTAAACTACTTCTATGATCGCTTCGAGGCAAATAACACTGAAACATGCATGAGAGCACCAGCTGTTCCGGAAGAATGTGTGATCACACTCTCTGCAGCCGATGTGAGTAAGACCTTTAAACAGGTTAACATTCACAAGGCCGCAGGGCCAGACGGATTACCAGGACATGTACTGCGAGCATACGCTGACCAACTGGCAAGTGCCTTCACTGACATTTTCAACCTCTCCCTGTCCAAGTCTATAATAGCAACTTGTTTAAAGCAGACCACCATAGTCCCTGTGCGCAAGAACACTAAGGTACCTGCCTAAATGACTACTGATCTGTAGCACTCACATGGCTCACATCAACACCATTATCCCAGAAACCCTAGACCCACTCCAATTTGCATACTGCCCTAACAGATCCACAGATGATGCAATCTCTATTGCCCTTTCCCACCTGGACAAAAAGGAACACCTATATGAGAATGCAATTCATTGACTACAGCTCAGCGCTCAACACCATAGTGCCCTCAAAGCTCATCAATAAGCTAAGGACCCTGGGACTAAACACCTCCCTCTACAACTGGATCCTAGACTTCCTGATGGGCCGACCTCAGGTGGTAAGGGTAGGTAACAACACATCCGCCACGCTGATACTCAACACAGGGGCCCCTCAGGGGTGCATGCTCAGTCCCCTCCTGTACTCCCTGTTCACTCATGACTGCACGGCCAGGCACGACTCCCACACCATCATTAAGTTTGCAGATGACACAACAGTGCTAGGACTGATCACCGACAACGACGAAACAGCCTATAGGGAGGAGGTCAGAGACCTGGCCGGGTGGTGCCAGAATAACAACCTATCCCTCAACATGATCAATACAAAGGAGATGATTGTGGACTACGGGAAAAAGATGACCGAGCATGCCAAAATTCTCATCGACGGGGCTGCAGTGGTGCATGTTGAGAGCTTCAAGTTCCTTGGTGTCCACATCACCAACAAACTAACATGGTCCAAGCACATCAAGATAGTCGTGAAGAGGGCACGACAAAACCTATTCCCCCTCAGGAGACAGAAAATATTTGGCATGGGTCCTCAGATGCTCAAAAGGTTCTACAGCTGCACCATTGAGAGCATCCTGACTGGTTGCATCCATGCCTGGTATGGCAACTGGTTTCTCAAATGATTGCCTCACCTGGTTCACCAACTACTTCTCCGATAGAGTTCAGTGTGTCAAATCGGAGGGCGTGTTGTTCGGGCCACTGGAAGTCTCTATGGGGGTGCCACAGGGTTTCACTCTTTGGCCGACTCTCTTCTCTGTATACATCAATGATGTTGCTCTTGCTGCTGGTGAGTTACTGCTCCACCTTTACGCAGAAGACACCATTCTGTATACTTCTGGCCCTTCTTTGGACACTGTGTTAACTGCCCTCCAGTCAAGCTTCAATGCCATACAACTCTCCTTCCGTGGCCTCCAACTGCTCTTAAATGCAAGTAAAACTATATGCATGCTCTTCAACCGATCTCTGCCCGCACCTGCCCGCCCGTCCAGCATCACTACTCTGGACGGTTCTGACTTAGATTACGTGGACAACTACAAATACCTAGGTGTCTGGTTAGACTGTAAACTCTCCTTCCAGACTCACATCAAACATTTCCAATCCAAAATTAAATCTAGAGTCGGCTTCCTATTTCGCAACAGATTATCCTTCACTCATGCTGCCAAACATACCCTCGTAAAACTGACCATCCTACCGATCCTCGACTTTGGCGATGTCATTTACAAAATAGCCTCCAATACAAATTGGATGCAGTCTATCACAGTGCCATCCGTTTTGTCACCAAAGCCCCATATACTACCCACCACTGCGACCTGTATGCTCTCGTTGGCTGGCCCTCGCTTCATACTCGTCGCCGAGCCCACTGGCTCCAGGTCATCTATAAGTCCCTGCTAGGTAAAGCCCCGCCTTATCTCAGCTCGCTGGTCACCATAGCAGCACCCACTCGCAGTACGCGCTCCAGCAGGTATATCTCACTGGTCACCCCCAAAGCCAATTCCTCCTTTGGCCGCCTTTCCTTCCAGTTCTCTGCTGCCAATGACTGGAACGAACTACAAAAATCACTGAAACTGGAGACACTTATCTCCCTCACTAGCTTTAAGCACCAGCTGTCAGAGCAGCTCACAGATCTCTGCACCTGTACATAGCCCATCTGTAAATAGCCCAACCAATTACCTCATCCCCTACCGTATTTATTTATTTATCTTGCTCCTTTGCACCCCAGTATTTCTACTTTGAACATTAATCTACTGCACATCTACCATTCCTGTGTTTAATTGCTATATTGTAATTACCTCGCCACCATGGCCTATTTATTGCCTTACCTTGTATATAGATTTGTTTTTCTACTGTATTATTGACTGTATGTTTGATTACTCCATGTGTAAATCTGTGTTGTTGTATGTGTCGAACTGCTTTGCTTTATCTTGGCCAGGTCGCAGTTGTAAATGAGAACTTGTTCTCAACTTGCCTACCTGGTTAAATAAAGGTGAAATAAAATAAATAAAAATAAAAAAACTGCTCGGCCTCTATACCGGGGTGGTGTCAGGGGAAGGCCCTAAAAATTGTCAGACTCCAGCCACCCTAGTCATAGACTGTTCTCTCTGCTACCGCACGGAAAGCGATACCAGAGCGCCAAGTCTAGGTCCAAGAGGCTCCTAAACAGCTTCTACCCCCAAGGCATAAGACTCCTGAACATCTAATCAAATGGCCACCCAGACTATTTGCATTGCCCCCTTTTACACCGCTGCTACTCTCTGTTGTTATCATCTATGCATAGTCACTTTAATAACTCTACCTACATGTACATACTACCTCAACTAACCGGTGCCCCCGCACATTGACTCTGTACCGGCACGCCCCTGTATATAGTCTCGCTATTGTTATTTTACTGCTGCTCTTTAATTACTTGTTACTTTTATTTCTTATTCTTATTTTTTTTCAACTGCATTGTTGGTCAGGGGCTCGTAAGTAAGCATTTCACTGTAAGGTCTACACCTGTTGTATTCGGCACATGTGACTAATACAATTTGATTTGATGTTGGATGTACTTTGGAATCATGGGGTGGAGAGGATTTCAGATGAATCTATATCAGTCATTAACACAGCCGTTGATTAACAACCCATGCTAGGAGTGATGGCTCTGTTGTGTCATCTGTCACCTAGTATGTCACCAAATCTCTAAACATTCTACCATCTTCATCAGGGAAGGCGGTGACTTCAATAAAGAGTGAATTACAAAGAACACGAATAAGACAGAAATAGACACGAAAAAGAACTGAGATTGAATGATATGAACTGTACACACAAGGAACACAGGGAACCTTTGAAGTACAGTAAGGCTTGACATTAAATAATGACTGAGGGCATCGTCTATTAGGATCATTGCCTTTCAACAACAGAACAGTGTTACTGGTCTTCGGAAGTCTGCTGGGTTTGTGACTCGGCATCCCCTCATATCTCAGTAACACAGACGTCCTGGAGAAAACTCATTTGTCCAGCTAAATGTCAGAAGACGTCAAAGTTTTGTCAATACAAAATAGTCCTTTACCAAGGGGAATTAGATTTTTATAGAGCTCTAATCACAATCACAACAAGCTATGATTGTAGCTTGTTGAAGCATACCTCTATGGCTAGCCTATCCTGTTGATTTCATACTTCAGCTGAAGCCAATATTTGGGTCGAATGTGTATAATATGCTCTAAATCAACTACTTCAACATGTTTGTCTCACGATAACAGTGCCCTACGCCAGTAAACACAGCAGTTCACTGAAACAGAAGCTGGAGTCCAGAAGTGTTTACTTCTAAAAAATGGCATTAATACAGCAGGTTAATTCTCTCCAGTGAGCAAATATTGAGAAATAATCGTCAGCACATTGTTCAGGATTTTAAATATGCAAAAAGGCCCTCACTGAAATGTCAACAAATCCCAGATATAATGGCTTCTAGTGTTTAGAGAAAATATAATTTTTCTCTCCAAATGAATGGTTTTGCTGTGCAATTCCAGAAGAGAGCAATTTTGGCTTCTCTGTATGAGACTCTCTCCATGTTCCTCAAATTGGCCCTTTTAAGAGTGCGCTGCCAATGGAGCTAAAGCACAATTATACTGTTTAGCAAACAAATTGATCTAACCTCACTGCTGAACTTAACAATGTGGCGACGTGGCAGCGGCCGGGGGACATAACGAGACAAATTGAAAACTGCTGAAAAGGAGAACATTAATTATACTCCGCCAGTGGCAGCCCGGCACAACTTCTTTCTATAGTCATTAGGGTACTGTGTCTAAAACTCCTCTTGCCTCCCAGGAAGCTGGCGAACACCATGTTCTGGAATGGCTCTATACAGCCATTTCTAAAAGCGACAGTCTGTTTGGTATTCATGCCTGTTCGTTCTTACATAAGCCCGAGCTCTTCCTGAAATGTGTTTTGCACCAGCTTTCTGATTTTGTCATTGTCTCCCAAATAATCAATTACAGCTGTAATTTGACTGGCACACTGGCTGTGGTTCTGTTTCAGTGTTCAACACAGAGAGCTGGAGGCCTCTGTGTTTCTGGTCATGAATGATAATGATTAAATCATTCCTCACCCTCAGCCTCAGTTAATGTCAACGGATGCAATTCCACGGCATCAATTCAAGATCCAGAGGGAGGCTGGCTTTCACTACTAAGGTTCAGTGTTTAAAGTTAGACTCTTTCTCATGACAATTACTCTTGGTTTATACAGAAATTTCACACCACTCCTTTGCTAAAGCAGTTTTTCGGGTCATGGAGAAACAAGTAAATGTAATTGAGTATGTCCTTTTGTATATTTAGGACCTGAACATCTCTCTAACTCAGTTCTCTTGTTAGTTCACTGACACATCCATTGATATTTCACTTGACACTTGACAGTCACATAACCCTTTTGTCCTCCAAGCTAACAGACCTGAGAATACAGTGTTTTCCCCATCCTCCTTCAATGGCCGTGAGCTGGGCTGTGTCACTCCTGTATTTATGCAGCACGAAAGCCTGTCTCCATCATTTAATTGTCATCACAGGTCTCTCTCCGCCTTACAAACAATGACTTTTAAGAGGGATCTCAACAGCCACCATACAATCTCAGATTATTGATTTATGACTCTAAGGGCTGTTTTCCTGCCTCATTCTAAGTACCAATTTCAGCCTTTTTCACTCTCTGTTGGTCTAGCTGGCTCTGCCCCAAAATCCCCAAAGGATATTGTAGATGTTTTTCAATGCAAACCATAAGCCTCTTGGTTTTTTTCATCAACAACCTTAGTACCCACTGGGGACAAACTGGTTGAAGCAATGTTGTTTCAATGTAATTTTTCAACGTATTGTGACGATGAATCTATGTTTGAAACACATTTGGTTGTGCAAAAAGTCATCAACCAGTTCTGTTTTCATACCATTTCAACCAGCGTTGCAAACATTGGAATTATGCTAAAACTTCAACTTAAAAACAATGACTAACAGGTTGTTACATCCATCTAATTTCAACATAATCATCAAAACTTCGTATACGTTGAAATTGCGTTGACAATTCCACTTAGAATAGTTGAAAATCTCATGTAGAACCTTTGTGGAAATTCCAACACAATTCATGTCATGTGGTGTTGTAAATACGATGAACATGCAACAGATCCACATCACATTTTCATCATATTTGAGAAATGTATGCATATTCTCACTGTTAAATCATTGTCTGTTTTCCATCCTATATTCAATATTCACTGAGTATACAAAACATTTTCAATGACATAGACTGACCAGGTGAATCAAAGTGAAAGCTATGATCCCTTATTTATGTCACTTGTTAAATCCACTTCAATCAATCAAATGTGTTTATCCAGCCCTTTTTACAGATGTCACAAAGTACTATACAGAAACCCAGCCTAAAACCCCAAACAGCAAGCAATGCAGATGTAGAAGCACGGTGGCTAGGAAAAACTTGCTAGTGTCAAGAACTGCAACGCTGCTGGGTATTTCACGCTCAACAGTTTACTATGTTCATCAAGAATGGCCCACCACCGAAAGGACATTCAGCCAACTCAACACATTGGTGGAGGCATTGGAGTCAACACGGGCCAGCATCCCTGTGGAACGCTTTCGACACCTTGTAGAGTCCATGCCCCAACGAATTGAGGCTGTTGTGAGGGCAAAAGGGTGGGGTGCAACTCAATATTAGGAGAGTGTTCTATTTAATACTGTGTGTTTCTCGGCCTCTGTTCTGGACCTGGGGACTGTGAAGAGATCTACATCTCCATTGATAGATTTCTTGTATTTCAGGGTTTCCATTAGATTCTATGCATATGGTGTGCTTGGGTGTCGTGAGGAGGATGTTGATTTTCCTTAATTGAGGCCCTAGAACATACAGACTGTCTTCCTCTCAGAAAACCAAGTTGTCAGAAGTTCTGATCTCCGTTTGAGGCTTATTGCCAAAACAATTTGCCCGACAACCTCGGTCACTGGCAGAACTTGACCGATGGAAGGTCACTGAGTAACAGGCGGTTTTTGCTCTACACGGGTCCCATAGTATTGAAGGATGGCGTTTCCTAAAAGGTCTATCACCACTTTATGTCCCTCAGTGTAGCCATGTCAGTTTAGATAGATTCAGATGATGATGGAGGAGGCATTACCTTGATAATGCCAAACAGTTGCTGATGCACTTTGTTGACATGAGCAAGTGTGTCTATGGTGATACATTTACAGTACATTGTGCAATGTGCATGGTCTCACTCACTTGGCGGGTGTTGCATTTCACAACTTCTCAGTGACCTTAATTGGTTTGAGAACCATTTTCAGTGGCTTAAACGTGCCAAGTGATACAAGGGTACAAGTGATGAGGCGACTGTCTGAATCAAGCAAAGTGAAACATTCTGCCAAGAACATCCAACCATACATCAAGAATAACATATGAGATGGTTGCTTTCTCCTCCAGGACAAATATGCATTTGGCAACGAAATAAGAGACCATGGAAACCTTGTCTGTGATGTCATTGACCATACTCAAGCTGACAACTTCTTCCATGTGCCTCCAAAGACTTCAACATTGTAAGTATCTCAAATATCCGCAAATGCAAGATCAATTATTTACCAGAGGACCTTATCAGCAAGGCTGTGTCTGCCCTATCATAGGCAATACACAGTGATCTCTCTGTTGCACAGTTTTGCCAAGGAAGATCCCATCTATTGGAATAGTTTGCAATTAGGCCTTATATTATATCGACTGTCTATTTCCCCAGGTTCAAATCTCAGAGGATGTGGGCCAGAGCAGTGTGGATGGAAAATGAGAACAAATGTGTTATTCCAGAGCACTGGATCAAAGACCAAACTGTGTGGTGGCCCCCAAATCAATAGGACAAAGCAATAAAGGATTGGTCCACACCCTCTCTGAAATGAAGTCATTTCAGACTTCTGAGGATAAAACTAACATCCGATACATTATACTTGAAAATGAAATAAGTAAAAAGTACAAAAAGTAAAAAATGACTTAACTTGTTCAAACCCTTCCCCCACCTTTCAGGATCAAAACAGCAATGTGAAGTCGTCGAAATCCCTGATGCCAGTGAGGTGTAATAACCGGTATGTTTAAACACGCGTTGACAGTTTGTGTACATTCAATTTACTTGGCATGTTTTTAAGTCTGTATATTCACATGAGGAAGGTAATCTCCCACCTCCAGCCACTACTGCCAAGTTATGTAAGTATGGTAGCCTGCAATGCTGATTACTAATCAACCCCTTGTCCCTAAACCCTAGCCACTGAACAACCACCTTGCCTTTTGATTGACTGGGAGAACCTTGTACCGTATTACTTCAACTGATCCTTTCAAATCGAGTGTGTGGCTAGTGGGAAGGTATCCTCATCCTAGATGGAATCACTCCATGTTTCACCATTGTTAGTGTAGTGAACCAAACTTCTGGATTTCCAGGCTATGGGGCTACTTTGGCATGTTGTAAAATGTTGGTTTAAAGTTTGGTAATATGTTTAGGTAGACTTTTTTAAAAGTCTTCTTCCACTTCAAGAAAACGTAAAGACATGACACAGAAAAAGGCTGGATGTTATTTTACACCTGCATGTTTATTTTCAGGCAAAGGTCTACCCAAGCCCCCACAAAAATATGCCCCATCGCACCAGAAAAGCTCTGCCACTGCTGTCAAGAAGCAAAAGGCTAAAACACAGTACAAGCCACCAAGTAATAACGGTGACCCTTCACAACATAACCAACTCCTTATTCTTGATCATTGTATTTGAGAAAGGTATTCTAATTGTAAAAACAATTGGCATTATGTTGTCCAATATTTGACTGCAGAGAATCATCTTGGTCTCTCACATGGATGGATGCTGGAGAATGAGTGCTCGGTCGCCTTCTTAATTGAGGGATCCCCTCACCAAATCACTGTAAAGGATCAAACCTTTTTCCTGTGACAGAAGTATAAAACTATAAAACTGGTTTAAAGTTTGGTTGAAATGAGATTGTGTTTAGGTTGTCTTTTACGTTGCGTTACAAATGTGTGTAATTTTTTTGGGCCTACCTAAGCCCCGACTAAAATCTGTTCTGAAGCGCCAGAAAACCAGGGCCATTACAGCCTTGTTTACACTGTAGTGTAAATGCTGAATGCTCAAATCAGTTTTGAGTTTGAGTTTTTGAAATCCGTTCAGGAATACTGACTGTCCAAACTGTAAGTTACAAGTGACCACATAGGATTTGTGTGTTCAGACAGCAGTCATTTGCTGACATGGCTAAGCTAGTTGTCATGGTAACGATGGGTGTGTGCACAGTGGTGTAGGCTGATTGGTGGTACACTTGCTTCCTATTACTTAGAAGTTACAGAATGCAGCAAGCTAAGGTGACAATAATGCTTTCAATGGACGTTTTCATACTGTAAGACTTTTATAGCCTCAAAGGATAAGATGTTAAAGTTTGACATGTTCTTATCAAACTGTCAACAGACTAAACTAGCTAGCAAGCAACAATATATGGTGGTTTGAAATGTGGCTTGAAATAGCCAGTTCCATGTGCTTTCCGGCTGTCCAGGCTGCAGGAAAAAGAACAGATTCGAATAAGATATACAAAAAAAATTGGATTTGAGTCACTTCAAACTGCCAATGTGAACAAGGCTTAAGAACCAAAGGCTACAACGCCCTGCATGCCACCAAGTGTTGTTGGTGAGGGGAAATGGCAAACTAAAACACCACTCAAGCCACCAAGTGTGGGGATGGAGAAATGGCAAACTAAAACACAAGCCACCAAGTGATTATTGTGAGGACCCTTCACAACGTAAGTCAATCCCTTATTCTCATTCTTGATTGATGTATTTGGGAAATGTATTCAAATTGTAGCAAGATATATATGCCATATTGTACAATATTTTACTGCAGAGAATCTTGAGCCTTCATGCTCCAGGAATAGGTAATGTGGGAGACCGAGGTCTCCTTCTGCCTTTTCAGATGAGAGATCCCCCTCACCAAAGCACTGCAAAGGCTCAGACCCTTTTCCTATCCTGGAAGCAAGTATGACTCATTTCTTTTTAAGCAATTGTTTTATGATATTGAAATTAGGCTGTTATATTTGTAAGTGAACAAATGTACAACTACTTTATTTCAGAATTTAAAAAAAAGAGTCCTACATCTCCTTTGTGTGATCTGTGACCTTTTTAAAGGACAGTCGCCCAAGTCTGGTTGAGAAATTCAACTTCAACCTGAACGAGACAGAGAAAAATTTACTGCATGGTGAGAAATGAAATATTTAATTGGCATTGAGTTGAATGACATTATATTGTCATGTCGTACTGGATGGAAAAATCCTATCTATGTGTAGTACATTAGTGTCCTTTTGTAAAATTACAGATATCTTAGGTCTCAAAGCTGGGGAGTAAAGACATCCCAGACTGGGTGAAGAGAGCAATGCATTGGTAAACTATTACGATATTTGTTTCACTTTTAAAATAAGTTGTGGTGTGTACATATGTAAAGTACAGATTTTGTGTTCCACACAGAACCCTGACAAACAGCCTTGTGTTCTATACAGAACCCTGACAAACGGCCTTGTGTTCTATGCAGAACCCTGACAAACGGCCTTGTATTCTATACAGAACCCTGACAAACGGCCTTTGTGGTCTATACAGAACCCTGACAAACGGCCTCATGTCAACGATGACTATGAAAGGTAACAAATGGTAGAGGGCCTTTGAGGACTCCAACCTTTGCAGTGTCATTATAGGTACAGTGGAGTGCAAATCATGACCTTTTACATGACATTTGAATACCTTCTCGAGCTAATATTTGTTTTCCCCCTTTATAGCAGGTATGAGTCTTGGCGAATCAAAGGCTACAGGCAGATATATTACAGGCGATGTCGACCTGCCTGAAATATGCACCTGACCGCAAGGGGACCAGTGGGAGGGCCAATGAGAGTTCTGAAGAAGTTACAGCATCAAAGCCTGTTCTGACAGTGCATTTTGTTGGTTTATTGTATATCTCATTTTGGTTTCCAGAAGCCTGTGCCAGAAATGCATTTTTTGGCTTATATATTCTTTTTTTCGGCTTTTACATCTATTTTGTGGTGCAATCATTTTTAATTTCAACCATTCTTGACTTTTTTTTTGCATTTGTTTTTACAATGCTGTTCAAAGCTACAGCTCTAACTGTGTTACACAGAGTGACAATAGCCTACAGTAATATAGACCCTAAATCTGGAATTTTGCACCGTGAGTAGAATTGTATTATACATATCAGTGTGCTTTTCAAGAGTGTGCAACATCAGAAAGGTCCTAGTTGATGCAGTTTGTTTTCCTATTCTTAGCTCAAGCTCTTATCATTATTTAATGTAAAGAACCCTACATCACAAAATGGCAACTGCTTCTAAACAGCTCATCGACACACTTCATGGATTAGTGATAAGGTCAAAATCAGTGTTTAGGTCAAATGAGGTCATAATGTGTTCTCAACGTTGCTCCAAAATTTAAATGTAGTTGATTTATTAGTCAAGTATAGTTTTCAAACTCTAAAGTACCTCAATTTAAAAAAATAACTGTTGGCTGTCTTTTTGAGTGGGTGAATAAAGGTTGAAATCTCATTGATCAATTTCTCAACCAAATATTACCCAAATGTCCACATTTGAAATGACTTGGTGTGCCCAGTGGGTAGTGTCTTTCTGCTCATTCAGAAAAAAAGCCACCATAAATGTTTCAAAACATCTTCACCATCAAAATAAACAACTTTCGAGTGGCACTCCAGTCTCCTTTTCACCTCATTTAAGACCTGATTTACTTAGCAAAAGTAACATCGCAATAGGTGGTCCAGGTATGTCATGACAGCACAAGTGAGGGGGTGGGCCTTTCCTCCTTAGTTCTCTATAGTTTTCCCATCAAGGGGGAATGCCGATGACATCCCGGATTCCCATCAGACCAGATCATTGAATGCCCTGCCCGCCTCCTTATAGTTTGTAGTTGTCTAAAAAACAAGATTTTATCTGAAAACATATTTATTTATTACCCTTTAGTGTGTGTACTTTACTGTATTTATACTTGGGATAAAACTTTTCAACAGTAATAGTTAAGAAATCACTGGAGGACGTCTTTAAAGTATATAGCTGTTAGATATATATGCCTGTAGAATGAAATGTGACTGTAGAATATGGCTACAGTGGACGTTGTGATGAATGCAGCTATCAGCGGGACAGACCTTACAGAGAAAGACATAAGAAAGAGACAGACAAACTAAATAGTCTCACACATAGAAATCAGTGCTGTCCTTACACAATCCTTTGGGCACAATCAAGGACATGTTCAGAGAATGTTCCAGTTAAAATATGTCAGAGAGTGGTACCCTGTCTACCCACTTACTTGGCAAACCACAGTGATAAATATGACTGCTAGTAAAAATGTATTAGATTACACTATTACTATTCATGCCCTTAGTGTCTGACAGTTGCCTTATCACCCATATTTAAATATTTGCCACTTTGCCTATCAAGACCGCTAGAGACGGTGTGTGTTTGTGTGTGTGTGTGTGTGAGAAAGAGAGAGAGAGATGAATGAACAATGTGGGGGCCAGTTCTGCCCATACACCATAGCTCTCAACAGTTTTAGCAAACACTGATAGAGTAAGTTAATTTTTTCCCAACGAGGCTGCTCATTATTAATGTCCTGTTGTCTAGGAGACTGTCTGCCTCTGCCGTTGCCTGAGTGGCACCTTACCTCCTCCTGGTCATGAGCTGCCATTGTGTTGCATTCTGGATTCTTGGCAAAGGATCCTGCTTTAGCAATTGCATACATTCATTTATAAGTGAAAACTGCCCAGTGCATGTTCCCAAAAGATATTAATATTCATGAAAAAAACGACCTTTTCATGGCTCTGTGGCTGTGAAACTGATAGCATTGTTGCATATGTAATTCACATATTTCAAATGTTGAACTGTATTGGTACAGGCATATTGGATTTCAATGTGTTGTCCCCTGTGAGTATTCTGTTGAAACTGTTCTTACTTTGCCCTTTCAATATCCGTGGGCTCTTTTGGTAATTCAGTTAGCTAATTAAGATTCTGGATATTAGGTTGATATTAACATGACTATGTCTTGCTGAAATTAATATTTGTCCTTTTAAAAAAAGAGTAGTATAATGTAGGTTGAGGCCTTGAGCCTATTCTTTGTTATTTAACCAAGGTTTATAATTTTACAAAGTATTTGTAGATAATAGTAAACCTTAGGCACAGGTATAATATTTGGAAGACTATTCAGGCTTGTGACTGAAATTGTGGGCATTCACAGAAGTAATGTCAAGCTTCATTGGTATTAGTCCAAATCTAATGAGGTCAAATAGGCCATTTGTCAGCGCAATAGTGTGTAATTCCAACACTAGGGTCTTGCTTAACCGGTGCTTCATTCCAATTGGACAGTGGCTGGTGGACGCTAAGTGCTGAAGAATCTTTTGTTCAAACACAAGAAGCGCGCTGGAAGTCAGTCCCGGCATTGCGCAGTGGATATGGATGTGGACGCGTCGTGCGCTCTGATCTTTGGCGCGGAGAGGCTGCACTCAGCGGCGCGCAAGGTGGCCAAATGAATCACCGCCCTCCCGGCTCCTCCAGCGTGCAATGGCTTAACAGGAGAGACATGAGTGTCCGAACGGAGGACAACATCAGCTTGTGCCAAAGGGCCCTTCAGATCGTTACGGAGCTCTGTCTAGCGGGGCATGTAGATGGGGAGAAATGCTCGGCTATATTTCCCTTGGAGAGCAACATAACAGGTAAAGGGAGCGCAGGTAAATAGGTCAAAAGCAACGTTTTCTCCCTCTTCCTCTCCTTAAAGCTTGCATCCCTATATTTTGTCATGGTTTGGTTTCTCTGGCGTCAACCTGCTGCACAAGGTTGTGTGAGAATGATGAGTTGAAACAGTAAAATGCGTTGTAAGTTAAACTTCAGCTGACTCAACTTTTCACTTGAAGCGCTGCGATATAATCATATAAGATGCGCGACTAAGTATAGGACTAGAATAACTTGTAGGGGAAAAACATGTTTAAAATGTTAAATAATCATGGAGAGGTTGTGCTGTGTCCTCATGCCGCTTTGAGCTATGCTCAACAGGTGAATAGATCTGTGTCTGCAAAGGGAAAATACTGCACCTGTTGCAGCATCAGTGTATGCTCGTTTTCCCATGTCGTTGTGCTTGGTTCTGGCGTAGGCAATCTGATGGTGTGATAGTCTGCTTGTGTGAGACTGATAGCTTGTTGAAAGAGGAGATGTGTTCTCAGTGATCTTGCATTCATTCACTCCATCATGTGCCAACTGACCAGCATGTCTGATATTAGTCATACTGTCGGCTACCAATTCATGTTCTAAACATAGATCCCCTTCTGTCAAATAAAACCAGATATTTTCTTGATAATGTCTCTATCATTGATTTGGTGAAAGTTATATTGTAGCCTACTCATTAGTGCCTTATTCATTTTATGGTAAGGCTTGGATAAGATGTTGAAACACTTCTAAATATGTTTTTTTGTTGTTGTAAAGTTTCATAACAGCATGTCATTATTCCCTCTGGGTTGATGTGAGTTGCATAAGACTGTAGCAGTGTTGTTTCTGATGCAATAATGTCTCTGGTTTTGAGTAAAGCCTAACAGATGGAAATTCAATTGGTCAGTCAGTCTGTCAGTCAATCTGCTAGATTGCATTCATTGCAGTAGATGTTTGCTCTTCTTAACTAAATGGAGTTAAATCCGTGATAATTACAACACAGTTACACAATGTATTATATTACTTGATGAAGTGATAACTGCCTAGGCCTACCAGCTTGTGTAATTTCCATAACTACATTTACATTTGCAAACAAACTTAAATCAATTGTAAATCTCAGCAGTCTAGCATACCTGTTAAAGTTATTAGTCTGAAAAATAAATACATGGTTTTCGTGCCATTTCATATAAAGTGGGAATGATTGTTGCCTGTAGATCTGGATACTTGTTTTCATGTAGGCTATGGCTTTGAGATGGTGCACCACAAAGCATAAGTGTCCTTGTGAGAGTGAATGAGCAACAGGAGCGAGAATAACACGGAGACAGAACACAGCAAAGAACATGACATCATGCAGTGCAATATCAGTGAGAAAGAACATGTCTCCTGCACATTGCAATCCACACACAGGTGTATACTGTCCAACTTTATTTATAAGAAACCATACAATTGTGTAACATGCACACAATGGAATGCATAATGCATTTTGTAATAGCCTGTGGTAAATCTTGGTTTGTGCATAAAGTCTTGAACCATTGTATATAGTTGCAGAGGAAGGGTATTGTGGTTTCCGAAAGTTGAATTGTCAACTTGATCAAATATGGCCATGAAGAGCTATTTGTCTGTCCTGTCCATGTGAATGTCTTGGAATGAAGCTGTATGGCTTTCTAACTTCCTCTGATCTTTACCAAACAAGGGCGTTTGCAGCCTCCTCTTTTACAGCTTGCTTTCTCTCTTCTCTTTTTTTCTCTTGCATGTTTGTCTGTCCCTCTCCGCCCATCGCTTACCCGTCCTCTCTCTCCCTCTGTCTCTCTTTCTATCTGTCACTGTTGATCTCTGTGGTCACTCGTAGACATCTCTATCAGTCTCCTTGCTGTGGTGGTGGGGTTCTGTGGACTCGCCCTGTTGGTAGTCTCTCTCTTTGTCTTTTGGAAGCTGTGCTGGCCCATCTGGAGGAGCAAGGCCCTCTCGTCCCACGTCGACAATGGCCCCCGGGTCGGGCTCCCCGAGGCCCCTCCACTGGCCCCCCAGCCCGTCACACCCCTCCACAAGGTGGAACCAATGGAGGAGGAGAAGAAGCCTGTGCCAGTGGTGAAGGTGAACGGGCGTTGCAGCTCAGTGAAGCTGCTAGAGGCAGCCATGAAGATCAGCCAGACATCCCCGGACATCCCTGCCGAGGTGCAGACGGCTCTCAGGGAGAGGCTGGGCCAGCAGGCCAAGATTCAGAGGCAGACCACCGACCCCACCTCGTCCTCCAGGTAACATTATTGGACCTCTCCCAGAGTAGTGTCCCTGTCACTTCCCTGTCTCTAGGTCTCAACATTCTGTTGGTATACATTTTTGGTTGCACTGGGTCCAAGGATTTCTGTGTTATGTTATGTCATATGCATGCACAGAGCTGTGCACACATATAGCAAAGGCAGTAGAGGCTGCTCAGGGGAGGATGGCTCATACTAATGGCTGGAACTGAGCAAATGTAATGGCATCAAACACATGGAAACCATGTGTTTGATGTATTTGATACCATTCCACTTATCCCGCTCCAGCCATTACCACGAGCCCGTCCTTCCTAATTAAGGTCCCACCAACCTCCTGTGAGTGAAGGTTATGTACATGATGCTTTCAAGCAAGTGACAAGTGACATCAAGTGGCAAATTATGACACTTGAACCGTACATATCAAGTATAGCCATGACAAATGTCAATAAGACAGTTCAGGAGAATTTATGACGAATGACCTTAAAATGGCACAACACGTGCAAACTGGACGCTCAGTAGATGACCTGAAGGAACATCTCCCATGGTGCTCGTCAACTTGGGGACAGCACGCCCCCTTGCTCCTCACACACACACAAACCCTGTAATCACTCCAGGCCACGTCTTGTGTTGGGCGGGCATGAGTCACGCTGCCATGGCAACAGCGGTAAGCGACCCCGGTAATGAAACAATCAGCTGCTCTTCTCTTTGTTTTCGGGGACTGTGTTTAAACGAGCGTGTCTGTAATTAGCGCCGCCGCAGGTTGAGAACTGACGTGTTGCGAGGCGCTCGTCCTACTGAGACCCACTGAGCAGCTGCACTCCATCTCCTGCAGGAAGCCATTATTGACACTTGCTTTAGTTTGTCATTAGGAACGTTGATGCAATTTATCGAGCCTGGCGCTTTTCATGAATTACACACTGACGAAGGGGGCAGAAAAGGCTAATTAAATAGTGTCTCTCATCACTTTTACGGTTGAATCTCCCTCAGTACTCTTGCAAGCTTTCCATCTAGGGGAAACAATAACATAAGGAAAGATTCAAAGAAGGAGAGGACTTGTTGTATATGATTGAAAAGTATGATCAGTACGGTTGATGGCAGGCCTATCATCATGTTACTGTTTATCTCTTGAAAGTATGTTTCCCAGTGCTTTCAGAGTAAGACACTTAAAAACCTTTTACAGCAGTGGGCTAAATCAGGGACACTCAGTGTTTTTTGGTAGTCTTATACAAATCTACTTTGAAACAAAAGTATACACCTCACACACATGGTTATGGGCTTAAAAAAAGAAGACACCTGTACCATGTCAGATGAAGAGTTGAAATGTATTCAGTTTTGAATTTGAATCCCAATATTACACTTAATATACATCATAGAAGACTGAAATATAACAAAACTGTTTGACATAGAAACACCACATTTTCAGCATTTGTTTTCATATAATGTTTATTAATTAGGAAATGAGGAAAAATATGAATAACATTCCACCCATGAGGCCACCAGGTAATTTGACTGCAGGAAAGGGCTACGAATATCTAAATATACATGTATCAGTCCGGCTGAATCTGAAGCACGAAACTAGAATTTTCAATACAAATCATCACAATCACGACGCAAGTAAGGACTGCATCTATAGTACACCCAAGTAATTAGGAATAATTTGATGATGATACACTGTATGAATGCATCCATTTAAGGAGACGTGGACAACGTGTTAATGCGAGACGAGGTGGGAGGAGATGCTTGGTGTCACTCTGGCCTTCAGGGCAAAACTATGAGGCTTTGCAACCATGTGACTTGCAGAGCGAGTGATTACCATGGAGAAGAGCAACAGATACATTCTGTTAACATCGATCCTCTCCGACAGCTACATCAGTATTCACTGCTCGTGCATTGTGCAGACACGTTCTAAACAAAGGCAATGTCCAAGGGCAAGGGCAAAGTCAGAGAGAGAGAGAGTCTTGTTCAAAATGTACTGGTCTACTGTAATTGTGATTTTCAGACATCCCTCCACCAATCTCTGATGAAATGCTACAGAGCAGTATATATCAGTACATCACATCATCATATGTTACATCCATGCACAGCGACAGGTGGTATGAGACTGGGGATTTGTCATGCTGTTTTATTACTGTACAACTTACCTCCCTATGAGAGATTTTTACATTTTCATTGGTTCCTTTTTTATGGGAGGCAAACAGAGATCTCTGACACATGCGAGAAGTACCATATTTTTGGGGGGCTCCCGAGTCGCGCAGCTGTCTAAGGCACTACATCTCAGTACTAGAGGTGTCACTACAGACCATGGTTTGATTCCAGGCTGTATCACAACTGACCATGATTGGGAGTCCCATAGGGTGTCGTCCGGGTTAGGGTTTGGCTGGTGTAGGCCTTGATTGTAAATAAGAATTTGTTCTTAACTGACTTGCCTAGTTAAATCAAAAAACATTTAGCAGATACGCTTATCCAGAGCAACTTAAAGTAGTGAATATATACATTCTTGTACTTTTCCTCATACTTGTCCCCCATGGGAATCAAACCCACAACCCTGGCATTGCAAGTGCCATGCTCTACCAACTGAGCCACACAGGTTCAACGTGAGTATTGCGACTGAGAGCCGATCCCTGATCCTATAAGATTGAGAAAGTGGAGGACAGAAAATTGGTTATCTTATGGAAGAAAAGTAGAGAAAGAGAGAATGTCTTTCCTGGAGTTGGGATGGCAGGCCTACTAAAACTGATTCTGGGTCAGGGCTGACACAACAGGGAGGAATATGTGGGCAAATGTGGATTAAATCCGCCAGCCTCCTCCATTATCACCTCTTCCAGTGTATACTATTCATCCTCTTGGATGCCGTTCACTGAATGTTCTAACAATCATGGGAGGTTGTAAATTGATGTCCCTTGTCTGAAATAATAGGACTCCCAAAGTATCCTTCACAGAGAGCATTGTGTCTTATTATGTCCCAGAGAAGATGTTAGAACATGCAACACACCTCTTCATATGAGGTTTTAATATAATGTGATGTTTTTTTCATATCCCATATGTGTTGTGTTTCCCAGATTTGTATCATTTGTACCAATACTAACCGTGTCGGATTCATGTGATCTTCTTATTGGCGTCAGTGGGGGGGTCAGGGGTTATCAGTTGCTAGGTGACAACCAGGAGAAGTACAGAACAGCGGTTTGCTCAAAGTATGTAAGTCATTATCAGTACATGGAACTGGGCTCAAGGTATCCCAGGTAATATTCTTTTCCAAAAGAAGTCGTGTGAAAAACAACTCACTCAGTCACGTAGCTTCTGAGCTTCATAAGAGTTCAATCATAAAGTAACTCCTTCACTTTAAACCCAAAGCCAGTGACATCTTTCTCGTTAACGCTGGAGAATGGATTAACAACATTAAAGTGTAAAAAAAAAAATCACAACAAACATTTTCCTACCAACAGTGATACTAGAACTACAAGAAGAAGTAAGGAATTGTAAAAACACTTATGAAGAATAGTAAACTAGTTTCATCAACAAGAAAAAAGAATGGCAGCCGCACGCACAACCATGCATCTTTTGTCTTAAGGATGCTGTTGGTTTCAAACAATTCAATAAGAGTAAGATTTAATAACTTCTCTCTCCTGAATCACTAGCTATGTTTCCATTAACTTGTCCAGTGATGTTTTGTCTACATTTAGAAAGTTTTCATAGAAAACAGACGAGACAATTGCCTGCTATGGTGCGTTTCCTGTTTTGTGTCTATTAAACAGCTGGATGTAATGACATCACACCCCTACATTTTTTTAAGGTGAAAATAATAGAATGGCGAATAAAAATGAGGTGGTTGAAGTGTTTTCATAATCCATTTAGGCAAATTGGCGACAGCCTGTATGCCATCCCACCTATCTGTTTCATGTCTCAGGTAGCCCGCAAAAGCCAGCATGAATAGAATGTAAGAAATTACTAATATTTGCCATATTCTAATAATCTAATTTGCCAATGTATCGTCACGGTCTGTGCCATGGTGAAATTTGCACTCATGTAGATGTGAAATAATTGGATGGTGAAACTTGCATCCAGCCAACCAGAAAAACAAGGTGAAGCAATTCAGGAATTCTTGAAAGTCAGAACAATCCTTGTCCTGCAAAGAAACATTATTTGAATAGTTGAAAAATTAGATTTAGCCAGCAGTAGGCTTTTACAATGAAATGTGGAGTGGAGTTTTATAGTTCTGTGATGGCATCACGTGCCACACATACCTTCATAATTATTGATAAAGAAATACAGTTCCCATCATCATTTGTCGCAAAAAAAGTTAAACAAAAGAAAAATCCACCCCGACAAACAGATCAAAATGTTGTCGATCTTTAGTACATTTCACCCCTAACTTTCTGTTTCCATTCACACGTCTCAACGTTTTGTTGTTGTTGCGACATTGCTTTTGTCTAATAACCCTGGGTCAATGGAAACCTGCCTATTGAAAGGTACCAGGAACCATAGATGACTGATCTCCTTTTTCAACAGGCACAATTCATTCCGCCGCCATCTGCCTCGCCAGATGAACGTGACGAGTGTGGACTTCAGCATGGACACGCTCCCCATCCGCCAGTCGTCCACCGTAAGCATCGGCCGCATCAAGCCCGAGCTCTACAAGCAGAAGTCTGTGGACTCCGAGGACGGGACCCAGGAGCCGGTGGAGACGTGCGGTAAGCTGAGCTTCTCCCTGCTTTACGACTATGAGGAACAGGCGCTGGTGGTCACGATCCTCAAGGCCCTGGAACTGCCGGCCAAGGACTTCACTGGTACCTCCGACCCTTACGTCAAGATCTACCTGCTGCCAGAGAGGCAGAAGAAGTTCCAGACGCGTGTCCACCGCAAGACGCTCAACCCCACGTTCGACGAGGCCTTCTGCTTCCCCGTGGAATACGACCAGCTGTGCAACCGCAAACTGCACTTCAGTGTCTACGACTTTGACCGCTTCACCAGCCACGACATGATCGGCGAGGTGGTGGTGGACAACCTCTTCGAGCTCTCCGACCTCTCGAGGGAGGCAGTGGTGTGGAAGGACATTCACGCTGCGACCACGGTGAGTGGGCTGAGCCTCAGTTAGCTGAGATAGGTGTAGTACATGGAGGATATCAGTATGTGTGGAGATCATTGGATTAGTGATCTCAACAACTGATCGCTCTGTAAGTCGTAACTGTAAGTCGCTCTAGATAAGAGCGTCCGCTAAATGACTCAAAATGTCAATGTCAATGATGGCGGAGTAGATTTCAGGTTGGAGCTGTGGTCAGTCTGCCATAGTTAACATTTGCATAGTTTCTGATGGGGTCGTGCATTGCACTTGATCTGATTTATTTAAGGAAACACTTGACATTTTCAAGTCTCTGAATTATTTGATTGGATGCGGTTTTAAGTTCTGGAATCATCAGAACCGTATTACATGACTGGTAAATTGCATGTGTTGTATAACCTCATTGCCAGGAGCAGTGAATTTAGAATCCAAGCACCCACACAACACCTCCGAAAACTGAAGTACACACTGTAGACTTAAATATAGCCATGGGCACAATTCTCCTTTGTTCCTCACCTTTATCCCTTCACTGACATACTTGGGTATGATAGTGCAGTTTTATCTGAGCCCACACACTTCTTAAGCCTCGGTAGCTTTATCACAGTTTGTTTACTCAACAGCTTCTGTTTATGAATATTTGTGTGTGTTTTGGTGGTGTTTATTGTGTCTGATGGTCATGGAGATGGATTAATGGTTAATTAATCAGTTGATCTCTGAACGGTATACTGTGGAAAAGTGCACTGTGGATTTCAGATTAATCATCAAGAGCACATTTGAGCCCTAACCTCTACAGGTACTATTTGACTCTGGTAAACAAAGTAACACCAGTTTCTTTCACATTATACAGGCAGGTTTAGGTGGGTTTAAAGAAGACTGGGTTTTAAGCCATTGGAGGGGGACTGACTGGACATTAATGCAGTTATCCCATGTCAACAGCCATGGTGTTTACTTCAATGTGTAGTTTGTCTCCAGGAAGTTTTTAAGTGTTGCATAATGTTTACTGTGAGGAAATTAAAAAGCTTGAGCATCCATACAGACATCAAGTTTACTGCTACTTTGACTGTGGTTGATAGTGTTGGTTGTGAGAGCTACAATTGAGCTGGGCTATTGAATATAATGTGAGACTTCTTTCAAGATTGCCTACAACATAGAAGAAAAATTGAGCAATTATTGTAAATATTCAAAGATCTATTTTGTCTACCTACGTTGTTGTTGATGGTTAGACATATATTTTGTCTGGTGTTTGGTTGTTATTTATGTCTATCTTGGGATCATTTTATCTCACCTTCCTGCGTTGATTTAGTTTATATCGTCTCTGGGCAATTGCATTGCCTGAACTGCCGTCCAACAGAGGGGAATGATGTTAAGGATGTTTGAATGGATAATGACTCATAGCAAATGCAGTTTGCCATACATTTTATTTTGACAGTGTATCATTCCACCTTTTTTAATTTACATTAATGAGAGTCCTTTTAAAAGTGTCATCCTTTACGAAATGTATTTGGAGATGATCATTTACGGTGACTTTACTCGTCGCTGTCTGACAACAATGAATTGATTATTCTTGAGCAAAACTTGTTTTCCTGATGTTTCATGTTGTGCTCTGGTGTACCAAAGTAGTGTGTACTTTGTGTTACCTCCTTCCTTGAATAAAAAAAAAAAAATGAGTATGCAACTACATATGAACAGAAAAAACACAGGAAATTCAGAGGTGAGCCTAATTCGAAAAACCCTCTGTGTACTTACACTTCAAGCAATTTTCAATTTAATGTGGAAGCAAAATTGCATGAAGTAATTTGTCACAACAATTTACATTAATATGCCCTAGCTATGCCTTACATTCAGCTGAAGATTATTATGTATTGTATTTCAGAACCTCATTTCCCTGGGCTAGATTGATGTCTTTTTATGCATGTGACCTTTTGTGTCAATAGCATGGGTGGAAACAAGGCAGGGAAATGGGAGGGGTGTCAATGCCTAAAACAACCTGTGACCTGCCTATGAGGGTCGCGGTTTGATTAGACGTTGAGTTTTTCCCGCCTTGCAGCTGTTTGTGTGGGTGTCCGTGCTGAGATGGAAAGTAGGGGACACAAAGGCAGTTGGAGCCCACAATGGTTAGGTGGGTGGGGGTGGTGCTTTGGAACACACCATGGATGGAGGTCTGGGGGGTATTGACACTCTGTTATGATGTGCAGAACTTCTAGGGCTGGGAAGGCATCCTCTGTTTCACATGTTACATTGTTATTGTGAAACTCCTGCATGTCAATACATTGATGACACTGGAAGACTGCGCAAACGTATCTCAAGTAAGGATTCTGTCCATGGAGAGCAACTCTTATGCCACCCTTATTCTAAGTGTATTTTTATATGGTGACATTCTGCAAGAACACACAGCCCTATTTATAACTACAGGCCTAGAAAAAAAGGTGCTATCTAGAACCCAAAACATTTATTTGGCTGTCCCCATAGGAGAACCCTTACAAGAACTATATTCGTACCAGGTAGAACCCTTTTCTTTCCAGGTAGAACCCTATTGGGTTATATGTAGAACCCTTTCCCCTGAGAGTTTTACATGGAACCAAAAAGGGTTAGACTAGGAACCAACAAGGGTTCTCCTATGGGGCCAGCCAAATAACCCTTTTGGAACCCTTTTTTCTAAGAGTGTATGTCAGTCCTCTGTGTTCTCCGGTTGGCCAATCAAATCTTATCTCTGGAGTGCCACCTTAGGGGACTTTTTATTGACACCACGTCAGTACATCAAGAAAAGTTATTCTCTTTCTAGTCAGACCATCTGATGCTCTTTGCTCAGACTACAGTAGTGCTCCAGTCTAAACTGATCCATAAACACATTGTATTGAGGTGATTCCTCACAACACTAGAACCAAAAAAGACCATGACTTTGGGGATTTTCCCGAAATGTAATCCATAGAACTGGTCCTTTAATATATTTGACATTTGTATCCTAAAGCATAAATGAGAAATAAGTAATTGAAGTTGGAACATTTGTGACATTTTGGCCTCCTTTAAGTTTCGTCTGTAAGTGCTACAAAGTAAAAGTTGGTGTCATATGAAGCTTTACAACTTTCTCTGTAATGAGTAGTATTTTGATAAAATGTACATACACTTATGAATATTGAAAAATACAAACATGAATATTGCAATTATAAAATGTTTGATGTGGCAAATGTTTCAATATATATATGCTCTACGGATATATCAGTTTATTAGTTTTAAAGTTATGGTCCATTTTATACAGAGACATTGTAATAGAGGCAATGTAACCAAGGCTCTAAATCAAATTTAAAAATGTTGGCAGCACTGGTCCTTGCATCTTAAAAAGTTTGGAGCACCACATAAACATTTTGAGCATCAGAAAATATGATTTGAAAATTGATTGAGTCACAGCCTTAAATGAGCCTATTTGAATTCTAACTACTTTTGAAGCACATATTGTACCCTACAAACTAATATGTAACTATGGAAATACATTTGTTTATGAAAATAGCTAAAATGTTGATACAAATACAAGACATTTGTAGAATATTAGGTTTCTACATTGTGTTAAAAGCACCTTTTCCTATGGAGATGCTCTTTAATGTCAGTGACATTCAGCGATAACTTGCACATCTGTCATTCATGTATTGCTATGATCATTGATCTCCTGAAGAAGCTAACCCTTTTCCATTATTTCTGTTCCCCCAAATGTTTGGATATACTGGTAAAGTTACCAGGTTGTTAGCTAGCGAGCTAATGAGGTAAATGACTGAACACGATGTTAATGGATAGATATTAGATATTTTACGTATCAGTTTACCACGTCATTATTTTATAGTAATCTGGTGCCCGACGGCACATTCGACGACGTGGCACGCAACCATTGGTTGATGCATGCAACGTCTGAGCATGGTTTATGAATACAAAATGCGGCCCGCCAATGGAGCTGCATCCAGCTGCAGCGCCAATGCGCAATAGAAGGAACAAAATGTAGCACCGGTAATACGGGTCACACTTTTAAACGGTTTGGGCTAGAGACAAGCAGTTTTCACTGGTGCAATCAACACGGTCACAAATCTCTAGGGCACTCGGGAAACAGCGGAACAGCGAAGCCTAATCTTTACAACAATTATTATCTGGCAGATTATTTTCTAGGAGCACTGGTGCTCCCAAATTAAAAGTAGCACAGCAAAATATGTAGAAGTGGTAGCGCTTTAAAACTCTGAATGTGACCAATCACAGTCGTCCTTTTACTTGTATCTTTGCACATCCTGCGAATCACTTGCAGAGGGCGACCATTTTGAATACACATTCCTTCTGTTGGTAATGCTTACAAATTGGATTTGTTCTAGTTTCGTGATGAATCACCCATTGTAAGAAAATGTTCTCTCTCAGTTTTGAGGATACCTCTGGGTGTTCATACTTTGTTTAAAGCAATTTGCACTAATTGCTTTCCTAAAATAGTTATTCTACAGCAACAGTTCCCTTTCCTTGATGCAGTGTTCTCCTTGTCTTTCTACAGGAGAGTGTGGATCTAGGGGAGATCATGTACTCTCTATGCTACCTGCCCACAGCAGGACGGATGACCCTGACCGTCATCAAGTGCCGGAACCTCAAAGCCATGGACATCACTGGCTCCTCAGGTAACAACAACAATACAAAACTGACAGCCATTTAGGCTGGGCATTAAAACATGATGATTCTCTGAATAACAATGAGGGACAACTGTAAATGATGGTCAAAGATAAAGTATAAAAAATTAAGTCAAAATAAAACATAATAAAAAGTATGTTTGAATGACACTGAGGGGCAGAGTTTTTACAGCTAATGCCGGTTTGCCTGAGGCTGATGCCGTGCAGGTGTTTGTACACATGCATATACACACACTCTCATTAAAATACACACATGCACGGGGACACACATATGTAAACAGTGCCAGGCAAGCACTCAAACATATACAGTTGGCCTTGCTGTTATGATTTTCGTTGTCCTTGATGTCCTTAGTTTTTTTTGCATTGTTGTTTTCTTTTGTGTTTTTCTTTTTTCTCGTGAGTTCATTTACTTGGTTGTTGGTGCATTGGGGGGTCTTGGGGGTGGGGAATGGAATTCATTTGATTTTGTATGTTTTGTTTTTTTATCTGGGAGGGGGGGTCTGTGGGAGGGGTCTATGGCTCTGTCATACAATACACTTGTAATTTTTTCAAGCTACAATTCTTGCTAGCCTAACTTCCTAGCAGTGGCAACAATGAACCAGCTAAGTTAGCTAGCTAGTTAACCTGAACCTACTAGGCTACATATTGAACTTCAATCGTCTCAGGCCAGTGGCACAGCATATTAATTTATAGTTAGATCAGAATCGCCTTCATAATCATTGGCCTGTACAAATCCCCATCTCGATCCATGGTTTAGGAAAGAGACGATTTAGCAAGCTAGCTACTGCAGGATATCAACACAAGCAGACGAGAAACAGACAAGTTTGTCAGAAAAAAACGTTTTGCTTGGGAAGTGATTTGATTGGTCTGAAGCCAAATCCAAACTGGCCTCCCTTGTGGGGCGTTTTGCTGCACCAGGACAACCCACAGTTGAGCTCAATGTTATCAAGGGTGGCCAAATGCTTGCTGGCATCAATCAAATGCTACGGCGGCAACATGTTATACTCTTTTGGTCCAGACAGCATCAGATACATGGGCTACACATACTGAGACAGAGGGGTGCTGTTTTCCTATCTCTGATGATTTCTCCAGTGAGATTCAGCAACTTGCGAATTGATGGAAAATGATGAAAACACAGAGAGAGACGAAAGATAAATGATTGATATATTAGAATTTTTTATTGGTCAAATATTTGGGGAAGCCTGGCTTCCCTTGGCATCCATGAATACACGCCACTGGTTGCCGTTACCTGCAATCTACACGACTGACTTCATGGAGATGCTATTTGTGGCACACAGATCCCTATGTAAAGGTTTCCCTGCTCTGTGACGGACGGAGGCTGAAGAAGCGGAAAACCACCACCAAGAAAAGCACACTGAACCCGGTGTACAACGAGGCCATCATCTTTGACATCCCCCCAGAGAACGTGGAGCAGGTCAGCCTGTCCATCATGGTGATGGACTATGACCGGTGAGTGAAACCACACTAAATACAACACCCACAATTCAACACATATGGTGGTCATATGCATGCACGTACACTGAGTGTATAAAACATTAACAACACCTGGTCTTTCCATCACATAGACTGACCAGGTGAATCCAGGTGAAAGCTATGATCCCTTATTTATGGCACTTGTTAAATCCAATCAGTGTAGATGAAGGGGAGGAGACCGGTTAAAGAAGGATTGTTAAGCCTTGAGACAATTGAGACATGGATGTGTGCCATTTAGAGGGTGAAAGATTTAAGTGCATTTGAACAGGGTATGGTAGTCGGTGCCAGGCGCGCACCGGTTTGTGTTAAGAACTGCAATGCTGCTGGGTTTTTCCACACTCAACAGTTTCCTGTGTGTATCAAGAATGGTCCACCATCCAAAGGACATCCAGCCAACTTGACACAACTGTGAGACGTATTGGAGTGAACATGGGCCAGCATCCCCGTGAAATTCTTTTGACACCTTTTAGAGTCCATGCCCCAACTAATTGAGGCTGTTCTGAGTGCAAAAGAGAGGGGGGGGGTGCAACTCAATATTAAGAAGGTGTCCTTAATGTTTGGAATACTCAGTAATATAGTCAACAAACAAGTACTAGTTTTTTTTTTTACATTTGCATCAAAGGAGGAAGGTGGAATGAGTAATGTTCTTCCTTTGAGTTGAACTTGAACTGAGGTGAACTTCATCAACAGAACGTTTCACTCAAATCCTGCAAGCGCCGCTATACAATATAATCATGACCACTTACGAGATTGCTCAGGAGCCACATAATTCACTGTAATTACCAAAACTAGGTTTAGAATTATTTCATCAAACTAGCAGTCAGCTTTTAGGTGTCATATATTTTTGGCGCACGCAAGATATTGTATGTTTGTGTGTGTGTGTGTGCGCATAATGCCCACAGGGTGGGCCACAACGAGGTGATAGGTGTGTGTCGGACGGGGCCAGATGCTGAGGGCCTGGGGAGGTACCACTGGAACGAGATGCTGGCCTACCCACGCAAGCCCATTACTCACTGGCATGCCCTGGGAGAGGTAGAGGACTGTTCGTTTTTTTCCCTCAAAGTAAGAGGAGGTACAAGTCAATTGCAGGACTTTCCGGAGCTCCCACAATGCTTCGCTGCATCACTCTGGTTTTCTGAGAGAGCAGATAAAGCCAGAGGTCTTGCAGCCGACCATAGAGCTTGGGGAAACAACCCTGTCAATTTCAACAGAGATGTGTAATAGTGCAGCATGACAAAGATGCAAGGATGTTGTCTGTACTAGAACAAAGACCAATTTGATTCTAGAAACTTAAGGACTAGTTTGAACTAGAAGCATTTCAAGTCATTGGAGAGTTGGTGCCCTGATATCCACCCAGGATGGTTGGATGGGGGAACCAGCTCGATTTTTTACGGTATTAGAGTGGTGGGCCATCCCTTTTCCTTGCTCTTCAGGAGTAGTAGAGAATGTAAGTTTTAATAGCACAATCTATGAACATAAGACGATATCCTTGAAAAATGCATGAAACATTTATTATCCAGAGAAATATTTTTGACAGACAAGTAGTTGAATTTAGACGCATAGATTGCATAAGGGAAAGCCTTCACCTTGTGGTTGTGGATTCAACAAAGAGCCTTGTCAATCTATTTAGCTTGAACAAAGAAACAATAATTGGAGGAGTACTCAGCCTATAACATGGCCCTCCTCTAAATGTAAAATATCTGAAGGATAAAAATCTATTGTTAATGCTTTCTTGAATCCAGGTCATTTAGAAAATGTATATTTAAACACAAAGCAATAGCAGCCTTGGAGACCTAGCCAACTCTTGTTGAACTAACCCTTGTTAATTGTCTGTTTTGTCCACAGTGGCCAGGAAGAGCGACAAGCTTTGAGAGCCAGGGGTCTTGTCCTTCCCCCAAACCTCCACAAACTCCATAGGAAACACGAATGAAACCATATGACCTGATAGCAGATTAACTAGATGTCTCAGCTGTAGTAACCACAATTCTGTCACTTAAAGACAGAAATGTCCAGTGCCAACGTTCGACTCATCCAGATGACAGCATTATAGGTTGTGTTTAATCGTATAGGCCTATTGCATTAACCATCATCAATCAGGACTCTACATTACAGAGTTATGACACAAACAACATTGGCAATGAATTTATGTCTTGCAGGAAGGGTTAGCCTACTTTTCAGTTAAAGGCCCAGTGCAGTCAAAATGAGATTTGTATCATTGTACAACAGCTGATGAAACTAACACTGTAAAAGTGTGATCAGAATTTCTGAGAGTTGCTGGTTGAAAATACAATCAATTTGGTTAATAGAACCAATAACAAAGAGTTCCAAACCTCTCTGCCAATAACAGCTAGTTTTCAGTTTACCCCTCCCCACTCAGACTAGTCCCAGACAGTCCTCACAAAATTATTGCTTGAGAAATAGTATTTAGCTAAAAAGCCATTTTTATCAATTTTAATGGAAATCTATTACAGTAAGGTACTTATTTGTTACCAAGAAATTATTTGATATTGATATAAAAATGACTGCATTGGGCCTTTAAAAACATTCTACAATATGGCCTGATTTTGAAATGCAGTTATGGACCACACATGAGAATGCCTTGTTCGTGGATTCACAACATTTTACATTTAATGTGAATTTACATATTTCCAAAGTTTGTGTCTTGAATAGTGTTATGCATGATGAATTCTCTAATTTGTTTCATTGCTTCAGTAACCTTTATCACATACCATTTATAGTATTATATTGCTTGACTGGAGTGGAAAATTCATCTTTGTTCTTACTATGGCATTAATCAACAAATGGTGTACTCCTCAGAGTAAACAGTTTGAATTATCAGAATTATGTTTCCTGTCCTGTGCAAGCTATTCAGTATAGAGCTGTGAAAACAATTGATTGTACCTCTCGAGTTTTATTTCCATTGTACATTGTGAGAGGCACTTGGGTCCGAAAGGCATCATATCAGATAATAGCTTTGCAAAATGGAGATGTAATCCTCCTCTCATTCCAATGGCATTGTATTTGCTTCCTGAATAGCAAGTTATTACCACAATACTACCAGTGGGCATTAAGAGAACTAAACTTTGAAACATACTTCAACACTTTTTGGTTGATACATTTGCCCAAGGCATTCTGCTCCTCCCAGTTATTTAGTGAGTTGCCATTTTCATTTGGGATGATGTGATACTAAAGGGCTAGGCTTGAAGACCACATGTCAACACAGACATACAGTAGACAAGCCAATCAGCTGTGCCCTGGGCGTAGCCACAGGGAACACAGATAACCTATCAACTCAAAGGGCTGGGTGAATGTCCAATCCCAGAGCATACAGCAGTTTGCCAGTGGCACATCACTAATGAATGCCAATTGATCCCATTTATTAAAAGAACATGGTGCATATCTCTCCATATCACAAGTGGGTTGCAGATGCACTTGTCATAGGATCAACAAGAGTGCAATACGTGGTAAGAGCAGCAGTATTCTCTCGTGGACAGACTACGTAACATAAATGGTACCATAAATCTGTTAGGGGCTATGGGATGTGTCGACTAACAAGCAGAGTAGTTTAGGTTCTTGGGTTTTTCATCACTGGTTATTTGGGCGTATCAGGATTGGGCGAAGATGGTGAGAGTTTCCATTTACGAGGGTGTAGACTTAGAAATTAGAAATTGTACTAACACGTCTCACCCAAGAACTTCATCTGAATTAACTGAGATTAGAGCAACAGTAGCCACACAATGTAGCATAGTGTTTTCAACTCTCTTGTGGGAGATGAAAGTGAGACAAGCATTGAAGCAACAAACTTGAAAAGTATAGTGCCTTCAGAATGTATTCACACCCCTTGATTTTTTTCCTATATTTTGTTGTGTTACAAAGATGGATTTAATTGTCATTTTTTGTCAACGATCTTAACAAAATACTCTGTAATGTCAAAGTGTAAGAAATTATAAGATTTGTAAAAAAAAAAAAGAAAAGAAAAGAAATGGAGAACACTAATATCTTGATTAGATAAGTATTTAACCACCTAAATCAATACATGTTAGAATCACCTTTGGCAGCAATTTACAACTGTGAGTCTTTCTTGGTAAGTCTCTATGGGCCCGATTCCGACTAAGAAAATGATGCCTTTCTTACACACAGCTTTCCTATGCACATCTCAGTAGTTAGTATGCAGACTTACAGTTGAAGTCGGAAGTTTACATACACCTTAGCCAAATACATTTAAACTCAGTTTTTCACAATTCCTGACATTTAATCCTAGTAAACATTCCTTGTCTTAGGTCAGTTAGGATCACCACTTTATTTTAATAATGTGAAATGTCAGAATAATAGTGGAGAGTGATTTTATTTCAGCTTTTATTTCTTTCATCACATTCCCAGTGGGTCAGAAGTTTACATACACTCAATTAGTATTTGGTAGCATTGCCTTTAAATTGTTTAACTTGAGTCAAACTTTTCGGGTAGCCTTCCACAAGCTTCCCACAATAAGTTAGGTGAATGTTGGCCCATTCCTCCTGACAGAGCTGGTGTAACGGAGTCAGATTTGTAGGCCTCCTTGCTCGCACACGCTTTTTCAGTTTTGCTTACAAACTTTCTATGGGATTGAGGTCAGGGCTTTGTGATGGCCACTCCAATACTTTGACTTTGTTGTCCTTAAGCCATTTTGCCACAACTTTGGAAGCATGCTTGGGGTCATTGTCCAATTGGAAGACCCATTTGTGACCAAGCTTTAACTTCCTGACTGATGTCTTGAGATGTTGCTTCAATATATCCACATAATTTTCCTTCCTCATGATGCCATCTATTTTGTGAAGTGCAACAGTCCCTCCTGCAGCAAAGCACCCCCACAACATGATGCTGCCACCCCCGTGCTTCATGGTTGGGATGGTCTACTTCAACTTGCAAGCCTCCCCTTTTTCCTCCAAACATAACGATGGTCATTACGACCAAACAGTTCTAGTTTTGTTTCATCAGACCAGGGGACATTTCTCCAAAAAGTACGATCTTTGTCCCCATGTGCAGTTGCAAACCGTAGTCTGGCTTTTTTATGGCGGTTTTGGAGCAGTGGCTTCTTCCTTGCTGAGCGGCCTTTCAGGTTATGTCGATATAGGACTCATTTTACTGTGGATATAGATACTTTTGTACCTGTTTCCTCCAGCATCTTCACAAGGTACTTTGCTGTTGTTCTGGGATGGATTTGAACTTTTTGCACCAAGTACGTTCATCTCTAGGAAACAGAACGAGTCTCCTTCCTGAGCGGTATGACGGCTGCGTTGTCCCATGGTGTTTATACTTGCGTACTATTGTTTGTACAGATGAACCTGGTACCTTCAGGCGTTTGCAAATTGCTCCCAAGGATGAACCAGACTTGTGGAGGTCTACAATTCTTTTCACAGAGGTCTTGGCTGATTTCTTTAGATTTTCCCATGATGTCAAGCAAAGAGGCACTGAGTTTGAAGGTAGGCCTTGAAATACATCCACAGGTACACCTCCAGTTGACTCAAATTATGTCAATTAGCCTATCAGAAGCTTCTAAAGTCATGACATAATTTTCTGGAATTTTCCAAGCTGTTTAAAGGCACAGTCAACTTAGTATATGTAAACTTCGGACCCACTGGAATTGTGATACAGTGAATTATAAGTGAAATAATCTGTCTGTAAACAATTGGTGAAAAAAATCCTTGTGTCATGCACAACGTAGATGTCCTAACAGACTTGCCAAAACTATAGTTTGTTAACAATACATTTGTGGAGTATTGTGTGTAGATGGGTGAAAAAATATATATTTTATACATTTTGAGTTCAGGCTGTAACACAACAAAATGTGGAATAATGTCATGGATCCCTCTGGAACGGTCATTGAGCACACCTGGCCCCAATTGCCAATTATTATTGTTTCGTATATATGTGCCCTTTGGTTCTCCATTGGGCTGTTGATTGTTGTACTATGTTCGTTGGTGCATGTGAGTACCTGTGCTGTGTGTTTGGGCTTTTGTGCCATTGTGGATTGCGCAGATGATTCTGGGCCTTGTCCTGTGTATTAATCATCGTGCACGTCTGTATTTATTCCAGGTACTCCTTGCTCTTTTGTTTTGGGTTTCAACCCTGTGTTTTGTTACGTGTTGGTTTCGTCTTCGTCCCCGTGCCTATACACGACACGCCGTAATATGGGCATAATAAAAACCCATATTACTCATTCCTGCGCCTGTCTCCCGACCCTTTATATTAACGTGACAAATAAGTCAAAGGTTATGAATACTTTCTGAAGGCACTGTATAAACAAAAAGTTATTTCTTATTTATTGATACAAATTTGTATTGCAAACATTTTCCCACAGCTGCTACACTAAAGATTAGAAGCATTTAAATCTCACAACGTAACTTGCTTCCTCCAGAACTCAGTACACTCAGAAAAGCATGTCTGACCTCAAGTCACTTCTTAAAAACATTTCAGTGTCCAAGGACATTTTTCTCTGAGACTTTGCCCAACATTTTATCTGTTACTGGAATGGATAGAGATCTTTATAAGATTGCTGAAATGCATTCTACTACTTAATCCGGAAAAGTAAAACCATGCAAATGAGCTTAAACTCCTTTATGATGGGTTTGAAGCTTTCTTTTTTTCTTAAAAATATAATCTTTGATGTGTATTTCACATGTGCCAAATATGATTTCAAATATTTAAAAAAAATATATATATTATTAAAATTGTCTCTGACAAATGAATATGGATATTTAGAAGAGTAATTTGTTCTAGTTGTGTAGACAAAAAAAGTGTTACGGGAGAAAGGAAACAAACTTCCATCTATCACTGTAAGGTTCTATATGCAAAAATATGATTCTGAGAATTAGTTTTGAAGTTCAGAACCCTCATTGGTTTGAATGGTATCAGCAATTTTGATCTTGAATTCTTTTGAACTTAACAACATGAATTGGTGTATTTAGAGTACTATATAGGAATTGAACAGAACAAGGCTATGTCAATAACTACATTTTAACAAAAATGCAGATAGAACCTTATAGTCCGAAGCTCTCGATTTGTTTAATTTTAGTACATTTTTCTTTACAAACAGGCCATTGTAAGTGCATATGGCCTAGCCCCAGATTCCAATTGTAATTGTGTCTTCTGCAATCACTTTATGTAAAGCCTTATGATATAAAGCCTTATGATATCGAGTTAAGTACTCAATCTGAATGAATTTCAGTTGAATTTCAGTTGCACATGTGAGTAATAATATGAAATAGTGATGGACATATCTGAGTCTTTTCGGTGAGCCAAAACTCTTGGCTCCATTCACCTTGAAGAGCCGTTCATTTGGCTCCAAAATGGCTCTTCGTTCAGTAGAGCTTAAAAATGTATGAAAAATCATGAAAAATATTTTTACAAATCTAATGTAAAGGCTAGAAAGTTGCATACTGTTATCTCAGATTGTGAAATGTGAGTAAAAAATAATCATTCCTGACGAAATTGTATCGCTTTCAAAAACATAATTGAGCGTGGACCAGAATAAGGCTTTATCCTCACTACCTATTTGTTACTGCAGATAATCATAGTTTGCAGCTCATAAAGCAGTAGTAGCAGTACACAAATCAGGGAGGCAAATGAACGGCTCTTTCACAAATGCGATTCAGGTCCCTGACGTTCACCAAAAAGAGCCGTTCAGAAAGAGCCGCTAGTTCGCGAACGACCCATCACTAATATGAACATAGCAAATACTAAGGCTGTGTACTGTTAACTTTATTTTGCGCATTAAAATAATAATGCTTCTGTTCCCAGGCTGGCCCCAATATAAAAACCATAAGTATTTGTACTTGTAGCATGCGAGTCAATATATTCAAGTAGTAGAAGAATATCAAAGATCAAAGTTTCATGAATATATTATATAATATAGTATTTTATATTGCTAATATTTTACGTTTACATTTGTACATAGACCTCACAATGCGAATACTTGTATATATCTAAAGTTTACTTCTAAGAACATTTGTTGTTGTTAAAATGAAAAACTTGTTAAAATGAAAATGTTACCGTGTATTTATATGGATCGTTTGGTGATAATTTGTACAGCTCAAGCTTGTGTTTTTGGGTGACTTTATACACATTCCGTATCAATTGTGGAATGATTTGTCATATTGTAAGCATATCTAAGGCAACCCTCTACTTTTTCGGGACACTCCATGCTTAGGAATTTAGCGCTTTTTATGTGAGATTGTGTGCATAATGCTAACATCAATAGTATATTAAACAAGAACAGCAATTGCAACTATTTGTCATGAAATGTACAGTTTGTGATAACTTTTGTAACAATTTGCAGTAAACATTTGAAATATAATTTTACTGTATCTGTTTCATATGTATTTTAAATAAATAAACGAAGAACAGATCATGATCTTAAGAATTACTGCTGTCAGATATTTTCCGGGCTGATAAATGTGTGGGTGTATTTGATTGACTGTGTGGTGGATGCATGAATCACTCAGTAGCCTCCTTTAAGAAATTACTCAACCAAGCACAACATTTCCCATAAGTATAATGAGACTGCCCTTACGGAAAACGCAATTTGGACTCGGGAGCGAATCAAACTGCTGCCTCATATAGAGATTCAAACTGAACCTCCTATAGAGATTCGGACCGCTTGGTGTAATGGTTAAGGTGTTGGCTTGACAGTCGCTGGACCCGGGTTAGAGTCCCGGTCGGGGCTACCCCCCTGAATTCACTATAGCCCTTAAATTTAACTCTGGACCTTGAAGTCAGTTCCACTGCTTGTTTTCATTGTCCCCCTCTAATCAGGGACTGACTTAGATCTGAGTGCACACTTCAGGAAAAAGGAGATGTCATTGGGACGCACATTATCTAGTGCCAAAATAAGATTTGGTATTGTGAAAAGGTCCCAGCACTACACACAACCTCTGAATGGTAGACAGTAAATGTTGAACTTATATTCGCTAGTCACAACATCTCCGGTTTATGCAACCCATACTATGTGCACTGGATACTGAATTGAGTGCCAGATAAAACTTGGCAGCCAGCACTGCACAGATAATAAGCCCATTTACTCAGCAGCTTCACACTCTAAATGACCTGCAGGCTAACCAATGTCCTCTAACAATGTATCAGTACGATGTGTAAAGCAATGTACAAAAACATTTAAGAGTTGAACAGAGTGTCAGGGACAGAGAACTTTTGTCTGGGGATGTTTACTTTGGAATTTTTGCAGTGTCCCTTCTTGCAACGGTGGCAGATGTCCTCGTTTCAGTGATTGATGGTGTTGTCTGTGTGGCAGACAGTGCTGTTGTGCTCACCATGGGTAAGAGGTTGATTTCAACCCTCCTTTATGGAGCCGCTTCAGTAATGGGCCTCTCGGTGCTCACACATGTCATTTGCCTCCCTTGGATATTCAAATACTAAAGATGGAGAGACGAGTTAAGGAGCCATGGAGCAATTACAGGTGTGATGATGGGAGATGGAGACCAAGATTGGCTGAGGTGAGTTGGGTGGAGGTCAGGCTCTGTTAAACAGCTCTCATATTTAAGGGGTCATTAGGTTTGCTCTGTGATGAGGGGTATGCCGTGAATCATTGTCTTTTGTATTTATTTTGGACACACACTGTACCTTACCTATCTTTTTGTCTGTCTCTATGGAAGTCTGTCTTTACGTCTGTCACTATATTTAATGGCTTCAATGACAATAACTGTTTAATTTCATTGTTACAGCACGTTTATTGTTGTACGCAACAGGTTCAATTTTGACACCAAGTTCCAGTAAGGATGAGAATGTCATAACATTCACATGTTCAGCACCTCAGTCTCCGTCTTCAGACAGAACAACACTGCCAGCTCAAAAGACAGGGAGCTCTGAATGTGTCTCAGATGCTTCCCGCTCCTCGGCTCCCCTCAACTAAAAAAATAAACCTCATCAAAGTGCGACAAAGCATGTTGGGTATTTAAGTGCACTTTGATCTGGGCGGCGGAGCTGCCGTTCCCTTTATCACTGGGTGAATATAGAAGAGCCATCTGGAAGGGCGGCGTCTGAGACAGCCAGGAAATAAATAAAGACCTGTCTGTATGGAGGTACATCAGACACATGCTAGGGATGCGGGGATACACACCTGGAGGCGTCTAGAGCAGCAGAGTAAGAGACACACTAGAGCAGGAAATAAGGTTCTGGTCACACAATTAACCTTTTACTGCAGTGGGATAAATGAGGGTCACACATAGTGATTCTTGGTAGTCTTAAACAAATCTAACTTGAAACAAAAGTATACACCTCACACACATGGTTATGGGCTTAAAAGAAAGACACCTGTACCATGTCAGATATAGAGTTGAGATATATTCAATGTTGAGTTTGCATCCCAATATTACGCTTTATATACAGTGGGGCAAAAAAGTATTTAGTCAGCCACCAATTGTGCAAGTTCTCTCACTTAAAAAGATGAGAAAGGCCTGTAATTTTCATCATAGGTACACTTCAACTATGACAGACAAAATTAGGAAAAAAAATCCAGAAAATCACATTGTAGGATTTTTAATGAATTTATTTGCAAATTATGGTGGAAAATAAGTATTTGGTCACATACAAACAAGCAAGATTTCTGGCTCTCACAGACCTGTAACTTCTTCTTTAAGAGGCTCCTCTGTCCTCCACTCATTACCTGTATTAATGGCACCTGTTTGAACTTGTTATCAGTATAAAAGACACCTGTCCACAACCTCATACAGTCACACTCCAAACTCCACTATGGCCAAGACCAAAGAGCTGTCAAAGGACACCAGAAACAAAATTGTAGACCTGCACCAGGTTGGGAAGACTGAATCTGCAATAGGTAAGCAGCTTGGTTTGAAGAAATCAACTGTGGGAGCAATTATTAGGAAATGGAAGACATACAAGACCACTGATAATCTTCCTCGATCTGGGGCTCCAAGCAAGATCTCACCCTGGGGTCAAAATGATCACAAGAACGGTGAGCAAAAATCCCAGAACCACACGGGGACCTAGTGAATGACCTGCAGAGAGCTGGGACCAAAGTAACAAAGCCTACCATCAGTAACACACTACGCCGCCAGGGACTCAAATCCTGCAGTGCCAGACGTGTCCCCCTGCTTAAGCCAGTACATGTTCAGGCCCGTCTGAAGTTTGCTAGAGAGCATTTGGATGATCCAGATGAGGATTGGGAGAATGTCAGATGAAACCAAAATAGAACTTTTGGTAAAAACTCAACTCGTCGTGTTTGGAGGACAAAGAATGCTGAGTTGCATCCAAAGAACACCATACCTACTGTGAAGCATGGGGGTGGAAACATCATGCTTTGGGGCTGTTTTTCTGCAAAGGGACCAGGACGACTGATCTGTGTAAAGGAAAGAATGAATGGGGCCATGTATCGTGAGATTTTGAGTGAAAACCTCCTTCCATCAGCAAGGGCATTGAAGATGAAACGTGGCTGGGTCTTTCAGCATGACAATGATCCCAAATACACCGCCCGGGCAATGAAGGAGTGGCTTTGTAAGAAGCATTTCAAGGTCCTGGAGTGGCCTAGCCAGTCTCCAGATCTCAACCCCATAGAAAATCTTTGGAGGGAGTTGAAAGTCCGTGTTGCCCAGCGACAGCCCCAAAACATCACTTCTCTAGAGGAGATCTGCATGGAGGAATGGGCCAAAATACCAGCAACAGTGTGTGAAAACCTTGTGAAGACTTACAGAAAACATTTGACCTCTGTCATTGCCAACAAAGGGTATATAACAAAGTATTGAGATAAACTTTTGTTATTGACCAAATACTTATTTTCCACCATAATTTGCAAATAAATTCATAAAAAATCCTACAATGTGATTTTCTGGATTTCTTTTCCTCATTTTGTCTGTCATAGTTGAAGTGTACCTATGATGAAAATTACAGGCCTCTCTCATATTTTTAAGTGAGAGAACTTGCACAATTGGTGGCTGACTAAATACTTTTTTTCCCCACTGTACATCACAGAAGACTGAAATTTAACAAAACTGTTTGACACAAACACCTGCTTATTTTTTTATTTTTTTTAAATCATCTTTATTAATGATGAAATTATGAAAAATATTAATAACATTCCACCCATGGGGCCAAAGAGAGCGCTTTTGGTCACTGACTGCAGGAAAGGGCTACACACATTCACTTATCAACAAGGAAACTGTTAAGTTTGTGTAAAAAAAATACAGTTAACTTAGAATACAATTTCATATTACCTCTACTTTTATGAGCTGGAAAACATATACTCTGAATCTGAAATGTAATAATGAAGTAAACCTTTAAACAAACAGAGGCAAAGACAAATCCCTGCATCAACATCTCTAATAGTTCAGTTGGATATGGAGCCCATGCTATTCACAACTGTCTCTTTCATTTGAGATAAGGGTGTGATCAGCCTTGAGAAGAGAACATTGCAAGGCGCTGCGCATTGGAATGATTTCACGCTAACAATGCAGAGACTTAAATCAAAGTGATGATTCTTCCGAAATGAATTGTCACATGTTAAAAACGTGGATTTTCTATTCTTTTTTACACGTTTTTTCGCTCCACTTGAAATGAGTACCCATCATTGTCGGTTCAGCGGAGATTGTTGGTCTGATGGATAATTTGCCATGTTTGGGGATTGATAACATTTAGTGCAATCCACACACGAGGGAGAGGATGAAAAATAGAAAAAGACAAATGGATTCCATTATAGAGCTAGTTTTGAATGTAATTATGCAGCATTTTTTAATGTAAATATACAGCACATTTTCTATGTGCCATATATCTATGATTAACTTGGATCTTTTTGGCACTTCACCACCGACAACGTTACCTCCTGCTACCTTGGTGTAATGGAGGGTAAACGCAGCTTACCCACTTTTTTTTTGTGGGACCTTTTGTGGAAAAATGTATTGGAAGTATAGGTAGCGTTACTTTTTTCACTGCAACTGGTGAAACAGAGTTTACCCACATATTTTTTTAATACTATATCACTGTTAGCATATCCTCTATACCATTACAAACAACTTACTGCCTAGGGGTACGACTTCAGGAAGTACAAAATACCTTCCGTTACCCTATGAGAACATGCAGCAGTTTGATTCGCTCCCGAGTCCAAACTCCTGGCTTAGCCAGTTCCATTAGCTAGAGACTACTCAAGGCAAGAATAGACTGTTTTCCAGCCTATATATAAGTCGGATGCATCTCACCCCAGGAGTCAGCCATCCTTGACAAATGAGAACAAATAAATGTGTGTTGTTTGTCTCCTCAGTCCTATTTTGAGGGATGTTTACACAAAGTTCCCACAGCGCTTGTAAGAAAAAATGCATTATCAGAGATATGCAGACAAATGTTTACAGAAATAGTCTTTGAGACTATCCTTTTCTTATTTCTAAGGGGTGAACAAACATCAGATGTACAGTATCTGCCAAATAATCCCAACAAATGACAGTGCAGTACCAGATGCTTATTAGCCCTAGTCAACAGTACAGGCTTTCCCATTCAAACAGGTCAAAAATACAATGACTTTGTATCGCTCACTGACTCATACTTAATGAGAGTGTAACTTTCTTCTTTTGATTCGCCACAGAACTTCCAGCCTTGAGCTCATAATTGTGGCAGTAGTCAGTCAGTCACACATTGCAGTGGCACCACCAATGAAAGGCACCTTGTTGCAGGACTCTTGGACTGTGGGGCGGGACTCTTGGCCTGTGTCCCTTTAACGCAGTGCTGTCACTCAGGCCGAGTGCAGAGATTCCTTTTATTCTCCCATGGCCCACTTGCTCCTAAAGTGGTGTCTGACACGCGCCACAACGTAAGCATTTCGACTCGCTCTGACAAGACGATAATAAGAATTACTCGCCCCCTTCCCTGGACTGGAAGGCATTATGTGTTCTTCCAAGTTTAGAGGGTATAATTGATGATAATTACAGTGCATAGAACCAAACAGCTCCAAAGGGACCTTGCAGTGTGCACAACTATGCCAGAAAAAAAGAAACAAATGAACTGAGATAGAGAACATGTTGGATTTGAATTATTCTTCTTTGCTGATATTTGTTTTATATCAAATGTGTGTTTATAGCTACAGTATTACATTTACATTTTAGTCATTTAGCAGACGCTCTTATCCAGATCGAATTACAATTAGTGCATTCATCTTAAGATAGCTAAGTGGGACAACCACATATCCCAGTCATGGTAAGCACATTTTTTCTCAATAAAGTAGCTATCCGTAAAGTCAGTGCTAGTAGTGGGGAAAAGGTGAGGGATTATTTATGATACTCTTTGAAGAGGTAGGGTTTCAGATGTTTTTGGCCTGTGAGCAGAAGGGGAGGGCCGAGACAGCCAGGAGGAAAGGGGACAGAGCGAGTCATAGGATGCGTAAAGGGAGGAAAGTAGGGACAACGAAGCAGAATGAGGAGACAGGAGGGAGAAGGATTTAGCAGAAGGGAGAGATGATAGAATAGGAGAGGAGAGAGTAGTGGGAGAGAGAGAGCGAAGATTGCGATGGCACATGACCATCTGGGCAGGGGCTGAGTGGGTGGGGTTGGAGGAGAGAGAGACAGAAAAGTAGTGATCATTAATAGTAAGCTGGAAGGGGGTTGCAATGAGATTAGTAGGTGAACAGCCTCCAGTAAAGATGAGGTCAAGCATATTGCCTGCCTTGTGAGTGGGAGAGGTCTGGGAAAGGGTGAGGTCAAAGGAGGCAAGGAGGAGAAAGTAAGAGGTTGAAAGAAATGAATCGAAGGCAGATGTTGGGAGATTGAAGTTCCAAGTGCGATGAGCCATCGTCAGGAAATTAGCTTATCAAGGTGTCACGCTCATTGAGGAACTCTCCAAGGGCATCTGGTGGGTGATAGATGACAACAGTGTTACACTTGAGTGGACAAGTGATAGTGACAGCATGGAATGCAAATGAGAAGATGGACAGGTGAGTGAGGGAGAGAAGAGAAAATCTCCACCTAGGACAAATGAGTAGCCCTGTGCCACCACCACAGATGCTCTCGGACTAAGAGAGAACACGTAGTCAAATGAAAAGAGAGCAGATGGGTGATCCATGTCTCCGTCCGGGGGGGCAAAAAGTCTAGGGACTGAAGGGCAGCATAGGCTGAGATGAACTCAGCGTTCTTGACCGCAGATCGGCAAATTCCAAACATTGCAAGAGACCAATTCCACATGGGTTGTGCTTGCAGGGTACACTAAATTAGAAGGGTTGTAGCCAAGGGGTGGGGAGTGTGTGTAAAGCCTACAGGACGAGGAGTGAACAGGTATTGAAAACACACACATACAGTGAGGGAAAAACGTATTTGATCCCCTGCTGATTTTGTACGTTTGCCCACTGACAAAGAAATGATCAGTCTATAATTTTAATGGTAGGTTTATTTGAACAGTGAGAGACAGAATAACAACAAAAAAATCCAGAAAAACGCAAGAAAAATGTTATAAATGGAATTGCATTTTAATGAGGGAAATAAGTATTTGACCCCCCCTCTCAATCAGAAAGATTTCTGGCTCCCAGGTGTCTTTTATACAGGTAACGAGCTGAGATTAGGAGCACACTCTTAAAGGGAGTGCTCCTAATCTCAGTTTGTTACCTGTATAAAAGACACCTGTCCACAGAAGCAATCAATCAATCAGATTCCAAACTCTCCACCATGGCCAAGACCAAAGAGCTCTCCAAGGATGTCAGGGACAAGATTGTAGACCTACACAAGGCTGGAATGGGCTACAAGACCATCGCCAAGCAGCTTGGTGAGAAGGTGACAACAGTTGGTGCGATTATTCGCAAATGGAAGAAACACAAAAAAACTGTCAATCTCCCTCGGCCTGGGGCTCCATGCAAGATCTCACCTCGTGGAGTTGCAATGATCATGAGAACGGTGAAGAATCAGCTCAGAACTACACGGGAGGATCTTGTCAATGATCTCAAGGCAGCTGGGACCATAGTCACCAAGAAAACAATTGGTAACACACTACGCCGTGAAGGACTGAAATCCTGCAGCGCCCGCAAGGTCCCCCTGCTCAAGAAAGCACATATACATGTCCGTCTGAAGTTTGCCAATGAACATCTGAATGATTCAGAGGACATCTGGGTGAAAGTGTTGTGGTCAGATTTTCTGTTTGGAATCTGATTGATTGATTGCTTCTGTGGACAGGTGTCTTTTATACAGGTAACAAACTGAGATTAGGAGCACTCCCTTTAAGAGTTGTGCTCCTAATCTCAGCTCGTTACCTGTATAAAAGACACCTGGGAGCCAGAAATCTTTCTGATTGAGAGGGGGTCAAATACTTATTTCCTCATTAAAATGCAAATCAATTTATAACATTTTCCACATGCGTTTTTCTTGATTATTTTGTTGTTATTCTGTCTCTCACTGTTCAATTAAACCTACCATTAAAATTATAGACTGATCATTTCTTTATCAGTGGGCAAATGTACAAAATCAGCAGGGGATCAAATACTTTTTTCCCTCACTGTAAGTATTCACACCCCCGAGTCAATACTTTGTAGAATCACCTTTGGCAGCGATTACAGCTGGGAGTCTTTCTGGGTCTTTAAGTCTTTAAGACGTTTCCACACCTGGATTGTGCAACATTTGCCCATTATTCTTTTTAAAATTCCTCAAGATCTGTCAAATTGGTTGTTGATCATTGCTAGACAACCATTTTCAGTTCTTGCCATAGATTTTTGAGTAGATTTAAATCAAAACTGTAACTCCACCACTTGGGAACATTCACTGTCTTCTTGGTAATCAACTCCAGTGTAGATTTGGCCTTGTGTTTTAGGTTATTGTCCTGCTGAAAGGTTAATTGATCTCCCAGTGTCTGGTGGAAAGCAGACTGAACCTGTTTTTTCTCTAGGATTTTGCCTGTGCTTACCTCAATTCCATTTATTTTTTATCCTGAAAAACTCCCCAGTCCTTAACAATACAAGCATACCCATAACACCATGCAGCCACCACTGTGCTTGAAAATAAGGAGAGTGGTACTCAGTAATGTGTAATGTGTTGTATTGGATTTGCCCCAAACATAACACTTTGTATTCAGGACAAAAAGTGAATTGCAGTATTACTTTAGTGCTTTGTTGCAAACAGGATGCATGTTTTGGAATATTTTATTCTGTACATTCTTCCTTCTTTTCACTCTGTCAGTTAGGTTAGTATTGTGGAGTACCTACAATGTTGTTGATACATCTTCAATTTTCTCATATCACAGCCATAAAACTCTGTAACCGTTTTAAAGTTACCATTGGCCTCATGGTGAAATCCCTGAGCGGTTTCATTCCTCTCCGGCAACTGAGTTAGGGAGGACGCCTGTATCTTGGTAGTGACTGGGTGTATTGATACACCATCCAAAGTGTAATGAATAACTTCACCATGCTCAAAGGGATATTCAATGTCTGCTTTTTTATGTTGATCTATCTACCAATAGTTGCCCTTCTTTGCGAGGTATTGGACAACCTCCCTGGTCTTTGTGGTTGAATCTTTGTTTGAAATTCCTGCTCGACTGAGGGACCTTACAGATAATTGTGAGTCCATACAACTTATTATGTGACTTGTTAAGTACATTTTTACTCCCAAACCTAATTAGGCTTGCCATAACAAAGGAGTTGAATAATTATTGACTCAAGACATTTCAGCTTTTCATTTTTTATTAATTTGTAAAAATTTCTTAAAACACTTTGACGTTATGGGTATTGTGTGTAGGCCAGTGACAACAAAATCTCAATTTAATCCATTTTAAATTCAGGCTGTAACATTAAAAAGTGTGAATACTTTCTGAAGGCACTGTATATCTACCCTTGTCGACTAGATCATTCATATTGCACTGAAACCTGGGATAATAATAAAGTAGGTAAACAGTCAGGGAAAATACTTAGCCGCCTTCAAGGTACATGTCAAGATACAGAATTATATCACATTATTGCAATAATGATAATTAGTGCAATAACAGCAATGAAACAAAATACCTGCTTCTGTTACTTTTGTGTTGTCATGACTACCGTGCAAAACACCATGTTATATAAGATGGTCGTAACTCTGATCATTGAGCATTGCCATTCCCAAGTGCCGTCTATAAAACGCTGGTTGGGTTTTAATGGGATGGCTTTATATAACAGTCTGGCATCAACCATCATCAACCCTTTTACCCTTTTACCTGTAATGGTCCTTTCTTTCAAACATTTTATTTGACATTTTCCATACAGACCAAACCAACAATAAGACAGAGCAATCATCATACACATAAAACGACAAAAAGATATAGACAGATACAGTCCCCTCCATGATGTCCATGTCTTCCAAGAATAGTTAGTTAGAATAGGCACATTTATAATAATGTCACTGTAGAGTTCTCTGTTTTTTGACAATGGTTCTTCTCATTGAGAAAAGAGGGCAGGCTGCCAGGTGTCTGTCACTGCTCCAATGTCATGTATCAGTTCACCTTTCACCCTCTGTACCTCTGTTTCACTGGTCAATCAAACAGCCATCCACCACAGAGTACATCCAGAACAATTATTTTTTTGTCACAATATAGAGATCTTTGTATTGTTGAAGTGTCATTACTAGCTTTTGCCTCTTATATACAGTAATATATAACAGTTATCTTATAATACCTTTATTTAACTAGGCAAGTCTGTTAAGAACAAATAATATTTTACTATGACTGCCTACCAAAAGGAAAAAGGCCTCCTGCTGGGACGGGGGCTGGGATTAAAATCAATAAATACATTTAAAATATAGGACAAAGTACACATCACGACAAGAGAGACAACACAACACGACATAGAGACCTAAGACAACAACATAGCATGGCAGCAACACATGACAACAACATGGTAGCAGCACAACATGGTAGCAGCACAAAACATGGTACAAACAACAGCACAAAGGGCAAGAAGGTAGAGACAACAATACGTCACACAAAGCAGCCACAGCTGTCAGTAAGAGTGAGACAGGTGAGATCAGTATTCAGTAAAAGAGTGAGATCAGTAATAGGTCCTGGACTTTGTTGAATCAGTGTGCATTGCATTCTAATCTCTGTTTTGACATAACACAGATTTACTGTATTCAAAACAGCAATGTTTATCTATGGATGCATTTGGAATTATATTTTATGAAATCATGAATTGAAATCACCAGATCGGAAATAGACGGCCACTTGTTGGATTGTTTCTCCTCCTATTGGAGAGAACAGCATCAGGTGTCATAGCGTGCCACGTCCCTATTGTATCTTTATCATTTAGATAAAACGCTACATTTCCCCCGGCGTCAACCTCGTTAATATTAACAATCTGAGGGCACAGTGTGTTTATTCTCGGCAATTTCCCCCTAAATTGTAGCTGATGTAGCAGGTGGTTTATTGTCGTTATGCCAGTCCTCTCTCCTCCAAGTCCTCTTCTAATAGCAGCCCTGCTGAGTGAATGCCAGGAACTATCAGACATTCAGGAAATGACAAAGCTTTAATGACATGTTGCATCAATAGGCCTATGTGGAGCAATTAGCCAGTGCCGACTATATATACATCAAAATGCTAACAGGGGTTTTAGTAAAGTAAAGGACCTCACCCTAGAGGACACTGCTACTTGGTAGCTTTCATTACCAAGGAGACTAATGGAACCACCCCCCTTTTTAGCCTTTTTTGTTGTGGATCAAAAGGAAGTTGAGCTATCTGGTACACTTACTGAGAGATCAAAACATATCTGCCCAGTGTACATATTATCCTCAGAAAGAGTTGGGAAAGAGTAAGGAAGCTTCAATACTGTGTCTGGTCAGACTGACCAAGGGAGACCGTAGTTTGTTGTGATTTACACATTGACATAACCTACATTTTTTGTTTGTTTATGCTATTCACATTACACTGAGGCATACAAAATATAAAGACTCATACAAACTATATTTTACTTTAGACTTCCCGCTAGTGCATTTTAAATTACTGCAGCTTTTCTTCCTTTCAAGCAACTAATCTGTAATACATGGTTCATAGTTTATCTAGTTATTTTCAGATTATCAAATGTTTCTCTTTTGTAGCTTTGTCAGCTACAGTGAGGGAAAAAAGTATTTGATCCCCTGCTGATTTTGTACGTTTGCCCACTGACAAAGAAATGATCAGTCTATAATTTTAATGGTAGGTTTATTTGAACAGTGAGAGACAGAATAACAACAAAAAAATCCAGATAAACGCATGTGAAAAATGTTATAAAAGGAATTGCATTTTAATGAGGGAAATAAGTATTTGACCCCTCTGCAAAACATGACTTAGTACTTTGTGGCAAAACCCTTGTTGGCAATCACAGAGGTCAGACGTTTCTTGCAGTTGGCCACCAGGTTAGCACACATCTCAGGAGGGATTTTGTCCCACTCCTCTTTGCAGATCTTCTCCAAGTCATTAAGGTTTCGAGGCTGACGTTTGGCAACTCGAACCTTCAGCTCCCTCCACAGATTTTCTATGGGATTAATGTCTGGAGACTGGCTAGGCCACTCCAGGACCTTAATGTGCTTCTTCTTGAGCCACTCCTTTGTTGCCTAGGCCATGTGTTTTGGGTCATTGTCATGCTGGAATACCCATCCATGATTTTCAATGCCCTGGCTGAGGGAAAGTGGTTCTCACCCAAGATTTGACGGTACATGGCCCCGTCCATCGTCCCTTTGATGCGGTGAAGTTGTCCTGTCCCCTTAGCAGAAAAACTGTTCGAGTTGCCAAACGTCAGCCTCGAAACCTTAATGACTTGGAGAAGATCTGCAAAGAGGAGTGGGACAAAATCCCTCCTGAGATGTGTGCAAACCTGGTGGCCAACTACAAGAAACGTCTGACCTCTGTGATTGCCATCAAGGGTTTTGCCACCAAGTACTAAGTCATATTTTGCAGAGGGGTCAAATACTTATTTCCCTCATTAAAATGCAAATCAATTCATAACATTTTTCACATGCGTTTTTCTGTCTCTCACTGTTCAAATAAACCTACCATTAAAATTATACACTGATCATTTCTTTGTCAGTGGGCAAACTTACAAAATCAGCAGGGGATCAAATACTTTTTTCCCTCACTGTATGTAAATGAGCTATTTCTGTATTTCATTGAAACAAATATATATAATAACTTTGTCATTATGGGGTATTGTGTATAGATGGGTGAGAACAAATATAGATATTTAATCCATTTTAAATAACAACAAAATGTGGAATAAGTGGAGGTGTATGAATACTTTCTGAAGGGAGTGTATATATAATATTCAGACTGGCTGACAGGCTCATCAGTAGGAGAGACAGACACATTGCTGTTATCTGCTGAGAGATTTCCCCCGGATTGCAGCTCATCTAGAACACACAGTATTGATTTCCTATTAACACTATTCTCTTCTCCGTGGAAAGAGGCTGCTTGGCCTGATGATAAGGTGGTGAAAGGTAGTGGTTAAGGAGGCGGACCGAAGTTATTAACTTCTTATTTTACCTGTATCCATTACATTATCTTGTTTTTGGACAGTAATTGCTTCAATCTTGTATTTGTAATAAGCATTGACAAAGATTTTATTGTATTTCTGAATTTACATTTCAATATACATATATCATCCAGTGGATGAAAGCAACAAGAAAAAACTGAATCGAGATGGCCTATGGAGCTGTCAGTGTCAACTACGGCTGTTGAAACCATTTTATTCCACCAGCTACCACAATCACAGGGAGGAAAGATGAAAGGCTGTGACGCAAACGTATTGATATAAGTGGCCCAAAATAGACGTTTTACCCCGCGGACAAGAGCACACTGAAATCAACTTTCATTATACTTCCCACCGCACTGATTTGCTTTGACACAAGCATCCAGTCCCATGAATAACCACGACATGTTAATTCATGTTTACTCTGGCGATGGGGATTCTGAACTACACGTCTTCAGAATGAGAGCTGCTGAAGTCACAGCAGGGTGCTACGTATGGGCATTTGGAGACAGCAACAGAAACTGGAGGAACATTTTATAGTTGATTATGCACTGAACGCGATTGTTATTAATTCTCATATTCCCCTGAGTTGTGCACATTGGGGATAGGGTCTGGGATCAAATGGCACCCTGTGGTTAACAGGGCCCCCATTAGAGAACCCAAACTAATTACCAGAAACAATTAAGAACATTTTATATAGAAACAAAATGAATCTCTTCCTCCAATTTATCAAGCTAGCTGCAGTATAGGTCATAACGTGCAACTATCCTAACTCCTAATTCAACTCTTGTTCTCTCTAAACAGTGTTTGGTCGTGACGCACACAGGCTTCTCTCTAGAGACCTCATCAGCCAAGGGAAAGACACGACGCCACCTGGCTGGTGTTCTGTGTACCCGTGTGCCTGAGCTATCCTGTTCCCTTGTCTCACAGTCACTGCTTCACTAAAGCCTGTCTGAGAATGTGTCTGAGAATAGTAATTAAGGGACATGGGAGGCCTTTTCTCTTTCTGTCGTTTAAATTGGAAACCAGAGCCTTCACGGCCATCACTGCGTTATAACCGGCACAACAGGTGCAGTTTGGTGGTACACTACTGTCACCGGCAAGTGATAATAACAGGATGGAGCTGGGATCAGAGCCCTCCACTTGTTGGGTTGATTTACATGCCGTGCAGAGATGGCGAGGCGGCGTGAATCACCGGGAGAGACAGAGAGAGGACACGGTGGGAGGCCATGAACGTGACTCTTAATGCAGCTGTTCATCAAGCCCATCGATTCACAAAGAGTTACAGCTCACCTCCCGGCAGCTCACTTATCCACAAATGTCCGCAGCAACAGCTGTGCCGGGAAAATGTCTCAGCATCCCGAAAACACCACAAGCATGCAGAAAAACTCACGCTGGCACTACTAGGGCCATACACTACTTATACACTACTAGTGTATCCATACACTACTTACTGGGCTTAGATAACAATGACTAGTAGATGGATAGCAATTACTCACTAAATGAAAACTATTTCTAAATGCAACTTTATCATGATGCATAACACCCACAAGCCGTACCCTGCATACCACAGCATATAGATCTTTAAAAAAGAATTTCTACTACAGGTTGCTATTCCTGAGCAAATCCCCCTTGGGTCCTCTTCACCCCAGGGTTCTAACCACTTCCCTACATAGGGGTCCAGTCATCGACGAGGCAGCCAGGTCAGTGGGCTGTGTTAGCCCTGACTTGTTTGGCTAACCCCTGCGCTAGCCTAGCAGACAGCTGATGTCACACAGCTGGTATGGTAGAGGAGCTGTGTTTTCTATGAATGAGCTACCAGACTCCCGCTCCTCTAAAGTGATGAGTCATCCATTGGCCCTGTGTCCTAGAGTATGTCAGTGGGCTCAGCTGACGGTCCGCTGTTAAGTATAATGGAATGGGTTTATATTTAGTGTACCCCCACACGCCAGGGCACACACAAACACACACAAACCAGATGAGCTGGTGGGAGGAGCAATAGGATGAGAATAGTAATGGCTGGAATGGAATCAATAGAATGGTACCAAACACTTCAAACACAATGGTTTGACTCCGTTCCTGTCACGTGTGCTCCCTTTCCAGCCTCTAGGTCACCAGGCTGCTCGTGTGTCTTGTTTTGTATTATGTTGTGTTTATTTATTAAAACACTCACTCCCTGAACTTGCTTCCCGACTCTCAGCGCACATCGTTAAAGAATGATGCCTCACCTAAGGGAAGCGTCAGGGAGTGTGTTTTTTCTGTGTCAGGTGGAATGACGTTGGGTCCGGGAGCCGCTACAGGCTCTCATGCCTTCGCCAGATCGCCAGGCTCCACTGCCTCAGCCGGTCTGTCAGGTTCCCGTGTCCCATCCGGCGACAGGTTCCCGCACATCAGCAGGGGTGGCTGGTCCGCTCTTGATCCCCGGGATCGTCCATTGGGTTGGCGTCCTGCGGATGGAGCCGAACGTGCCGGGAGGGCGTACCGTCACGTATGCTCTCTCCGGTGCTCTAGGTCGCCATGCTCTCAGCCGGACTGACAGGTTTCCCACGCATCAGCAGATGTGACTGGTCCGCTCCTGATCCCCAGGTTCGCCATTTTGGGTCGGCGTCGTGTCGGGGAGGGGGTAATGTCACGTGTGCTCCCTCTCTGGCCTCTAGGTCACCTGGCTGCTCGTTATGGCGCACACCTGTCACCATCGCTACACGCACCTGCGCGTCAACACTCACCTGGACTCCATCACCTCCTTGAATACCTGCCCTATATATGTCACTCCCTTTGGTTCCTTCCCCAGGCGTCATTGTGTCTGTTTCCTGTCTGTGTGTTGTTCGTGTGTCTTGTTTTGTATTATGTTTATTTATTGAAACACTCACTCCCTGAACTTGCTTCCCGACTCTCAGCGCACATCGTTACAGTTCCATTTATTCCATTGCAGCCATTATAATGAGCTCGTCCTCCTATAGATCCTCCCACTAGCCTCCTCTGCTACATACACATCTACGAAAGTAGAAACAACGCAATAATGCAACAACGCAACAACACAAAGTGCACCACATCCTCTGAGGATTTAGGGCTCTGTCTTAATGAATGGGCTTAACCAAACAATTCAGAATCTCTTGAACAGAATGTACTGTGCATCTGTTTATTTTGCCACTTAAGTACCCCTCATTTGTGCAATTAAACTGAGACTCACAGAGTGCTAAGTACTGAGTTAAAGCAGTTAGAGATTTCGCATAAAGTTCACAGGGAATATCCATCATAGACTGGGTACACACACGAGATCCCACCTATCATCATGGACATTATAAAGCCTCACAGTCTGCTTGACTGATTGATAGCGGTACATTATTTCCCCCACCTGCAATACAGAGCCAGCCAACACTCCACTTGAATGTCCTCTGAAAGGCCTGTGATGAGGTGGGGAAGTGGTCCTAATGGTATGCATGCTGGAGGAGTGACACAGGCTCTTTAAATGGCCAGAGGGATCAGGGCCTGTAAACTGGAGACTAGGGAGGCGTGGAGATTAATGTCCCTGTCGGAGGGGCTATCTTCTTCCTACCGCTGGCTGGTAGCAGGTCCCACCTCAATTTGGAGCTGGGTAGAGATAAGCCCTAATGACACTGTCTCCCGGGCAGACTAATTTATCCACAGGCTAGAGAGAAGCAGCTCTGATATCTTCCCTCTGGCGGACGCTGTTTGTGTCACTGCAGTATATCTGTCTGTGTGTGTATAATGTACAATAAACCTTACATCCAGATAACAACCCAACCCCATATATCTACCTCACAAGTCTCCTAATTAGTCACAATAATCTAGCAAATACAATTAGCCAGATGAGATTGTTAATTCTGTGCCTCCCTGTGGTTCTCCTAATAGCAACTAGTGGGCTCAAATCAAGCCTATATTGAGGATTCCATACACAAAGGAATTCAAATCAACCTAATGATTACTTGATTTGGGTTCAACTCGAAAAATTGTGTGTCTTTCCAAATCCACTGTAAAGAGTGGCTCCATAATGGATTCAGACCACCGTTCAGTGGTTGTTGGGTCTCCATAGAGATGAAAAGACAGACTTATAAACGGCAAATGATAGAGGGCATAGCTCAGACACATGCTGTGATCACAAGATGTTTGAAGTTTCTCTCCTTCACCTGCGTTTCAATCTCTGTCCATTCTAAATCGAGGAGGCTACTTACTCTTATAATTCCTATAGGCCTGCTGATGTGTCCTTTAGTCTACCAGGGATAGTATGTGCCACATTCCCCTTGAGTCACAGATGCAATAACACATTGGTTGTGAGTGGCACAGCTCATAATACTTTGGGACTGAAATGCGGTGGGTAGCTCTGACTTTCTCAGACGCTTTCGTCACTTTACCTTTTCACCAGACGACACAAACAGACAATAGTCTCTTCTACTGCGCTTAGTGGTTGTTATACACACTTAGCTTGACAGAAACATCGGTACAGATTGCAAAGTTCTGTTATTACAAGTTGTTTAACCAACTAAAAGTTGCTCTTTTGTAAACAAAAGGCTTCATTGGATATTTAGCGCCAGCTCCTGAACCCAAGGAGCAGATTCTAAGTGTTATTTCTCTATCAGTAATTACTCACAGGCTATATAATCAGAACATTTAACCAATTAAATACATCTTTCCATTACTGACAATGGTAATCATTTAAAGGCAGCATGCAAACCTTGCAACACACAGGCCCTTAATGAACCTACAGGTGGATGCCTACAGTACGGTGGCATATGGCATCACCACAGCACAATATCCTTTCAACCACCCACCAACCTTCTCTTTCTAAGTCTAATCATGGATCCACATCTACATCTAGCAAACAGATTTCCTGTTCATAACTAGTATCAACTAAATGCTTGTGATTCTCTGTGCGATCTGTGTGATCAAGAGATAGCCCTGCCTTATGACAAGGGCAGTCTGTGTGTTGTGTATATGAGTGTGTTGTGTGGTGTTGTGTGTGTGTGTGTGTGTGTGTGTGTATGTGAGAGAGTGACAGCTGTCAGTCACTGTGTGCCCAGAGTGTCCTATGGCCTCCGCTGGGCCATAATGAGCAGGTGACCCTGCAGCTGCTGTCACTCCTCACACACACACACACACACACACACACACACACACACACACACGGATGCATGCTCGCACATACAGATCTAGCCTCTAATCACACAAACAGGGTCACGTTTCAAGAGTGCATGTGCATCCCAACACAGTAACAGGAACATTTTAGGATTTGAAATGCTAATTGATGCAGAATAGCTAGAGCTACATTGTTTTGAAGCTGCTCTTGAACAAGCATGCAAACTTTTGATTGGGAACCATTTGTCATTCTGTCAGTTGATGTGAGAATAATTGTTGAGCTAGTGTATAAGACAGTACATTTCATTTCTCATTATCCGTAGTGGGCGAAGATAAATTACTATAGTGTACAAATAATTAGCAGTTACAGCTTGTCAGTTGAACTCAAATACTATATGCATAATCCTTTAACCTAAACAAAGCACCTATAAATCATCATAAAACATAACCAAATTCAGCTAAAATTGATTTTCATTCCATGAATTCAATGCTCACACACATCCCCACATGGACTTGCTTGCTGACACAGACTAATTTAAACTGAATCTAGTAAGTAGAGCCCCTGTGAACTGATCCTGTCTGAGCTGTAGTCAGTCCAGATGTTTCTACACTTCCATCAATATCAACTTCCAGCCCTTTCAGCCGAGTGGGGAGGGAGGGGCCCTGATTGCAGAGTTGGCCTACCGCACAGTCTCTATGGAAACCTGTTGGCATATAGCAACGCCTGGAAGGCTTTAATTTGCTCTTACGGTTACAAGCAGCTCTCGGCAATAGCGAGGCCAGCCTAAACGACAATCAAAACCGCACAGCAGAAATATTGCCCCCTATTGCATTCCCTGTTATGACACAGCTTTCATTTCAGTTCATTGATTTGTTGTTGCCAAGTGACAATTTGATTGTTTTTCAGAATAGTTCAGAAGTTGGGGGGAGAATTGCCAGTAGAAGCAGGTAATTGTGACACACAGAGATAAGGGTTCACAAGGGTTGAGGAAAATGGGAGGGGAGGAAACCTCTTATGGATGAGGTATGCACAGTACTTATTACGAGTGCCAAGTTATGCATCCTATAGACTGTGTAAAGAAAAGGTACATTCTCACGTTCAGCTGTAAACTTGTCACTTAGTGCCCTCTAGTGATTGTCCAGGCTACTGTCTCCAGTAAGTACGCAAGTACATCTGATAATAATATGTTTGTTAATACTGTTTAGCACTAAAATTGGTTGAGTAAATTATACCGCCTCATATAATGGATTGATATGTATTATCTACAGTACATCATTGCCATTGAGTACCATAGAAACATCCATTATGTCTCCTGTTGAATGAATGTGGATGGCCCCTGAGATGCCTGACTATAAACACCCATCAATGAAATGACAGGGGCAGTTAAGATGGTGGGCTCCATAGAAATAGAATTATGGATTATGGGTACACCCAATATGGCCACCAGTCCACCCAACAGCCACCCATTGACTTGAATGGGGATACCGCTTATAGGAATTTGAATTATATTTCTATGATGGGCTCATTTAACCCATAGTTAACTCCTTCTGGCCAAGACTCTGCAGGTCAATACAACTGCATTCCCCACCCTGAGCATGGCAGAGCTCTTTAGCTCTTTACAGCCCCACCTGTCGAGCACGAGCCACGTTTCAACCCTCAGAATTGGACCAAGACAAACAAATAAACATTCATGAGGTGTATGCTAATGTAAAAAATTAACATTTTGCAATGTAGTACATTATCCTTTGGCTTGCGTATGACTGTTTCAAGTAATCCTCACAGTAGAAAGAGAGGAATTTAACTAACCAGCTACAAAGAATGCTTAGGTAGAATAACGACCAGAACTTCACCCAACATTTACACATTTTATTAGAATGATCAATCAGAACTGGATTAACAGCATTCAAACATTTAGCTTGATCTGTGAAAACGACATCAGCAATCATGTACCTCGTGAACCATATTAAATGTTTACATCAGACAACTATAGTCAAAGAAAGTTACAGCCTGTGCAAAACCTGTGAATACATTATGTAGGCTGATCAGTTATAGACGTGCTTAGCTAACGTTATACTGTAGAAACCCCCAAACAAACAAGCAGGCCCATACCCAATACTCAGGAAATATGATAAAACAGAAGCAGGTGGTTATACCTAAAACGGTCCAAAGACAGCTAGACTAATCTGATAATGTTGGGGTTGTTGCTGTGTGACTAACGTAACTTCTTCGCCCCGCGGGTCGCCTTGGCCACCTTGGAGCCCCTCTGGTGGTCGCTGACGCGGTTCCGCAGCACGTTCACGTCGTACCTCTGCCTCTTCAGCTTCTCGGCCAGGTCAAACTTCTCAGCGTGCAGCTGGCGCAGCCACAGCCAGAGCTCGCGGGACTTCTCCGCCAGCCTCTCCTGGTTGAGGTGGTCGATGTTGAGGGGCTTGCGGCGTTCCAACAGAGCCTTGGTCTTCTTCTCGCGCCCCGTCAGCTTCTTCCCCTTCTTCACGTCCCCCTTCTGTATGTAGCCGCCGAACGCCTTGTTGGAGAAGACGTTCTTCTTCCTGGCATCCTCCTCGGCGCGGAGCTTGGCCTCCTCTTCCCGGCGGGTCCGCTCCTCAGCAAGGCGGGCCTGGCGCTCAATGTTCTGCTCGGCGCGCACACGCTGCTGCTCGGCACGATCGGCACGGCGGCGCTCGATGCGGCTGCGGAGGGCCACCAGCTCCTCCTCCTCTTTCTGGCGGCTGGAGAAGTGCATCTCGATCAGGCTCTGCAGGTCATTGAAGTCCTTCTCCAGTCTCTTGCGGTGGAGGTCATCAAAGTCTAACTTCTCGCCGTCGGGCAGCTTGGGAGGAGCGATGTTGGTAATGTACTTGGTCCGTGGCTTGGTCTCCCCCTCGCTCCCCTCAACGTGTTCCCTCTCCTCCTCATCTACCTCATCCTCTTTATCTGCCTCATCCTCCTCCTGCTCTTCTTCAGCCTCCTCTTCCACCTCAGGTGCCTCCTCTACTTCTTCCTCCTCGTTCACCTCCTCCTCTTCCTCCTCCTCGTATTCCTCCACAATATCCGCTGTGTCAGACATGATGTTAAGCCTGCCTCTGAGACAGTCAAGAAGTCAAGGAGTGTCCAGCGGAGACACACACACACACACAATACACAGAGACCAACTTGTGTCCCAACAGTCAAGAGGGGAAGTGAAGTGAACTTTCGGGCGCGGTTGCTTGGGCTCTTTTAAAGCTTTACCCTGATCATGTGTCCAAACCCCACTGTCTAGCAGAGATGTTCAGACAGATGGAATGGAGTCTATTTTCTCCTTCAACAAGTCTGCCCCCTTCCCTGAACCACGACCCCAGACCCTCCACATCATTCCTTTCTAAGGACAATCGGAGTGCCCTATTTCAGGCGCACAACAGATGCACTCAGGTGCTACTCAAACCTGTGCTCTCCTTCAAGTCCACAATCGAATGTACGCATCACGGTCACAGCAAGATTGTTGTAAGTATTAAGTGAAGTTCTTACTCATATACTATGGAGTTATTTATATACTTGGTCATCAAGAGAGAGAAAAAGAGAGGCCGAGTATATGGTAAGTACACCCGTGAAAAAGACATAGTGATCAAATAATCAAAGGGATGAAGAATCCTAATTTCAGCTTAGAAAAGTGAAGAGTAGTTTAATAGTGGATGTGGTCACTATATCAATAAATATATAATGAATGGTCACTATATCAATAACTATATAATGAACAGTCTATATATCAATCAATACATAATGAATGGTCACTATATCAATAACTATATAATGAATGGTCATTATATCAACAAATATATAACGAATGGTCACTAGATCTAAAATTACATTATGAATGGTCACTATATCAATAAATACATAACGAATGGTCACTATATCAATAAATACATAACGAATGGTCACTATATCAATAAATACATAACGAATGGTCACTATATCAATAAATACATGATGAATGGTCACTATATCAATAAATACATGATGAATGGTCACTATATCAATAAATACATGATGAATGGTCACTATATCAATAAATACATAATGGTCACTATATCTATAAATATATAATGAATGGTCACTATATCAATAAATACATAACGAATGGTCACTATATCAATAAATACATGATGAATGGTCACTATATCAATAAATACATGATGAATGGTCACTATATCAATAAATACATGATGAATGGTCACTATATCAATAAATACATAATGAATGGTCACTATATCTATAAATATATAATGAATGGTCACTATATCAATAAATATATAATGAATGGTCACTATATCAATAAATATATAATGAATGGTCACTATATCAATAAATATATAATGAATGGTCACTATATCAATAAATATATAATGAATGGTCACTATATCAATAAATATATAATGAATGGTCACTATATCAATAAATATATAATGAATGGTCACTATATCAATAAATATATAATGAATGGTCACTATATCAATAAATATATAATGAATGGTCACTATATCAATAAATATATAATGAATGGTCACTATATCAATAAATATATAATGAATAGTCACTATATCAATAAATATATAATGAATGGTCACTATATCAATAAATATATAATGAATGGTGACTATATCAATAAATATATAACGAATGGTAACTATATCTATAAATTCATAATGAATGGTCTCTTTTTTTCCACATACAGAGTGATATATCAAGCACATATATGGGTCATACACCAAAGATAGACCATTGAAAAGGCTTGTTGCCAGTTAAAGTAGCACTTCACTGTTAGAATGTGAACACCAGACAACGTACTTATGCCATCACCTCACTTATGCCATTACGTCATAACCCCCTCATCTTGACTGAAGTACATTCATCTAGAGCCTAGTTTTTCCACTGGGACTTACAGAGCTTACCGGTGAGCACATCCAAGAGCAAAGCACATCATTACAATATATGAAGTACCCTTTGCAAGAACACCAAAGCTGTGTATAATCTTTTCATAGATTTAAGTCCTTCCTACAACTATTTTAAATATGTTCACTTTGCTAATTGACACCTGAAATGAGTATCTCTGTCTTTGTACATCAATTTGACCTTAAAATATATTTTAATAAATATAAAGAAATGCTTGACCACTGTTCCATTTACATGTTGCACAGTGTGAAAAAATAAAACAAAAAAAACATCTGCTAGTTTGCCAGCCAAATACTACCCTACCATAGTAAATACTATTTGAGCGCAAGCTTTCAACTGATCATCCTTGAGTGCTGACAAAAAACACCCATCAAGGAAAGATGGGCCCTAAAAATACAACTTCCAACAGGAACAATTCCTAAACACCGCCTCATCTCCACTTCGGAATGTAATTAAACATTCTTGCAATGGAAGACTCCAGCTTTCAGGGTTGAGTCAATTACAAAGTAATTGCTTTTTTAATGTTTACTTCTCGGGCACTGACGGCAACAATAGAATATATAGTGTTCAGCACTTACATTTTCAGCCCCTGAGTAAGGAGTGCAAAAGGACAAATGTGGTTTTAGTATGAGATAATTGTCAGGGATAGACAGGTGCTCTGCATTGTCCATGGGTGTCCCCCATGAACACTGAGAATTCCAATAAACCACTGTGCCGTGGAAGATTTCTCCTCTTAGTGAATATGTAGCCTTTTCCTCAGAAGGGGACAGCAAAATGTCAGAGTACAGGCCTTGGACTAAGGGCTAGGATTTGGGGACAGAGAATGAAAGGATTTCAAAAGTGTCCCTGCACTCCACAGCCTTAGACTCACCCTGAAGATTGCCAGTACCCACAACTAAGAGTCACAGTATTATTAACGCCAGTACGGAGCCTCATATTAAAATATTAATAGCATCAGAACAAGCATCCTGTGCAACACAGATGTCAGTTTAAATGGGTTGAGAGGACATTTCAACCGTTTGTGGACTAAAGCCCTTTAATTTCTAGGGGAACGCCCCCAGTCCTCCATACCTAACTATTTGCCAATTGACACATTTCAATGAACAAAAGAGGAACCCTCCATCCCAAAGAAAAAATTTACAGAACTTCAACCCTGCTGATTGGTCAATTATGAGTAGCAGGTGGTGGTCTGGTTTAAAATGAAGTCTTTTGGTCACTGATGGCAAGGGACAACTGTGTCTATCAATAGGAGCAAGGAGAAGCACAATTGACCAGGACTAGGCTATAAATAGCCACACTACTGCCTCCCCACTCTTCAGTATTAAGACTAGTGAAATGTGTCTTTTAATTTACAGTATTGTTAGTTATGTGTTACAGTATTGTTCCTATTAAAGTTAGAAGCTTACCTGTCTTTAAAATACATTATTATCATCTCTTTTGTAAGGCATTCCAGAGTAGTTCTTTGTCAGCCTCTAATTAAATTATATTTTGAGATGAAAAGATACGTTTTTTTTTAGCTTGTGTTTTAAATAGATCCCATTTACGATTGTTGCGTAGATCTGCCAGACCTAGTATACTATATAGTATACTATATACTACACCTCCAACAAGTCAACCCAAAAATTATTTTGCACTAGAAATGAAGGAAATGGTGCCCTCAAATGGTCAAACCATGTAGGTCTTTTATACAAAAGTAATTGCTACATTCCAACACAGTACTGTATGACATAATAGGCCTACACAGTGATATTTAAACTAGCTTGAGGAATTTTCATCATTCAAATTATTAATGCTGTATCCTCTTAAGCCTAATACAATCTCAGATGTTGAGGTACAGTTTTACCATTACAAACTCTAACAAAACTGTGTCTGAATTGTTTTACATAAACAGTCAAGACCATAACAAATTAATATCAATTCCCATAGAAATCATCTTCACACTTGTGTACTGTAGTGTGTTGTGGACTTCTAAACAGTTTAGACGCTAGCTAGAACATGTAAACATTAAAAAGGCAAGAGCACAAAAACAAACATGGCCCTGTTTTTAACATCGAGAAACCATTCATGTTACACAATCAACACAATCCTTATCAAACCAAACCTTTCTGTTTCTCAACCTCAACGGACTCACAAGCTGGAGAATCCTGCAGTTCTTTACGGCTTACCTTTACTGGGTTTTGGATGGCCTCCACTACAAAAAAACTGTGCCATGGCTCTGCAAAGAACACAAAGTGCCTTCAGAAAGAATTCATACCCCTTGACTTATTCCATATTCTTTTGTGTTACAGCCTGAATTCAAAATTGATTAAATATATTTATTTTTTATCACCCATCTACACTCAATACCCCATTATGACAAAGTAAAAACATATTTTTAAAGGTTTTTGCAAATGTATTGAAAATGAAATACAGAAATATCTCATTTATGTAAGTATTCACACCCCCTGAGTCTTTCTGGGTTCATTTGCTGATAATTATTTTCAAAATTCTTCAAGATCTGTCAAATTGGCTGTTGATGACTGCTAGACAACCATTTTCAGGTCTTGCCATAGATTTTCACGTAGATTTAAGTCAAAACTAACTCGGCCACTCGGGAACATTCACTGTCTTCTTGATAATCAACTCCAGTGTAGATTTGTGTTTTAGGTTATTGTCCTGCTGAAAGTTGAATTCATCTCCCAGTGTCTGGTGGAAAGCAGACTGAACCAGGTTTTCCTTTAGGATTGTGCCTGTGCTTAGCTCTATTCTGTTTCTTTTTTATCCTGAAAAACTCCCCAGTCCTTAACAATTACAAGCGTACCCATAACATGATGCAGCCACCACTATGCTTTAAAATATGGAGTGTGATACTCAGTAATGTGTTGCACTGGATTTGCCCCAAACATAACACTTTGTATTCAGGACAAAAATCTAATTCCATTGCACATGTTTTGCAGTACTACTTTAGTGCCTTGTTGCAAACAGGATGCATGTTTTGGAATATTTTTTATCATGTACAGGATTTCATCTTTTCACTCCGTCAATTAGGTTCATATTGTGGATTAACTACAATGTTGTTATCCATCCTCAATTTTCTCCTATCACAGCCATTTAACTCTGTAACTGTTTTAAAGTCACCATTGGCCTCAATGTGAAATCCCTGAACGGTGTCCTTCCTCTACGGCGACTGAGTTAGAAAGCACGCCTGTACCTTTGTAGCGACTGGGTGTATTGATACACCATCCAAAGTGTAATTAATAACCAGCTCAAATGGATATTCAATTTCTGCTTTTTTTTTTTATCTAAATGTAATCCAGTTTGAATTCAGGCTGTAACAACAAAATGTGGAACAAGAGGTGTGAGTACTTTCTGAAGCCACTGTAAATATAATTTTAGACACAGCAGCAGAACATAACGATACTTGTCAATAAAGGTGTGTGTACACTGTTTGTCCTGATGTTGTACAATGCTACCTCTCTCTCAGGGGTCCTCTGGAAAATAACTGCCAGAGAGACACAGTTCGAAAGCAGAGAATGGGGAGGAAAACCCACAAGGCTACTGGTGCAATTGAGCGCTGATCAACTGCAAATAGGAAAAACAGAACATTTACTTTCCAACAATCTACCCTTTCTTATATATTATAAGTAACAATAATGGAACATAATTTTGTGTTGAAAACACAGCTGGAGATATACACTGAGTGTACAAAACATTAGGAACACCTGCTCTTTCCATGACAGACTAACCAGGTGAAAGCTATGATCCCTTATTGTCACTTCTTAAATCCACTTCAATCAGTGTAGATGAAGGGGAGGAGACAGGTTCAAGAAGGATTGTTAAGCCTTGAGACAATTTGGACATGGATTGTGTATGTGTGCCATTGGGCAAGACAAAAGATGCAAGTGCCTTTAAAACGGCATACGGTAGTAGGTGCCAGGCGCACCGGTTTGAGAGGTGCACCGGTTTTTCATGCTCAACAGTTTCCCATGTGCGCTAAGAATGGTTCACCACCCAAAGGACATCCAGCCAACTTGACACAACTGTGGGAAGCATTGGAGTCAACATGGGCCAGCATCCGTGTGGAACGCTTTCGACACCTTGTAGAGTCCATGCCCCGACGAATTGAGGGCAAAAAGGGGTGCAACTCAATATTCATGTTTTGTACAGTCAGTTTATGTTCAAGTTCTGCAGAATGTATGCTTCAAATAAATGAATTAAATGTCAAGACGGCTAAGTTACATACGTCATTATCTTTATGCACATACAGGAAACCAGATGCTGCTCCGTATGGGTTGGACACCTCACAGCTGTACAGACCAGTGAAGTCAGAGCCCACCTTCACTAACTCCAACAAGCCCCCAGTCTCATATATATATTCAGTCTAAGACAAAAGTAGACACATAGCCAAACAGATGTAGACACTGATCCTTAGAAAATGGGTTGGGGGAAATGAAATACTGTGAACAACTGACCTCTTCCATGTGAACTCTGTTGGAGGGGGGTTGGCGTCTACTAAACACTGAAACGCAGGTGCCTGGGGTGCGCGCTCATGAAGGATGATTTTTACCGAATTTGGAAGATCTGTAGAATAGGCAAAAAGTTGAACCACATTATTTCTGTGCTGTTACTGTTGTGTCTAATATGGATAGAAACACTGTGGCGGTTGTCATTCAGAATACTCACAGTGTACATCTAGCTTGTAGGGAACAGCCTTCTGCTGGCTCAGAGTGGTGTGGTTCAACAGGCACTGAACCTCCTGTTGGTGCATGACTCTGGAGGGCTCTCCCTTCAGGAAGACCCTCACCGTGGCGGTGTCTTCTAGTGTTGGTTGAGGTTCTCAGACTCATCTGGTTTAAACTTAGTGGGACTATCATTTGTTTTTCGACTGCAACCCAATTGAGATGGCCAACAAGTGCTCAGCATATGTGGGAACTCCTTCAAGACTGTTGAAAAAGCATTCCAGGTGAAGCTGGTTGAGATAATGCCAAGAGTATGCAAAGCTGTCATCAAGGCAAAGGGTGGCTACTTTGAAGAATATAACATATTTTTTTATTTGTTTAACACTTTTTTGGTTACTACATGATTCCATATGTGTTATTTCATAGTTTTGATGTCTTCCCTATTATTCTACAATGTAGAAAATAGTACAAACAAAGAAAAACCCTTGAATGAGTAGGTGTGTTCAAACTTCTGACTGGTACTCTCTATTTTTTTTTTAATGGAATGATGGCCGGCATCTGATGGTCAGTCTGAGGGGAGGGAGCAGCGGTGAGGCTTCCTCTCACCCAACTCACAGTCCCTCCTCTCTCCCTCCAATGAGAAAAAGGGACCCAAAACTCAAGTTGTACTGCATTATTTCTGCCTCATGCACCAATTAATGCTGTTAATCCTATGACCAGAGAAAGTTAAATAGTCCAAGATATTAAAAAAGACAAGCCATTAATAATAACAATACAAGCTTATCGAAACACTTTGCTAGTAGGAAGTAGGGAGAACGCACATTTTATGGCTCATAAGTGTTGAACAAAGTGTTGACAGTGAGGAATAACAACTTAAACATGAATTTACTCATAAAAACCGCAGCTGTTTGCTGTATTATTTGAGTCTCTCTCTAGTCAGTTTTAAAAGTTTTTAAAATGTCAACTATCAATTTTGCTATGTGTCGAGGCTTCTTTTTACAGTCTATGGCTCGAGGACACTGAGCAGACACGGTGATCTGATCTATCTGATTGGTCAGCGTTAGACCTATAGGTGCTCTTGATTTGATCTCTGGGCTGCCAGGTAGGCGGAGTACTACCTTCAGACAGATGAAATGGTTCAAAATGCAAAAATGTTTGCCTTCCTGGCGATAGGGCCACAGAATCAAGTGCACCTACCGCCAACATCATGAAAGAAAGAAAAATGAACACAAGGCTTTATCACAGAGTTTCTAAACCGAGGCATAACATCTCTAGACTTCTGGGAACGCTTGCCAAGCAGACAAGGCCAGAGTTTGGGAAGTTAAACATTCTCCCTTAGTTGTTAAATGTTTTAAATCTAAAGACATAACCTAGATTCGAGCCAGTGTCTTAAGAAGTTGAACATGTTATTACTCCAACCTCATGAACGTGTCAAACTGACACAATTTCGTCAACAACAACAAGTCACAGTAAAACATGAACATTTTTAACCATAACATTTTTTACATTTTTTTGTATTCAATCTACATTAACAATCTAAATAGACCAAAAAGAGACAATAGAAAAAACTGTCAATGGCAATGTGAGAAAATTATGGTAACTAGTCTGGCCCTAATTCAGGTTTAAAAAAAAAATCCAGACCCCCCTCCACACACACAGGCTGTGCTGGCTCACAGAAACAGTGGGTCATCGTCATTTTGGTCAAGGCTCTCTAAAGCAGGTTCAGCAACTGAGGGAGCTGACTTAAATGAGTAAGCAGCTGATGTGCCAAAAAGCTGCAAAACATTATCAGGCAGCTGGTGCTCATAGCAAGCCTCACCAGACAGCTTCAGTCCATATCGAATGTACAGGATGGAGTTAAGGGTCTGCAAGGACATCCGATTTCTAAGTTAGCTTTTTACCACACCCATCTGGCTGAATACTCTCTCGACTTCAGCATTCGAGTGTGGAAAGGACAACACAGACACAGCAACCATGGCAAGTTCTTGAAACGTGTTGATATCAGCTGCATCCCTGAACTTCCAAATCTCACTCCAGAAGCTCAGTGTGTTTTTTGTCTCGTTCCATTTACTAAAAAGGATGGCACGCCATTGCTGGACAATCTTGTCTATCTCTGCAGGGGAGTAGCCAAGGAGTTTGGCTATTTCTCCAGGGCTCTTACTGTGCTTTAGCGTTCCCTCCACATTGAAAACTGACATGTACTGAAATGCTTTGAAGTTGTCTGGCAGCCTCACCCTCAACTCATTAGTGAGGGAGATGGTGAGGGCTACACACCGCTTTCGGACATCGTTTTCATCCTCAGGCGCAAGGTGGAGCTCAGCTGCCTTTGACTCAAAAAGGTAACCAAGGTACGGTTTGGGACTGATGTATCCATCTATTGGCCCTTTGAGTACATCAACATTTGCCAGTGGATTCAGCACCCTGCTGCTCACAGACTTGATCAGGTTAACCAAGCTGTCAAGTAGCTTAAGAGGATCTACTTGCTCTCTCTCAAAAGCCTTGATGGCCAACTGTACCTCACCCAGCACTGACTTCACAAAAGTCAGATACAATATGTTTTGAGGATCCCTGTACATGGAGTATTAAACCTCAGCCATGTAGCAGTGTTCACTGGACTTGGTGACTGCGAACTGCAGCCTTTAGCTCCTCCCACTGGTCCAAAATGAGTGAAACCGCGGGTTTAATGGAGAGCCAACATGTGGCACACACCTTGGTGATCTGTAAAGGTTTCTCCCACAGTTGATGGTCTCATATATGGCCTTGTAGGCCTCCCTGCGCTTTGGAGACACTGAAAACCAGTTATAAGTCTCTTGTACCAAGTACTCCACATTACGGGGGATGGTGTCATTGGAAGCATGACTTACAGCAAGCTGCAGAGAGTGGCACACACAGCAAATAAGAACCAGATATTTGAGGCCATACTCCTCCTTCAGCACTTTATAGACCCCATTGTTAATCCCCGTCATAACAGAGGCATTGTCAGTCCCTATCCCCAGGATCTTCTCTTTTTTAAGACAACACTTCTCGAGGAAAGCCACAACAGCACGGGCTATAGATTTGGCATCTCCTCCCTCCAACTCAACAAGCCCCAGAAATGTTGATACAATTGTCTGCTTGGTGTCACTAAAGTACCTTATCACAACCCCCAGGTACTTAGAAACACATATCCGTGGACTCATCGAGGAGGAGGCTGAAACGCTGGTCACCCACATCTGCGACCAACTTTTTCCGAAAGTATGGTGCTAGAACACCATTAATCATTTCTGTGCACTTTGTCCTGTGCATTTTGAAGTGGGTAGCAGCAGTGGAGTCTGAGAAAGCAGCTCTACATGCTTCTCCAATGTGATCACATGCCAGCATGGAACAGTGTTCAGCGATAGCTAATGCCATATTGGCCTCAGCCTTTTTTGCAGAGTCAATTTTTTTAGCCATAAATGGCAGCTTGTTTTGGGTGGAACTGTTATAAGGCTTTGCCTTTTGAGTATGTTCTTGAGTTGTCATGTGTTTATTTACATCACTAAGTTTGGCGTAGAAGCCTTACAATACAGGCAGTATGCCCGTGTATCATCTCCAATACACGGCTTCAACCAGCCTTTGAATTCAGGGTTTGATTCCCACTCTTTTCTGTATTTTTGAGTGTACAGTTTAGACTGAGACATGATGAGCTAGCCAGCTAGATGTTTAGCTTATGTCACAGAGAGGCACACACAGTGGACAAGGTGAGTAAGTGACTGAGGCTGTGTGAGTCAAATGCAGGGATTTATTTTAGACAAAGAACATTTTACATTTACATCCCGCCATGAATGTAAGCCAGGGCGGGGATCAGCCAGCGGCGGCTTGCCGCATGCGCGATTAATTTGCAGTCTGGACGCTGAGGGGTGAACATCTCCTGCTCTGACTGCAGCTGGGAGGGACTGCGGCACGAGGACTGGGCCGACCTGTGAGTGCTTGGGGACTGGGGTGGGGCCCACGGCAGCACCCGCTGCTCGTTGAGAAGAGTAAGAACGATACGTGCTTTCACGTCAGTCTCCAAAAGTCTCCAATAACACCAGGAAAAGTCGCTAGATTTGTTGCTAGTCGATTTTTTGAAAATGTGTTGCTAGAGGGGTCTGAATACTCACTAAATATAGCGACGGTCGCTAAGTTGGCAACACTGCGTGGATTTCAGGTGGCGGTGGGTATTTCTATTGGAGAAGCAGTTTGCCTATCTTCGTACTGTTCTGCCTTTTGGCTTTATCATTGTTTTTTTTTTTTTTTACAGAAATGTTTGGTGATCAACTAGGAATATGAATGCCCATTCCAGACAAAATAAATGTTCTATGTCGATCATGTCTAAAAAAGGTTGAAATTTCGAAATACGTCAATCAAAATTTTAATATCTAGTTTCAACACTTTTGTGTCAATATTTTTTATTGAAACTAATCAAAAAGTTTAGGCCAAATGCCAGCTCGCCACATTTGCCAGCAGCCAAACTGCTGATCTCTGCAACCTTGCCATCTAGAAATCCCTGATCAGCTTGTAGGCGACATGTTTAGTTACTATTGAAGTTTATTTTGGGGGGCTTGGAGATCAGCAAGTCCATCTCCCTACTGGCCTATAACCTACTGTTCATTTGAATCATGTCTTTATACATAAAGTTGCCTGTTTGTATCAGTTGCAAAAACATTGCCAACTTTGTATGTGTAGTCAACTTTTGTTTTGAAGTTATCCGCGGTCAGAGAAATCATGTAATTCTATTTTTAGGCAAAAAAAAGCACTTAACGTTACCTTTCTAAAAGTAGTCTGTGCCAGGCGTTATCTTAAGAGCTTTTTCAAGTGCAATGGTTTTGGGAAGCAGCTCGGAGATTTAACGATGCTCCTACAAAGGCTCTAATAATAAACGTTATCCTTTAGGTAAACCCTTGCTGCGTTCCAAACACATAAGATACACATTCTCCCCTCAGCCCTCAAATTAACTTATGATGTATGATGAGTTGACACTTGCAGGGCGAGGGAAGAATGAATGGACCGCTCGTTCCTCCCATGGTTGTTTTCAGCCATCATGGAACCACCTGAAGCTGTTGTGTGTGTGCTTTATATGCGCTACAGTCCTTTGATTGCATTTTATATCTTGGCTAGAAGACAACGCATGCTAGCCATCCGACAATATCGGGTAAATCGAAAATTACTATGTATAAGTGTGATGCCAGGAAAGTTGTATGCGCTAGATAAAGTTTCCAAAAGCTAACCAAACAAAAACACAACTATTTTTACGATATGTATGTATTTGTGCCATCATGTGCATTAGTAGCACGATTTCTAACTTATTTACATTCGTTTTTACTTACACTTGTATGTTGACTTCTCCATATTGATGTTGGTTTTAAGTTTTGGCTGACTTTTCTTAGCGGATGTACAATCATCGCGAATTTAATTATGGGGCGTTTCAGCGTCCAGAGTGAACGGAATTGTGTGCTCGCTAAGGGGCTTATGTTGCCAACTTCCCTTGCTTGGCCAATTGTTTGGACTGCAAAGATGTCCCCAGGGATTCCCACAAGGGCATAAGGCGAGGGTAAGTGGACGAGGGTGTGTCTATTAATGTGTTTGTAATGCAGCGCCTCTGTGGTGCGGAAAGTGGGAAACCAAAGAGTTAATCTATAATATCTTTGTTTCATCCTCTGTGAAAAACGTGTTCCTACAGTGACCTCTTCTGGACATACATATTTTTCAGTCGGACTGTATTTATATATTATAATAAAATATATATATATATATTATTTTTATATGACAGACCATGTTTAATTAATTCAGTCATAAATAATTCAGATAATGTACATTATTTGTGCCATAAAAATTTTTATTTTGCCAAAATGTAAATTAATGGGCCAGATTTGCGTTATGACTGAATTAATTAAACATGTGAAATACAAATATTTTACTTAATTTTCCAAAATACGTGATACATTTTGTCGCTACAAAATAAAAATGAATTGTGGAGAAAAGTTTCAGACCAGATTATCGGCTCTTTCTCTTGTCGTAAATGCATTGCAAAGCCATAAACTGTCGTGCTACTGCCCCTGATTTTCGGTGTCTGAAACCCCCTTTCGGTCTTTTCGTACGGCACTAAAGCTGAAGTCGGTATGTTCCCGCTTGAGCTCAGTTACAAATGCAAAAATATGATCTATAAATGATTTTTTCAAGGTAATCATTGTGATTTAATTGTTTCAGAAACATGCCGGCCAAAGGTCCTCTGCAATCTGTCCAGGTGTTCGGACGCAAAGTGAGTAAACTATCTGAATTTATTCCACGTGTGTTGTTGAGCCAACAAACTAACGCTAGCCGACTAACCAGCTCAGCCATGTTAGCCAAACAGGCCAGGAATGTGTATTTGTCCCCCTTCCCCCAAATTACACATTTACATTTGGTAATGTAAGTGACCGTCGATTTGACAACTTTATTGTTAAACGTCTAAATGTGCCTTGATTGCAGCCGGTGGCATATTGATATGAATGGCTACAAATGCTGCGGCCTGCTAGCTACGGTAATCAGTTAATTTTATGCCGGAAAACATGTTGTCCTGCTAAATCAACGCCAATTGTTTGGTGTAGTGAGGTAGCTAACGTTAGTTCGCTGATTTATAATGCCACAATATTGCATTAACTAGAGTCGTTTCTTTATTTTTATGACACCGTCTTTAACTAATCATTGTACTGTAGCTAGCGAGTTGCCATGACTTGGTCCACTCATCCCTCATGATGTACCTCAGTGTTCGGTTAATACATTGGCGGCTAATTAGTGTTTATAATACTACTGTTGATCAGCAATCACCTTAATGCCTTTTTGGGGGGTGTAAAACTTTATTTTCAATGTTAACGTTATGGACTATCTCTGTTTAGCCACCCCTCCTTCATAGAAAAGTGCACATGTAATTAGCGAAAACCTAGCAAATGGTTGTGAACATGACTATCTTGTTTCCCGGTAGGCCGTCATTGTAAATAAGAATTTGTTCTTAACTGAGTTGCATAGTTAAATACACGTTACACATCTCTTTTCAGAAAACAGCCACCGCTGTTGCTCACTGCAAGAGGGGGAATGGCCTCATCAAGGTGAACGGCAGACCCCTCGAGATGATTGAGCCAGCCACTCTCCAGTACAAGGTGAGTCCTTAAAGACTGACATTTACTGTGGTCCAAAAATACGGGATTTTTTTTTTTCTTTTGGAACAATGGCTTGACTTTTGATATTACCTTTAAAAAAAGTGTCAAAACTTTGAACGTATGGTGTGGCTGTTATTACGTTTTAGCTAATGCAGGCTTATTATATGAAGGCGGCGTGACAACTGACTGACAGGTGAACTTGAGGTGAGGAACACTGTCAGACCTACCAGTTACCCCTGTAATCTAATAATTCTTTATACAAAAAATATTCTAAATTTGAAAATTAACGAATAAGCCTCCTTTGCATCTATCTGTAGATGCAGTAGCCTTCTGTCGTAAAGAAATGCATGTTGGTGTCGTAGCATGCCGCTGGCATATCTATCGCTCTCCTCTGGGGGTTAGTGCTCCTCTACAGTTAGTGCTCAAATCTGACAGCTGAACTGTGTAAGTTGCCTTAAAACCAATACAAAAAAATAGGGTGTAAAGTTTGGCATAGGCTACACATCGAAACACAAGGAATGGTGTTTTGCAATTTTTTTAATGCGGTTTTCTCATTTGACCAATATCCCTTGTTTATTGAATGTGCTGGCTGTGCCAGGTTGGATCTGAATACATTTGGTAAATAAAAAAAACGTCCCTGGTATGTTGTCCGGCTACACATTTTCTTATAGGAAACTCTGAAATGGCGTTTCGTGATTTTCGAATATTCACGTAAGTCTGTACCCTATTGGATGGAAATGTAGCTTCTGCGCTGGTCCAGTGTCACTTTGATTACGCCTGCACATCATGGTTCACCAGCAGCCCCAAAGTCTAAAGAATAAGCTACCAGCCTAACAAGCTTGTAAGAATTGTACTTAACCCCCCACATACTAATCTTGATGTTGAGCATAATGTCATCTCTATCTGTAATTTATGTATTTATTTACAAAAGAGGAAATAACTCCTTTATTATGCCCTCCCGGTCACTTATCTTTTACTGACATAATCAATCCAAACTGCAGCGGCCAATTGATGAATTGGAAGGGATACCTATTACAAAACAAGTTTAATGCCATTCAGTTTGCCAAGCCTTCTATACTGGCTGAGCTCAAGGTTGGGAGGGATTGGCAGTCTTAAGGTGTTGAAAGTAAACCATGATATTGTGGTGCCCAACGTCGGGTTGCTTTGTTTATTGGTTGTGTGGTACACTGGCACAGAAACCTGTTTTTGTAGCATATACAGTGCCTTCGAAAAGTAATCAGCACCGTTATGTTACAGCCTTATGCTAAAGTTCGTTAAATAGTTTTTTCCCCTCAATCAATCTACTCACTACCCCTTAATGACAAAGCAAAATCACTTTTTTTTTTACATGTTTGCTAATTTATAAAATAAAACTGGGAAATATCACATTTACATAAGTATTCAGACCCTTTACTCTGTAATTTGTTGAAGCACCTTTGGCAGCAATTACAGCATTGCGTCTTGGGTATGACGCTACAAGCTTGGAACACCTGTATTTGGGGAGTTTCTCCCGATCCTCTCAAGCTCTGTAAGGTTAGATGGGGAGCGTTGCTGCACAGCTATTTTCAGGTCTCTCCAGAGATGTTCGATTGGGTTCAAGTCCGGGCTCTGGCTGGGCCACTCAAGGACATTCAAAGACTTGTCCCAAAGCCACTCCTGTGTGGTCTTGGCTGTGTGCTTAAGGTCATTGTCCTGTTGGAAGGTGAACCTTCACCCCAGTCTGAGGTCCTGAGCCATCTGCAGCAGGTTTTCATCAAGGATTTCTCTGTACTTTGCTCTGTTCATCTTTGCCTTGATCCTGACTAGTCTCCCAGTCCCTACCACTGAAAAACATCCCCACAGCATGATGCTGCCACCACCATGCTTCGCCATAGGGATGGTGCCAGGTTTCCTCCAGATGTGACGCTTGGCATTCAGGCCAAAGAGTTCAATGTTGGTTTCATCAGACCAGAATCTTTCTCATGGTCTGAGTCTTTAGGTGCTTTTTAGCAAACTCCAAGTGGGCCTTCATGTGCCTTTTACTGAGGAGTGGCTTCCGCCTGGCCACTACTATAAGGCCTGATTGGTGGAGCGCTGCAGAGATGGTTGTCCTTCTGGAAGGTAGAACTCTAGATCTCTGTCAGTGACTATTGGGTTCTTGGTCACCTCCCTGACCAAGGCCCTTCTCCACCGGTTGCTTGGTTTGGCTGGGCGGCCAGCTCTAGGAAGAGGCTTGGTGGTGCCAAACGTCTTCCATTTGAGAATGATGGAGACCACTGTGTTCTTTGATCTTCAATGCTGCAGAAATTTGCTTTGTCATTATGGGATAGTGTGTAGATTGCTGAGAATTTAATCTATTTTAGAATAGGGCTGTAACGTAACAATGTGGGAAGTCAGGGGGTCTGAATACTTTCCAAAGGCCCTGTATTTTAAATCATTATAAATATGGCTTCAAAATGTTGAATATGTTTCCCCCTAGCTGATTGTCTGGAGCTGGCTCTGATCGTAGTGTAATTTGACCGGCAGGGAGAGTGAGCTTGTCTGGTAGTGGGCGAACCCCCAACCTTCTGGCCCATAGACCTGTGTGGCATCGGCTTTGCCACAAAAGCATGGGGAAGTGGCAGTCGATATCCACGTTTAGAAACACAGGGTTGCTATTATTTGTCAACATTATTTTGAGTTAATTCTGGAGGGTTCTGTTTATTTTGTTGGGGGGGGGGGGCGCATTTTGATACCTTGTTGTACCAGCCCCCCTCTAGTAAATGTGTCCCTTGGGAAACAGTTGCTAACCATTTCATGTATGTGTAACGTGGCTTCTTACAGTGCTGCTGTAGGTTTACTAAGCCCAAGTTCAACATGGGTCTCCATTCTGTTAAATGTCTGGTTGTGTTTACTTGCTGCATGTGTCTGCAGGATATATAGACATTGTGTGTCCTTGACAATGTTTCTCTGTTGTAGCTGCTGGAGCCAGTGCTGCTGCTGGGCAAGGAGCGTTTTGCTGGAGTTGACATCCGAGTCCGAGTGAAGGGCGGTGGACATGTCGCACAGATCTACGGTGACTTGTTTTTACAACTGGACGCTGCTCTACTTATTTCCGTTTAGCCATACCGTCTCAGTAGAAACTGATGAATGTCTTGTTTTGAAGTAACTGTACTTGACAGAATATGGCCGTTTGTCTTACGCTGTGCCGTCTTCTCCTTGCAGCTATCCGTCAGTCCATCTCCAAAGCCCTGGTTGCATACTACCAGAAATGTAAGGGAATAATTTTACTGTAAACACAAAATAATGCAGAATCTTATTTTCAATGGAATATTGCCTCTGCTGATTTATATTCTTGAGTGTTACTTTGGACTCATTTTTGCAGGAGGTAATATTGCTATGTTGGGTTTTCTCCCTTTTGGATGATGGTGGGTGCATGATTGATGTGTTTCCGTTTGGTTATGAAAATGTTTCACTAACTAATCCGACCTGTTTCTTACCCGCCAGATGTGGATGAGGCCTCCAAGAAGGAGATCAAGGACATCCTGATCCAGTATGATAGGACCCTGCTGGTTGCCGACCCTCGTCGCTGCGAGTCCAAGAAGTTCGGTGGACCAGGAGCCCGTGCCCGCTACCAGAAGTCCTACCGTTAACCCCTCTACATTTTCATGTAATAAAGTTGTGGGAGAAAATATTTCTGGACTGTTTCTTTAAACTTGATGTAATAGTTTCATTAATGACCAAGCACTACTTTGGAAAGTGTTTAAAGGTAGACTGCGATAGGACGTATATGCAGAAAGTGAACGGCATATGGAGTACATTTCCACAACTAAGAGCGTTGAAGCATTGGCCTCAACTCTGCTGTTTTGGTCCCGTGGCAATCACGCTGTGAAGCGAACCTGTGCAGATCGTGACCTGAGGCGATCTTGCATCTCGCTCCTCAATACCTGCGGTGCTGCTCGTGGCAATGCCATTTTATTGAGTCTACCTTTTAGTAGTTATCCTCTGGGTTTCACCCAAATACATTCAATGAATTGCTAGACTAGACCTGGGTTGTTGAAATGGCTGAAGTGAATAAGAATTATAGCAGGTGTATGTTATGCGTGCTTCAGATTTTCTCAACATCTTTGCAGAGCACCACTTACATTTCAGATCATTTGGTTCTACAGCCCTAGACTGTTGCTCCTCAATAAGTACCTAACCTGTACATGCTTTTGCTACAACTGTTTTTAAATGGTATTTCAGAACTACAGCCACAATGAAAACCCAGTAAACTTCAGCATCTCTTCCCACATCTGCCATGGGGCACCTTGCGCATCACTCTGAAGGTTCTTCCTGTCATCACACCTGAACGCCTACAGTGGTCATGAGTGATCTTTTCAGCTTAGGGCCATTTCACATTTATCTATTTATGCGTTGTGTATTTCAGTCACATCTTGAACTTGGAATTGTCACTCCAAAAATAATACTTAGATTTAGTACATTTTAGTGGTATTGTGCCGTTCCATGTCAGAGCATTATACCAGTGAAAACCATGAGTCTGTTCAGCTGTTGCCAAAGCAAAGTGGACCTATACTGAACAAAAATATTTAATGCAACATGGAAAGTGTTGGTCCCATATTTCATAAGCTTAAATATAAGATCCCAGAAATGTTCCATACCCACAAAGCTTTCTCATTTTGTGCACAAATTTGTTTGCATCCCTGTTCGTGAGCGCTTCTCATTTGCTAAAATAATCCATCCACCTGATGTGTGGCATATCAATAAACTGATAAAACGGCATGATCATTACATAGGTGCACCTTGTGCTGGGGACAAAAGGCCACTCTAAAATGCACAGTTTTGACAAGTTTTGAGGGAGTGTGCAATTGGCATGCTGACTGCAGGAATGTCTGCCAGAGAATTTAATGTTCATTTCCCTACCATAAACTGCCTCCAATGTTTTTGAGAATTTGGCAGTACGTCCAACTGGCCTCAACCGCAGACCACATCCTGCTTCTTCACCTGCCGGATCATCTTGAGACCAGCCACCTGGACAGCTGATGAAAAGGGTATAATTCTGTCTTATAAAGCCCTTTAGTGGGGGTTCTGAATGGCTGGGCCTGGCTCCCCTGTGAGTGGGCCTATGCCCTCCCAGGTCCACCCATGGTTGCACCCTGCCCAGTCATGTGAAATCCATAGATTAGGGCCTAAGTAATTTATTTCAATTGACTGATTTACTTCTATGTACTGTAACTCAGTAATATCGTTGGAATTGTTGCATTTTGTGTTTTATATTTTTGTTCAGTGTACTTTTATTGTAAACATGCCTATCGTAGGCTCCCGGGTGGGGAAGTCGTCTAAGACACTGCATGTCAGTGCTAGAGGTGTCACTACAGACCCTGGTTTGATTCCAGGCTGAATCACAAACGGACGTGAATGGGAGTCCCATAGAGCGGCGCACAATTGGCTCAGCATCGTCCGGATTTGGCCCTGGGTAGGCCGTCATTGTAAATAAGAATTTGTTCTTAACTGACTTGCCTAGTTAAATAGAATCATTTTGAATGGACCAAATTGTCTTGTCCTTTGTTCAGTGCACAGTCTTATTCATTCTAGGACTAGATGGAGAGAAGAAAATCTGGCCTACCTCCAGTAATATTAATGTCCTCTCTCCTGTCAGCAACATTTCTAGATTTGATACTAGTTTCTAGATTTAAAACTAGTTTTTATTGTACTTGTGGAATGGATTGGACAGATGCAAATTTCTTGATACCTAACTTAAATTTCTCTGATTTCAACTGCTCCCTTTTCCCCAGCAGAGGGTACTGTGTGACAAAGTACGAATCCAATCACATAAACATGTTAACAGCTCAAAACCGAGGCAAAGCTTTGCCTGTTCCACACAGCACAAGGTTATTCTGTTCATTAAACTAAATTTCTCTGATTATTGATTCACTCACAACTTAATTTCCTCAGCATGAGGCCCTCACGGGAAACGATCAGCTATCCATAAGGAGTTTTGGTGATGGAAAAATGTATCAATCAAGAGATCAGATTATTGTTGCTCCTAAAAGTCAGTTAAATTGTCTTATTTTATATAGTCTTTACTATGGTCAACAGATAAACAGACATGAGTCGACCATGGAGTTATCTGTCTGGTGATGACAACCACAGTCACAAACATTGTGCCTGTGCAGATAAAAATACTCACTTTTGGAAGGAGCAGCGTACTGTATGTTCACTCTTTTTACTGAACCGTAAATGATGTTTGTTCTGCTGCTGCCTCCATCTAAAGTCTATAACAACCAGTGCAGATACACAGGTGAGCCGTTTTGAGCTGAGCCCCAGATGTGCTGTCTCTGTCTAGGCAGTGGACAGGCCTATTTACTGCACTCCAATAATCAACCCAGCAGGGAGGCCCACTGCTACTGTTGTTAACTCTCTACTCCTGGATCCCTGGCCCTAACCTCTCCTCTACGGCCCTATCTGGCCCTGGTCGTTGACATCAGAACAGAGAGAAGCCGCGATAATATACAGTAGCTGTTAACTCCTTTTGGGATTGGGATGCAATGGCAATTATAGAATATTTACTTGTAGAATATGTAATGATCGTTAATCATTCAACTTGTTAGGTAAAACCTTTGGCGTGTCCAAATGATGTCATTCATGATGAGGCCTTGTTGAGGTACAGTGTGGACCACATGGGGGTACTAAACACTTGTACACACACTGGTACACCTGGCTTTCCTCTGTTCACACCTCCTTCTGCCTCCACTAATCACACAAACAGTAGAGGTGTTGGTCCAGGATGCATTTTGTCATCACACTGCCCCCCTCACCCCCACACACACACACACTTTCTCTATCAGCGGCCTACTTTGAAGAGAGAGGATAGTCATTAGCATTTCTCCCCTCCCCCCCTTTGGGGTTCTTTGCCCTGGGTGAGTAAATAACAATTGGCCGAGCAGGGTGTCAGAGAGCCTGGGATCAGAGGACAGTAGCACGCACAAACAGATGCTGGGTTGGCTGGAGAGGAAATGTAGCTTAGCCAAGCGACACTCCACTGTTTGGGCTTGGGAGTGTTAATGAGGGACTGTGCCACGCTCCCTTCCTAGCTCCTATCGCTCTCTCCCTAGCCCCTATCAGACTGTCGCTGAGGGGGAGGGAGAGAAGTAGCAGGGGGCGGCAGGTAGCCTAACATTTGGCCAGTAATCAAAAGGTTGCTGGTTCGAATTCCCGAGCTGACTAGGTGAAAAATCCCTTGGGCAATGCACTTAACCATAATTGCTCCTGTAAATCGCTCTGGATATATTACTAAAATGTACAAGAGGAGAGGGGGAGGCTTTATTCAGCCAGGGTACAACAGCACTGAACACTTCTTTTATGGGTGGAACAGACAAAGCAGATGTCCTTTTTTTTTTTCTGTTAGAACAGGCTATTGTGATTCGGTTAGCCGTGTCGGATCATACCTGTGTGGAGCTTCCTGAAACACAGGCAAGGAAAATGTTCACAGGCATGGAACATTTTTGTGATGATTTTCCTTTTTTTTTTTACAGGCCCAGTAGAGCAAAGTAGTTGGCATGTTCTTCTTTTGGCCTTGGCTTTTGTGAAGGAACACAGTATTTTGTGATTTTAAAAAAAAAGCACTTAGCTGAAATGGCAGCAACCACCTGTGGTTGAACAGCATTTGCCCCCACAGACCTGCCTGAGCCCTGGCCTCCATCAGGAAAAAGCTGTGTTTTCTATTGTAGCTCCCTTCATATGGTTCCTTACTCCACTCGCCTTCACCCAGAGTCACCGACCAATCATTTTTAGTGGGCTTTTGAAGAATAGAGCCAGAGCAGAATGTTGAGCCGATGATTGATTCATCTCGACTGTTTTGTTCCAGACACAGAGGCCTGCCCTCCCATGCTCACACCAGCACATCGGGGTGTTTTTGGGTCTGAAACCAGCCAGAATCAGGCCCGGAGTTATTGACCTTGAGCAATTAGTCACACTTTGGCTCGCCAGCATTGACTCATTCCCAATGTATTTACCCCTAGACTTGAACTAAAGTGGAATTAGTCCCACTGCACTCACACCGCTCAGCCTTTGTCTCCCATTAACGGCCCTCTCTATCGCTCTCTCCCTCTCTCAAACACACATGCACACACGGTCTGGGCAGTGTGGTGGGACTGAACGTGGCCTTGGAGTGGAGCCCCATGTGTAACGAGACGGGGGTCAGGTTGTGTTCCCCAGAGTGCGAGCCCCTGACACCCGACCCAGGCTGAGGGTCACAGGGTGCCCCGTACACCCAGAATCACCCCCACCCCCTGAGCTGGCGGGACAGAGAGGCCTGGACCTGTGATGATCCCCTATAGCACCAGGGCTCTTAAGGGGTCAGACAGCCTGCTCAGGCACTCTGTAGACATAACATACTGACTGGACTACACTCCACACAGACAGGACACCCTGCCACCAGCCCCACACTAAGACAAGAGCTTTTAGCACAGAGAAACTGGAAAACACTGATCTGAATGAATTGCTGTTTTTCACACAAACATGATGACAGTAGCATGCTCACATAATGATTGAGGATAATGGGAACACATGGGAGAAACTGACATCAAATCATCAGAATGGCATTTAGGGTTAACTGCAGGAAGTCCTCATGGTGTGCTCTTGTGCCTACGGTACTGTACATTGTGTGGTCCCTGCAGGTCCTGAGGCTCTGTGTCTATCAGGCTCTGGGCAGATAAGGGACATGCTTAATTAAACGCCCTAAAGGCTGTTGAAAGGCACCGGACGCTGCCAGCACGAGAGGACTTGACACCCGAGTGTTCGTCTTTCGCTGATGTGGTTGTTCAACCAGGAGAGAGGGGGGGCTAGGCGTGACGGGGCCCAGTTACAGCACCATGCCTGCCAGAGTCATCACAGAGTTGGGGATGGAGGGAGGAGGGCTAGGTGGAGGAGGAGGGGGAGTGGAGGTTTGTGGTGTAAAAAGTAATGGCTTATCCAGATACTCTGCCAGCTCCTAGCCTCCCTCTCTCTCTCTCCCTCACCATGTCTCTCTCTCCCCTCTCTGTATCTTTCTCTCCCCCTCTCTCTGTCTCCCCCTCTCTCTCTCTCGCTCTGTCTCTCTCCCCCTCTAACTCTGTCTCTCTCTCTCCCCTCTCTCTCTGTCTCTCTCTCCCTCCCTCTCTCTCACTCTGGCCTCGGTGTCAATGGCTCTAAGGCTAGAAGAGAGCCCTGCGCCCCAGACACCAATGGTCCCTCCTCTTCTCCCCTCCTGCACACACACACACACACACACACACACACACACACACACACACACACACACACACACAAAGACATACACATTCCTGGAGAAAGGGATGGGAGCGTGACAATCGGGAAACAACGGATGTTAGTTACAGAAAATGCATTACACCGTGGGCAGGGGGAGAGGAGCGGAGGAGAGGAAGTGCTGGGATTAGGCAGTTTGGAGACGGAGAGCGGCCCATTTTTCCCGTCCAGTAAACTACTCAGATTTATAAGATCTCTGGGGACACTGATACCCCATCCTTGTCCCATCAGCTCCGACAGCTCCTGATTTAAAAATAAGCCTAAATCGGCGCATGGCAGTTGTCGGTAGGCCATGTGGAGGTCAGAACTGTCATTCACATTCACTTAAATTCCCATCAGGTTGTAAAGGTGTTTGAATAACAATTGTTTGAATATGACATTTCATAAACTCTACTCCACCAAAAAAAGAGCTTTGCCCCTAAATGCCTATGCCTATGTGGCATCAATATGAGTCAGAAACATTTATTCTAGTGTCAAAAGTGACTACAGTGTGTAAATAGGATATATTTGGAACCTCAGTGTGTCACAACGAGTAAATCAAGGTTGGGTTTGGATTGCAATTATATTAACAAATCATGCCCCCTTTTTCTACGTGCAAATGGGCCATTTGCCATCTTCCCACTTCGCTTCATTTCATTGAATGGGGATCCGTTGTTTCATTGCCCCCAACGCGTTCAATAGATCACAGATGTTTTAGACTGAAAAGCCCTGTACGGATTGACCATGCAATGAATGCTTCCAGCAGGATGCACAGCCAACTACTTTGCATGCCCTGCCGAAGGACACTATAAAGCGGAATAGGTGGTTGGAGTCCGTTGGTCCCCAGTGGTGGCGAGTATACCGGTAGCTAAGACTCCTGGTTATGTATATTTTGAGACTCGTTATTACTATCATCGCTAGCATAGCTGACGTTAGCCTACTTCAATACAACTCAGATTTGGCTTGGAAACACGATAACATTTCAAAAGACGGTAAATAATTAGTAGGAAAACCTTTTGTCATGATTGTGATGTCGCCAGATTGACTTCAGATGCAGTATAACTTTAGCCAGCTAACTAAGATTGAAGGGACCACTGTATTTTAGCATTCTAACGTTAGCATTACTAGCTATTTTTGACAAACTTCGCTAGTAACAGTAATGACAACATTGCCATCTCTAAGGTAAAATTGACAACATCATAATAAGGCAACGTTGTTTCCTACAAATTATTTTCATACTTTAGCAATGTCATCGTATTTCCATGCATTTCTAAGTTAGCGTAATTTAGATGAAAGTCACATTAGCCTCCGATGTGCAAACCCATGTCTAGGGGAGAAAATACATATTGTGGTACTAGCCAACTAATTTCTGACTACAGCAGTGTACAAACTCAAACCACCCCAGCGATATAGCTCAACATGTCACCGTTGGTTGCATAGTGTGATAGCGTCATCGGCCTGAATCTAATCCAATCCTGAGCCAGTCAGTCTACATCTGTACAACAGAATTAGCTTCACATCTGAAGTGAAATAGAAAGGTGAATGAGGGATCAGGTTGGTTCCACCAGGCTAATCATAACCACCATTGACAATGTAATCAGTGTGTTTGTGTGTGATCGATCAGTCTCTTTTGATGAGGGGCAGGAGCTGATCTACGCTGCTATGCCTGTTAATGGGGCCCTGCAGGCAAAGACCTCACCTACAGCTGCACTTCTTGTCAGCTCACCAATGGTCGTACATGGGGAGAACAGAATTAGGTAGGTTTTGTCTGAACTGTTCACACTTCAACATAGATTATGTTTGTGTGTCAGATATCACCTATCCCCAACTGCCATTGGTAATAGAACAGTGATTGTGTGTATGTGTTCACAGATACATGAGATGCTGGCACTTAACACATGAGGTGATTACTAATAATACAGTACAGCACAGATGTCCAGTTATAGCAACCTCCCTTTCATTCCGTGTGTCACTGATGAACTCTGCCTCAACTCTGCCTATTTCTACAGATGGACTGGAGATGCTTTTGCCAGACGGCAGCCTCCATCGTTTGATGGGGAGACCATAATTGGGTAGATTTATCTGACCTGTTCAGCCTTCAAGATGTATATATATTTGTGTGTCAGATATCCCCTATCTGCCGTTGGTAATATAACAGTGACTGTGTGTATGAGTTCACAGAAACATGTATGGAGTCAGTACATGGAGACTTGGAGTTGCGGGAAAGTTTTTTTGACAGATGGGTGTCTTGGTGGTGGCAAGGACACACCCAATAAACACCCACATCAAACCACACCCCCAAGTTTGACTTCTGTCATGGCCGCCAGCATTTATTGAGGAGCAAGTCAAAACACTAGGCCAAATCAGTGGGTGTATTTTCCCTTTAAAGACATCCTCCAGTGATTTAAAAAAAAAAAACTTTTCCTGTTGTGATATCCAAAGTATAAATAAAGTAAAGTACACACACTAAAGGGTAAAAAAAAAAAAAACGTTTGTGCAAATGTGTGTTTTTAAGACAACTGCAAACTTCAAGGAGTTGGTCCAATGGGAAGTCATGATGACATCGGCCTCCCCCCTTGCTGGAGGAACAACAGAGGAGCTATAGAGAACAAAAGAGGAAAGCCCCCCCCCTCAAACCATAACCCAATATAAGAGTCCTTCGGTGGTTTGTTCTCTTTGCTATTATCATGGGATTGTCTTCACTGGCTACCCCATATGAACTATTGTTCACATCGGTGGTCATGGAACTAGCTCTCCAGGCAATAGTCTGTGAGAACAGCAGTATCAGAAGCATCAGAGTCATCCTGGCATTCATCCAGAACACCCAAATGACCACCAGTTCTCTTTTCCATCTTATATTTACGTTAATCATTTAGCAGACGCTCTTATCCCGAGGGGACTTACAGTTAGTGCATTCATCTTAAGATAGCTAGGTGGGACAACCACATATCTCAGTCATAGTACATGTTCCTCAGTAAAGTAGCTATCAGCAAAGGCAGAGCTAGTAAAGGGGTGGGGATTCAAGTGTGAGTGTTTAGTTCATGAAAGTGTTTAAATAAAAATGTATTCAGTCTTTTCTATATGAAGTGAACTCATCTCTTTCACCATCTCCCTCTGGCCCTCACAGCAATAAATAACACCACTTTTTCTGTTTCCCTCTCTCCCTTCATCCCAGAACAGCTACTGTTCAACTGATGTATGTCTTTTACTGTGACAGGCCCTCAACCACCGGATGTAGTATCTCCTGTGATCACCACCGGCTCGGAAGACCTCTTCAACTACAACAGGAAGCAGTCATACGACCGGGTCACGACCCCCTCTTATAACACCATGAGTCAAGCGGAGCCCACCCCGTGAGCCGCAGTGGAAGGTTCCGGTCTCACCGAGGAGCAAGGTGTGGAAAGATCGTCAGGGGAGGAGAGGGAGACCTAGTCAGCACGTCAGAATGAGGAAAAGAAAGAGAGGGGGAAAGAAAGAGAGAGAGAGAGGAGGAGGAGAGGAAACGCATCTGTCAGATAGCAGCCGTGTAACATCATTACACACAAGGCCCACCGGCTCACCTAACACGGCCACAGCTGGGTCTAATACAGCCTGCATCCACAGGGGAAACTACTGTGTGACCCGCCATAGACAGAACTATGTACACATCCAGCCAGGAGGCACCAGGGAGGGAAGATGGTGATGCCTAAGCCCACAATCGAGACTCACTGGGGAAGTGTCTGTGCCAGAGCCCCAAGCTTCTGGCCAGAACACGGGGCTGACATTATGGGAGCTATTCGAATGTTTTTGTTTGACCGCACTTCATTTTTTGCATTTCTTTGTTTTTGGACAAGAGGAGAGAGGCAGTGACTGAGGAGTGAGAGAGGCAATGACTGAGGAGTGTGAGAGATAGATACTGAGAAAGAGAGAGAGAGTAGTCTGCCGCATGTGTTGGATGTTAATAAGACTGATTAATTTAACTGTGTTTTCTTTTAACAAGCGAGTTTTACACTCTCATTAAACTCTTCTATAGAGAATTGGTGAATGATATAACGTTGCTGTGTGATGTTGATGTATTTCTCACTGGCCTTATCACACGCCAGGAAATTCTAGAGCTATCTGCTCCTTTACAGCAATAGGCATCATTTTGAACAGATGAGCCAGGTTTCTTCTGTTGGATTTATGCCTTGCCAAACTCTGGTATTTGTCCCTGTGCCAGCTGTTTTCTTAGCTGAAGTAAATCTCGATAAATCAATAGGAGTTAATCTGCTGAGAAGACTGTGTGCTGGCCTGTGTAAAAGGCCATTTCATCTCTATTGGTTCCAGAGCATGAATCAAGCCCTCAATGAAGAATCAACCGAGAAGTGACATTCAGATAGCAGGCTCAGTGTTCCTGAGCAATGATATGGGAAACAGAGAAGTGCCGTATTTTAAAGGGGTATGGTATAGTGCTGGACCCAATATCCCAGGTATGCATCTTTTTTTTCAGGAGGTCGTTTCAACTCCGACATAAAACCATTCTTCCTCTAGCACTGACTCAATTAGGCAGACGGTCTATGTCTCTGTATGGTAAGCTGATCGGAATGCTATGTTATTTGACATGTAACCCTAGCTCCACCGCCACAGTGAAAGAGGGCGTTTCGAGGTGATATAGAGCAGGAGATGGGTGCAAATCATTTCCACGATCGCTCGTGTGTCATGCAGGGTAAGGCCTTGGAATTCCGTGCATTCTGGACTCTGTGTTTCATACTGAAAGATTTCACTCTATCCTCTCTATTGCAACATATTCAAAGAGTGTCTTCGTACTGTAGAGAAAGGTCAAAGGTGCTGATTTGACCTTGTGTGCGTCAATCACTCCTCAATACTGTATGTCTGGGGCAGAGGGAGGGATTGGAGGAGAGCGGGACTGTGGCCCAGTGGGGTGTATGTATATAGGCTGGTCTAGCTGAAATCTGATGAGGATCAGGAGAGAGAGAAAGAGGAGGAGGAGAGGATTTCAGGTTCTCGGGGCTTGAACTCAGCACGACCCCAGTATGTTGACACAGGTTGCCCTCCTGCCCCTTTAACCCCCCACTTTCCCACCCCCATACAAATCTTAGGGAATTATTGAATAGGGTCCCTCATTGATCGAGCCAAATTGTTACCCAGTTTCAGTTGCAGTTATCATTCAATACAGTTGTATTCTAATTAAATTATAAAATAAGATATGTTTCATTTTCATTCATCATGTTTGTTTTGTTTGGTAAAATCAATGGGGTAATATTACAAAGAGACACTACCGTTCAGAAGTTTGGGGTCACTTAGAAATGTCCTTGTTTTTTTAAAGAAATGCACATTTCTTGTCCATTAAAATAACATCAAATTGATCAGAAATACAGTGTAGACATTGTTAATGTTGTAAATGACTATTGTAGCTGGAAATGGCAGATTTTTTATGGAATATCTACATAGGCGTACAGAGGCCCATTATCAGCAACCATCACTCCTGTGTTTCAATGGCACGTTGTGTTAGCTAATCCAAGTTTATCATTTTAAAAGGCTAATTGATCATTAGAAAATCCTTTTGCAATTATGTTAGCACAGCTGAAAACTGTTGTTCTGATTAAATAAGCAATAAAACTGGCCTTCTTTAGACTAGTTGAGTATCTGGAGCATCAGCATTTGAACGGTAGTGTAGGTTGTCTCAGATCGTATTCCTCTACTACCATCTGATCCTCTGGGACCATGGTGGTAGCTACCCACTGGGCACAGACGTCAGTTCAACGTCTAGTTTTGATTTACATTTGGTTGAGTTATCAACTAACGTTAAATCATGGTGAAATCAACAAAAACTGTCACCATGTCATTGGATTTAGGTAAAAAGTTGGGTGATACAAAAGTGAAATTCCCTTACGTTGATTACTTTTTTCAAAATTGTATCAGTTTTCCCATTTTTGGGGTTGAAATTACGTTGAAGCAACGTTGATTCAACCAGTTTTTGCCCAGTGGGTAGTATGTGAGCATATGTGAGTATGTGAGCTGTGTGGCAGTCAGAAGCCTCTCTTCAGGAGGTTGTTATTGAATGCAGGTCCCCTGGGGACCACACGGTGAGATGACATCACAGGGACTCCGTTCAATAACAACATCTACACAACCCTCTTTGAATCTGTTTGTTATGACTCACGTATGAGTGATGGGTCACTTGGAATAAAAGTACAATGATTGACTAGCCATGAAATTAGGTAATATGATAATTTGATGCATTTTTGAAGAATTGCGAATTCACTCCACAGGAATCTTAAGATCTTAAACCATAACCCCCTCTTTTTAGAAAACGTAACTCAAGACCTGGAGTTAGAATTGGCAAAGGTACAATTGCACTTATCTGGTGTATTTGACAATAAAACATATTTAAATTTGCCCAGTCTCCATTCCTACACAGACTACATATTTCCAGTGTGGAGATGCACATTCCTCTGTGGTGTTCCTCTGAAAGGCGTAGGCCCAAAACAGTGATGATATACAAGCAGTCTGTCTGGGGCGTCAGTGTGTCCGAACTGAGAGCACAACAGGGACACTCCAGACCTCTCCAATCCCTCCTATGTGTCATCCTCTCCCTGACCCTCAATACTTCTTCATGTGAGAACCGTGAAGAGATGACTAAAACACAAGCATTCCCCCCCAAATGAACTCCTCACTCACTAAGAATGTCAACTGACCACGGTGCTACAAATCTCTTTAGCTCGGTCTCATAAAAACAAAGTCTGAACCCAGAAAATTAACTCACACAGACTGTGTTGTCTTTCATCGCTGGCGCTGGCAGTGTGTAGATGCACTATTAAAAAACGATATATTTGTAGCTTAACGTTACCGGGTTTGTGTTTTGATAATGCGGTTGGAGCCAGGGAGAGGGGCTGTGATGACTGGGCACGCTGATTAGCGAGTTAGTGAGGGTGGCTACAGATAGACCCTAGCTGCGCTACGGTTTCAGCTCTTCGCTGTTGTAAACTGTGGGTGGGCATAGGGATAAAACACAGCCCAGGTTAGGCATTGTTTATGCTAGGTGTCTGTGGTTCATCATTCACTACAGGGGTGTGCAGTGCCCTTATGTCTCTGTTAGCAGTAAGATGCTAGAACCACCTACATTGAAGCTAATGTCAAAGTTACCATCAAAACTTTTGCTTATTCCGATTTCGTCCCCTCTTAGAATAAGGTAAATATTCATATATAAAACGTAACACAAAACAAGTAAGTTATTACGGCACAGGCTTGTTGCATGCTGTTGTCCCTCGTAACTCTGAGTCGTTGCGAACTTTGCCTAATCCACCTCGACGGGGTAGTCTGCTGGAGGTCTCTGGATGGCCTCCCAGGCTGGAAGTGTGTGGGGGCGCTCCACCTGTCTCCCTGCCCCGAGCACTGAGGGTCAGCCTAGAGCCTGAGTGGTGGTCCTCCACCCCATCAATGCTAAACAGTGTGAAACAACAAATGTACTGCAGCACCACCCATGCAAATGTCAGCTACAACAGGCGCTGGCTTTACAAACGACCTGCCACACACCCAGGATCCTGTTGTGTGGTCTCATAAGAAAATACACTTGAGTATTCCAAGCATTAGGAACACCATCCTAATACACCCCCGATTTTGCCCTGACAACGGCCTCAACTTGTCGGGCCATGGACTCTACAAGGTATCGAAAGCATTCCAACCCTGTTGGATGTTGGCCCATGTTGACTCCAATGCTTCCCACAGTTGTGTCAAGTTGGCTTGATGTCCTTTGGGTGGTGGATCATCCTTGATACACACAGGAAACTGTTGAGCGTGAAAAACCCAGCAGCGTTACAGTTCTTGATACAAACCGGTGCGCCTGGCACCTACTACCATAACCCATTCAAATATTTTGTCTTCACCCTCTGAATGGCACACACACAATCTATGTCTCAATTGTCTCAAGGCTTAAAAATCTTTATTTAACCCATCTCCTCCCCTTCATCTATATTTATTTATTTAACCTTTAACTTCATCTACACTGATTGAAGTGGATTTAACAAGTGACATCAATAAGGGATCGTATCTTTCACCTGGATTCACCTGGTCAGTCTATGTCATGGAAAGAGCAGGTGTTCTTAATGTTTTGTACACTCAATGTATATCCCTTTGTCAGGAGGATGGTCATTATCATTCAGATACCTGCCTCAATAAAGCCTCTGTGCATCTATGTTGCAGTCTATTATAGTAACTGTGATCTTAGATGAACACACCCCAGCAAAGCAAAGTAACATTTGTGATATTCATCATACTTAAAAAAAAAAAGATGACACCTGCAAACTTCAGATGTGCTGTGACTAGGTGTCACATTCCTGACAATGCCGTTACAGATGCTTAGAAACACAGCCATTGGTTGCCACATACTGACAGGCGGTATCAGCCCAATGGTGCAACCAAGCATCCCATTCCCCAAAAGTGGGCCATAATAGTATTTTCATTGGTCTCATGTTTCATGGTCTCATGTTTTGGTGATGTGTGTTGTTGTATTTTAACAGGATATGATGTCAGATAAGCATCTTACTGGGGATCCAACATGTAATGCCAGGGTGTTCAAGTAACACGGTCACCTCCCTTAGAAGTTCTTGAAAGTGCATGCGTGCGTGTTTTGCTTGCGTGTGTGTGTGCGTGTGCGCACGAGTGAGAGTATGTGTATGAATGTGTGTCTGTCAGTGTGCTCTGTGCAAATTGTGAAATCCATTGACAGGGGAGCGGAGAAGAGGGGAAGGGGGTTTAGTAGGCAATGTTCTGATTCCGGAATCCTTGCTCTACCCTCGCTACCGTTCCACACATAAATCAGGGGAGCGTGACTAAACCCACCGGTAACAGGAGCCGGGCCGGTGCTCCCCCGTGGATCCAGGGCCTGTACGTCAGCATTTCAGCACGCCCTGCAGTAAGGCCCCGCCGAAGCCTCACGGGCCTCTGGAGACCCCTGGAAACCAAACAGTGAGGTCAGCATTGGGCTCAGAGAGAGAGAACTCATAGAGAGAGAAAACACAGAGATCCAGGACCACCAGGGCCATGGCCAGAGAGACTGAACCTGGGATTAAGTCATTAAGGACAGCCATCACCTTAAGCCACCGCTGGGGATCCTCTCTGAAGCTGCTGTAAAAAGATACTCTCTGTTCTCATGTATTGATTTTATCTCTGCAGAGAACTGGTGGTGACTTTCTTCTGTTGGCTCAGAGGCAAGGAATATTCTTGGAGGAGTGCTGGGGTTTGAATCCGACTTTTTAAAGATTTCTGCTACATTGCTAAACAACATTAAAACACACTTAAGTATCTTCATGTGTGAATTTCTGTTTGATAGATGACTGCTTTGGTGGAAGAACAAAATAATAAAAGAGTTCTGAACGTGCTGAGAATGAGGCTTTTCCGTTGTCTCTCCTTTGCACCCTGTACTGGACCCAGTCCCAGTATTCACTATCATGGCAGTCCTATTATCACCTGTCCATATAATTCCTTGTAGTCCATTTTCCTACACACCCTCCTGCACTTAAATTGTACACAGGTATGTACCACTATATCTAATAACATCCACCACAGTAACACTAGAGCTTTTACAGCATTAAAACAGGTGGGGGTGACATCCAGGATGAGTGGAATGCGGGTGTGATGGTGCAGTGTGTGTGTGTGTGTGTGTGTGTGTGTGTCTCTCTAGGACAGCTAAGAGATGGGATAGCTGATCCATCCTATCCTCCTCGTTTGTTTTCAGACTTGTTTACAAGAGGTCCTTCCTGCAACACGTGGAGAACCTGTCTGCCAACAACAGCACTCACCATCCAGGAGCAATGCCTACCATGCCTGCTGCAGTTGGCCCTGGCCACAGCACAGCATACCTCCCACAGACACACACTCGGTCAGACAGATGGACGGACGGACGGACACACCGCCAGCGCAGGCAAGCACACACATGCAGGCCTGCGCACACACACACACACACACACACACACACACACACACACACACACACACACACACACACACACACACACACACACACACACACACACACACACACACACACACACACACACACACACACACACACACACACACACACACACACACACACACACACACACACACACACACACACACACCCCTCAGTCACTCGCCACACCATCATCAATACCCAATTACCACGTCCTGTGTTTGGACAGTAAAGTTAGATCATGCAGGTTGCCTCCCTAGACCCTTCCAGAGCAACCTGTTGAGTGTAATTCATGTGAGTGTCAAATGTGGGAATCCAGTGATACTCTTACTATTGGTGGACCACACATCTGGATGGGCTAGGCTTAGCCATGTATCACCATTATATGGATCAATTATAACTCAGATTACATGTATAGCCATCACAGGGTAGAGCAGACCCACATACCAGACTTTTTAGACAGGGATTTAGAGGGATGAACATCTTAGTGCAGGGTAATTTATACTTATAGACAAGTTGGTGTGCGCAAGCAGCGCCACTATAGGGCAAAACAGACGGTGTTGGCTTAGATTGTTGACAGCACGTAAACAATATTTCGTCTCCAATGTTTATTGAAAACATAAATACATGTGCACAATGAGCACTTGTTGTCTCTCAAATACATCGTTACAGTTGTTGGTTATTTGGCTAACACATTTTTGCCATATTAGCATTGACATGAAATCAGTCAAAACACCTCAAAACAAGACATGGTATCAAGAACAAGATGAAACTAACTGAAACGAGCCACTTACAATTCCCCACATGGCAGTTTTCTGTCATTGTTGCTAGCAGTCTGGCCATCTTGAATCATAACAACCCACAGACTTCTGCCCCATTAAGGCGTGTGCATTGTTTTTGTGACAGTGTCAGCTAACCAACCTATTGGGAACTGGTCACATGTCATAGAGAGAAAAATACATCTATAAATCATGGTAATTAACTTCCTCGTTTGATCTTCATGTCATGCTTTACACCATTTTATATTTTGGTAATGGAGGCTCAAAATCCGAATTGAAAAACATTTTAAGAAGAGAATTTGGTCAAACTGAAAGATGTAATCTTCAAAGCCAGAATGCTTAGTTTGCCTTTGGGACACTGTAGAAGTTAGTCGACCCAAAATGAATGGAGTACCCTGAGTGAGGTACCCTGAATGGAGTACCCTGAGTGAGGTACCCTGAATGGAGTACCCTGAGTGAGGTACCCTGAATGGAGTACCCTGAGTAAGGTACCCTGAGTGAAAATATATAAAAAAGGTTTTCTGTTTCAAAGACTTCCAACACTGCTTTAGTAGACATGACCTTGTTCTTTACCAACAGTGGCTTTATGGCTATCATATTCTAGCATCCATTCAACAAAAGCCTCATTGCCCTAGTAGCTGTTGTTTTAATGACATGGACCCGATATAACCAATTACACAAGACAGCGGTAGCCCTCTCCTCAGTCGTTAACACTGACATTTGTCAATATCCTATTAGTTTCTCTTGGAGCCTGTGAGTTTATTCTACAAAGCCTGTTGTTGCTTTTTATCACATGCCTACATTAGGGGTGATTTTCATTGTAACCAAAACGGTATACTGGGTTACTGACTTCTAGAAACACTAATATTGGGGGCCATTGTCTCTGTGGTTGCTATGGCGACCGTCACACGTTCTCTGGTGATTGGATTTATGTCAGTCTTATCGCTGGCTACATCACTAATTCCCCCCGGCAGAGTGATATTAATGATAGCAATGTCTCACCAGATCATTTACAGCCGTTTACATTGAAGCACACTGCTGCAAAGCACCCAATTCTCATTAAAGTGCTCTGCTGATGCCCTTTGTTTTGATTACAAACCAATTCTCTCAGCCATGTGTGGTTAGAGAAAAATGTCTCTCATAAAACTTTCTCAGTACCGTTCATGACATATAGTAGTTTTATGTGTTTTACACATATCGTCTCAACTATAAGAGAGGCCAGGGTGGGGGTAAGGGGTTATGTCTTTCCCCTCTGTCCAGATAAGGGGTCTCGTCTGGGGGTCAAGGCCAGCACCCATTGACCCCCCTCTAAGTCCCCATGAGTGACCGTGTCTGGATACACACAAGCCACTGGCTAACACCCACAATCCATCACTCTGCTGAATGAGGACAGAATCAATCCCCAAGCAATGTGATTTGTCCAGACTAAATCAGTATTGTCTGTCAAGTGACAAGCTGTTGAGTCCTGTCCACACTGTCAAAGGAACAACTCTATGAGCCAGTCCGTCAGTAACACATCGTTTGTGTGGGTCCGTGATGATCAGTCCGAGGCCAGGTTGCAACGCTCTCATGATTCAGCCTCATAGTGTAATGCTGTGATTGTGAGGTCATAGAGAGTTAGCTAGCAGCGTGTGGAGCCTGCGCCAGCCTCTCTCCCTCGCTAATTGATGCACTTCAGCCGCTGGGCTCTTTGAACTGAATCCCACGCGTCCTCCCGGGAGAATGCAGATGGCATCATTATTTCCCCCTCTGCTTTGAAACTCAAGCCCCCGATGATGACCCAGAGCTCTCGGCGCTGCCACGGCCGCCAGTGAGAGGACCCGTCTGTTTGCTTTGCATTAAGAAACAGTGTGCCCTGGCCCCGCGTCGCTGGCTCCGCCACTGTTGTTGCTTTCTAGTACACTTGACACGGTCTGTGTTTGAGGGAGCCAGGCACCGTGGCTTAGGATTGTTGTTGGGAAGAGATGCTATCATCAGTAGTCACAGACGGGGCAGTAGCCCTGAGAGTCCCTGGGGGACACTGCACCATAGCTGGGCTGGGTCAGGGAGGAGAGCCCTTGTTTGTGTAGTGCATTAGCCCCTGTGTGATAGCAGAGATGACTGGCGGTACTCCAGCTCTGGCTCCACTCTCTCCTATGAGCTGGGCAGGGCAGCTGTTAGACCCTGATCCTGCCTATTCCGCTCCATTCAGAACCAGCATCAGGCTTTAAGACTAGCCCCCACACAACTGCAGCCTGGTATCTGTGCAGACAGTATCTGAGAGGACCGGTTCCCCTCCTGAGCCTCCTAGGGGGACAGACGGACCGTTGTTTTATCTGCGGTGAAATACATCCAGGGCTTGAGGCCATTTAGAAGAGGAGAGAGCAGACATGTACAAACATGACCTGTCAATGTAAAGCGCTACAACCAACGTGTCTCCGGTTTCTGTCTCCCCTGGCAACGTGAGGACAACGTATTTTAATGACAATACCCCACGGGACAGGTTTGAGATACCGTTGACGATGTATAGGTATTATGAAACTGTAAACGGGAAACTGTAAACGGGAAACTGTAAACGGTCACTGGATGAAGAGGATAGAAGGTGTATTTAAACATTATAACATTTAACTTCTACCTCACACATCCTGGTTCACATACTGTATCCTCATTGTGAGATGGGGCCTATTTCCCAAACATTAACGAGCCTAGTCACCAAACCGATGTGGCTGATGGCCTGAAGGTCAAAGGTTCATGACCCCAGGTGAGGCACTGTCATCGTGTCCATGACCAGGCTACTTAACCTCTCATTGGCTAAGTCAAATCCCAGGTGTGACAGTGTGAGACTGCTGGGTAATATATGATGTGTCAGTCACGCTGGGTTCTGGCTTTCTCTAAAACAGCCCAATGATTGTGTAGTCTGTCTGAGCCAGGAGGTCCGGTCAAGCAGAGAGACAGGGGTCGGCGAGGGGATGAAGTCCCCAAAGCTCATGTTAATTTTCAGGCCTGTTTATGACTCCTGTGTCAGCACCCCTCCGGATCTCTCCTTCTCACTAACTGACTGACACTCGGAGAACATACAGACCATGTGGAAACATCTTGCTAATGCCCTGACCAGCATGGACATAAAGAGAGGGAGGGAGAGAGGGAGTGGGGAGGGAGGGTAGGGTAGGGCCAATACAGAGAGAGAAAGGGAGAGAGAGACGGAAAGAGAAGGGAGAGTGGGAGAGTGGGAGAGCGAGAGAGAATGGATTGGACCAATGCAGAAAAAAAAGAGAGCGGATTGGACCAACGCAGAGTGTAAACGTCCCACCTCAGTCATTAGTTGTGCTCTCTGCAGATTTCTCGTAAATTTCCACGTTAGCTGGAATGTGCCAACAGGCCCAGCTCTGGGTATTGTCATGTGTATTTATATCCTCCTGTAAGGCAATCTCCTCCATGTCTTTGGTGAGGGGGGCTAATACTGGGCTTATTGACCATGTTGCATAAGGAGGAAGAGGACAGCAGCACGAGGTTGCTGTTAACAGCTCAACAAATACACTAGAATATTCCAGTAACGTGACCTGGTGAAAGGGAAGCATGCCCCCCGACGGTTGAAAGTTTCAAATCACATGGTAGAAAGTGAGTGCGTCCCTTAAATAATAGTCATGTTTTCCTGTTATATGATATTCTCTCTCAGTACTCTGGGAATGTAGTGGGGGGCTTTCCTGACATGTCGAGGAAGAGGCCTGTCGATGTACCTGGTCAATTATTAACCTCTGAAGAAGATGGAGTCCCTGAACGCCATGCGAGGTGAGCATTCCCCTGTACACAACACACCGTACTGTAGGTTAAAGTTTATCATAGGTCAGAGAGGGGCCCTGAAGCCAAGTAAATCACACCTCCAAACACTGACAGACCAGCAGCAAGGTGACGTTGCCCATAGACACTGATCTTGGGTCAGTCAGTTTTGCATTTCCCCCACTATGGGTTAAGGTTAGGATTGGGGGAGGGGTAGTTGATCCTAGATCTGTACCTCGAGGAAACTTCACTCCGGAGTGACTGACCAACAGTCAACTCTGAACTCACTACATTATCTCTTTTACGTTGAGTGATGCAACACCATGCTCAGTTACAGGGCAGTTATTGGATTTTTACTCCAGAAAGAGTCAGTGAACCGATTAAGGTTGAACTACAGGAGCAAAACCACCTAAAATGTCACAATGTCATCAGTTCAGAAACTGAACTGAAGATTTGTTGACTTGATCGCCCCTGTTGCTTCTCTGGGTCTTGAGATTCCTGCAGTCCCTCTCGACTCCTCTCTGTATCCGTCCCCCTTCACCAGGAAAGCTAGACCCTCCCTGCGCTTTGGGTTTCTTGGCAGGGTATCCCGTGATTCTCCCTGACAGCTGAAACGTCACCCCTTTGACACTGGTGGCAATTTATGGGCATTTGCAGGATACACAGTAGCCCTGGGGAGAGCAGGACACTGGGGTGACACCACAGTGCCAGGCCTGAGAGGATCAAGTCCCTATCTACACCATCATCATCATCTAGCAGAGAACTCTGTCTGACACCATTTGGTCTCCGATAGACAATGAGAGGAGACTATGGAGAGAACACAGACCTTTATGGAGGCTAGTGAAGTTTCTCCAACCCTCTGTCCTCCTGTCCTCTCCAGCCACCAAGTCACATCTGTCCCGTCCTGACGAACAGACAGACAGGAGGCCACTGGACATGGAAATGACTGTTGCACAACTAACTGAACCTTCAAAAATAGCACTGAAACGGGTCTGTGTCCCATTATCTGCGCTTGCATACTACAGTGTGTGAACCAATATCTTAGATATCTCACCTGTCTATCTTAAGATGAATGGACTAACTGTAAGTCGTTCTGGATAAGAACATTTGCTAAATGACTAAAATGTCAATGTGAAGTCATTTACAGCGTCTGAACACTGTTTTTATTCTCAGCTCAGCTCAGCTCAGCATAAGATCTTTGTTTATTGTCTTTGCATGTACATTGATAAAGGGTACTAGAGTCTCGTGCCTCAACTAACATCATGTTGATTGAAACTCCTACTTGTGTTTTAGATGCGGGAATTGGGATTTGTTTTTGTTTTTCTAGAATGGAAATGTCACACAGTTTCACACAACCAAGAAAGTTTTAATTTGTATTAAGGCCTCCCGAGTGGCGCGGTGGTCTAAGACGAGGCGTCACTACAGACCCAGGTTCTATCCCAGGCTGTATCACTGCCGGCCGTGACCGGGAGACCCATGCATTGCGTTTCCTCCGACACATTGGTGCTTCTGGGTTCCGGGTTAAGCGAGAAGTGCGTCAAGAAGCAGTGCGGCTTGGCAGGGTTGTGTTTCGGAGGACGCATGGCTCTCGACCTTCGCCTCTCCTGAGTCCATAGGGGAGTTGCAACGATGAGACAAGACTAACTACCAATTGGGGAGAAAAAAGGGGTAAAAGTAAAATCATGATTTGTATGGTAATTAACAGTCAAATGAATTATATGAAATGTGGAATCAGCAAATCTGCTGATTTGTACGTTCTGCTTTTACAAAATTGGGTTTTCAAATTGGTATTATTGTGTGCTGTCTATCTCTGCAGAGAAACTGTTCTCAAGTCCAAGACAGGAACCAACATGATCTGGTGATCTGTCAGCAAGAAACCAATCAAATCTATATTGGCTTCCACATGTGACTGCTCCCCCAGATCCTTGTAAACAAAACGGAATGGGCATACATGTCATGAAATGCTCACCATATACTGTATATCCAGGGATCAAGACGACAGCTCTTCCTCTACTACTTATTGTGGAAATGTCTCACGTCTTCATTTACATAATTCACTTTCACATCTTAACTACCTCTGAAATGGAGTTAATTTCATCCACACAATCCAATCTCCTCCTATACACATACTTATCATCTATTGTGAAGTGGATCTGCAGCTTCTCCATGACCATGGCCTTCAGCTCAGAGTCCCTGGGGTTGTGTGAAAGAAGGCCTGACCTGACTGCAGTAGAATAGTCCCATTGAACAGGCCAGGACCAACCGGCCTATTGTCCTGGATGGGCAGCTGCTGATCCCAGGAGGATGTTGGAATGATCAACGAACCCTGAAACCCCAGCAGGATTAGGAGCGCTCCCTAAAGTGTCAGTTACTGGGAGGGATGAGTACATCTACAGGCTGGAACAGAGCTGTAGAACAATAGAATAGTGTAGAGGATGAGGCAAGGATTGATGGAGGGTCTGTAAAGGGTTGACTTTCATTCTCTTAAGGTTATCTAAAAGCTAAGGTAAAGGTCACAGATAAAATATGTAGAAGAAATTGTGTATTTGATGGGCAATATTTCAATAGAAATTGAAATCAACTTTAATTTGGTTAATTTACATCAAGGATATCTTGACATCGGCCAGAGAGATGTCTCACTGACTGACACAGGTATTCCAGAGCCCTGACTTGAAAGGAGTCCCTAGTTCTCAGGCTTCCACAACAAGGTAACTGGAGCCGAGGCACAGAGTGTGACATCCATGGGACATCCATAAGGTTTAACCAAGTGTGGTTGCACAACAGTATAGTACACACTGATCTGGAACGTACTCAATGCACTGCTTATCATACAGTATGATATTACACACACACATACACTATACGTTCAGAAGTTTGGGGTCACTTAAAAATGTACTTGTTTTTGAAAGAAAAGCATTTATTTTGTCCATTAAAATAACATAAAATTGATCAGAAGTACAGTGTAGACATTGTTAATGTTGTAAATTACGATTGTAACTGGAAACGGCAGATTTTTTATGGAATATCTACATAGGCATACAGAGGCCCATTACCAGCAACCATCACTCCTGTGTTCCAATGGCACGTTGTGTTAGCTAATCCAAGTTTATCATTTTAAAAGACTAATTGATCATTAGAAAACCCTTTTGTAATTATGTTAGCACAGCTGAAAACTGTTGTTAGGATTAAAGAAGCAAAAAAAACTGGCCTTCTTTAGACTAGTTGAGTATCTGGAGCATCAGCATTTGTGGGTTTGATTACAGGCTCAAAATGGCCAGAAACAAAGACCTTTCTTCTGAAACTCGTTAGTCTATTCTGAGAAATTAAGGCTATTCCATGCGAGAAATTGCCAAGAAACTGAAGATCTTGTACAACGCTGTGTACTACTCCCTTCACAGAACAGCGCAAACTGGCTCTGGCCAGAATAAAAAGAGGAGTGGGAGGCCCCCGGTGCACAACTGAGCAAGAGGACAAGTACATTAGTGTGTCTAGTTTGAGAAACAGATGCCTCACAAGTCTTCAACTGGCAGCTTCATTAAATAGTACCCGCAAAACACCAGTCTCAAGGTCAACAGTGAAGAGGCGACTCCGGGATGCTGGCCTTCTAGGCAGAGTTGAAAAGAAAAAGCCATATCTCAGACTGGCCAATAAAAAGAAAAGATTAAGATTGGCAAAATAATCACTGGACATTTTAATAAATGGATCACTGATCACTTTAAACAATGTCACTTTAAATAATGCCACTTTTATAATGTCTACATATCTTACATTACTCATATCACATGTACAGTTGAAGTTGGAAGTTTACATACACTTAGGTTGGCGTCATTAAAACTTGTTTTTCAACCACTCCACAAATTTCTTGTTAACAAACTATAGTTTTGGCAAGTCGGTTAGGACATCTACTTTGTGCATGACACAAGTAATTTTTCCAACAATTGTTTACAGACTATTTCACTTATAATTCACTGTATCACAATTCCAGTGGGTCAGAAGTTTAAATACACTAATTTGACCGTGCCTTTAAACAGATTTGAAAATTCCAGAAAATTATGTCATGGCTTTAGAAGCTACTGATAGGCTAATTAACATAATTTGAGTCAATTGGAGGTGTACCTGTGGATGTATTTCAAGGCCTACCTTCAAACTCAGTGCCTCTTTGCTTGACATCATGGGAAAATCAAAAGAAATCAGCCAAGACCCCAGAAGAAAATTGTAGACCTCCACAAGTCTGGTTCATCCTTAGGAGCAATTTCCAAATGCCTGAAGGTGCCACATTCATCTGTACAAATAATAGTACGCAAGTAAAAGCACCATGGGACCACGCAGCCGTCATTCCGCTCAGGAAGGAGACGCGTTCTGTCTCCTAGAGATGAATGTACTTTGGTGCAAAAAGTGAAAATCAATCCCAGAACAACAGCAAAGGACCGTGTGAAGATGCTGGAGGAAACAGGTACAAAAGTATCTATATCCACAGTAAAACGAGTACTATATCGACATAACCTGAAAGGCCACTCAGCAAGGAAGAAGCCACTGCTCCAAAACCGCCATAAAAAAGCCAGACTACAGTTTGCAACTGCACATGGGGACAAAGATCGTACTGTTTGGAGAAATGTCCTCTGGTCTGATGAAACAAAAATATAACTGTTTGGCCATAATGACCATTGTTATGTTTGGAGAAAAAGGGGGAGGCTTACAAGCCGAATAACACCATCCCAACCATGAAGCACGGGGGTGGCAGCATCATGTGTGGGGGTGCTTTGCTACAGCAGGGACTGGTGCACTTCACAAAATATATGGCATTATAAGGAAGGAAAATTACGTGGATATAGTGAAGCAACATCTCAAGACATTAGTCAGGAAGTTAAAGCTTGGTCGCAAATGGGTCTTCCAAATGGACAATGACCCCAAGCATACAAGTTGTGGCAAAATGGCTTAAGGACAACAAAGTCAAGGTATGGGAGTGGCCATCACAAAGCCCTGACTTCAATCCTATAGAAAATTTGTGGGCAGAACTGAAAAAGTGTGTGCGAGCATGGAGGCCTTCAAACCTGACTCAGTTACACCAGCTTTGTCAGGAGGAATGGGCCATGGAAGGCTACATGAAACGTTTGACCCAAGTTAAACAATTTAAAGGCAATGCTACCAAATACTTGTCAAGATTGGTGGGTACTGGTTCAGTGAGTCAGGCGCAGGATAGCAGAGATGTGTGGACAAGGTATTTAATAAGAAAACAGCACCAGTACACAAACGATATAAGGTGCAGAAAAAAAATACCGGTCTCACAAATGTAACGGGCGTAAAACACAGAACCCGGCAAACAATAAACCAGCTGTATCATAACCAATTAGAACAATGAATATAAACACGCACACGAACATGGGGGAAACAGAGGGTTAAATAATGAACATGTAATTGGGGAATTTAAACCAGGTGTGTAGAAACAAAGACAAAACAAATGGAAAAATGAAAAGTGGATCGGCGATGGCTAGAAGACCGGTGACGTTGACCGCCGAATGCCGCCGAACAAGGAGAGGGACCGACTTCCGGCGGAAGTCATGACAACACTAATTGAGTCTATGTGAACTTCTGACCCACTGGGAATGTGATGAAAGAAATAAAATATGAAATAAATAATATTATTCTGACATTTCACATTCTTAAAATAAAGTGGTGATCCTAACTGACCCAAGACAGGTAATTTTTACTAGGATTAAATGTCAGGAATTGTGAAAAACTGAGTTTAAATGTATCTGGCTAAGGTGTATGTAAACTTCCGACTTCAACTGTATATATTGTATTTTATATCATCTACTGCACCTTGCCTATGCCGCTCAGCCATCGCTCATCCATATACTTATATATACATATTCTCATTCCCCCTTTAGATTTGTGTGTATTAGGTAGTTGTTGGGGAATTGTTAGATTACTTGTTAGATTTGTGTGTATTAGGTAGTTGTTGGGTATTGTTAGATTAATTACTAGTTAGATATTACTGCACTGTTGGAACTAGAAGCACAAGCATTTCGCTACACTCGCATTAACATTTTCTAACCATGTGTATGTGACCAATAAAATTTTATTTGATTCAATTTGAAGAACACAGAGGAACTCTGCCTAGAAGGCCAGCATCCCAGAGTCACCTCCTCACTGTTGACGTTGAGACTGGTGTTTTGCGGGTACTATTTAATGAAACTGCCAGAACCCACAAATGCTGATGCTCCAGATACTCAACTAGTCTAAAGAAGGCCAGTTTTATTGCTTCTTTAATCAGCACGACAGTTTTCAGCTGTGCTAACATAATTGCAAAAGGGTTTTCTAATGATCAATTAGCCTTTTAAAATGATAAACTTGGATTAGCTAACACAACGTGCCATTGGAACACAGGAGTGATGGTTGCTGATAATGGTCCTCTGTACGCCTATGTAAGATTTACCATTAAAAAATCTGTCGTTTCCAGATACAATAGTTATTTACAACATTAACAATGTCTACACTGTATTTCTGATCAATTTTATGTTATTTTAATGGACAAAAAATATGCTTTCCTTTGAAAACTAGGACATTTCTAAGTGACCCCAAACTTTTGAACGGTAGTGTACATACACACACACACACATAATAGTTTCATAAATGTTCAGTTAACCCCAACGCTAATACTATAAATGGTAAACAGTGGCCAAAAGAGTGACAAAAATATACTTGTCTAATTTCTTGTCATGGATACCATATCTCCAGGCAGAAACAGGAGCCCTCAGCGACCACTAGTATCCCATCTGAGAGAAGCAGACTGCAGATCATAGGAAAACATGTCAAAGGCCACATTGCACCTCTGAGAAGGCTTTCATCTTTTTTATGGATTTAAGATGAATGAGTCCCAGATCTATTTATACCGCCTAGATTTTCAGCCTACAGTAGAATTTCAGCCTACAGTAGAATTTCAGCCTACAGTAGGTTGGGAATTGGGCTTAAAAGTTGAAAGGTTTTGATAAGACTAGTCAACAAGAACAAATACATTTTATTATTATCATAAATTATGAACATAATGTTTTTGGAACTTTGCAAGTCAGTTGAGGGCCAATATTTGTCCGCTTAGGGGAGCCAACTTCTTGGGGAGGGCCTGAAGATTACATTGACAGTTATCTTGCAGTTTGAGAAGTTGAGATGGGCACCGGTACAGTATGTTACCATTTCACTGTGAAAAAGATATTGAAAACACCTGCCATAAGTTTGAAGTGACGTTTTTACTTTCATTGAGAGGTGTTAATGCTTATTTATTTTCTACACAAACTCGCTTGGTAGTAAAAACCCCATTGAGAAAAAAAGGTTGATGCACTGCGACAGCTAAGCGTTGGATAGAGTTTCACATTCTATATATAAGCCTGGTGACTTGTGTCACTGGGCTATTTAAATGCCATGCAGTGTCCCACTGTCAAAACATAGGCCGTGCGAGGGTACAACAGTATGGTGGACCTTTTTGAGACCAACACTTATTTCTTCAACGATCTGCGCTATCTCGAGGGAGATCATGGCCCATTGCAGCACTTGGACATGGTGGGGGTATCCCCTTTGTACCACGGGAATGACAGCCCGTTGTCACCTGGGGGGGATCCGTCCGAGACTGGATGTGACAGCAGCGGAGAGGAGCATGTCCTCGCACCCTCGGGTCTTCAGCCGCACTGCGAGGGACAGTGCCTCATCTGGGCTTGTAAGGTTTGTAAAAGAAAGTCTGCACCGACCGACAGGCGCAAAGCGGCCACTCTCAGAGAAAGAAGGCGGCTCAAGAAGATCAATGAAGCATTCGATGCGTTGAAGAAAAAGACCGTGCCCAATCCGAACCAGCGACTGCCTAAAGTGGAGATTTTACGCAGCGCCATAAACTACATCGAGCAATTGCAGGACCTGTTGCATACACTGGATGAGCAAGAAAAAACGCCCCAAAATGGCTCATATAACTACAACGTGAAAGAACACCATGTAAGCTTCATTTGAGTAATATTTGCATCAGAATTTTTTATGTCACTTTATGCGTACAATATTTGGCTTTATACTTAAAGGGAAAATTGCCATAATGAGAAATATCTTACTGTGCATTATACTTGTAGGCCTACTACTTTGTATAATAACATGTGTGTTAGTAGACACTTAAGCTAATATATGTGTGTGTACATGAAGGCGTCCAATAAGGAGTACCATTGGAAAAAGACCTGTCAAAACTGGCAGACCTCAGCTGATCATTCCAATGCACCAATGACGAATCAGAGAGAGGGTTGGTGCCAATTATGAACAGTAAATTAGATCCAAATTGCTCTTTTGCAACTCATCAACTGATTGTACATCTTATATATTTGATTTCTATATTTCAGGCTTCACGGAGTCTTCAGCGTCCACCAGCCTTCTTCGCCTGTCATCAATCGTTGACAGCATCTCAAGTGAAGAGAAACCGACTTGCAACGAAGAAGTCTCAGAAAAATAATGCATGATTTATTGGAATTTTGTAGCCTGTATAAGCGACGTCAGCATTTCATATTTCCATTGTCTATTTCGAAATAATTTTCACTTCTTTATTCATATGTTTTAGTTTCCATTTACTTATATTCATTTGTACAAATTAACGGGCATTTTTTAGTCACTGTTTTCTTTTAAATTGTATGAATGGTCAATATTTTCTTTCTAAAGTATGACAACAATGGAACTATAATCTTTTATTTCCAAATGGACATTTGATAATTGTAAATATTTTATAATATATTAACAAATTAATTTATTTTACATATAAAAGGCAGAAACACAACCTCAAGAGATTCCTTGTTGTATTTGAGTATTTCTATATGAACTGACCAACAAATAAATTGTAAGCATTGTATCTTACAAGGCATCTACGCGTTTTGTTTTGTTCATCACTAACTATGCACTTCATTATTTATTTTAAATACTTGTCAGGTATTTTAAGACAATTTTAGTTTGTACACATTTTGTACACTATATCGCCTTGACACGTGTAGTATAACATAGTATAATGAAAACCATGTAATTAAACCTCAGGTATTCATTTTTGAATAATCCTATGTTGTACCAGTTTTTAAATTAAACTTGACTCACTCCAAATACTATAGATTCATTTATGTTGTATGGGTACTTAAGGTAGGTCATACTGTGTTCAACCTCTTTGCAGGTCATGTCATTCTTATTATGTGACAAACTTTCAGCCATACCTTTCAGGTCTCATAATGATATATGAGAATATCCCTAATGTCCCCACTAACCCACTTGATCATGTGGAATTTGAATAGAGATATGACACTGTACATGCAAGCATCAGCCACAAGATCCCCCAGTATTCATGGGTATTAGAAGACCATAAAATCCAACGGGACCTGAAATAGCCTGGGCTCCTTTCTTTGTTCCAGCTGGCAGAGAGCTAGCCTGGTCCACTTCAGTAGCGTTACATTTACATTTTAGTCATTTAGCAGACTCTCTTATCCACTTACAATTAGTGTGTCCATCTTAGGATAGCTAGGTGAGACAACCACATTTCACAGTCGTAGCAAGTATATTTTCCCTCATAAAGTAGTTAGCAAAGTCGGAAAATAATGTATATAAAAATATATTTTATTAAATATTATTACTAGTATTATTTTACTATTATTATTATTATTATTATTATTATTGTTATTATTATTTTGTCACCTCTAAATATGCTTCGACATGGAAACTCAGGAGGCAACGGTACAAAGCCCTCAGTGATAATGAAGCCAGCTATTAGGTCCTAATTCATGATCACTTGTTTGATCATGCACATTAGCACAACGTTTACACATAGTTTATAAGGGACTCCCTGTATGTATGTTTGATGTGATGATCTCTTTCTCCTACATGTGTTGACTTTGGAAGGCCTACTTGTTTTGATCCCACAGTGCATTGCTGTGCTGACCTAACCCTGCATCACAGTGAGCATTGCTCCTCTTCCTCTCAGATCTCTGTGGCTGACACACTGCCCCTGCTGACCCCTATGTGTCCAGCCTGGTGTCATAGACTAGACGTAACATAATGTTAGCCACAACAAATTGGTTGTCATATCATAAGAATTGTAAATTAAAAGATATTGTACGAATTGCAATTCGTAACATATCATACGAAATGTAATTCGTAAAATATCATACAAATTGTAATTTGTAACATATAATAAGAAATGGATGATGAACATCCAGAAATTAACACGTCATACCAAACGTAAAATATCCTCCTAATTTCAGCGTCCCTGAGTCCAGGTTGTTATGTCTGCCTTTCCCTCAGCCCTCACACAAATGTAAGCATACACACACACACACACACACCTCACACTGACTCATGACCCCAAGCACACACAACTTATTAGTGACTCATCCAACAGTCATTTGAAAAAGAGGCCATAGTAGAGATGCACTAGGGTCTCTGTGGTGTCTTGTTTTGTATTGCCGCTGAGTACATTCAAATTGGTTAACCTTACAGTCTTTGTATGAAGGCGTAAAAGGCTTTAGGGGAGGGTACGTTTTGGGTGATTTCTCAAAACAGCAAATTGCATATCCAATGTACCAACATTTATCCAAATCCCAATGTCAAACCACCCATGCTCCTAGTGCGATTAAAAATAGATGTAATGAGCACTTCAGTGATGCCTGACACAGTAAGTACTATCAAAGGATATAGGACCTGTACTTCAAAGTCCCTTCACATCTTTCCTTTTACTTCTGATTCTCTCACTGAACCAAACTGAAACTAGATAGCCCCCACAGTAATGTTATTTTAATGGGATCGAAGCAGCTTTCTCACAGTGAGTTTGTGGGCCTGTTTCCCAGTGTCCATGAGAATTGTCCAGCGTCTTCCTTCCAAATGAGTTCTAAGGCTCTCCTAGATCCCCCTAAATGACTTTGTCAATCTACTGTTTGTTTTTGGATAATATCATTGATATGTTTTACCAAAATCTACCACCTGCTCAACATTGAGACCTAAACCTTGGGAAAATAGCAATTACCACCTTTTTGTTGAGAGGGACGTAATTTCATTGGGACCTGTTATTTTAAGATTTAGATGCAAATTGATCAGTCTGGGGTTTAATAGATGTGATTAATATACGAATGTCTATGATTACTGTCTTATTTATGTATAATACAGTCTTTATAAGTTAGGTGTTATAGATTCAATTGTTTAATCCTCTCTCTGGGTATTTCAAATGGAGGATAAGTGCAGTATGAGGTATTATCACCATTTGACTTGTTAGTAAACAACATCGGCCTGCAATTTTACAGCGATTTCCTTGTCACTTATGATGCGATCAAAATGGATTTTGTTGTGGAGGATGTGTCTAAAATGTCAAGGCCGATGAAAGGGGAGATTGTATAGGAGAGGATCAGCCTTTGGGAGAAATGCCTTGATTTATCTGGCTTTCCTAGAATATCCTGCTACGAAATGATTCCCTGCAACATTGTAGTTGGCAGCACACTGCAGCTCCCTGCCAGACAAGTGGTGTTGCCAATCAAAAACCCTTGTCATGTGATATGATCTAATGCACTCACTAAAGTAACTGTCCATTGAAAGTCTCACTTTTAAAAGTTAATATTCTGTTAATTCATACCCAAATAATCTTACTCATACCCAAATAATCTTGTTGTCTCATCCACTACTCGCATTTGAAGCCAAAGCCTAAATTGGACAAAAGAAAACACTTCAACAACCCCACCTCAAACATCTATCTCAAACAGACCATTTAAAAAATGCTTGGTATTTCTTCATAGAGTATGATGTCATACTCCTGAGGAGGATGAGCTAGCCAATCAGCGGTCTACTCGCATGAATATATTTAATGCTTGCATTAATGTTTTTAATGACCGGTAAATGCCCACAACATTCTGTTGCTGAGGTACACCCACACCATTCCTACACAGAAAAGCTGCTTTTTAACATACTTAATTACACTTTTTGGAAGGAAAACTATTTCACTCATATTGTAACTAACTGTTGGTCATATTTCATAGAAATCTGGAAACAGTAGACAGTTACTTTAAGAAATAGGCTTCCCACCATATATAAAAACAAACATTGGTTAACTGGAAAAGTGAAATACTATACATGAAGGATTATATAAAGTGTGATTTAAATGATTGTATCAGTCTGAAATATGTTGTTCATCAGACAAAATTGACTCCACATCTTTCAGAAATATAACAAAAATAAGTTTCCATCTATGGCATATAGAATCTGTGGTAAATAAACCTTTATGGAACATTTGAAATATGACACCTATAGAGACCGGATAAGAGGGGCACAACATCACATGAAATCAAAGCTTAAGCAGTTTAGAAGAAATAAGGTTTCACACGTGAGGGAAAAGGGACATTAAATCCCAGCTAATGCCCTACACTTAACTCTGCCTCTGACCCCTGACAACAACTCTGGAATAGAGGCGATAAAAAACAAACCCCCTAGTTCCCAAGAGACACCACCTCCACTTCAGATCACAGAGCCAGAGTGAGTGTGTACAACGACTGGAGCAGCGCATAGGCCTCTGCTAGATGTATCGCCATTAACACCATATGCTGGTGCAATCGTATCCTATAGGCTCAATTAGCTGTCGGTTGTTGCCAGGTTTTCTCGTTGTCCATATTGTTGGGGTTGTTCACAGTCAATATAGCCTTTGATCTCATCGGCAGCATCGAGGGCCAGGCTCATGCCAATGTCTTCTTCAGCTGTGCGCAATACAAACTCGGACGGCAATTCAGTGGCAGGTACTCGGGTGTTTTCTTAGGTGTGCGCGGTTCCCAGAGATAGAGGAGGACAAACGTTTTGACACGTTGTGAGAAATATCCACATTGTATCCTTGTAGGGTGTCAACAAACACAAAGCTCGAATAATTACTCCGAAGACTGAAACAGGCAGCTCATCATGGCTATTCATCAGTGTTTGTTCTAGCTAGTCTCTCATGCGTAATTAGGCTATGCACATGTGGTTCGGGCGCAAGCGGCCTCTTTCGAGATGCAGCTTAAATAATGAATATAGCATGCTTATTGACGTGTATTACAAGCCGAATGTTTTAAAAGTTAACACAATTGTAATGCCAGATTTCTAATTTGATTGAGTAAAATTGATCAAGGATACAATGCGATACAGGTATTTTAAGAGGGGCCTCAAAACTATACATTATTAGACATTGAGACCTTTCCAGGTTTAAATGTTTAAATGTATAGGCCTATCTGTTTTGAATATAATTTGACATGGCTATAATTAGGTTTTAAATGGTGTATGTTTGGCTATGACAGTAAACTAGGTCTTGCAAATTATTCACGAATTGAAGCCCTCGTGTTAATTGCTCAATTACCTATTTAATGAGCTTTAACAAACACGGACACCCCGTGTATGACACCTTCAATGATGAGTTAGGACCGGTTAGAGGAGTTACCGCTGCAATGTGAATGATCGGGATTTGAAATGTTACACCTCCCTTTGCAGCTGGGCTGCATCTGTAACGCTGCTATTTGCCTCAAGCATAAAATTGGCCTGCAAACTCTTGCATATGGTTCACCTCGTTGCTATTGCTCAGTTTGAGAAAACAAAACTAATCTCCATTATTATCACACTTTCATAAGTGTAAGATTTTGAGTGTTGGCTCATTGCAATATTGGTAGTGTCTATATAAAGAAATTGGTATAGAAAAAGTACTATTTTGTCGGATCTGAGAGGTAAAGTTATTCTCCTCTTTACCTGTTCAACTATTGGTGTTCACCAACCATTACTTTTACTCAGAATAGGTCTGTTTCTTAACAGAAAAAGGCCATATAGTGGTGTAATGAGTGGGAAAACACCAGGGAGTGCAGATCTGCAGGGTACTGGGGGTGAGGGAGCGGGTGGGGCGGAGAGCTGAGCTAACCCCAGCCTGCCTGGGCCAATGGGGCATGGTAATTAGATCTGGCCAATGTGGGCCTTGGCTCTGGACTGGGGGCATATAAGGGGGGCCCCATGGCAGCAGCCCCCTCATATCACTCAGAGGTCTCCTCTCTCACCCCACTGCTCTCCCAAAGCAGAGAGTTATTTCCTTCTTTTCTTCAACCACAACAACTGCCCAGCCATGGATGTCTTCTCCCCATCCCAGGTCTTCTATGACAGCGCCTGTGCCTCCTCGCCAGAGGACCTGGACTTCGGCCCCGGGGAACTGGACGGCTCAGAGGAGGACGAGCACGTCCGGGTCCCTGGGGCTCCTCACCAGGCGGGTCACTGCCTTCAGTGGGCCTGCAAGGCCTGCAAGCGTAAGTCCAGCACGGTGGACCGGCGTCGGGCTGCCACCATGAGGGAACGACGCCGGCTGAAAAAGGTGAACCACGGCTTCGAGGCTCTGAGGCGCTGCACCTCAGCCAACCCCAGCCAGAGGCTGCCTAAGGTGGAGATCCTGCGCAACGCCATCCAGTATATCGAGAGCCTCCAGGAGCTGCTCCATGAGCATGTGGAGAACTACTACAGCCTTCCTGGGGAGAGCAGCTCAGAGCCTGGGAGCCCCTCGTCCAGCTGCTCCGACAGCATGGTGAGACAGAGACCAGACACACACGGACTCATATACAGCTTTACTCACTGTCTCCTCATCTCTGTGCAGCACACAGAGGTTTAATCAGGTCCTGCTAGTTCAATGTCTGCTGAAACATTTTCCCTCATTGGACTAATTCAGAGTACTCTATTTGCATCACATTGATGTTAGCCTCTGTCTTGTTATATCTCCCAAGATCTTGAGTTAAAAAGATTTTGTTTTGGACTCTAGCTTAGTAGCTTCGTTTTCGATGTCTCTGAGCATTCATATTGTAATACTTTGATATTACAATGCCATATCTAATTTGCATTTAGAGTATCTCCCTGGATCTGAAGGGGAACAGGCTCACTTCAAATGTAGAATGTTTATTGAATAGACTTGCACTGATTGTGCTGTTGGGGGATCTCAATTACAATGTTCCCTTGTGCATTTCATCTTCTTTGGCTGCATCATTAACGTAAACATCTCTTTTGCAGTGTTATACATGCATGATGCATTACGTTTCACCGGGAAATGCTATCCTTTTTTATTGGTGTGTTTGGTGCATGCACATTACCTCAGCACACATGATACCTTCTCAGTTGGCCAGTCAAGATTAGAATCAGCTCTACAAAACAGTGGTTAATAGGTGATGCAATGCTAAATAATAGAATGGATCTTTATGATGGTGGATGGAGTAATGGCTTTCCCACCGCTGGACACGTTATAGCCTAGTAAACCCTGCTAAATCCACCTTACTGAAGTCTGGCAGGAAAGACTGCTTTTCTGCATTCCATCCTGACTGCATGTTCTCCGCCGCTGCCAGGATTTTTTGCAGATTTACTGGGAGAAAGTGTCATCTTGCACAAACTGGTGTTCCTTCCACTGATACAATCGATTCGCCACGGCTAGAGCTGGGCAGATCATGGGAGTAGCCTGCAACTTTGGCCCTGAGGTGGCTGTGAAATAAAGAACCCTAGCCAGACAGGCAGGAACACTGTGGATTTATCAGTCTGGCAAGATGACCAAGGGTTACATTATTTACCCATATTTTTATATGATTTAATATTTGTATGTTCTTATCTTAGTAGCTTCCTTTATTGTGCAACATTTATAAACCTCTGTTGAGGAAAATACATTTCAGACACTTCAAAATGTCTGAAACGTAGAAAGGTGAATAATATCACATGCTTTGTCATGACTGCGGTGCTAGCGTTAGTTTCCTATGTTTGTTTCCTTTTAGGTTGACTGTAACAGTCCTGTTGTGTGGCCTCAGATGAACACAAGCTATGGCAACAACTACAGTCACACTAAGAATGGTAAGACACATTGATTAATATGTTTTCTTTGTTATGTCATATTAACTTATAGACATAGTCTAATGAATACATGTAATGGGCGTATGTTAGGCTATGGTCTGGCTACCACCTGTGTATGTTCAGTATTGTAAAACTTGCCAGGTTTACTTTCATTCGTTTTGATTCATACTATAAAAACACAAATTATGTTCCAAGTTACGTGAATAATTCTGCTTCTCCATTTAAGTTCACCATACCCAGAAATTGACTCAATGAGACATGGTAGTTAACTGATCTCATCCATAAGATAGCTCCCATCATTGTCTTGACTGACCTTGTCCTTCCCCTGTTTGTCCTGTCCAGTGAGCTCCGGAGAGAGAGGTGCTGGTGCCTCCAGCCTGGCCTGCCTGTCTAGCATAGTAGATCGCCTCTCCTCGGTGGATGCCAGTGCCCCAGCAGGGCTCAGAGATATGCTTACCTTCTCGCCCTCCAGCACCGACTCCCAGCCTTGCACTCCAGAAAGCCCCGGGACCAGACCTGTTTACCACGTGTTGTGAAGAAAACCTGCATTAGAATAGAAATCATGTGATGGCCCTGATCTACAACCGCATACCACTTTTACTACCTATTTCGGTGATGGCTAAGATCAATCAACACGTGCCAACTTTTGTATTGTAAATAAGATTGTAAATATGTACTGTAAATGTTCATTTATTTGAAACAATATTATACCAAATGTAACATATTTAATTGATCCTTTTCATGTGTCTGTCCTAATATAGGCCTATGCATCATTCAAACAAGTTGTATTTAAGCTTTTGTATTTGTTAGCTTCACGCTTCTCATGATCAATAAACGTTTTAATAATTCCCACATCTGTTGGTGTCAATGTTGTTTATTCCATCAAATAGAGTGACTACAGAAGAGAGTGGGTTTGTGTACCTGTTCTTTCCTCAGTAACAAATGTTTCTCATTGTTAACACCCCTAACTACACCCTAAACACTGGCTTTGAACAAATGGCCTGAATGTAACCCTTGAAATTGTGTGTAAGCAAAGGGTAAGGGGTTACTAGAATTATATGTTGCGTCTCATCAAAGCCTATAGCTCATAAAATCAAAGCGTTACAGTCTTTTTCCTGTTGTACTGTGACCCCATTAGGCTAAAAAGGATTTCCCTCACATTTATAACACATTCATAATAGAAGAACACAGTGAAATTGAATGTGTCACTGCAGGTTTTTTGACTTGGGTTTGAGAGCAACCAACAGATGATGTAGCTCCTGTATCACTTGCTCTATGGAGGCACAGCACACAGTCACGACCATGTGAAAACATAGAAACCTGTCTCGTCGTGACACAACCTTCGAGAGACACTCAAGTCTTCATATTTATGACAAGCACCTTCCTGTTGTCACACCAGAGGGAGAGACTCAGTGGCGAGTGGGACATACTGGTAGTTAAACACTGGCTCTGCCTCTGTGGCACTATGCTAGATGGCTCTGTGGCATAGCAGGCATACCAGCAAGGGCTTCTATTTCAATAAGCCACACTGCTGGCTACAAAGCTCCCCACGCATTGAAGTCATTTTCCATGGCTAAACCTTGGATATATTCATAAATCACTCATGCACCAGGCATGTGACGTCATGAGATGACAAGAGATATAATCTTTGTTTCCACATCAACAGATAGTATGACCCAAGGTTACAAACAGAGGGGGATTTGCATCAAGTACTTTATTATTAGGATATCATTAATCTATTTCCATTTGATTCCTCTTCCAACCTGGACAATGTAAAGGGATGAACGTAGCCTGACACAAATCACTAATGTGAAGTACTCTGGCGTTTCTCACTATAGCCAAAGCCATTATTTGCAGTACTGAGTATACACTATTACCACAAGAGGGAGGTATTTCTAATACTTGACTATGAGATGTCACTTGTCATGCTCTCATGAATCCATTGCTTTTTTAATTGCTTATCTAATAAGTAGGCTGTGATATTGTTTGTGTCATATTCCAGTTTAACAATAACTACCTGACAATTTGATACAGATCTTATTTTTAGCCAGTTTACTACAACAGGAAAATAATTCTGCAGCAACAGGAAATGTGAATTATTATGTGGATTATAATTAATGGACATTGTAGGGGTTGATACATTTTTCATATGGGAAAATCAAGTCTGAGATTTCATAGTTGAAATTACAAACGTCAGAAGCCTTTGTAAACCTCAAATACACTACAAGTTTTACATTTCCTGAATTGCAGGAAAGTTCTCCTGCAACAGGGTGATCCCATTAAATTTGACAGACATTGTGCTCTTTTAATAGTACATGTTGGGATGAAAGGTAGACAGTTAACAATTCAATTTCTCTGTAGGCTCCTTCAAAACTCCAAAACCGACGTGCTCAAGTGGAGCCAATGTTGTCCTCATGCTCACTGCAAATCCCTCCTCTAAATTATGAGTCGGCTATGAGGAGGTTAGCTAGCTGCCAGACTCTTACATTAAACATATTTAACAATATTAAGTGAATAATCACATCAATACAATATAGTTAGCTAGCTGCCAGACTCTTACATTAAACATAATCACATCAATACAATATAATTATGAAGGCTAACTATTGCCCTTGCATTGAGGATCCACCTTTGAGTGAGTAATCTAGACACCATGTTGATTTATCCCACTGGGCACAGACGTCCATTCAACGTCTATTCTACATTGGTTAACCAACATTGATTCAACCAGTGTGTGCCCAGTGGGATTTTAGGCTATAGCTAGTTGTCTAGTTAATAATAGTATATACCCCTCAAATTCAAATCTGGACCTCAAACCATAAAAAAGTCCCCTCTTATCAGGGACTGATTTAAACTTGGGACGCCAGGTTTAAAGGTTAAATAAATAAATACTACAAAGCAGGATCAGTCAAACAATCAATGAAATGTATTTATAAAGCCCTTCTTACATCAGCTGATGTCACAAAGTGCTGTACAGAAACCCAGCCTAAAACCCCAAACAGCAAGCAATGCAGGTGTAGAAGCATGGTGGCTAGGAAAAACTCCCTAGAAAGGCCGGAACCTAGGAAGAAACCTAGAGAGGAACCAGGCTATGAGGGGTGGCCAGTCCTCTTCTGGCTGTGCCGGGTGGAGATTATAACAGAACATGGCCAAGATGTTCAAATGCTCATAGATGACCAGCAGGGTCAAATAATAATAATCACAGTGGTTGTAGAGGGTGCAACAGGTCAGCACCTTAGGAGTAAACGTCAGTTTATCCGATCATTCAGAGTATCTCTACCGCTCCTGCTGTCTCTAGAGAGTTGAAAACAGCAGGTCTGGGACAAGGTAGCACGTCCGGTCAACAAGTCAGCGTTCCATAGCCGCTGGCAGAACAGTTGAAACTGGAGAAGCAGCACAACCAGGTGGACTGGGGACAGCAAGGAGTCATCAGGCCTGGTAGTCCTGAGGCATGATCCTAGGGCTCAGGTTCTCCGAGAGAAAGAGAGAGAGAGAGAGAGAGAGAGAGAGAGAGAGAGAGAGAGAGAGAGAGAGAGAGAGAGAGAGAGAGAGAAAAAGAGAGAGAAAAAGAGAGAGAGAATTAGAGAGAGCATACTTCAATTCACACAGGACACTGGATAAGACAGGAGAAATACTCCAGATATAACAGCTTGACCCTAGCCCCCCAACACATAAACTATTGCAGAATAAAAACTGGAGGCTGAGACAGGAGGATTCGGGAGACACTGTGGCCCCGTCCGATGATACCCCCGGACAGGGCCAAACAGGCAAGATATAACCCCACCCACTCTGCCGAAGCACAGCCCCCACACCCCTAGAGGGATATCTTCAACCACCAACTTTCTATCCTGAGACAAGGCAGAGTATAGCCCACGAAAATCTCCCCCACGGCACAAACCTAAGGGGGGGGGGCGCCAACCCGGACTAGGAAGATCACGTCAGTGACTCAACCCACTCAAGTGCCGCTCCCCCAGGGACGGCATGGAAGAGCACCAGTAAGCCAGTGACTCAGCCCCTGTAATAGGGTTAGAGGCAGAGAATCCCAGTGGAGAAAGGGGAACCGGCCAGGCAGAGACAGCAAGGGTGGTTCGTTGCTCCAGTGCCTTTCTGTTCACCTTCACACTCGTGGGCCAGATTACACTCAATCATAAGGCCTACTGAAGAGATGAGTCTTCAATAAAGACCTAAAGGTCGAGACAGAGTGGATAGGCAGACCATTCCATAAAAATGGAGCTCTATATGAGAAAGCCCTGCCTCCAGCTGTTTGCTTAGAAATTCTAGGGACAGTAAGGAGGCCTGCGTCTTGTGACCGTAGCGTACGTGTAGGTATGTACGGCAGGACCAAATCGGAAAGATAGGTAGGAGCAAGCCCATGTAATGCTTTGTAGGTTAGCAGTAAAACCTTGATATCAGCCCTTGCCTTTACAGGAAGCCAGTGTAGAGAGGCTAGCACTGGAGTAATATGATCAAATTGTTTGGTTCTAGTCAAGATTCTAGCAGCCGTGTTTAGCACTAACTGAAGTTTATTTAGTGCTTTATCCGGGTAGCCGGAGGGTAGAGCGTTGCAGTAGTCTAATCTAGAAGTGACAAAAGCATGGATGCATTTCACAATTCACATTTTTTTGGACAGAAAGTTTCTGATTTTTGCAATGTTACGTAGATGGAAAATGTGTCAAGAGATATAATATAAAAAAACGTGAGTGTCTCCCTTCATCCTAGGTCCTGGCAGTGTTGTGCACTCAGGACAACTGAGCTTTGGAGGAATACGCAGATTTAAAGAGTCCGTAATTTGCTTTCTAATGATCATGATCTTTTCGTCAAAGGAGTTCATGAATTTATCACTGCTGAAGTGAAAGCCATCTTCTCTTGGGGAATGCTGCTTTTTAGTTAGCTTTATGCAAGGTTAAATTGAGTTCCTCAGTTAGGTGGTTAACTGATTTTTGTACTCTGACGTCCTTGGGTAGGTGGAGGGAGTCTGGAAGGGCATCTAGGAATCTTTGGGTTGCCCTAGAATTTATAGCACGGCTTTTGATGATCCTTGGTTGGGGTCTGAGGAGATTATTTGTTGCGATTGCAAACGTAATAAAATGGTGGTCCGATAGTCCAGGATTATGAGGAAAAACATTAAGATCCACAACATTTATTCCACGGGACAAAACTAGGTCCAGAGTATGACTGTGGCAGTGAGTAGGTCCGGAGACATGTTGGACAAAACCCACTGAGTCGATGATGGCTCCAAAAGCCTTTTGGAGTGGGTCTGTGGACTTTTCCATGTGAATATTAAAGTCACCAAAAATGTGAATATTATCTGCCATGACTACAAGGTCCGATAGGAATTCAAGGAACTCAGTGAGTAACGCTGTATACGGCCCAGGAGTCATGTAAACTGCATAGATTTCATGACTAGAAGCTCAAAAGACAAAAAGCATTTTCTTTTATTTTTTTGTAAATTTAAATTTGCTATCGTAAATGTTAGCAACACCTCCGCTTTTGCGGGATGCGTGGGAGATATGGTCACTAGTGTAACCAGGAGGAGAAGCCTCATTTAACTCAGTAAATTTATCAGGCTTAAGCCATGTTTCAGTCAGGCCAATCACATTATGATTATGATCAGTGATTAGTTCATTGACTATAACTGCCTTGGAAATGAGGGATCTAACATTAAGTAGCCCCATTTTGAGATGTGAGATATCACAATCTCTTTCAATAATGACAGGAATGGAGGAGGTCTTTATTCCAGTGAGATTTCTAAGGCGAACACTGCCATGTTTAGTTTTGCCCAATCTAGATCAAGGCACAGACACGGTCTCAATGGGGATAGCTGAGCTGACTACACTGACTGTGCTAGCGGCAGACTCGCTAACAGTCTGCTGCCTGGCCTGCGCCCTATCTCACCTATCTCATCTCAATGAGTTAGCCAGCGATTTTGGGGGGAAAGGATAAACTTGAAATGGGCATGGCCTAAGTCACCACAACTAAAAACAGAAAATCAATAGTTATTTCTGATTGTTTATCAAAGTTACCTGGCTAACCCACTGATCCTACTTTTTAGTATACCCCTCAGGGGGGTGCAATTAACTATGAGGTCATTAACAGAAAACCAGAAGACTTGAATAGGTCGATTTGGGTCGAAATACCCCTGGTCTATACTATTAGCCTGGCTGACGCGTGACCCACGTGACCCACGTGACTACACAGCGAGGTGTGACTGGAAGACTTCTAGACCTGGTGCCAGACAGACTACTATACTATAGGCTTCAGTCTAATCTTCTGTATAGTAGACTGTATCATCATTTATGTTAACACTACATAACTTTTGTAGTCTCGACCTTGGCCTTGGCCTTTTCTTCTTAATTTGCTTCCATGGGGAATCATACAAAGTATTGTTTTATCACCTACATCCAAATGGCTGTGGCACAAAAGCAGCATTTTCTGCCACTAGGTTGCCATGGCAGACCAACAGGGTATCACATCACATGCACGCAATGCACCCACCCTATAGAGTAAAGTCTGACCCCCACACACACACACACACACACCTGCATCTGGAAGTATGTTGTCACGGAGACAGAGAGGACGTGATTTCACCTGGCTATAAAGTAAGTGGTGTGTTCCAGCATTACACAGAAACACATCAATTCACATCACCAGCCATATAAGTGGGAATTCCTTACAGTGTTATACAGTGAATACATATGCCAGCTATGCTGTTTGCAATGCTTAATTTGCATTAGACACATCAGATCAATCTAATTAATATAAAGGTTGTGCTAATGGAAATGACTTGTAGCCAGGATTCATATGTCCACAACGATGAGATTAGTATAATGCAATGTCATTCCTGAGGGCTCAAATGTCAGTAACCACGACATGGCCCAGTCTCTGTAGCTTGTACATTCTCCAACACAAGCCCTCTAGACTAGATGAAGGCCTTTGTAGTGTGTAGCCTACTGATTGATTCATTCAAGCTGAGATCTATTCATTTTACAGAGTAAGAATGACAGATATAAACATATTTCAATGATCTCTCATCAGTGATGCCTAATTACGAGTTTGCGTTTCCATCCTCAGCACTCAGTTCATTAGCCCCGTGGAATGAGAAAAGAGGTGATTAAGTAGATAGATCGATTGCAAGAATGAGTCGCTGTTTATGAATTAGACATTCCTGATGGAAATATTCCGTTGACTCTATGTGAGGGAAGTAGAATTAAGCAATAAGTCCCGAGGAGGTGTGGTATATGGCCAATATACAGTGGGGAAAAAAAGTATTTAGTCAGCCACCAATTGTGCAAGTTCTCTCACTTAAAAAGATGAGAGAGGCCTGTAATTTTCATCATAGGTACACTTCAACTATGACAGACAAAATGAGGGAAAAAAATCCAGAAAATCATATTGTAGGATTTTTTTATGAATTTATTTGCAAATTATGGTGGAAAATAAGTATTTGGTCAATAACAAAAGTTTATCTCAATACTTTGTTATATACCCTTTGTTGGCAATGACAGAGGTCAAATGTTTTCTGCAAGTCTTCACAAGGTTTTCACACACTGTTGCTGGTATTTTGGCCCATTCCTCCATGCAGATCTCCTCTAGAGCAGTGATGTTTTGGGGCTGTCATTGGGCAACAAGGACTTTCAACTCCCTCCAAAGATTTTCTATGGGGTTGAGATCTGGAGACTGGCTAGGCCACTCCAGGACCTTGAAATGCTTCTTACGGCCACTCCTTCGCGTTCGGCGGTGTGTTTGGGATCATTGTCATGCTGAAAGACCCAGCCACGTTTCATCTTCAATGCCCTTGCTGATGGAAGGAGGTTTTCACTCAAAATCTCACGATACATGGCCCCATTCATTCTTTCCTTTACACGGATCAGTCGTCCTGGTCCTTTGCAGAAAAACAGCCCCAAAGCATGATGTTTCCACCCCATGCTTCACAGTAGGTATGGTGTTCTTTGGATGCAACTCAGCATTCTTTGTCCTCCAAACACGACGAGTTGAGTTTTTACCAAAAAGTTCTATTTTGGTTTCATCTGACATTCTCCCAATCCTCATCTGGATCATCCAAATGCTCTCTAGCAAACTTTAGACGGGCCTGAACATGTACTGGCTTAAGCAGGGGGACACGCCTGGCACTGCAGGATTTGAGTCCCTGGCGGCGTAGTGTGTTACTGATGGTAGGCTTTGTTACTTTGGTCCCAGCTCTCTGCAGGTCATTCACTAGGTCCCCGTGTGGTTCTGGGATTTTTGCTCACCGTTCTTGTGATCATTTTGACCCACGGTGAGATCTTGCGTGGAGCTCCAGAACGAGGAAGATTATCAGTGGTCTTCTATGTCTTCCATTTCCTAATAATTGCTCCCACAGTTGATTTCTTCAAACCAAACTGCTTACCTATTGCAGATTCAGTCTTCCCAACCTGGTGCAGGTCTACAATTTTGTTTCTGGTGTCCTTTGACAGCTCTTTGGTCTTGGCCATAGTGGAGTTTGGAGTGTGACTGTTTGAGGTTGTGGACAGGTGTCTTTTATACTGATAACAAGTTCAAACAGGTGCTATTAATACAGGTAATGAGTGGAGGACAGAGGAGCCTCTTAAAGAAGAAGTTACAGGTCTGTGAGAGCCAGAAATCTTGCTTGTTTGTATGTGACCAAATACTTATTTTCCACCATAATTTGCAAATAAATTCATAAAAATCCTACAATGTGATTTTCTGGATTTTTCTTCCTCATTTTGTCTGTCATAGTTGAAGTGTACCTATGATGAAAATTACAGGCCTCTCTCATCTTTTTAAGTGAGAGAACTTGCACAATTGGTGGCTGACTAAATACTTTTTTTCCCCACTGTACCACGGCTAAGGGCTGTTCTTAGGCACAATGCAACGCAGAGTGTCTGGAAACAGCCCTTAGCCGTGGTATATTGGCCATATATCACAAACCCCAGAGGTGCCTTATTACTATTATAAACTGGTTACCAACATAATTAAATCAGTAAAAATACATGTTTTGTCATAATCGTGGTATACGGTCTACAGCTTCAGCCAATCAGCATTCAGGGCTCGAACCACCCAGTTTATAATAGCACACACAGCCTGGTTTGTCTAGTGGGGGGGATTATAATGTAAAAGCGTCATCCACAGGCACTTCATCTCATTACCTGTCAGTGGAAGGCAGTGTCAGAACCAGTGACCCCATCACTGAGAGACCTTAATTGCTTTGGAAGAGTGCTACACTGCTACACTGCTGCCCCGTAACTCCTGTTCACAGCTCAAACAGACAGGAGTTAGGAGTTAGCTGTGGCCTGCTTCCTCTTACCCCAGATTTCAGACAAGCACAGTAGAATAAGAAGCAGTTCGGGGTAAATAAAGTCAGAATTGTACACACGCACATATATTTATTTATACAAATATAATATGTATAACAATTGCATATCACCTGGTGTTGTCTTTTTTTCTGTACAATCAGGAAGTACAGTACGTCCAGTCAGGAAGTACAGTACGTCGAATCAGAAAGTACAGTACGTTGAATCAGGAAGTACAGTACGTCCAGTCAGGAAGTACAGTACGTCCAGCCTAAAAAATGCAAGTCGCCAATAGAAAGAGAATAAGTAAATGTACAAAAGGGATCTGTCAGAGACAAAATTAACTGCTCAAAAGTTGAGGGACAACTTCTGGTTGGACTATCAGGATGGCACATTGCACACAGTATGGATGTTAAATGATCTTGCATTACTTCAATACCCATCCACAAAGGAACTAGGCCTATATAGAAAATACATACTAGAGTTTGCTACTAGGAAAACCATCCAATGTAATGTTTGTCTGACAGTACTACAGATACAAGACCACTTTTGATCAGTGTCAATCATCAACTGGTTTTCTAATAGCTTTCAATGAATCCACAGTGCAACATGTTATACTTAAATATGGTTAATTGTCATGAGAATACTTTGTCAGACTATAGATAGAGGGTTGAAAGAGAGAGTTTAAAACAGAGGTCCCTTATTGATAAGACGACTAGAACATTCCACAGTCTCTTACTCACAATGATTGTCAAAATGTAAAGGTGACGATGCAGATCCAGGAGAATGAGTCCATTAACCATACTATTCCGGTACCAATTATACACTGGGCAATAAGTCTTTTACAATGCAATCTTTTAAATAATCATCTGCATGTTAACAAACACACACATACCTTAATGAAATTACTTTATGCAGAACTCTGATTATAAACAAAAAATAGATTTAAAAATAAAGACAATTGTACCATATGATTAACCCTCCAGGTCATATATATATATATATATAAATGTGTTTGACATTCCTCGTATAAATGATACAGCAAATGTTCTAATTATATTTATATATGTAGATTTTATTATATATGATTACTCTATATACTCTCTGTATATATTCATTTGGTGGGAGTAGATGACTAACAATCATTAAATGGCTGACTTGAGAGCTGAAAGTCAAGTTATGAAATTGCACGATAATTTTACTTGCCTATTCAATTGTATGAATACAGTTATCTCTGTGTATTCATCCACTTTATATACCCCTCTTTTAACAGCCATTTGATTTTAATGGCAGAAGCTGCCTTATGACACACAGTGCATAAGATACAGTTGACCTAGTATTACATTGTTCATTTTTTGTATCTTTCCCACATACTGTATATCTCTAATCATTACTTTTATGTGAAATGTAAAACCAACGAAAGTCTGTTATTGCTAAATCTACAAGTTTCCATACAAAATATTTTCTTGCTGCAATATATAAGGTAAAAAGAGGTCACATTTATCCAAAGGAGGACAAGTTTGACACAAAAGCAATATTCATTCACACACAGACACAAGCTCCCATAGAAGAAACAATAGAAATATCACTGTACAAAGCTATAGCAAAACCAATGTCAGGAAACAAGTGAAATGAATTCAAAACAGATAACAAAAAGAAATAAACTATCACAAATGACAAGGAGCATTGTGGAGGGTTATAACTTTCAACTGTTAGAGGACAACTTAAAACGAACACAAACAAAATTAAAGTCAAAAGGATGGGTTTCAGTGCTAGCCTCCAATCTCTCTTGTCACAAGCACCATTGTTTACATTTCAGAACACATATCTTTCAGTTTTGCTTCATTCTGTTGGTAGTACATTGAAGGAGGAGAGAGAGTCTTCACTGCTTAACAGTATCATATTCTCCTCTACCAGGTGGTTCCTTCGGGATCCTCTGCACAGAGACAGACTTAGAACCTTCCTTTCAGTGTCCTTCACTTCTTCTTCTTTTGGAACAGCCTGTGAGGGATAGGTGTAAGAAAAGCTGAGAGCAATGCTTGAAACCATTTGACAAGTCAGTACTTTGACAGGTCAGTAAAGTGGGATGCTAATGTCATATTCTGGTACAATAAGTTACAAAAAAGTGTAGTGTACTCTGCTGTGAATTGCGAAAAGCCCATTGAACTGTGAAAAGCCAATTAAAAATGATTGTGAATTGACCTTTTTCTGCAGCGGGCTAAATCAGGGTCACACATAGAGCTTCTTGGTAGTCTTAAAACAAATCTACTTTGAAACAAAAGTATACACCTCTCACACATGGTTATGAACTTTAAAAAAATAAGACATCTGTACAATGTCAGATAAAGAGCTTAAATGTATACAATTTTGAGTTTGACAGAAGACTGAAATATAACAAAACCGTTTGACATAAAAACACCGGATTTATTATGAAAATATGAATAACATTCCACCTATGAGGCCACTAGGTCATTTGACAGCAGGAAATTCCCACTACTACTGAGAACAGAGATATAGCAGAGCCTATTGTGTCCTCGGCCTTGGTCAGCCTGGCCAGGTATGCGAGAGAGAGACAGAATGGCCGGGCAGCGTGTCACCAATCCCATGGTGCTTGCCACCTAGCAGCCTGTCCGCCGTGCGTGTCGCTTGCTTGGCCACCGGCCTCTTGGCCACTGTGGCAAAGCCCTGTAGTCAGCATGCCAGGGTTGATACAACATGATCCCTGCTCAGTCCCCACACTCCATGCCACTACTGCACAGGTCTACAAGCTCTCACATACCTTCCCGAGCTAAACGAGGGCTACAAAAGGAGGGTTAGTATCCGATGATCAGTGCCACTGAGGATCCCTTAGCATGCAGGTGGTGTTAAGTCTTTTGTCATGTGGCCCAGACAGGCTTCGTATTACTACTACCTATCTTCAGAGTTGTCGTTGTTTTTGATTTATCACCTCCAGCAATCTAAGCAATGACGGGATATATGTGTATACTATTAGTCTGCCTCAACGTTGCACTGATGCAGTCAAGTAAAGTTTGCTCTGTGGTATGTGTTATAGAACATGTAGCATCCCATGAGCTTGCGCTCTTATTTGCTCAGCCATATCTAAAATAATTCACAAGCCATGCGGCTGAATTACTGACACAACATAGATGGTTATGACTGTACAGGGGATTGCAACTGCTTAGTTAACAAACACCCTGAAATAGATTAAGCGCTCATTCCAGGAACTTAATGTGTGCTGCAAGCATATGTTTAATGAAAAATTGAAACGCTTGATGTAATCCTTTGTAACTTTTACCCAAAGGACAAGGCCTGGTATCATTGTGTAGTAGGAGCATCTCTGGCAGGAGCCTCTATGGTACTCTCTCTGGGTATAAAGAGCCCAATGGGTTTTAAGAACCACTGAACACGCCGATTGGCACTTCTGTTTTAGAAAAACAAGATTTCAGTCTTGGAGGTTTGTTTCCGGACTGATTCCACGCTTGGTTAATGATGTTTGTCCCCCATGAGACACTGTAGACGCAGAAGCCTATTTCACTTCCTGAAAATCCCAAGAATTAATCAAAGATAACTCAAAATCTGTAATTAAATTTGGGTGTTTTTGCCAAGGATGTTTTAGTTGCGCAATTATACATCTGACTAATATGTTTGTTGTAGTTTTTCTCAATTAAATAAATGCACAACGTGTTATATTATGTAAACAAAGTCAGGCTGCTTGGCAGGTCTGTCTCACTGTATGCTATTGAATAGAGAGCAATCACTGCAGCTGTTCACCCCATGTTAGTTGGCAAATGTACTTTGTCTAATCAAAACCCATCCTTCATTTATCCATTGTGACACACAATTGTTCCAAACACTTTGTAGTCAATTTGGACACCAGAATAACTGTTTCTGACTCATATCGATGCCATATAGGCCGTTTTTAAAGTCATTTGCTGCGTTCTAAAGGTGCAATGTGTATCTCCAGACAATGCCAGCCTCCTTCAGTTCACCCTATTCCCCAAAAACCTTTTGAGGTGCTAAAGAGTCCCGTGTGGCCCAGTTGGTAGAACATGGAGCTTGCAATGCCATGGTTGTGGGTTAGATTCTCACTGGGGACAAGTGTGAAAATGTATGCACTCAAATCGCTCTGGATAAGTGTGTCTGCTAAATGACTGAAATGTAAAATCCCTGTCAGATCCTTAAAACAGTATAAATCTAAATTAAATCATAGTTTGGTGACTATATGGCCAGTTTAGAGGAGCGGTCTTCTTACTGTACCAGCTGTTATCTTCATCCGTGTTGTCCAACTCCTTCTCGTCGGAGGTCCCAGATCTGTTTGTGCTGTCTTACCAACACCTACAGTCATTTTTGGTGTGACAATGCCCATAGGAGTTGGCAAGACAGTACAAATAGATCTAGCACCAGGCTACGGTCCCCCACCCTTAAAGCAATGAAAAGCCTCACCTACGACATATGGTTCTGCTGGGTAGTGAGGTTCTGCTGCTGCTGAGCCTGCATGAGGAGCTGCTGCTGCTGGCGGCGGCGGGCCGTGCGGAGCTTCTCGAAGCGCGCCTCCATCTCCTCCAGGACCTTGGGCGTGTAGCGTACCACCAGCTTTACACTGTCCTTGGCTGCCTTCAGAAGCTCCACCGCCTTCTCGTGGTGCTCCCCCTCCACACTCTGGGGAGATGAGAGAGAGAAGAGACTCAGACTCTTGAAGGCAGAACTCAGTGTGTCAGAGTGAGCAATGAGCTGTCGCCCACTCTTAGCTATGATGTGGGCGTGCCCCAAGGGTCAATACTGGGGCCCCTCCTGTTCAGCCTGTACGTTAATGATCTGCCTTCTGTCTGTACTGGGTTTGAAGTTCAAATGTATGCAGATGATACAGTGATAAATGTGCATGCAAAGAGCAAACAACAAGCTGCACAAGAACTCACTACTGTAATGGGCCAGGTTACAAAGTGTCTCAGTGACTCGTGTTAGCATCTCAATGTGAAAAAAACTGTCTGCATGTTCTTCACAAAGAGGGCAACAGATGCTACTGAGCCAGATGTCTATGTGTCAGGGGAAAAGCTCCAAGTGGTATCTGATTTTAAGTACCTTGGCATCAAACTTGATTCCAACCTCTCTTTTAAAAAGTAGGTGAAAAAGGTCATTCAAATAACCAAATTCAACCTAGCTAATTTCCAATTTATATGAAATTGTTTGACTACAGAGGTAGCAAAACTGTACTTCGAATCTATAATACTCCCCCCACTTAACATACTGCTTGACTAGTTGGGCCCAAGCTTGCTGTACAACATTAAAACCCATTCAGTCTGTCTACAAACAGGCTCTCAAAGTGCTTGATAGGAAGCCCAAAAGCCATCATCACTGTTACATCCTCAGAAAGCATGAGCTCCTGAGTTGGGAATATCTTGTGCGATACACCGACGCATGTCTTGTATTCAAGATCCTAAATGGCCTGCCTCCCCCCTCCACTCAGTACTTTTGTTAAACAGAAAACCCAAACATATGGCAGCAGATCCACAAGGTCTGCCATGAGAGGTGACTGTATAGTTCCCTTAAGGAAAAGCACATTTAGTCAATCTGCTTTCTCTGTGAGAGCTTCCCATGTCTGGAATACACTGCCATCAGACACACATAACTGCACCACCTATCACACTTTCACAAAAAATATTAAGACATGGCTAAAGGTCAATCAGATTTGTGAACATATTCCCTAGCTGCATATTGCTGCTTTCCATGTTGTCTGTGGTCTGTTGCTTGTGAGGTGTGGAAACACTGTTGCTTTTATGGATTTTGTCTTGTTGCTTTTTGCGCTATGTTGCTCTGTCTGCATGCTATGTCTTGATTGTCCTATGTTGCTCTGCGTGTGCTCATTGATTGTCTGTATTGTAATTGTTTTTAATAACCTGCTCAGAGACTGCGGTTGAAAATTAGCCGGCTGGCTAAAACCGGCACTTTTACTGAAACGTTGATTAATGTGCACTGTCCCTGTAAAAAAAATGAACTCAACTCAACTCAACATTTAATAAATGTGGTGGCAATGTTTTAGCGTTGTAGTGATATGGTCTCTGAAGTCTGCCGCAGTTTCTTAATTGGCATGGACAGAGAATTAAAGGAACTTTGCCAAGACTTTTATGTAAGCGACAATGACACAGTTACACAGCAGCAGCTTCAGTTGGTTACAACCAATTAGGTTTGAACTGGAAGTCAAATGTATTTTTACTTAGTTCAACAAGCATTGCATATTTGGTATAGTTAGTACTTCCTCCTCAAGCCCAGAGAAATATACAGTACCAAGCAACATTTTGGACACACCTACTCACCTACTCAAGGGTTTTTCTTTATTTTTACTATTTTCCCAAAAATAATAAAGACATCAAAACTATGAAATGACACACATGGAATCAAAAAAAGTGTTATATTAAAAAAATATATATATTATATTTGAGTTTCTTCAAAGTAGCCACCCTTTGCCTTGATGACAGCTTTGGCATTCTCTCAACCAGCTTCATGTGGTAGTCACTTGGAATATAGAAGATAGCCCTATTTGGTAAAACACCAAGTCCATATTATGGCAAGAATAGCTTAAAGAAGCAGAGAAATGGCAGTCCATCATTACTTGAAGACATGAGGGTCAGTCAATCCGGAAAATGTCAAAAACCATAGAGAGCTACGATGAAACTGGCTCTCATGAGGACCGCCACAGGAAAGGAAGACCCAGAGTTACCTCTGCTGCAGAGGATAAGTTCATTAGAGTTCACTACACCTCAGATTGCATCCCAAATACATTCTTCACAGAGTTCAAGTAACAGACACATCTCAACATCAACTGTTCAGAGGAGACTGAGTGAATCAGGCCTTCATGGTTGAATTGCTGCAAAGAAACCACTACTAAAGTACACCAATAAGAAGAAGAGACTTGCTTGGGCCAAGAAACATGAGCAATGGACATTAGACTGGTGGAAATCTGTCCTTTGGTCTGATGAGTCCAAATTTGAGATTTTTGGTTCCAACCTCCATTTCTTTGTGAGACACAGAGTAGGGGAAGGGATGATCTCTGCATGTGTCATTCCCACTGTGAAGCATGGAGGAGGAGGTGTGATGGTGCTTTGCTGGTGACACTGCAAGTTCTTTATTTGTAATTCAAAACACACTTAACCAGCATGGCTACAACAGAATTCTGCAGCAATACGCCATCCAATCTGGTTTGTGCTTAGTGGAACTATCATTTGTTTTTCAACAGGACAATGACCCAACACACCTCCAGGCTGTGTAAGTGCTATTTGACCAAGAAGGAAAGTGATGGAATGCTGCATCAGATGACCTGGCCTCCACAATCACCCGACCTCAACCCAATTGAGATGGTTTGGGATGAGTTGGACCGCAGAGTGAAGGAAAAGCAGTCAACGAGTGCTCAGCAACAGACCCGGCCCTGTGCAACTGGGTCGATGGACCGCCGCCAGGTGGTGAAGGTAGGAAACAACATCTTCACCCCGCTGATCCTCAACACTGGGGCCTCACAAGGGTGTGTTCTCAGCCCTCTCCTGTACTCCCTGTTCACCCATGACTGCGTGGCCATGCACGCTTCCAACTCAATCATCAAAGTTGGAGACGACACTACAGTGGTAGGCTTGATTACCAACAATGACGAGACGGCCTACAGGGAGGAGGTGACGGCCCACGGGTGTCAGGAAAATAACCTCTCACTCAACGTCAACAAAACAAAGGAGATGATCGTGGACTTCAGGAAACAGCAGAGGAAACAGCAGAGGAGCACTCCCATCCACATCGACGGCACAGTAGTGGAGAAGGTGGAAAGTTTTAAGTTTGTTGGTGTACTCATCACGGACAAACTGAAATGGTCCACCAACACAGACAGCGTGGTGAAGAAGGCGCAACAGTGCCTCTTCAACCTCAGGAGACTGAAGAAATTTGGCTTGATCCCTAAAACACTCACAAACTTTTACCGATGCACAATCGAGAGCATCTTGTCGGGCTGTATCACCACCTGGTACGGCAACTGCACCGCCCTCAACCGCAAAGCTCTCCAGAGGGTAGTACGGTCTGCACAACGCATCACCGGGGGCAAACTACCTGCCCTCCAGGACACCTACAGCACCCGATGTCACGGGAAGGCCAAAATGATCATCAAGGACAACAACCACCTGAGCCCCTGCTTGTTCACCCCGCTATCATCCAGAAGGCGAAGTCAGTACAAGTGCATCAAAGCTGGGAAAGCCGAGAGACTGAAAAACAGCTTCTATCTCAAGGCCATCAGACTGTTAAACAGCCATCACTAACACAGAGAGGCTGCTGTCTACATACAGACTCAAATCTCTGGCTGCTTTAATAAATGGACTTAATAAAGGTATCACTAGTCACCTTAAATAACGCCACTTTAATCATGTTTAAATATCCTACATTACTCATCTCATATGTATATATTGTTCTATACAATCTACTGCATCTTGCCTATGCCTATCATTAGTCACTTTAAATAAAGGCACCGTAATAATGTTTACATATCCTACATCACTCATCTCATATGTATATACTGCTCTATACCATCTACTGCATCTTGCCTATGCCGCACGGCCATCGCTCATCCATATATTTATATGTACATATTCTTATTCATCCCTTACATTTGTGTGTATAAGGTAGTTGTTGTGAATGTGTTAGATTATTTGTTAGATATTACTGCATTGTCAGAACTAGAAGCACAAGCATTTCGCTACACTCGCATCAACATCTGCTAACTATGTGTATGTGACCAATAATATTTGAATTGATTTGATGGAACTCCTTCAAGACTATTGAAAAAGCATTCCAGGTGAAGCTGGTTGAGAGAATGCCAAGTGTGCAAAGCTGTCCTCAAAGCAAAGGGTGGCTAATTTGAAGAATCTAAAATATATTTAGATTTGTTTAACACTTTTTTGGTTACTACATGATTCCATATGTGCTATTTAATAGTTTTGATGTCTTCACTTTTATTCTACAATGTAGAAAACAGTAAAAATATATAAAACCTTTGAATGAGTAGGTGTGTCCAAACATTTGACTGGTACTGTATATTTTCACATTACAATTCTGGATGTCACGGAAATCCAATGAATCCTTTATGAAGCTTGCTTTTTAAAGCGCACGTTTGATTAGAGTTTGTCTGAAGGCACTTTTATGTCCAAACACATCCTGACATTACCATGCAAATTGGTTTTCATTTGATGGTGTAAATGGCCAGTTACGGAACAGGATTCAGCAAGAAGTGACTTTGAAAGGCTAAACCGCTAAGCCCTGTGAAGTTTGGAATACTTTGCTCATGGTGACATTGGCTGCTTCTAAAAAACTGTCGCTTTGTAATAGCTTTTGTTGTTGCCCGTTGCTTTAGTCATAGATAGCGCTCCTGTATCTTGGACGCTGGCTCACTATAAGCCTATTTTTATTTAGGTCTTCAGAAAACCAATCACTCTGCTTGAACCAATCCATATTGTGACAGTTTGACTCAAGGTTTAGACAAAATGCTTCCCTGCTCAGATGTGGTTTGTCAGGAAAAATGTCAAGCAAGACGAGAAAATGAATACCTTGAAATATTAACAACAGCACACAACTGTGATTGGGAATTGTAATATAGAAGACGCAAATTCCCTGAATATCATAAATACGGTACAGAGTTTTTCCTGGTCGGGTCACATGGTCGGGAAAAACTGACCATGTGACCAGACCTAGTGGTATTCGTAAATAATGTATACATACCACGCCATTGACAGACAGGAGCTGGTCCCCTCGCTTCAGGCCCCCGTGCCTCTCAGCTAAGCCCCCTGGGATGATGCGGGAGATATAGATGGGAGAGTTCTGCTCCTTGCCGCCCATCACATTGAAGCCCAGCCCCTCCTCTGTCTTGGGCAGCTCCACCACTCGGGGGTGAGAGTGACCCTCGCTGGCCGCAAAGGCTGCCACTGTGGCCTGCAGAGAGAGACAGGAGAGAGGATAACGATCAGACCATTATTGGTGTGTTCAGCCCTAACTCCATGCCCTATTCCACCCTATTCTGTCTACCACACAAATAGATTAGATAATGACGATACTAAGTGCATGAACTGGGATTGGATTTCCCAGCAGCCAAATAAGTGTACAGACTTAAATTCACTCTGTGGGTGGGACCTTCTGACTTCTCGCTCTAAACAGGGCTTAGAGACGTCCAGTAGGACTGAGAATAACAAAGTGAGAGCCAAGGCGATGATGGTGATGTAGTGTACAGCCATGTGAGATGTTTTCTGGCTCTGTAAGAACATGGATTAGCACATATCTGTCACATCTGGAGAAGAAGAGGCAAGATAACGTTCACCCCAACTAACTAAATGTCTGTGAGCCTGCTTCACTAAATTCCACTGGCTTGGGATGGCTTTCAAGTTCTAGACGAATCTTCTTCTCGCCTTGTCGTCTGAAACAAAGTGTGCAGGAGCTTGTTATCCCAGCCTGGAAAAGGAACAGCAGATGTACATCGCCACAGGTGCCGGTCTGTCAAGTCTGTCTCATTATTATTAAGCAATACTTTCTCAGGAAACTGCCAGGGAAAAAGGCCTCTGTTTCAAAGCTTGGCTTATGTGGACCAAAACGTTTTCCCTAGCAGGTGAAAGCCCAAAGCTTTGAGATCCTCCACTTTTCCGCCCCCCATCCATCTCTCTCCCCATCTCTCTCTCCCACTGTGAGGTAAAGAAGCACTGTGCTCAGTATGCCACCATCACCTCTCTGGCTAACGGCATATCGACCTTCACAAGTTTATCTCCCTTCCTGGGAGGAAGAAACTAGGTGGCATATGGCTGCCTCCTCCAAATGTGTCTGGGGCGAACCAAACAAAAATGACAGCTTACTTGGAAATTGCCCAAGTAATGTCACACTACCATATGGAAATTACTTAATTTCATCAAATGTTTTCATCATCAGCCATCAGTTGAGCTCAGTCTTTTCTCTGGAGCATCGTAGACTAAGTGGTCTCCCATCTCTGGAAGATAAAAGATAAAAACCTCAGGCCAGGAATTACAGTCTGGAATTGATTCAATTAACTGGGTAATAAACTGAATCAAGTTGCTCATGTTCTCAGGTGGAACACATTTTAATTGGTAATCGCTCACCAGCAACAGTTCACCAAAGGCATCTAAAATAACATCTACCCTGCTAATGCCTCAAGATTGCTGGTGTATCAAGGGATTCCTGCTTTTCAATAAGACTATAACACATTTGGTAGGCCCCCAATTTCCTACTTATTAAAGTGATTCATGTGAAATGTGCTGAGTGCTGCCCTCCAGGCCTTTGGTCAGCGATGTTCTTGAGATGTACTTGGAGACAAGGCTGATGAAACAAGCGCCGGCTCAGCTAAACGGAAACTCTCAGGAGGGCAGCACTTTCGAAAGCAGCGCACCATCTCATGTCGATGTCATCGATTGAAATCCCTCCCATGGGCGTGGAAGCCAGTGAACGGAGTTTGCTCTAAGTTAATTGCTGCTCCGCTGGTGGCTGTATTTAATATTCTTTTGTAAAGATAGGTGATGGACAAGGACAAAGCTGAAAGGCACTTCATGTTGTTGTCATTGCTTTCTTGTGTAAACAGTGTCATATGGACAATCTGGATTGCTTTAACACTGTGAAGTACAAGGCCCAAGACCTCTTTCATGAATTGTAAAGTAGTTTGATTAGACCGATCTACATTTTCTCTTTCAAAACAGCCTTTGAAAACGCTTTGCCATTTTTTAAAACTTGTTTATGATTTTGTTCTTTATAATGTTGAACAGGGACCTTGAATATTCAACAAACTATGGATATTTGAAGGGAAATGAAAAGGACACGTCACTGTAAGAGCAGCATACCATCAACCTCAAAACCATTTGATCTGAGCAGGCTACAAAGAGTATTTTTATATTCCATCAACATCAGATACAGCAGTGTCCTTTAATAGGCCTAAGCTACAGTTGAAGTCGGAAGTTTACATACATTTATGTTGGAGTCATTAAAACTTGTTTTTCAACCAATCCACAAATTTCTTATTAACAAACTAGTTTTGGCAAGTCGTTTAGGACATCTACTTTGTGCATGACACTAGTAATCTTTACTACAATTGTTTACAGACAGATTATTTAACTTGTAATTCACTGTATCACAATTCCGGTGGGTCAGAAGTTTACATACACTAAGTTGACTGTGCCTTTAAACAGCTTGGAAAATTCCAGAAAAGGATGTCATGGCTTTAGAAGACGCAAATGGGTCTTCCAAATGAACAATGACCCCAAGCATACTTCCAAAGTTGTGGCAAAATGGCTTAAGGACAACAAAGTCAAGATATTGGAGTGGCCATCACAAAGCCCTGACCTCAATCCTATCGAACATTTGTGGGCAGAACTGAAAAAGCGTGTGCGAGCAAGGAGGCCTACAAACCTGACTCAGTTACACCAGCTCTGTCAGGCTACTCAAAACGTTTGACCCAAGTTAAACAATTTAAAGGCAATGCTACCAAATACTAATTGAGTGTATGTAAACTTCTGACCCACTGGGAATTTGACAAAAATAAATAAAATCTGAAATAAATAATTCTCTCTACTATTATTCTGACATTTCACATTCTTAAAACAAAGTGGGGATCCTAACTGACCTAAGACAGGGAATTTTTACGAGGACTAAATGTCAGGAATTGTGAAAATCTGTGTTTAAATGTATTTGGCTAAGGTGTATGTAAACTTCCGACTTCAACTTTATGTCCTTGCATACCTTTCATCCAAGGTGGAAATTCACAACACAATCCACAGTCTGATTAAAGTTGTAAAAAAGGTTACCCCGTTCACTACTTCTTTACAAAGGGACTGAACCATTGTCAAAGTTTTGCAGAGCATTTGCGATTGAAGCGATGACGTTTCGCTGACAAAAACAAGTGCCCTTTGGAATTGTATTCCACACTGGCCCTAGTTTTCTATTTATCCTGCTTGCCCCGTGTTATCAATCTGTGTCCTACTCATCTGTGTGTCCAGGCCGTGTGAGACGATGGGGGCAGCAGTCTCTGGAAAGAGCAGCCTATTGTATCAATCTGTGTGCGTACCTCCCTACGTCCCATCTCTTCTTCACTCCCTCTCTGATGTATTGGTAACACTGGGAGAGAGGACTGCGATGCGCTCCTCTCATCTCACCCTCCCTCTGGATTCCCTCTTTCCCTGTTAGATGTCTGCTTTCTTTATTCTCCTCCACAAAAGAAGCTCTCCTCAGAAGGAATACGAATGAGCGGTAGCGGAGGGACTCATTGGTAGAACCTCTCAAGTGTTTACATCCAAGGTCTGCTAATGAGTAATTCATTGTACACAAAACCTGCTCAAGTCTTTGATCATCTGATGGAGACATGGGTGTTTATGTTTCTAGGCTACATTGTACAGTATCTTTCAGCCTCAAGTTTGGTCAATACAGCTAAGCCAGTCTGAGATTAGAGTACGTTGCTCACCTTCGCTGTAGCCCGTGCCTGGTACTCCGGACAGCCATTGACTGTGATTGTTTCATGCATGTACTGGTACACCTGAAAGAGAGAAAAACAGACAAACCATGAGTGTATTTTCTCAGTACTTTTGAATTTTCTACTACATTTCTCCAAGTCTCTTGCACGTTCAATCCATGCCGTAGGCTACCAGACTTGGTAGTTGGTAGGCTTATGTTTTTGATTTCTATTCAAACCTGCATTTTGAGAGTTTTAATTTTTGCAAATACCTTCGTAGATTATGTAGATATCATTGGATTTCTTCATCCACCTGGAACCACCTTTCACTGTTAATAAACTGCACACTATTCGGCACCTGATCCTGCTGCCTCCTGCTACTTACTGCCCTTAAGGCTGCTCAAACATCTGGTCCCTACGACAATTAGCATAAGCAAACCGTTGTGCATCAGTAAGTACAAAATACTCATAGCACACTGTGGTGTGGTGCTATTAGCCTTTTTGATTTTCTCTCATGTGGGTAACACATGGCACTGAGTAAATAAACTGAAGAGAGTGGAGTTTGGAATGGAGTAGAGAGTGGAGCTAAGACTCTTGGTACTGTAGGTGAATTTCCACTGAGGATTTACCCCAGAGTTTCACCAAAAATCCTCAGATTTTTCTGTTTCCAGCTCCACGGCCCGGCTCCAGGTACTCACTGGGCCATGGCCTCAGTAGACCTGTCCTAACTTGGGGCCAAGGCAAGGCCACTGGGGCTTTTCGGGCATTATAAATATACTGAACAAAAATATAAACGCAACATGCAACAATTTCAATGATTTCACTGAGTTAAGGAAATCAGTCAATTGAAATAAATTAATTAGGTCCTAATCTATGGATTTCACATGACTGGGTAGGGGTGCGGGCAGGGGTGCAGCCATGGGTGGGTCTGGGAGGGCACTTGGGAGCCAGGCCCACCCACTGGGGAGACAGGACCTGCCAATCAGAATGAGTTTTTCCTCACAAAAAGGCTTTATTACAGACAGAAATATTGCTCAGTTTCATCAGCTGTCCAGGTGTCTGGTCTCAGACGATCCCACAGGTAAAGAAGCCAGATGTGGAGGTCCTGGGTTACACGTGGTCTGGGGTGTGAGACGTACAGCCAAATTCTCAAAACAATGTTGGAGGCGGCTTATGGTAACGAAATGAACATTACGTTTTCTGGCAACAGTTCTGGTGGACATTCCTGCAGTCAGCATGCCAATTGCACGCTCCCTCAAAACTTGAGACATCTGTGGCATTGTGTTGTGTGACAAAACTGCACATTTTAGAGTGGCCTTTTATTGTCCACAGCACAAGGTTCACCTGTGTAATGATCATGCTGTTTAATCAGCTTCTTGATATGCCAAACATGTCAGGTGGATGGATTACATTGGCAAAGGAGAAATGCTCACTAACAGGGATGTAAACAAATTTGTGCACAGAATTTGAGAGAAATAATATTTTTTTGCGTATGGAACATTTCTGGGATCTTTTATTTCAGCTCATGAAAGATTGGACACACACTTTACGTGTTGTGTTTATATTTTTGTTCAGTAAGACATAGCAATGGCTAACTGTGAACGATGTTTAACACCTTCTTACAAAGCAACTGTTTTGATTATGCAGAGGTTGTTGACTCCGCTCTCCACAAGTCCTCACTGTCGGCCCTAGCTATGGAAACACAATGTCCTTAGCATAACATAAGGGTGTATACACTAGTGGAACTCTGGTGTTACAGTCAAAAAGCAGTACTTTGTTTTTCAGCTGAGCAACTCTTTGAAATCCAATATTGAACACCATCTTGGGACCTTATTCCGAGACACCTCTTCAACATCTACAGTGTGTTCTAACCTCCTCTAAAGAGGAGTCAGCACTTTGAGCCAATGGAAAGCTTTCAGGTGTAAAAGAGCTATTTTGAGTTGTTTCTATACAGAATATTACAAACTGTATCCAGTGTACAATATGACATTATTAAACCTTCCTCTGGTGATCCAACAGAAACAACCAGAAACATTATGAATGCTCTGATTAGTGTTGCATTGTTGAACATTACATGAGACATTGGCCTACATCCCCATACGGGGTCATGTAATTGTTTGATGTGACTCATGTTAGCCCACATCCTTTGTGTGTTTTAGCCAAGAGGCTTGTGGCTGGTGCATTCTATATACATTTTCAGCGCATTGTTCGTCATACAAAGATGCAGCATCCATCCATCACTGTGAGCTTGATTTAAATACACTTAAGATGTATGGACTGTTGTGTATTCAAGGTCTCAGTGGATGCCTTGCAGTGAGTCAGGATAATTGTGTCTAGGAAACACATGAATAACAATAAAGGTCAAGCTATTTCCATCTGTAATTTGCTTAACTATATGCACAAACATTCACTAGTGCAAATTGGATTTACCACTAACTACTGCTGAATTACTCAACAAGCAAACCAAATTAAATTGTAACGTCTCAAACCCTTCTTGAAGAACAACATTGACTTTTTCCTGTGCAGTGAATTGAAAACTTTTTCATTGTATTGTTTTTCTCTGGAATGGAAACTAATAGGGATTTTACTCATCAGCTCACACCTCGGTATGTCTCTACACTCTACAAAGGAGAGCATGTGTTTTCTGGGCTCAACCATCATTCAATATTTCTGTATGATGAGCTGGGTCAAAACAAAGGCCCTTGCTTTTTTGCGACTTCAAAGTGCTTCATCCGTGTTTCAACAATAAAACAAGTGGTTTCGTGTAGCCTAGGTATATCCGACTGATGAAAAACAAAGTCTGTTTGTTGATATGAAAATAAAAGAATAACCTCAAGCTCACAATTCCCAACAACAAAATAAATCAATTGTATTTTGTTTTGAGCAAGCAGTTCACTTACAAAAATAAGATATTGGAGCTTTATAGGTTGACCTTAATGAACCCAGTTGAACTCAGTCTGACAACACTGTTAATGAATGAACGTAACCTTCTGTTCTGATGATTCATTGGGGGAAAATAATCTCCAATAACATAAATAAAACAGTCACAACATGGAACAAATTGCTGTGTTCTTTTTGCCATCAGTTGATGTTGTGAAGCTCCAGGGAACATACAGATACAGTGGGGGAAAAAAGTATTTAGTCAGCCACCAATTGTGCAAGTTCTCTCACTTAAAAAGATGAGAGAGGCCTGTAATTTTCATCATAGGTACACTTCAACTATGACAGACAAAATGAGGGAAAAAAATCCAGAAAATCACATTGTAGGATTTTTTATGAATTTATTTGCAAATTATGGTGGAAAATAAGTATTTGGTCAATAACAAAAGTTTATCTCAATACTTTGTTATATACCCTTTGTTGGCAATGACAGAGGTCAAATGTTTTCTGTAAGTCTTCACAAGGTTTTCACACACTGTTGCTGGTATTTTGGCCCATTCCTCCATGCAGATCTCCTCTAGAGCAGTGATGTTTTGGGGCTGTCGCTGGGCAACACGGACTTTCAACTCCCTCCAAAGATTTTCTATGGGGTTGAGATCTGGAGACTGGCTAGGCCACTCCAGGACCTTGAAATGCTTCTTAAGCCACTCCTTCGTTGCCCGGGCGGTGTGTTTGGGATCATTGTCATGCTGAAAGACCCAGCCACGTTTCATCTTCAATGCCCTTGCTGATGGAAGGAGGTTTTCACTCAAAATCTCACGATACATGGCCCCATTCATTCTTTCCTTTACACGGATCAGTCGTCCTGGTCCCATTGCAGAAAAACAGCCCCAAAGCATGATGTTTCCACCCCATGCTTCACAGTAGGTATGGTGTTCTTTGGATGCAACTCAGCATTCTTTGTCCTCCAAACACGACGAGTTGAGTTTTTACCAAAAGTTATATTTTGGTTTCATCTGACATTCTCCCAATCCTCATCTGGATCATCCAAATGCTCTCTAGCAAACTTTAGATGGGCCTGAACATGTACTGGCTTAAGCAGGGGGACACGTCTGGCACTGATGGTGTTACTGATGGTAGGCTTTGTTACTTTGGTCCCAGCTTTCTGCAGGTCATTCACTAGGTCCCCGTGTGGTTCTGGGATTTTTGCTCACTGCGTTCTTGTGATGATTTTGACCCCACGGGTGAGATCTTATGGAGCCCCAGATCGAGGAAGATTATCAGTGGTCTTGTATGTCTTCCATTTCCTAATAATTGCTCCCACAGTTGATTTCTTCAAACCAAGCTGCTTACCTATTGCAGATTCAGTCTTCCCAACCTGGTGCAGGTCTACAATTCTGTTTCTGGTGTCCTTTGACAGCTCTTTGGTCTTGGCCATAGTGGAGTTTGGAGTGTGACTGTTTGAGGTTGTGGACAGGTGTCTTTTATACTGATAACAAGTTCAAACAGGTGCCATTAATACAGGTAATGAGTGGAGGACAGAGGAGCCTCTTAAAGAAGAAGTTACAGGTCTGTGAGAGCCAGAAATCTTGCTTGTTTGTATGTGACCAAATACTTATTTTCCACCATAATTTGCAAATAAATTCATAAAAAATCCTACAATGTGATTTTCTGGATTTTATTTCCTCATTTTGTCTGTCATAGTTGAAGTGTACCTATGATGAAAATTACAGGCCTCTCTCATCTTTTTAAGTGAGAGAACTTGCACAATTGGTGGCTGACTAAATACTTTTTTTCCCCACTGTAGGTAGAAAGAGCGAGAGAAAGAGAGAGAGAGACAGGCAGAGAGAGAGAGATGGAGAGAGAGGAGAGAGTGAGAGAGAGATTTGAAAGACTTGCACTCCTGAAGGCATCATTTCTACCTCATTCCCCCTCCTGTTGCTATGCATCCATCTTTACCTCTGAACTCTACTTTCTTCCTGTCCCTCCTGAATATACTCTCCCTCTCTCTCTTCCCTCTCTCTCCTGACTCTCCGGTTCACTGGGCGTTTACCACGGCAGGCTTTCATTAACCCAGATCTATCTAACCTCTGTGGAAGGCTCATTGTGCTTGATGGGCTGGGGGCTACCAGTCTACCGTCAGCCTTACGAGGACGCCACAATGCCTGATAGTGGAGAGAGCTGCCCGGAGGGTGCCTGGCATGACGCGTGTAACCATGGCTCCCCGACCGTCTCCCTCTCTCTACTGAGTCAGGGAGCGGAGAGCAAAATGGGGAAGGATGAGACAGAGAGAGAGAGAGCTTGAAGAGCTCTCCTTCTCCTCTCTCCAGCTGACAGAGTTGAACGGGGTCATTTGGTAGAAGCGAAACGGCATTTAATAACTGTTCATTCACAGACCTCCCTCGCTCTGTCAGCATGACACAAAAATAGAATATTAAACGCACAGAGATAATGAAATGAAGTGGCTTTCAGCCTTCAGCTCACAGTCAATGCTGTAAGAGACTTAAGTCTGCCCTCAATGGAGCGGCACACAAATCCTTTCCTTTATATGGATTCAAAGTGAGACCCTTACTCATATGCGCTATTCCATTATCATCAGGCTACTAAAACTCTATGATCACATCATTGATTCCGTTTATTGGAGTAGACTATGCTTTTTTCCCCCTGGTGTGCTTCCCTTTCCATTTGCAAGACAGATTGACTCTGACAACTCATTCAGGGACTTTCCCCGAGCTCCGAGATGTCATTGGTAGACATGGTTGGGAAGAGCAACGCTCCTCCTCACTCCATCTCTCTGTAATTGGGGGTCTTTCACCTTAGCAGGCATTTCCGTCCCACATCAATTTCCCCTGTCAACAGTTATAGCTAGGCTGATTCATGTGGCTGTAAATTCTATTGACATTGTGAAGAAGGTTTTCAACCCGGATCACCTCTGTGACTTCTACAGTAGAGACATGATCAAGCTACCCTGGTCTGTGGGATTCTGTGTCTGCTCATCAGACCATGAAATGAGCTTCACCAGCAGATATGAGACGAGGGGAACAAATCGAACCGCTCAATTATAATACCTGGTGGCCCCAGCTCAATGCAGTATAGGTAATCTGCATTAATGAAATGACATGCAGGTGAATCCCAATACCGCGCAACAATACATGGTTCTGAAGCAACCTTTAAGCTTCCTGTAATAGCTGTGGAGGAAATTATTTAATGGCCTACTATGTTGTTTAATTGAACATACTATGCTGTTTTACTTGGAGAATTGTCCATTGTTATATGTTAGTATTTTGCTGATACAGGCTTGTCTTGTGTGGCTTAGTCATGGGTCAGGGCGTACAGATACAGTGAGGGAAAAAAGTATTTGATCCCCTGCTGATTTTGTATGTTTGCCCACTGACAAAGAAATTATCAAAAGAACTGTCAATCTCCCTCGGCCTGGGGCTCCATGCAAGATCTCACCTCGTGGAGTTGCAATGATCATGAGAACAGTGAGGAATCAGCCCAGAACTACACGGGAGGATCTTGTCAATGATCTCAAGGCAGCTGGGACCATAGTCACCAAGAAAACTATTGGTAACACACTACGCCGTGAATGACTGAAGTCCTGCAGCGCCCGCAAGGTCCCCCTGCTCAAGAAAGCACATATACATGCCCGTCTGAAGTTTGCCAATGAACATCTGAATGATTCAGAGGACAACTGGGTGAAAGTGTTGTGGTCAGATGAGACCAAAATGGAGCTCTTTGGCATCAACTCAACTCGCCGTGTTTGGAGAAGGAGGAATGCTGCCTACGACCCCAAGAACAACATCCCCACCGTCAAACATGGAGGTGGAAACATTATGCTTTGGGGGTGTTTTTCTGCTAAGGGGACAGGACAACTTCACCGCATCAAAGGGGCGATGGACGGGGCCATGTACCGTCAAATCTTGGGTGAGAACCTCCTTCCCTCAGCCAGGGCATTGAAAATGGGTCGTGGATGGGTATTCCTGCATGACAATGACCCAAAACACACGGCCAAGGCAACAAAGGAGTGGCACAAGAAGAAGCACATTAAGGTCCTGGAGTGGCCTAGCCAGTCTCCAGACCTTAATCCCATAGAAAATCTGTGGAGGGAGCTGAAGGTTCAAGTTGCCAAACGTCAGCCTCGAAACCTTAATGACTTGGAGAAGATCTGCAAAGAGGAGTGGGACAAAATCCTTCCTGAGATGTGTGCACACCTGGTGGCCAACTACAAGAAACGTCTGACCTCTGTGATTACCAAGAAGGGTTTTGCCACCAAGTACTAAGTCATGTTTTGCAGAGGGGTCAAATACTTATTTCCCTCATTAAAATGCAAATCAATTTATAACTTTTTCACATGCTTTTTCTGGATTTTTTGTTGTTATTCTGTCTCTCACTGTTCAAATAAACCTACCATTAAAATTATAGACTGATCATTTCTTTGTCAGTGGGCAAACGTACAAAATCAGTAGGGGATAAAATACTTTTTTCCCTCACTGTAAGAGCCGTTTTGGTGTGACTTCAGTATGTGACATTCTGTTTTAACAATCTACAGGAACTTAGACGTGTGGAAACATGCAGGACGGAACGGACAATGGTGGCACTGTTGAGGGGTTGTTATTGATTGCTTCATTTTTGCAAATCTTATAATAAAGTTGTTCTGAAGAGAAACAGTCTCTCTCCTTTTGGTTAGAATCACCACGGAGTATCTCTCTCAGCTACAGAGATTTCCCATCTGCAGACATAACACAGCACAGAACAGGGGTCAGATGAGGTCAAATGTGATTACATTACAATTAGCTCACCAATGTAGCTCAAAGAGGCTCAACAGTCTAGTCCTGCTATGTCTAGCCGTGTTTTATGATGCTTGTCACTATCCATAGTCCGGGAAAAATTAGCATGGGAAAATTAGCATGGAAAAATTTGCATGGAAAAATTTGCATGTGCTAGAAAAGTGAATACAGGGGTTGTGACCGCATGCTGGATTGTAAACACATGCGACACGGCATGCATGGCAAGGGATTGCTCAATTCACATAAATGCCATGTTCTCTGCTCTTCCATAGAGACATGGGAGCATGTATTGTCTTGGAAGGCTATTAATCCAATAACCACTGACGTGAACGCCACAGCTGTTGAATGTTGCAGCATGTGCTGATAACGATCTCTGTAATAACAGTAATCATCATCATGGCCACGACCACTCATCTTCACTCTCCAGCTCCTCTAGCAGTCAGACCTCTAGGAGAAAGATTCTGCACCGTGGCAGAGTGTCAGCTCACACAAGGACGTAATTGACTGGAAACTACGACCGGTCAGCCTCGGCAACCAATCCAAGCTGATCCTCTCTAGTTTCCCTGGTGACCGGATGTGTTGTTGAAGTGTTTCTCTTGCTCTTTCCCTCTCAATGGCCAGCTGTTGTAACCTAGTCTGTAGGCTGCTGCCTAGCTGCTACTCCTGGCAGAGACATGAAGCCTCCCCCACCACCAGGCAGCACCAGGCTCCAATGTCTCTGCCTGACTCCCAGGCCAGGCTTCTCTCATCCTGCTGTCCAATGAAAGGGCCAGCCCTCTCTGACATTTCCTCTAGTAGATTACATTTCCTACTAGATGACCTCAGTCTGTGTGTCTGAGCTGACCATGTCTGGGAAAGCACCCCTAAAAGTCTGCATTGTTGTGTAGCCACATTTATTCATTAAAATAACGATCAGTCACCTGTGGTCAATTTCCCTGTGTTGGCAGGAGCAAAAGGACCCTGGGGCCGTGGGACCGTGGTGCAGGGGAATCGACTCACCTCTCTAATGGCTGTGCAAAACTCACTCTGCAACACCAACTTCAGAGACTGCAGCTTGTGACCCGGGACGTCCCCAGACTCCTGTAGCTTCTCCAGCAGCTCAATCGCCCTGGCCACATCTGACAGAGGGAGAGAAAGAAAAACAGAGAGGAGAGAGGGAGAGGGAGAGGCAGAGAGAGGGAGGAGAGAGAGGGAGAGGCAGAGAGAGAGAGAGAGAGAGAGAGAGAGAGAGAGAGAGAGAGAGAGAGAGAGAGAGAGAGAGAGAGAGAGAGAGAGAGAGAGAGAGGTGGAGAAAGTCAGAGAGAGAGAGGTGGAGAAAGTCAGAGAGAGAGAGGTGGAGAAAGTCAGAGAGAGAGAGAGAGAGAGAGAGAGAGAGAGAGAGAGAGAGAGAGAGAGAGAGAGAGAGAGAGAGGTGGAGAAAGTCAGAGAGAGAGAGGTGGAGAAAGTCAGAGAGAGAGAGGTGGAAAGTCAGAGAGAGAGAGAGAGAGAGAGAGAGAGAGAGAGAGAGAGAGAGAGAGAGAGAGAGAGAGAGGACAAAAAGGGAAAAAATTCCCCATTGAATTACATTAACAGCAGAGCCTTGAAAAAGAAGTCCGGAGCGAATCGATAGAGAGAATAATGGAAAAAAAACTGAGTCAGGGCCAAGGGGAACAAGAGAGAGAGAGAGAAACTACGCTCCAATCCCAGCGTAGTTTGCATTAGGGCTGCTCCATGCATGAGAAAATGGGGGGCGGACTTGGGAATTGTTCCGTTCAATTGTTCCGTTCAAAGCAAGCGAATCCTGGCAGGAGCAGGCACCGTGGTCATTAGATCCTTCTGAAACAAACCCATGACGCCCTGAGTTAAAGACTGACTCCTACGTCTAGTAAACTCTCCACTGCTAATTATCATCCCCTGAAGAAATCCAGAGTAAAGCAGATTCTTTTCAAGAAAAATGATAGAAATGACAGTACATGCTGGAAGGGGAGAGGAGGGATTTGGTGCTCAGCTTAATCGTTGGGTCAGTTGTTTTAGAAGAAACTAAATAAAAAGCAGTTGGTGGATAATGTGCATCTGTCAACCCTTTATCAGCGAGTCGCTCGAAAATGATCAAACCACTTTTAGATTTTTCCTACCTAGCTTGATGTCGAACACAGTGACACAGTGCCACTCGGAAGAAATAGCAAGATTATGTTTTGGAGTTGATAATATAGTTTAGATGTGAAAAACGAAACAGTTCAAACCGTTAAGTGAGTCTACTTTATTAATCCAAGAAATATCTGGCTACATCGGAATAGCAAGTGTATACTGAGGCTGAGTGCAAGGATTCTACACAATCATCTTAAACACTATTACCCTGGTGTTGAACTAGCGCCACGTTCTGTACCACACCAACAGAGAGAGGTAAACACTCCCGACAATGTTTATAAACATCACGCCAAACCCAGGGAGGCTGGACTGAGACGGAAGACAATCTAGTGTAACCTGGTGAGGCTGAGAGGAGACAGAAAAGCTATTACTGTTTACAGACCTAGGGAGCAATAGGTAAGAGGAGGGAGAACTGCATACATAGAACCTGTGGTTGTTTAGGCAGGTTTGTATTTGTTCCAGTGTTTAAGCAGTCAAACAGACATACAAGGGCACATTTACTGTTAGTACACAAGTATAAATGGACAAAGAACATGATACCTAGAGTACCACCATGGATTACATTAAACCAGAAGAAATGGTGGGGTCGATTTCCATCAGGATTGGTTACTGCAAGCCACAAAGTGTTGTCAGGGAGATCTTTACAGGGCATTAATCCACGACTCCACTCAGCATCTTCTGTAATGATGGTGTTGTATAGCACAGATAATATCGCATAGGACGTTCTATAGGATGTACAAAAACATATATGTTTTATTGTCACATACACCGGATAGGTGCAGTGAAATGGAGCAAATTAAGGTTATGTGCCTTGCTCAAGGGAACATCGGCTGAATTATTTTGCCTTGTCGGCTCGGGTATTCGAATCAGCGACTTTTCAGTTACTGGCCCAACACTCTAAGTCTAGGCTGAGGCTCGGTGTGGGTGGTATAGTCTACCCTAGAGGCAGGTTGTTGCCTGACCTGTCAGACTTTGTCAAGAACCCTAAACTACGGGGAGACGAGAGCAAAATTAGAGAAGGTCCATAGGGAGTCATTACTACTTTACATTACCCCTGCAACAGAGCTCTGCAATGGTAATGTAGCTAATGTACAGAATTTCCATCAGATTTAATAAGCGTCCAATGAGTCCCGAAGTAAGGTGAATGATGTTGTACAATATTCTGTACCATACCTGTAAAAAACAGAGTTAGCTTTGCACTAATGAGTGACCAGTAATCTGCTGGTATTATTCCAAGCAGCCTGGGTAGTTTTATGAGCGTTTATTTCTCATTATAGCGAGGTCAGGGCCAGATCAGGAGAGCTTTAGCCTGCTCTCATTTGCTCATTAGCACCAATTTCTTCATCCCCGTCAAGGTCTCTGACAAGGCCTCCGACATCGAGCAACGCTTCAAAGATTAGGATTTCTAAAAGACTTTTGTTCATAGATGGGATTCTTTTGGGAGGTCAGTTTTTGTACTTTGACGCTACACTGATCAAAAACAATAGTTGGGATTCTCCACCTGTTCAGCACCACTTTCAAGTAGTTTGGCTTTCGACTTCTGTCAGGGTGTCAAGGAGTGGTTCCGTAGTGGAAAGGAGTCAGGCGCAGGAGGTTGAGATGCGTGTGAAAAGGTAATTTAATAAAGCCACCAGTCAATAGTACAACACACGCTGGTGAGGCAAAATACCCACACGATCAAAAATAACGGGCGAACAAACAACCCGGAAACAACGAGAACCAACATATACCAGCCCTCAGTACACAGACTGGGAAACTACAAGTAACACTGACAATCACGCACATGGGAAAGAGGGGAAGGAAGGAATATATGCAGGAGTGTGATTGGGAGATAATTAACAACAGGTGTAAACAATAACGACAAAACCAAAGGACACACGAAAAAGGGGAGCGGTGATGGTTACGTCGACCGCCGAATACCGCCCGAACAAGGAGAGGGACCGACTGGAAGTGGACGGTGGAAGTCGTGACAGTACCCCTTGACACGCGGCTGCAGCGCGCGCCAACACCGGCCTTGGGGGCGACCGAGGGCGGCGCAGGCGATCCGGCCCTCCCACTCCACGAGATATTGAAGGCCCCTCGCCCAACGTCTCGAATCTAGGATGGAACGGACGGAGTACGCCGGGACCCCTCGATGTCCAGAGGGGGCGGAGGAACCTCCCGCACCTCAGAGTCCTGGAGCGGACCAACCACCACCGGCCTGAGGAGAGACACATGGAGCGAGGGGTTAATATGGTAATCGGGGGGAAGCTGTAACCGGTAACACACCTTGTTCACTCTTCTCAGGACTTTAAATGGCCCCACAAACAGCGGACCCAGCTTCCGGCAGGGCCGGTGGAGGGGCAGGTTTCGGGTCGAGAGCCAGACCCGGTCCCCCGATGCGTACACTAGGGCCTCACTGCGGTGACGGTCGCCTACTGAAGGTGACCATGGGCGGCCTCCCAGGTCTCCTCTGCTCGCTTGAACCACTCGTCCACCGCAGGAGCTTGCAGGACTCAGATGCCACGGTGCCAGAACCTGCTGGCACACCAATACAACCTGGAAAGGGGGAGGTTAGTGGAGGAGTGACGAAGCGAGTTCTGCGCCATTTCTGCCCAGGGCACGAACGCTGCCCACTCTCCCGGCCGGTCCTGGCAATACGACCGCAGAAACCTGCCCACATCCTGATTCACTCTCTCCACCTGCCCATTACTCTCAGGGTGAAAACCCGAGGTGAGACTGATCGAGAACCCCAGACATTCCATGAATGCCCTCCAGACTCTCGAAGTGAACTGGGGACCGCGATCAGACACAATATCCTCGGGCACCCCGTAGTGCCGGAAGACGTGTGTAAACAGGGATTGTAGGGCCATACGAAGACCGGGCAGAGGGAGGAAACGACAGGACTTAGAGAAATGATCCACAACAACCAGGATCGTGGTATTTCCCTGTGAAAGAGGGAGATCCGTTAGGAAATCCACTGATATGTGTGACCAAGGCCGTTCTGGAACGGGTAAGGGATGTAGCTTACCTCTGGATAGGTGTCTAGGAGCCTTACACTGGGTGCACACCAAGCAGGAGGAAACATAAACCCTCACGTCCTTCGTCAAAGTGGGCTACCAGTACTTCCCAGTCAGGCAGCGCACCATCCGACCGATCCCCGGATGACCAGAGGAGGGTGAAGTGTGGGCCCAATAGATCAACTGGTCATGGACCGCAGACGGAACGTACAGATGCCCGACGAGACACTGGGGAGTGCTTAATGTCCGCGTCCAGCTCCCACACGACCGGCGCTACCAGACAGAAAGCTGGGAGTATGGGAGTCTGACCCATGGACCGCTCCTCTGTGTCATACAGCCGGGCCAGTGCGTCTGCCTTCTTATTCTGGGAACCTGGTCTGTAAGACATGGTAAACACAAAACGAGTAAAGAACATGGCCCACCTTGCTTGACGAGGATTCAGCCTCCTCGCTGCCCGGATGTACTCCAGGTTGCGGTGGTCAGTCCAGATGAGGAAAGGGTGTTTAGCCCCCTCAAGCCAGTGTCTCCACACCTTCAGGGCCCTGTCCACAGCCAACAACTCCCGGTCCCCCACATCATAGTTCCGCTCCACCGGGCTGAGCTTCTTCGAGAAGAAAGCACAGGGACGGAGTTTCAGTGGCGTGCCCGAGCGCTGGGAGAGCACGGCTCCTATCCCAGCCTCGGATGCATCCACCTCTACTATGAACACCAAAGAAGGATCCAGGTGAGCCAGCACGGGAGCCGAGGTGAACAAAGCCCTCAGGTGCCCAAAAGCCCTGTCCGCCTCCACTGACCACTGCAGACTCACCGGACCCCCCTTCAGCAGTGAAGTAATGGGAGCAGCCACCTGACCAAAACCCCGGATAAATCTCCGGTAGTAATAGGCAAACCCTAAAAATCGCTGCACCTCCTTTACCGTGGTGGGAGTCGGCCAATTACGCACAGCTGCAATGCGGTCACTCTCCATCTCCACCCCAGACGTGGAAATGCGATACGCTAGGAAGGAGACGGCTTGCTGGAAGAACAAGCATTTCTCAGCCTTGACGTACAGGTCATGCTCCAGCAGTCGTCCAAGCACCTTGCGTACCAAAGACACATGCTCGGCACGTGTAGCGGAGTATATCAGAATGTCATCGATATACACCACTGCACCTGCCCGTGCAGGTCCCGGAAAATCATGTCTACAAAAGATTGGAACACCGCGGGAGCATTCATCAACCCGTACGGCATGACGAGGTACTCGTAATGGCCTGAGGTGGTACTAAACACTGTCTTCCACTCGTCTCCCTCCCGGATACGCACCAGGTTGTACACGCTCCTGAGATCCAGTTTAGTGAAGAAGCGCGTCCTGTGCATTGACTCAATCGCCGTGGCGATAAGAGGCAGCGAGTAACTGTACCTCACAGTGATTTTATTGAGACCTCGATAATCAATGCACGGGCGCAGACCTCCATCCTTCTTCTTCACAAAAAAGAAGCTCGAGGAGGCGGGGGAAGTGGAGGATCGAATGTACCCCTGACACAGGGATTCAGAGACATATGTCTCCATAGCCTCCATCTCTGCTTGCGACAGGGGATACACGGGACTCCTGGGAAGCGCAGCGTCCACCAGGAGATTTATCGCACAATCCCCCCGTCGATGGGGTGGTATCTGAGTCACCTTCTTCTTACAGAAGGCGAGAGCCAAATCGGCATATTCTGGAGGGATGTGCTCGGTGGAGACCTGGTCTGCGCAGGATGTTGAGATGCGTGTGAAAAGGTAATTTAATAAAGCCACCAGTCAATAGTACAACACACGCTGGTGAGGCAAAATACCCACACGATCAAAAATAACGGGCGAACAAACAACCCGGAAACAATGAGAACCAACATATACCAGCCCTCAGTACACAGACTGGGAAACTACAATGAACACTGACAATCACGCACAGGGGAAAGAGGCTAAGGAAGGAATATATGCAGGAGCGTGATTGGGAGATAATTAACAACAGGTGTAAACAATAACGACACATGAAAAAGGGGAGCGGTGATGGTTAAAAAACCGGTGACGGCGACCGCCGAACACTTCGGTGGAAGTCGTGACACAGGGGAATTACAGTGGGGCAAAAAAGTATTTAGTCAGCCACCAATTGTGCAAGTTCTCCAACTTAAAAAGATGAGAGAGGCCTGTAATTTTCATCATAGGTACACTTCAACTATGACAGACGAAATGAGAAAAAGAAATCCAGAAAATCACATTGTAGGAGGATTTTTAATTTATTTATTTGCAAATTATGGTGGAAAATAAGTATTTGGTCAATAACAAAAAGTTTACCTCAATACTTTGTTATATACCCTTTGTTGGCAATGACAGAGGTCAAACGTTTTCTGTAAGTCTTCACAAGGTTTTCACACACTGTTGCTGGTATTTTGGCCCATTCCTCCATGCAGATCTCCTCTAGAGCAGTGATGTTTTGGGGCTGTCGCTGGGCAACACGGACTTTCAACTCCCTCCAAAGATTTTCTATGGGGTTGAGATCTGGAGACTGGCTAGGCCACTCCAGGACCTTGAAATGCTTCTTACGAAGCCACTCCTTCATTGCCCGGGCGGTGTGTTTGGGATCATTGTCATGCTGAAAGACCCAGCCACGTTTCATCTTCAATGCCCTTGCTGATGGAAGAAGGTTTTCACTCAAAATCTCACGATACATGGCCCCATTCATTCTTTCCTTTACACGGATCAGTCGTCCTGGTCCCTTTGCAGAAAAACAGCCCCAAAGCATGATGTTTCCACCCCCATGCTTCACAGTAGGTATGGTGTTCTTTGGATGCAACTCAGTATTCTTTGTCCTCCAAACACGACGAGTTGAGTTTTTACCAAAAAGTTCTATTTTGGTTTCATCTGACCATATGACATTCTCCCAATTCTCATCTGGATCATTCAAATGCTCTCTAGCAAACTTCAGACGGGCCTGAACATATACTGGCTTAAGCAGGGGGACACGCCTGGCACTGCAGGATTTGAGTCCTGGCGGCGTAGTGTGTTACTGATGGTAGGCTTTGTTACTTTGGTCCCAGCTCTCCGCAGGTCATTCATTAGGTCCCCCCGTGTGGTTCTGGGAATTTTGCTCACCGTTCTTGTGATCATTTTGACCCCCACGGGTGAGATCTTGCGTGGAGCCCCAGATCGAGGAAGATTATCATTGGTCTTGTATGTCTTCCATTTCCTAATAATTGCTCCCACAGTTGATTTCTTCAAACCAAGCTGCTTACCTATTGCAGATTCAGTCTTCCCAACCTGGTGCAGGTCTACAATTCTGTTTCTGGTGTCCTTTGACAGCTCTTTGGTCTTGGCCATAGTGGAGTTTTGGAGTGTGACTGTTTGAGGTTGTGGACAGGTGTCTTTATACTGATAACAAGTTCAAACAGGTGCCATTAATACAGGTAACGAGTGGAGGACAGAGGAGCCTCTTAAAGAAGAAGTTACAGGTCTGTGAGAGCCAGAAATCTTGCTTGTTTGTATGTGACCAAATACTTATTTTCCACCATAATTTGCAAATAAATTCATTAAAAATCCTACAATGTGATTTTCTGGATTTTCTTTCCTCATTTTGTCTGTCATAGTTGTGTACCTATGATGAAAATTACAGGCCTCTCTCATCTTTTCAAGTGAGATAACTTGCACAATTGGTGGCTGACTAAATACTTTTTTGCCCCACTGTAAATAAATACATTCTTTAGACTACAGCAGAGGCTCTACTGCTACTAGATTTATGACAGGTAATAGGTCATAACAGCCTCCCCTCTCCAGCAGTTGCATTTCATTTGCTGCATCGTGACACTTATCATGCCCATCATCCACACTGCTTCCCTTGGTCTGCTGGCTCATCCCCTCTGCAAGCACTGTCGTGTCGATTTGTTTCAATATGTAGATGGCTATTTGTGGACAGAATGTCTTGGACAGACCGTGGATAGTGTTGTGTGATAATTGTTGTAAAACATGCAGCAGTAGTAGCACGCCATCCATTCCTGTGAGGAGCTGCCTACGTCAGGCATTTCTGCTGAAATCCTGTATTTTGTATACAGTGTGAGGACTGAGGAGTGAGACATCAAACAGTTTCCTCTGTGTGTGATCTAATGGGTATAAACCCCCAGGGTATAAGATTTGCTTGGCAGCCCAGGGTGATTTGCTGTTTCAATGACTATGGGAATCCAGGCACAGAGTTATGTCACATCCACATAGCTTTGTCTGCAACGACTCCCAAATAAGACACGTTACAATGACGCGTCACATCAAATCCCTGCATGGTGCATTCAGCCACATCACCTAGGAGACCAAGAGAGACCTTAAGTCCTTACTAATCTGACCTTATAGTTGGCTATGTAGACACACACAGATCAGTAAAACCATGGTCATATTGGGCTACACACCACTAGCATCAACGTTACTGTCCCTCAGCCTGCAATGCTAATACAAAGGCAAACCTCTCTGTAAGAGTAGCTCTACACACCACTAAGAATACCCTCACCGCCCACATGGCGTGGCCTGTTACCAAGCCGGAGCCGCTCCATGAATAACTGCAGTACATCTGGAGGGTAACACACAGTCAGCCAACACAATCCTGGCCTGCCTTACTAACTAACACTCCAACCCATCTGAGAGAGGAACTTGAGAGTATGCATGGATCTGGCCCTTTCGCTCTCTCTATTCCACTTCATTAAAAGAACATGGCTCAGTGAAGCCTCAGGATACCAGTCCTGTAGGCCTACAGATCTCCTCTCTTTGGATTTCTTCACTGAGATGGATTCACTTGAAACCAATGGAAGTCAGTGGAGGGAATCCACTCAACTACTAATCCATTAGCATTCTCTTTGTCGTTCCTCTTCTCCACACTCCAATGAGACTTCAGCCCCCTTGGCGCTTCACCAACTCTAGAGATGGACTCAGGGGGTCCAGATGTGTGCAACATCTGTGGGACTCAACCCTCCTCTGCGAAATGAAAATATTCAAAGAGCAGTTACTGTATGCTCAGCTTTAACGCTGACACAACGGCAAATCAATGTTGTCATTAGAACATCTACAAGGCATGAGCACTGTTTGCAATAAAAAAATAAATCCTGTTTCATTTGACACATATTTTCAAGGGAAGACAAAGGTGTCAAGGTGATACTGCTGCTCTTATTGAAGGTGTAATTAAGGATGGGGAGCAAGAGATGGGATACAAAACGATGGTTGTTAAAAGTTAAACATACAACTCCTAATTGATATATATTCAATCTGTGAAGTTTGGAAGGCATGTTTCTTGTCTTCACCAGTATTCTACAACTAAATAAAGTATGAAACACCAGTACATTGCTATGCATTGTGTAGTCAGGAACATTGATGCTACTTGCCAAACATTTGACCTAGTTTAACTTCTCTTTGCCACACAGCAGTGAGAACACATTACCATTGCCTGATTGGATGAGCTGAAAGGAACAAGACGTGTTCTTTGGACCGGTCACATAGGGCTCTCATCTACTATTTTCTATTTCAACAATCACTCCTGACTGGGTAATGACACATTTCTCTATTTGAAAGGTATATCATCCGTCTCCAATTACAACAGAGAGTGAAACAAACGTACTGTTTACTGAAATCACTATGGCCAAGTTCAACCAACATGATACTGTACGTCCTCCAGTGTACGTATGAATACATTCGTAATGGGCCTATGTATGTGTCCCTAATAGTAATAAAGAGACAAATAAAAGCAATAGAACAAAGCCAATATAAATAATATCTGAATTCTTTGTGGGAAATATTTCTTGAGACAGCCAACAAACAAAACATTTATGCTCATTCTAATTCATGTTCTAATGCAATGATGAAGGTGCTTTAGAGGGTACCCAACTTTGGGAGAGAAATATTCTGAAAGGGCTGTTTCAGTGTTTTTGAAAGCAGTGTCCTCTAAAGAGCCATTTCCAGGAGGAATCATTTAATTAATAGTGTGTATCTAATAAGCTGTTAGTCTACTATAGTCTGTTTCTGTGACTGACAATGTAAAGACGTTTTGTGGTAAATCTGTTTCGATGATTGACAATTTAAAGACGTTTAGTGATGAATCTGTTTCTGTGACTGACAATGTAAATACGTTTTGTGGTAAATCTGTTTCTGTGACTGACAATGTAAATACGTTTAGTGGTAAATCTGTTTCTGTGACTGACAATATAAAGACGTTTTGTGATAAAGCTGTTTCTGTGACTGACAACGTTTGCCCCCCATCCATCTTCAGAGCTCGTGCTGCTAGGTGACCTAAACTGGGACATGCTTAACACCCCGGCCATCCTACAATCTAAGCTTGATGCCCTCAACCTCACACAAATCATCAAAGAACCTACTAGGTACAACCCCAAAGCCGTAAACATGGGCACCCTCATAGATATCATCCTAACTAACTTGCCCTCTAAATACACCTCTGCTGTTTTCAACCAGGATCTCGGCGATCACTGCCTCATTGCCTGCATCCGTAATGGGTCTGCGGTCAAACGACCTCCCCTCAATACTGTCAAACGTTCTCTAAAACACTTCAGCGAGCAGGCCTTTCTAATCGACCTGGCCCGGGTATCCTGGAAGGATATTGACCTCATCCCGTCAATAGTGGATGCCTGGTTTTTCTTTAAAAGTGCCTTCCTCACCATCTTAAATAAGCATGCCCCATTCAAGAAATTCTGAACCAGGAACAGATATAGCCCTTGGTTCTCTCCAGACCTGACTGCCCTTGACCAGCACAAAAACATCCTGTGGTGTTCTGCATTAGCATCGAACAGCCCCCGTGATATGCAACTTTTCCGGGAAGTCAGAAACCAATATACACAGGCAGTTGGGAAAGCCAAGGCTAGTTTTTTCAAGCAGAAATTTGCTTCCTGTAACACAAACTCAAAAAAGTTCTGGGACACTGTAAAGTCCATGGGGAATAAGAGCACCTCCTCCCAGTTGCCCACTGCACTGAGGATAGGAAACGCTGTCACCACCGATAAATCCACAATAATTGAGAATTTCAATAAGCATTTTTCTACGGCTGGCCATGCTTTCCACCTGGCTACCCCTACCCCGGTCAACAGCCCTGCACTCTCCTCAGCAACTCGCCCAAGCCTCCCCCATTTCTCGTTCTCCCAAATCCAGTTAGCTGATGTTCTGAAATATGTGCAAAATCTGGACCCCTACAAATCAGCCGGGCTAGACAATTTGGACCCTTTCTTTTTTCAAATATCTGCCGAAATTGTTGCAACCCCTATTGCTAGCCTGTTCAACCTCTCTTTCGTGTCGTCTGAGATTCCCAAAGACTGGAAAGCAGCTGCGGTCATCCCCCTCTTCAAAGCGGGAGACACTCTTGACTCAAACTGCTACAGACCTACAGTGGGGAAAAAAAGTATTTAGTCAGCCACCAATTGTGCAAGTTCTCTCACTTAAAAAGATGAGAGAGGCCTGTAGTTTTTATCATAGGTACACTTCAACTATGACAGACAAAATGAGGAAAAAAAAATCCAGAAAATCACATTGTAGGATTTTTAATGAATTTAATTGCAAGTTATGGTGGAAAATAAGTATTTGGTCACATACAAACAAGCAAGATTTCTGGCTCTCACAGACCTGTAACTTCTTCTTTAAGAGGCTCCTCTGTCCTCCACTCATTACCTGTATTAATGGCACCTGTTTGAACTTGTTATCAGTATAAAAGACACCTGTCCACAACCTCAAACAGTCACACTCCAAACTCCCACTATGGCCAAGACCAAAGAGCTGTCAAAGGACACCAGAAACAAAATTGTAGACCTGCACCAGGTTGGGAAGACTGAATCTGCAATAGGTAAGCAGCTTGGTTTGAAGAAATCAACGGTGGGAGCAATTATTAGGAAATGGAAGACATACAAGACCACTGATAATCTTCCTCGATCTGGGGCTCCACGCAAGATCTCACCCCGTGGGGTCAAAATGATCACAAGAACGGTGAGCAAAAATCCCAGAACCACACGGGGGGACCTAGTGAATGACCTGCAGAGAGCTGGGACCAAAGTAACAAAGCCTACCATCAGTAACACACTCGCCGCCAGGGACTCAAATCCTGCAGTGCCAGACGTGTCCCCCTGCTTAAGCCAGTACATGTTCAGGCCCGTCTAAAGTTTACTAGAGAGCATTTGGATGATCCAGATGAGGATTGGGAGAATGTCAGATGAAACCAAAATAGAACTTTTTGGTAAAAACTCAACTCGCCGTGTTTGGAGGACAAAGAATGCTGAGTTGCATCCAAAGAACACCATACCTACTGTGAAGCATGGGGGTGGAAACATCATGCTTTGGGGCTGTTTTTCTGCAAAGGGACCAGGACGACTGATCCGTGTAAAGGAAAGAATGAATGGGGCCATGTATCATGAGATTTTGAGTGAAAACCTCCTTCCATCAGCAAGGGCATTGAAGATGAAACGTGGCTGAGTCTTTCAGCATGACAATGATCCCAAACACACCGCCCGGGCAACAAAGGAGTGGCTTCTGTAAGAAGCATTTCAAGGTCCTGGAGTGGCCTAGCCAGTCTCCAGATCTCAACCCCATAGAAAATCTTTGAAAGTCCATGTTGCCCAGCGACAGCCCCAAAACATCACTGCTCTAGAGGAGATCTGCATGGAGGAATGGGCCAAAATACCAGCAACAGTGTGTGAAAACCTTGTGAAGACTTACAGAAAACGTTTGACCTCTGTCATTGCCAACAAAGGGTATATAACAAAGTATTGAGATAATCTTTTGTTATTGACCAAATACTTATTTTCCACCATAATTTGCAAATAAATTCATAAAAAATCCTACAATGTGATTTTCTGGATTTCTTTTCCTCATTTTGTCTGTCATAGTTGAAGTGTACCTATGATGAAAATTACAGGCCTCTCTCATCGTTTTAAGTGAGAGAACTTGCACAATTGGTGGCTGACTAAATACTTTTTTGCCCCACTGTATATCTATCCTACCCTGCCTTTCTAAGGTCTTTGAAAGCCAAGTTAACAAACAGATTACTGACCATTACGAAGATTACCGACCATTATGCAAGTAAAACTAAATGCATGCTCTTCAACCGATCGCTGCCCGCACCTGCCCGCCCGTCCAGCATCACTACTCTGGACGGTTCTGTCTTAGATTATGTGGACAACTACAAAAACCTAGGTGTCTGGTTAGATTATAATCTCTCCTTCCAGACTCACATCAAACATCTCCAATCCAAAATTAAATCTAGAATTGGCTTCCTATTTCGCAACAAAGCATCCTTCTCTCATGCTGCCAAACATATCTTCGTAAAACTGGCCATCCTACAGATCCTCGACTTCGGTGATGTCATTTACAAAATAGCCTCCAATACTCTACTCAGCAAATTGGATGCAGTCTATCACAGTGCCATCCGTTTTGTCACCAAAGCCCCATATACTACCCACCACTGCGACCTGTAAGATCTCGTTGGCTGGCCCTCGCTTCACACTTGTCGCCAAATCCACTGGCTCCAGGTCATTTACAAGTCCCTACTAGGTAAAGCCCCGCCTTATCTCAGCTTGTTAGTCACCATAGCAACACCCACCCGTAGAACGCGCTCCAGCAGGTATATCTCACTGGTCACCCCCAAAGCCAATTCCTCCTTTGGCCAACTTTCCTTCCAGTTCTCTGCTGCCAATGACTGGAACGAACTACAAAAATCTCTGAAACTGGAGACACTTATCTCCCTCACAAGTTTTAAGCACCAGCTGTCAGAGCAGCTCACAGACCCCTGCACCTGTATTTAGCCCATCTGTACATAGCCCAACTAACTACCTCATCCCCTACTGTAATTATTTATTTATCTTGCTCCTTTGCACCCCAGTTTTTCTACATTGCACATTCATCTACTGCACATCTACCATTCCAGTGTTTAAATGCTATTTTGTAATTACTTTACCACCATGGCCTATTTATTGCCTTACCTTCCTTATCTTACCTCATTTGCACTCTTTGTATATAGATTTGTTTTTCTACTGTATTATTGACTGTATGTTTGTTTTACTCCATGTGTAACTCTGTGTTGTTGTTTGTGTCGCACTGCTTTGCTTTATCTTGGCCAGGTCGCAGTCTACCTGGTTAAATAAAGGTGAAATATATATATATATTTTTTAAAGATGTTTAGTGATAAATCTGTTTCTGTGACTGACAATGTAAAGACGTTTAGTGATAAATCTGTAATATACAGTACTGTGCATGTGTCACCTTGAGATTTCCTCAAATCGAATCGATGACGGACGACCACAGAAATGATGGTATTATGTTGATCAAATACAACGTTCAAACTATAAACAGCATGGTGTCGAAAACAGTCACCAGTTCCAGAATGAGTCAGCCTTTCAAGTACACTGAGTTCCCTTTCTGCTCTACTTTGATGACTGGATTTACTAATGTGGCCATCACTCTGGATGTGTCATAAAAAAATGTGAAGACCACACAAGCAGCTAGCAATGCTGCTGTGCTGAAACACACCAGGTCTGTGCTGTCCTTAGGCACAGATTATTTCACTCTTCCTGGGGTCCAAGCCTTTCGATGCCGCAGTATTAAACAATGAGTGCTAAACTGCTTTCTACACTTGAGTAAGAGTCTAAACATGATTTTGAGCTGTTTGCAAAACTGGGCAGTGCTCCAGTATCCTCACATAATTGTCCTGTTGATAATAGAGGGCATAGCTGAATAGAATATATTTTCCAATATCTGCACGTCGTTTCAATAAAGATGCTGTGCGGTGTAAATAAACATGTCCAATTAACTCAGCTGTCTCATTAAGATATGGTGCTGATGAAAACAGAGACTGCAATGCAGGTGCATCTTCTCCCTCTCTACTGGGATGGAGAAGATGCTAGAAGGTCCTAATAGAGAAACTTTTCAAGGCTTATTGATTCAAGACTAGTCTGAGCTACTCCTCACTCCCACAAGTAATGTTTCCAGAGCAGTGCCCTAAAACAGTCACTACCAGAATGGCTGACTTACACATGCCAGAATAAATTGCCCCGGAGAGGCCATGCCATCTGCCACTTCCCAGTTTGACCCACGTATCCTTTGTGCCATTGGCAACCACGCTGGAATTACCACACAAAAACCTATACTGTGCTAATTCTCTGGATGAGTAGAGGAACAGGCCAGCAAGGGCTTGCCAGACACAAGGCCAGCTCCTCAACAGGAGAGCTTTTTAAATGGACGCACCTCACTTCATCAATCCCCCCCATAAGCCAAGTGAATTAACACTAAATGGCCCTGCCGTGACATTCCTGACTATAGAGGGAAAATAAATCACTCATTACGCTAATGAGCCCTGATGGGGACCATCTAAGGCAGAAGCAGATAACACTCTGAACTTAGTTTTTTGTCTCCCTTCCTCTGACTGATTACCTGGCAGATGTCCATCCCAAACAAATGACATTTCCTTTCACTCTGGTTCTAATGAGAGCTTACCCAGAGCTGTGCCATTCTGAAGAGCTCTCCGTTGATGAAATTGCTGAGCTGCCTGCTCACCTCACCTGTAATCCCTCCTCTCTGTTATCACCCAAAGCAAGGTACAAGAGGAAGGTTGCTGTGCAACAATGAACAAACCCAGTGACCTCTGCAAGCAAAGCAAAGCCTGTCTGCAGTATGGTGAAACAACATGCTTAGGGCCCTGAGTAGGCTATAGTTTGTTGCCCTTTCTCCCCTGTGAATAGACTCAAACAAAGGATCAGTGATAACTTGCAAGGAAATCTGTGGTTGTTCTATATTTACTATGGCAATAAACCATGCATGGAGAGCATCAAAAAAAGTATTGACTTCCAGATTTCAAGCTTCTGCTCTCCCTCTTAGTAAATCCACTGTCCACTGTCCTCTTAGTAAATCCACTGTAATTTCAGAAAGCACAGAAACCTGTTTGACCATCTGTGTCTTCCTACACCGCTCAATCAGCAAATAGATAAGAGTTCTGTCACAAAGGCCTCAAATGTCTCTCTATCAGAAAATACGTGGCTCAGACTGACTGATATTATTAGGGCTTCATGGCACACAGTTGATGAGAACTCTCTCAGTATCTCTATCAATATCAATGGTCTTGTTATGCCTGGAGCCAGTTAGTGTTTGAATGAGAGCCAATCATTGAAGGAGAACGTTGGTGCCATGAGCAGGGAGGTTCCAACACAGGCTGTTTCTCCACAGGACAATGGCGTTTGAGTCATTTCCTGAGACAATGGCAGGAAGTGCAGTCATGACCTCAAAGCACACTGAGTTTCCTGCCTCTTTGTGTGTGTGTGACAAATTCCTAACACATCCTGCTTTCAACAAAAAAACAGGCTTCTTTTCTATATCAATTACAAGTGTTTCTGACTCACTAGTCTACCTATGCAAACCCAATGGAAAGGATTGAGTAGCCTATACTGGCATTTATATTTTAGCTTAACTGGGGAGAAAAAAACTCTTCCCCAATGTGTCATATAATGAATGACCTGTTTATCAATAGAATCTCAATGCCAGAAACGTTCCTTCCCCTAATTACTGAATTCCTTGAACTGAAGATGGTGGGAGGAAACTGAGCAGAGCTTCTTGTTTATCATTTTGCCCTGTATCATGTTTGCCCTTGCACACACTCCCCATTCAAGCTCATATACAGTACGTGAAGACGTTTGACTAATATAGAGCCCCTATCAGTTGCTGCAGTCATGCAAGAATGAATCCAATTGCCACTGAGAATTGAATTAACTGTAAATCATTCAAAATGAGCCAATGTTTATAAAATGGGAATAAAACCGTTATATTATCCGTTATTCCTTGGGCAGAAAGACAGGTCGCTCGCTGATGATCCTCGGTCGGTTTACATCCATTCAATACTTAATGATAACAACCAGGTTCTATTACTCATGCGCAATGCTGTGGTCAATACAACGTAGAGAGGTCACCATTTGTAATTTTCCAATTTAGACAGATGTTTATATCCTCTTGCCTTCTACATTCCTGTGAGTTGTTTATTCCAAGGCGTTTACAGTTGTTCCTACTGTCACTGACTGTTGTGGCAATCATTCAAAGTGGGCCCATGCCCATTACTTTTTACAGATGTATCCTCTTTCTCTATTTTTAGCATCACTCCCTTTCGTTTGTGTCTTGCAGCCACACTAATGGATTTCGTCACCGGATTCGTTTTAAGCACTCTATAGGCTACATATTTACAGACGTAGGCTACACATTTAATCTGATTTGCCCATAGTCCCCATTTTGAATATCAAAATTAAAGAATAGCTAGGAGCTATCAGAAAAAAATAGGTAGGCTACATGGAACCAATGGAAATCTCGGTGGTGGTTGAATGATAACATCTGAATGATGCGCTCATAAAATAATATTTTATCACATGACCTGCAATCATGCTGTGACACATATGTTACCATTGGACTGGCAGACTACTGTAGGAAAGCAATACCACCTGAAGTCCGCGTGCAAGTAGGCCTATTACTACTCCAAAATATGACGTAGGCTATAGGTAGACTACATTATGGACTCAACCTCAGCTTTTAGAATAATGCCGCAGGTGAATACATTTTTCACTGCCGACAACAGGTATGGTGAAGACCTGTACCCCTTTATTGTTCACTGTCCAAGTTACCATTAGATTCAAGAAAAATATTAACCAATTAAAAAAGCTGTCTGTTATCTATTCTTACGCCTACCCATCCAAAAGTTGTCGGATATCCAGAGAAGTAAGGATGTACGCGTGATTGGATTCCTGCGCCCCCAAAATTATTTCTCCCAATCACGAAGTGAAGAATACAGAGAGATAATGTTCTACTGGATGTTACATAACAGAGATAAATGCACTCTATTCGTAAGCAGTGGGATGTAATACTGTGCGTTAATAACACATTTATTATAATATTGCTGTATAGCATTATTTAATTAAGCCGTTTTATCCAATTTTGAAGAGTGCGCACCAAACGGTCCAGACATTTTATTCCCAGCAAATAACGGTATCCAGGGAGAGAGAAATATAAGCTGACGAATGTAAAATTGAAATGAAAGCCTATAGTAGTTTCAACTTAAATGTGGTCCGCCAATGCATCATTCGCTCAAGTCTCGGAACCATAAATAATTCAACAAGAAAGCGAATCCGACGGTTGTGCGTCTTACCTCGATCCAGAGTGAGCGGTTGGACCTCTGTCGCCATGACTGCTGTTATTGGGAGATAGAGCGACTACGGTAGCTGCAGCATCTGAAGCAACTCGAGCTAAACGGGCGAGTGAGAGCACAGAGCCCGTCGGTGGGAGTGGCTGGAAGGGAGATGGGATTACCTCCCGCGCCGCTGCTCCATCGGACTGACCCAATGGTTTTGTCAAACCGAACAACCGCGGGATAAATATCTTTATGCAAATAATTGAGAGTGGCTGGGACTGGATTGACCTATAGCCCAATTGACTAGCTGATATGAACATTTTAATATTGAATTCTTCACTGACAATTTCATAGGCAACCTGTGTGCTCATGGCAGGGAATTTTTGTTGTCCTGCAGCCCCAGGCTGATATAGTAGTCTACAGTAACCACAAAGTGCTAAACAGGTTTCAATGATGGCGTGGAACCGCAAATGATGAAGGGTTTATAGATTAATCCCCATGTTTACAGTACTGTAGAAAGGAGACCCATGCATAGACAGGAACTGGCTCTGGGCTCTCTCTGTATCTCTGTTGCCTTTACTAATGCCTGTTGCAGCTAAAGCTTAAAGCTTTGGCAAATCTACTGTATGACCTGTAGCAGTGTGGCCAAAAACAAAGGAAAATGGAATAACGCCCTCTCCATAGAGGTTGTGCTCAATCCCATGCCCATGGGTACATCCTTTAGAATGGAGGAAGCAGGATTGGAACAAGATGGCATATCACACTGTAGGCTACAGCATTTCATAGGCCTGTACATTTTCAGTTGTAAATGCTATTATAGATTTAAAGCAAATGAGGGACATTTTTCAAGATTTATTAGGCTGGCTGACTTTTCGGTGCACAATTAGTTCTAAACTAGACAACAGTGTTTAAGTTTCAAATGATTCCATTTCTGTTTTAATTATGTCTAGGCTCCTCTCAGCGAAGTCTACTTATACATTGGAAAATCAATGACCTCACTTTCAGGTGGATTTCCATTCTAATGTGGGAAAGTGTAACAATGGAAGAGAATATGACTCTGCAGCCTACTGTGTACCGCTGTGCAATTTCTTCAAGATTCCATTTCAGTAACCCATTCCATACTGTATCCATCTTAAAGTGCTTTTCGACTTGCACTTGTAATCAACTCCACACAGACCATATGTGCTGGCGAATCACAACCGCACAGCAGCTCCACCCAGCTGCATGCAGATGCAAATTGCATACGTGTGGTAAGTGGTGAGATGAAGGGAGGGAGGGCTTAAGGCCAGCGAGAAAGAGGACACAGGAAGGTTAGGCACTCACATCCATATGGGCTGCTGCGCTAGCTTTTGGAAAACATCTCTGTTTTTAAAAATAGGAGGGGATTAGACTGCAGTGCTCTTAAGGCCCTGCAACTGAAAGTGAATTGATGACCCTTTCTACTTCAGGTGATAGAGAGAGAGAGAGAGAGAGAGAGAGAGAGAGAGAGAGAGAGAGAGAGAGAGAGAGAGAGAGAGAGAGAGAGAGAGAGAGAGAGAGAGAGAGAGAGAAATAGCACTTAAGGAAGTCAGGAACAAACAAATACCATTGCTTATGTGCAGAATGCACCATCCATGAGGTAAAAGGCAGCTCAGGGTTGCAGAGATGATCTGATCAAGCCCCATTTCCAAGGAATGATACATTGCTATTGGGGTTGTTGAGGCTGAAATGAACAGGTAACAACATCAGTGACAACACAATACACTGAAGCTGGTTGCCAGGATGCCATCCTCCTCCTGCTATAATCTGCAACAGGGAGACGGGAAGAATTGATCCAGTAGATGGATGCATTGATCTCCTGACTCCTGTCCAGGCAAGAATTTCTTATCTAGTAGTTATTAAAAGCAGCAGAGTTATCAATTTGACAAGAGGACACCTTATAATCTTGTTGCTGTATTCACAAGTATCTGTGACATGTCACACACACACAAGCACCAGGGAAACGTTGGCAAGCTTGTCAAATAAAACCCCTCCCCCCTTTTTTATGCTGCTGCTACTCGCCGTTTATTATCTATGCATAGTCACTTTACCCCTACCTACATGTACAGTACATATTACCTCAACTAACCTGCACCCCCGCACATTGACTCGGTACCGGTACCCTCTGTATATTGCCTCGTTATTGTTATTTTATTGTGTTACTTTTTTTACTTTAGTTTATTTACTAAATCTTTTCTTAACTCTTGTTTTTCTTAAAACTGCATTGTTGGTTAAGGGCTTGTAAGTAAGCATTTCACGGTAAGGTCTACACCTGTTGTATTCGGCGCATGTGACAAATAAAACTTCATTTCATTTGACATTCTGCTTTGCGATCGCAGTGTTCCAGACTGTTCAAATCCATCCAACAGGCAGCTGTTGACAGTTGATCAAAGAGAGCAGTGAGGAAATCAGTGTAAACATGTGCTTGTTATGCTGGCACTGCATGGCAACTCTTCTGGAAAACATATCCTATTCCCTATGGGGAGGGAGGGAAATGCCATCTACATATCCTGTATAGTGGTACTATGACAGACACACAAGACATTTACCTTATGCATTCAATAACTTTCATTCAACCAGCCTGGTCTCGGCAGAAAAGGCAGGTAACATGTCCAGATGTCAAATGAGAATAAATCAAACATGACCTAGTACTAGCGGTTAAGATCGTTCGGCCAGTGACCATAAGGTAATTGGTTTGAATCCCTGGCTTCGAGCTCCAACATGCAGGACTTGCAAGACTTGATCAAGGCACTTAACCTTAATTGCTCCTGGAAGTCACTCTGAATAAGAGGGTCTGCTAAATGACTAACATTTAAAAATGTAAAATGTAGCCTACTGGTTTGTATTTCTGATTGCTGAGAAGCCAAAATTCGTCAGGATAAACTGGCAACCATCCAACGCAGTCACAGCAAGTCAGTCATGTGCTTGGAACTGTAAGGAAATGGTTAAGAAGTAGCTACTTCAAAATGACTTCTGACAAATCACTTAGATTAATGAAACTAAACATCTACTGCTGTGCTACATTAAACCCAGTCACACAGTAGGGTATAAAATTACAATCACTGTAATTACACCAAATATCGTCACAGTACGATACAATAATAATTATATAGACTTTTACATAGGCTTCAACCTGCCCATAATGAGTAGCCAGCTAGTGGACAGTGCGTTTCGGTCCCATACAAGCTCACACTCTCCTCATATCTAACAGAGAGGGAGAGAGGTGAATGGAAGACCCCTTATGATTAAACCCAGTGCAGCCCGTTTACAGGAGATCATTGAGTGTTCACTGCACGTCCGTGCCCGGTGCCAGACACAGAAAGAAAATGAAACATATCCTGCTAGCAGCACGTGCGCTACTATAGGAAGAAGTATTGCTTTATCGCTGGGTACTGGGATATACAGAGCCGTTCAGGTTGGGCAAATTAAACCACTGGGAGAATTGACAGCCTTTGACAATCCAAGGTTTAGAATGTAGTCAAAGACTCCCAAACTGTACATGAAAACACAATCTCCCTTTTGATGACATGGCAGTAATTCATTAATGAGAAGCAAGCAGAGGTACAATCGAGGTACAGATCACAGTGGCTGATCAGAAACCTGTACAAATCCATCATCATGTTGAGCCATGCAGACAAACCAGCTATGGAGAGTTTACTGCACTAAGGCCAGGCTGAAATGCCATTTTTGCATCTAACTATCAATGTTGAGATTTGTTGATTTATTGGTCCATTAATATTAGTATTTTCAAAAAGTAAACATAACATTTGAAAAAAAATTGATTAAAATGTATATTTGTAATACTACTGTCATCAACATTTGAATGAATTTTAACCACTTTAAAATGGACATACATCAATAACTGCAAAGCTCAGCTCACTACATTAAATTACACAATTTAAAGCCCATTTCATAGAGAATGTTACAAACTGGACTATATTTAGTAACTTACTTTTAATAGATGGTAATTGGGTCTAAATAGGGGTTTGGCATTTGGTAGACTAAATTTAGTGTACTTGTCTTTAACTGCCATTTCCCAAAAGACAGGCTCTTCCCACACAGCATCTGCATTCACTAAATTTTATGTGGTTATCCTTAGAAATATTCTCCAGACTTTCCTTGAGGGAATTGTTGATATGCTTGAATGTAAACATTTCTATTTATTCCCATTTTAGCACAATTACCTGCCAAAACATGACACCCACTCTGTATTCAAGAGCATGTTGTGTCTCAACCGGTGGCGGGCACAACACAAAAACCTTCGATGGTGTAAAATAGGCTCTAAGCTACAACACACTGTGTGTGAATTATGTTTTAGCTTACACGTTTTTGGATAATTGACATTAAAGGTTAAAACATTATCTTTATTAAAACAACTTTTTCCCCCCAGAAATTATAAAATATTTTGACAACCCTGTCGTTAGCATTTAAATTATATCAATCTCAACCGTTGGTTATCTTTTCCAGTGATGAAGACATGGATGTTTTGTGATATGGTGGGGTATGCAAAATGTGTCAACTTTGATCACATTTATCTCTTGACTGTTTTGACATTCAGATCCAAAAAGTCACTTTCTGACCACTTCTATAACGGTCAAATATATATGGAAGGTGACGTTCAAATCGAAAGGGATTCTGTCAAAAGGTGATTGAATTGAAATGCATTTATCCTCTTACATTGCACTACATGGATTCTGGATTTCTTTCTGTGAAATACAGGTTGTTGAAAGAGTTCTGCCAATGCAAACTGAATCAACTGACACCAGGCATTTCATTCAATTGATATATGAACTCATTTACTTGCAGGTTGGCACAAAGGCTGTGTCTAAGAATTACGCGTTTAGCATTGATTGATGCCTGAGCAACCCAAATGGAAAACATTAGTCAGGGCGTTTGTAAATCACATTGGACCGAAACGCCAGCCAGATTGATGAGTTGCTCAATCATTGTTTCCAAGTACCAGAGTCAACTCAAGATAGGTATTTTTCTGGGGAGTAAGCAGCATTGTGGGTAATTACCAGAGACTGGCTGATGACATTGATGAAGTGCAGGGCTGTGGGCAACAACATCTCAGCCGACAGCAGTCAATGCAAGTCTTGTGTAAGCACTTCAATCAACATGTTCGCAAGACTTCCCACATTGCATTGCTCTTCACTCTAGTAGGTCTATAGAGGCTGCAAATGCTATGGAAAGTGAGACAGCAATCATGATCAATAATAAAGTACATTCAGTATGTTCACTCTTGCGCTTGAGGAGACAGGACTTGACTTCTTGGAACATCCATAATTTTCCTTAATTGCTCTCCATATTACAAATACCGTCAGGGCTTTTCCGAGGAGCTGCTAACTACAATATTTGCCATTACTCCGAGTCCTCAAAAGATCATTTAAGATCAACTTTACCCTAAAGGACCTCAGGGCTTCCGAGTGTTTCAAATAAACAGACATGGTCATTTTGGTAGGGTCCTGAAGCAGGGTACACAGTGTGCAGCAAACTCTGCTCACTGAACACCATTCAACACACAAAAAAAATTGTATACTATTGTACACATATAAATTGTCTTCAGATCTGTTGGTGAGCTGAGGATTCAGCAACGCGACATTAGCAACTCATGCTAATATTAACAACATTTTATTTGCCCAATGATCCATGAATTTGAAATGCCTTCACCCTGTTCATGTACTTAAGAATTGTGTATCAGAACAGCATACGATAGACTATAATAATGTTTTTCTTGGCTTCACAACATTAAGTTAAAGTTAAATCATTTATTTTGATGGTTCAAGGTATTTTATAAACTGCTTATTATGAAGACAATCTAGGTACGCATCTTTAAAGTATCTATTAGGAAACCTTTGATAAATCTCTCAAATAAAAATCTGGGTAACACTTTACAATCTCTCCTGATTTTCTTATTAGGCCTATACTTTGTAGATGTTCCTGCATAATAGCCAGGGCCGGATTACGAACAGGTATGCAGGGCCAAGCTCAATCAATGGCAAAACGTTTAGAATTGCAGGAAATTAGCTTTAAAACTGCAACATTTTCTCTTAGCCTCATGACAAAATATGTAAAGTAGAATTATAAAACTGCACATTTTTCTTTCTGCACCATGGCAAAATGTGTTGAAATACAGGAAGTTAGCTGAGCATGTTGTTGTTGCTTAAATGTACCAAATAAATTATTAGTAGGCGAAGAACTGATGGAAAAACGTATTGAAATGATTATTGTGAATTTATATGGGCATAGTTGCAATTTGCAGAAGTTTCCTCAAATCTCACCCAGTGCATGCATGTTCTCTTGTGCAAGCACCCACTACTAATATGAATGGAATCTTGCCAATATTGACTAACCTTTAGAAAAGCCCTCCCCATGAATCAACTTTCCACATCCAGTTCATATTCCTTGAGACTACTGCACTTCCCTCGAAGTGGCCCCTGTTGGCGCTGCAGCCACTATCGAGTCTGAAGAAGTCACAAACACCTGGAGAAATCTGCGGATGAGATCAAGGGCTCCCTCTTTCGTCTTTGGCAGCACACGTCTAAACTAGATGTAACCAGAAAAACACATTCAGAGCCTAGTTTACCAACACTTCAGAGATGCGTCTTTTTCGGCCAACAAGATTAAGTATTACTTTAAAAAATGTAATTATCGCAAAAGTCCGACCAGAGAATGGTATTGCTTGTAAAGGCTACTGCACTTTCCTTGCCATTCCAAATACCAGGAGCGAGAGAAGGCTAACTTTGGGATCGTTACATTTCTACAATTCCTTGACAGCGACTGTACAGCGTGAGCTGAGAGTTATCTCATCTTTGTCAACAACTAACACGCCACAATGTAACAGAACATTAACAACAAACAACAACGCATACGACGAAGCTTTCAGAACAGCGAGGGATGACCCTGAACAGTTTTGGAGTGAAGCAGCACAGAATGTAACCTGGTTTGAGCCATGGAGCCGAACACTGGACAACGGGGACGCCATATTTCCAAAGTGGTAACTATTTACTGTATGTTGCTTAGTTTCAATGCATCAATACCAATGAGATGAACGCCAAATACGGGTCTGTTGCATAATGGTAAATACGAGTCATTTTACAACCGCTGGTGAACGACAAAGCAATGGTAAAAGCTACTATTAATGACATGGGCATTATCCTGCAAGTCGTTTCGGTGCAACGTCGAATTCGCCCAGTCAGTCACACTTGGGTCACAGAGTTTCTACACCCAGTGGCGACACTTCCGGGAACGCTTGCAAAACGGACCAGTCCTGGGTTTGAAAGAGGTGAACAACTCTTCCTTAAAGGCACAACGTAGATTTGAGCAAATGTCCTAACTGGTTAAACATATTACTACTCCAACCTTGTGAAAGTGACAAACGTTTTCATTTTCGTCAAAAACATCTATATATTGAAGGAGATGCTTTGAGACATGCGCAGTTCGGCGCGAGACAACCTTTAGACCCGATGACGTATTCTGTGCACTACCGCCACCTACCACTTTGGCGCTATACAATTTATCCTACTACTCGAAAGCATTAGATGTGTGGACGATACATTTATGTACACTGTGCATACAGTTAGTAGTTTATGACTATCCAATTGTGAAATATTATGCACTTGTTACTTAATTGTTACATTCTTTTGTAATGGTTGTCAGAATTAATTTTGTGCACCAAGGTCTCATTAATAAACCATGTACTTTATAGCTGTCCAAAGTATTTGATGGTAGACCTCACAAGACGAGCCTTTAATTCTGCATGGTACAAAACCCCCTATGCTCTCTAGATTGACCTGAGTATTGTAATAGTTTTAAAATCAAAGGCATATGGCTAGTGAGCGACTGTGCTTGATGTCTCATCTTTCTGTGTGTGTGCATATTTAAAACAACAGGAATCCAGACACCATCTGCTTGTCTCAGCACCTCAGTACCTCAACAGAGCTCAAAATGAGTTGAGAGTCCAATTTCATCAAAAGATCTGGGGTTGTACGTTGCAGGAAAAACTGTCATTTTTGACTGTGTTCAGCCCCTATCTTATCATACACATTCTCTAATTGTAGACTAAGCTACTGTGCTTACTGTTATCTTTATGTTATTTCATAACATTGATAGATCTATAGTGAAAGTATTACAGTTGTTATTTATTGACTCTTAATGACAATATGCTGTCTCTAATATGGGTTTTTTTCTTTGTAAGGTTCGCCGGCGGGGGGAAGTTGAATGTTTGCCACAATGCGGTGGATCGCCATGTCGAGAGCGGACGAGGAGATCAACCGGCCATCATTTATGACAGCCCAGTGACTGGAACTAAGCAGACCATCACTTTTAGAGAGCTACAGGAACAGGTAAGGATCATAACAAACCTCTTCACACTGTAGATATTCAATTAGTTTGTAGGACATCCCTCTAAATATACATTGTCACCCGTATGTTGTAACATAGTATAGCCTCCCCTAAGCAGCTTGAACCCCATCCCCTCCTCTCTGCCCAGGTGTCCAGGCTGGCTGGGGTCCTGGTGAAACACGGGGTGTGGAAGGGCGACCTGGTGGTCATCTACATGCCCATGGTGCCCCAGGCCATGTTCACCATGCTAGCCTGTGCCAGGATCGGAGCCCCGCACAGCCTCATTTTTGGGGGATTCGCCTCCAAGGAGCTGTCTGTCCGCATCGACCATGCCAAGGTCAGCCGACCATCATAGTTTCACATTGTGTCTCTTTAGTTTGATGTGCTGGATGACACGTCCCTTTGTTCTCTCAATTCAGTGTGAAATGGACCATGCACTCAGATATATTTAGCTATTTGGTATTTTCTCCACTGTCAGATCTGTTTAATGGTTGAATGGTTAAATGTGAAACGTACATGCCACATATATAGGACCCTTTATAGAATAGTTGATGGCCCACTTTCACAGTCACATAGATAGTAATATTACAGAAGATAAAGGTCTCGCTGAAGCCAAGTAAAGCACTTTGTTGGAGGGATTTCATCAAAGCAGCAGGGATATTAGCCAGTATGCAACTCTGACGCTGAATTGCATATACTGAAATCCTTTTAAGCTATATAAGCCAGACCTTAAAGCCTTTGAAGTTCAAGGCCTATATAACATTCAGAGAGGAGCACCTCCACTATTGCTGAAGATTCCTCCTCAAACATTTGGGTAGAGTTGATTAGCCTGTTTTATATTGTATTGGAATGAATGATATATTAGAGACACTGATTCTATGTTGAATGAGACAGTAATTTCAGATCCCTTATTAAATTAGATCAGTAACCCGAAGATGGTGTCATGGTGTGCAGATAGTAATTGAGAGGTCATATTGATAGTACATTACATAATCAGAACAAGTCCATTTCAGACTAATGCATTTGTTGAGCTGTGTTGTATGACATCTCTTAAGTCTTGTTTCTTTTAAGAGGCACCACTCACACACTGTGTGAATGCTGTGTCTTCCAGCCCAAGATGATAGTGACGGCCTCCTTTGGTATTGAGCCTGGCAGGAGAGTGGAGTACATCCCCCTGGTGGAGAAAGCCCTGGAGCTCAGCTCTCACAGTCCCTCCAAGGTCCTCGTCTACAACCGGCCCGGCATGGTGAGGTCCATAGAGATAGAATACTGTTCTATGTTATTCTGTGGTAAGGCCTAACTCACTAACGTCAACTCTCTCAGAGAGATACCTGTCATTTTCCAAAGACAATAACTCTGCTGACGTGCAATAGTTTTACATTATCCTCTCTATTGGTTACCTAATGCTATTACTTCCTGAATGGACCACGAATCCGGTTCCAGTGTATATATAAATCCGATTATTTCAGCCGTGAGCTTGTATGGAGTTATGGATGGCTCGACAGATCTGTCACTCCTAAACGGCCTGTTGAAACAAAGGTGGGAGAGCGAAACGGTGTGCATGAGGGACTGAATCACGCAACACACGCAACGCTGAGATGTGCCCCTAGGCTGTGCTGGGGATCCTAGCACCGGGTCAGAGTGAAACCAGGCAGAACCGGTAGAATAAAACAGCCAGCAGCCACTTACAGTAACGTTTTGGCACTCCAGCAAACTGAAACTCGTACATAAAAACAGCCAAATCTGTGCTCAGGGAAATCATTCTAAAAATGCTTTGCAAAGTATTGCAATCACTCTGCTCAGGCAAACTTTCACACCTATTTTATTAGTACCACGTTTGTTTGGAATGTATCACGATGTCTGAGGCTTCGCACCCTGATTGCTGCGGTCTTACCTTTATGCTCAATTACCCTAGTAGCTATTTTTCATTATGCAACACAGGGAGGATACTTTTAAGGTGATATGTTGTATGTTGTCATGGAAACTGAGCAAATCACGAATCCTCCCCGGTTGGAGAATGCGATGCCCCCCCCCAATTTTTTTTGAAGTCGTTGGTAAATTTCCGCTCTTATGAAACTTAAACCGCTCTAGTAATCACTATGAAAAGGCAGCGAGTGGTTCCAGAGAAGTGGAATTCAAACCCCACCCATAAGGCCCCCATTAAGCAGAGAAGGGTCCTTCTACTGGATTCTATTATTTTGGAAGAGGAGAGAAATATTCCAAAGCAGCCCAAGGTTTTGGGGGTCTTCTCTCCTTTCCCTCGGCCTTTGGGCAGTTTGAATTCCGCATGTTCTGCGTCATGAATGCTCACTTATTGAAAAATTCACAATTGAAACCCCAAGTTGTGACGTCTATAAAAAAACTTTTCTTGAACAATATGGCATTGGTGGTCGGATGAGCCTTGTTGAGTTGTGCACAACTAATGGATCTGTTTTAATCTGTCTTTTATGTCCACATGGTAAAAATTATTGAATGTGTGTCTCTAGAGAATGTCATGGAAATGAATATATCTCTCCTGGTTGATTGTCTGCAACAGGAGAGGGTGTCCATGCACCCTGACCTCAGTCTGGACTGGGAGGAGGAGATGTCCACTGCACGTCCTCATGACTGTGTGTCTCTCCCTGCCAGCCATCCTCTATACGTCCTCTACACGTCTGGGACCACCGGAACTCCTAAGGTACAGCACTCTGACTAGACACAACACATGTTCATTACAGGAAGGGGTGTAAAGTCCCGCTGGAAACAGACATCAGTTCAACATCTAGGTTTGGTTTACATTTTGGTTGAGTTGTCAATGTGTAATCAACAAAAAATGTCACCATTTCATTGGATTTAGGTTAAAAGTTGGGTGAATAAACATAAGAAACTCCCTTACGTTGATTACTTTTTTCAAATCCAATCCATTTTCTATTTTGATTCAACGTTGAAATGACATGGAAACAACATTGATTCAGCCAGTTTTTGCCCAGTGGGGTCTGATGACTTATCATAAGGAAGCCAGTCAATTTCACAGTTTAATGCAAGAGATGAGTATCATATACTGTAGTAGACTTTCCATGGCTCTGCAAATGTGATTCAAGTTCCTTCTAAACTTTACCACCATGAGCAGAGACAATGTTTAAACCAGAACCGGTAGTACTGAATATGAGGTGAACCATGCAGGAGGTTGAAAAATTGCCCGGAGGTGGCTCTAAATTGGAAAAACAAAGCTCCAGATATCTCCCTTTGTCACCCAGGTAATATGAAATATCCACCCGCTGGCCTGCTGTACTCAGACTCATAGTCACCAGTGAGATCTATGGAGGAAACAGCTGAACTCCTACAGGATATGTTACCATACATCGTAAAGATGGCCTCGTGAAATAGTTGAATTGAAAAAGAAAGATTTATACAAGGGTTTGATGTAAAATAAAAAAAACAAAAATGAACCTGTTGAGAGCTTGTTGCATTCGTCTTGCGTCAACATTCGCCTCTTTTCTACATCTCCCCCTCAGGGCGTTGTCAGGGGATACTGCTGGGTATGCTGTGATGTTGACGTGGACCATGGCAAACATTTATGGCCTCAAACCTGGTGAAGTAAGTCCATGTGAAACATCTCCAGTGTTATTTATCATTGTATTACAGAACAGACACCATATGCATGCACAAACAGTACAGTATGGATTCTCTCATCTTTCTCTGCCTACTCTCTCTGCTAGGTATGGTGGGCAGCGTCTGACCTGGGCTGGGTAGTGGGCCACTCCTACATCTGCTACGCCCCTCTCCTCCACGGCAACACCACCATTCTATACGAGGTATGTACTGTAGCCTACATAGGCCTATTATAATGACCTGTGAACGGGTCACAATTGGTCAATTGACTCCAGAAAAACAAACAAACTCCACTTTCTCAAGGACTTGTCCCTTTCACTCAGTGATTCCAAATAATGAGCGCAAGAAAAATGGACTCCTAATGACGCATGATTATATGTGGTTTCAGACAACCAGACTCTTGATATTCATGCACATGATCATCATTGCACATTTACCCCAGCCTCATTAAACCAATATTCACTGGCTCGAAAAGGCCCAGTTAGGTTGGTTTGTGGAAGTTATTTGTATGAAGAGCTGCTGGTGATTCTGCTGTGTTTGGGCCCTGGGCAAATGACCCCAGCGGTTAGGAGAGAGGGGTGGGGAGGTAGGACTGCTCATGGAGGCTATCCACCTCATTAGCCTTTTGGTCTCTGTGGCTGCTGGAGGATTGGAGGTGGGTGTTGAATTCATCAGCCTGGCTTTAAGCAGAGCCTGCTGTCTGTGGCTGCGTTTGCCTTGTGGAATACACTGCTTCTGTCTACCCTGCTCCACACAAGACCTTCTGTCCTCTCATTGATCAGTACACAGTCATAGATATTCACACTGGGAGGAAATTAAGTCCCTCGAGTCTATTGTTGTTGATTTCCCAGCTCATTTTAATCTCTCTCTCGCTCTCTCACGCCTCGTCCCTCTCTCCTTACTGTAGGAGCAATCTCGTGGGCTCTTTCTCACTGCGACTTTTGTTGGTGCACAGTACTTTCTTAATAGAGTAATCTTGTTTCTATTCATCAGTTTCAGCCCATCTGTCTGGGCTCCAAATATAATTTTGTCTCCATTTCAGCAGATCTTTCCATGAATATTCATTCTGTTCGGCACAGTGGAAGTGGTAATGCTGTGGAACGTCAATAGGAACAAAACTTTATGGCCTTAGTACTGTTCTTCTGTTTGATAGTTGGCTGGCTGAGTCATTACTACCACAAGCCTCTAAAAACAGCTTGCTCTGACTGTACGGCTACTCTTCAATACCCAATTGGCGTGTTCCTGTAAGCTTATGGCCTCAGGCTGTTTGGGTTTGTAACGAATCTCTCTCTCTCTCTCTCTCTCTCTATGCAGGGCAAGCCTGTTGGGACGCCGGATGCCGGGGCGTTCTTCCGCGTGCTGTCAGAGCATGGTTGTTCCTCCATGTTCACCGAGCCCACTGCCATCCGAGCCATCCGCCAGCAGGACACCCATTCCGCCATAGGGGCTCAGTACCCCCTCACCAGGTACCCTCACCACATATTGGCATAACACTGCAGAGATGGACCATTCAACAACTGTCGTGCCTAGCTCTGTTTTGCACCTTTTCTGCCCACTTGAAGTAGACCTACTCTTTATTCCTATCAACGTCCAGGGACTGGTTACCTTTCATCCATATCCAGTGTTGTCGCGCTGCCTGCCCACTCTCTTGTTAGTCTCTGTCCATCTGCTGGAGGAGTGTCCCTGCACTCGCAACCTGTGTTCCCATTTAGACCTGATTGAGGTTTAATCAGGATGGATAAAACACCGGCAGGGCATTCATTCCTATTACATAATTCTGTGCTGCTGCTATACACACAGGGAATCACTGAGTGCTGTAGAGAGCCCCAGGCTATGCCGTCTTTGATGGTGCCTGGTTCCAGGGACTGAAGTTGTCACGATCTTCAAGAGTGACGGACCAAGGCGCAGCGAGGTATCCAGTATACATACTTTATTAACGTAACGTAACTGGGAAAAAACAATAAACGAACGAAGATCGAAACAACGGAACATAACATAGACTAAACACTTAAGCCATGAACCAAACAATAACCCACAAAACCCTAGTGCAAAACCACAAACATATATGTGGTTCCCAATTAGAGGTAACGACACTCAGCTGCCTCTAATTGGGAACCATTAACCCAACATAGAAATAGCACACCTAGAACCAAAAACCCTACAGCAAAAACGAAACTAAACACCTCAGCCTGTAAACTCAGGCCTGGACGTGACAGGTGGGTCTCTTTGTCCAAGGTGGCGGCTCCGGTGCCGGCCGTGCTGGCCCGAGGTCTTGCACCGGAGGCCCTGGGCTAGAAGCCGGAACAGTTCGTACTGGACTCACGAAGCGCACAGGGGACCTGGTGCGGGGAGCAGGGGCAGGCTGTGCTGGACTCGCGATGTGCACAGGGACCTGGTGCGGGGAGTAGGAGCAGGCTGTGCTGGACTTGCGAGGCGCACAGGGGACCTTGTGCGGGGAGCAGGAACAGGCTGTGCTAGACTCGCGATGCGCACTGGGACTCTGGTGCGGGGAGCAGAAACAGGCCGTGTTGGACTCACGATGCGCACTGGGACTCTGGTGCGGGGAGCAGGAACGGGCCGTGTTGGACTCACGATGCGCACTGGGATCCTGGAGCGTGGAGCAGGGACAGTACATGCTGGGCCCACGACGCGCACAGGGATCCTGGAGCGTGGAGCAGGGACAGGACGTGCTGGGCTCTCTATGCGCACAGGGGGCCTGGTGCGCGGAGCAGGGACAGGACGTGCTGGGCTATCTATGCGCACAGGAGGCCTGGAGCGCAGAGCAGGGACTGGACCTACTGGGCTCTCTAAGCGTACAGGGGGTCTGGTGCGCGGAGCCGGCACCCTTCTACCCGGCTGTTCACTCACCCTCGCCTCACAGATGATGGGAGCTGGAATGTCGCACACCGGGCTGTGGGCGCGAACCGGAGACACCGCACGCAGAGTCGGCGCAGGATATCTCGGTCCAAGAAGGTGCACTGGAGACTTAGCGCGCAGAGCCGGCACCACTCTTCCAGGCTGCACACTCAACCTAGCCCGACAGATGAGAGGAGCTGGAATTTCGCGCACCGGCCTATGAACGCGCACTGGAGACACCGTGCGCATCACACCATAGCACGGCGTCTTACCAGTGCGATGCTCCCTCCAAAGAGCACGAGGAGTTAGCTCAGGAGTCCACCCTGAAATGGCCAACCTCCCCCCAATTTTTTGGGGGGGCTGCCTCTCGGGCTTCCTCATTAGGCGTGTCCCAGCATATCTCTCCTTATCCATGCTCCGCTCTGCCCTCGCTGCTTCCATCTCCTCCCTGGGGCGATGATGCTCCGCAGTCTTTTCCCAGGGTCCCTTTCCAGCCAATATCTCTTCCCATGTCCAGGACGCCTTGTACTCTCGCTGCTTGGTCCTTTTATGGTGGGTTATTCTGTCACGATCTCCTTTATGGACGGACCAAGACGCAGCGATGCTTCCAGTATACATATTTATTAAACGTAACGTAACTGGGAAAAAACAATAAACGACCGAAGATCGTAACAATGGAACAAAACATGGAATACACACTAAAGCTAAGAACCAAACAATAACCCGCACAACCACAAACATATATATGGTTCCCAATTAGAGGTAACGGCACTCAGCTGCCTCTAATTGGGAACCATTAACCCAACATAGAAATAGCACACCTAGAACCAAAAACCCTACACCAAAAACGAAACTAAACACACCAGCCTGTAAACTCAGGCCTGGACGTGACAGAAGTGATTGTTATCCCCATGGGAAATGTCATAATTTATATTGATAATAAATCAGTTGAAAATACAGTTTTGGTTCTTTAATATTTTGAAACAGTGTCACAGTCAATCAGGTGTAATATGAATAGAGGGGAATGTTGGTAACTTATTTAGATTTTTCTCCACACCTGTTGCACAAAGTTATAAAGCAGGGGCTTTGATCTTTGGTCATAGTTTGCCATTGAATAATCTTTATGTGGGGAATTTGAAGGTATTTTGTGTGCTGTTTTTGAACAGTGTTTTGCCTCGACTGCCACAGGCAGACCTGAGACACAAATCCCAAAGGGATTGAATTCATTGTTTTCCCTGGACTATAACATGACATTCCTTCTGCTAGTTGTTATGATGGACTATGCTTCAGTTGTTGATTTAGTTATGTCCCATGCAGCATCTTTCCATGACTGTCTTTCTCCCAGAGGGAGCAGGTTAGTGAAAGACTACAGAAAATCACTGAGAGAGAATTGATGCACGAACACAACAGCCGCAATGTAAGATGTTTCCAGAATCCAGACAGACTCAGACAGTAGTCGAATATCCGGTTGACCTTTGTGTTTCCTTGCCTGGAGACAAAACAGACAACCATCAAATATATTCTTCTCCATCCTCTACTACCAAACAGGTAGCAGCGTTAACAGTCAGGAAGCAGACACTAGACGTGTTATTTTACAGCTCAGGAAATTGGATGTTCTTAGTGAATGTAAAAAGAACGCAATCCAGTAAAGTTGAATACAATAGCAATTAATGTCAATTAAAACGTCAACTCTATTTCCCCTCTTTCTCATTAATTGATTATAAACTTGTAGTTTAAAAGGCAAGCGTTTTGAGAACACTTCATTAAGCATTAAGACACTAAAATGTCCCTTGATGGACTCTTGCCTTAATTAATGCGTGGATGGTTGCTCCTATGAATGGGTTGTTGCTGGTATCTCCTCAGTGTATGGCGTCGTTATCAGTAGGCAGTTTGGTTTTTATATGATGTGGGTGGATAGCATATGAAATCTTCATCACGCTCTCTCTGATAAGCTCACTGCAGTAGCCTCTTCTCGGCTCCTAGCTCAGTTACGCCACATGCGTAGCTAATTGCACTGATTCCTGTGCTAAAATATACCACAGAGCCCATAACAACTATAGCCGTCCGTGACAGAGCCTGGGGAGAAGCCACTGCCATGGACCAGAGCTAAGAGGGTCTCCAGGTACAGAGGGTCAGTGAGGCAGAGTGAACTCTTCAAACGTAGGCTTTATTACATCACTTACAACAGAAATGAGGCTTTATTACATCACTTACAACAGAAATTAGGCTTTATTACATCACTTACAACAGAAATCAGGCTTTATTACATCACTTACCAACAGAAATCAGGCTTTATTACATCACTTACAACAGAAATCAGGCTTTATTACATCACTTACCAACAGAAATCAGGCTTTATTACATCAATTACAACAGAAATTAGGCTTTATTACATCAATTACAACAGAAATTAGGCTTTATTACATCACTTACAACAGAAATCAGGCTTTATTACATCACTTACAACAGAAATCAGGCTTTATTACATCACTTACCAACAGAAATCAGGCTTTATTACATCAATTACAACAGAAATTAGGCTTTATTACATCAATTACAACAGAAATTAGGCTTTATTACATCAATTACAACAGAAATCAGGCTTTATTACATCACTTACCAACAGAAATCAGGCTTTATTACATCACTTACCAACAGAAATCAGGCTTTATTACATCACTTACCAACAGAAATCAGGCTTTATTACATCACTTACCAACAGAAATCAGGCTTTATTACATCACTTTCCAACAGAAATGCATACAAATAAGACACTTAAAGTATAACTTCAGATAACAAAATTTAGTTTAAGATAACCTTTCAGCCCCAAACTGTCTGCTGCTCCTGTATCTCCAGTCCTCTCCCTCGAATGTGAGCAGCAGCAGCCTAATCAACTGTTGGGGCTGATTGTCCAGCCAATCACACATGTGATTGACTTATTATCCATTAGCCTCCCAACAGAGAAAGTACTGGAAAGGCACTGGAAGGATAGATAGGTTGTGACCGGCCTCACACGCCAGAACAGTAGGTAGTGGTGTATGCACCTGTCAGTTGGTTGCGATTTGCAAACATTTTTTAAAGAAGAAGGCGGCGGCGGTGCTGGAAGGGCACGGCAAGAGGGCTTGCCTCCTCCAGTGCCACAAAGCCATTATGAATGCACTTTCCTATGTGCTGATTTTCAGAAAATCAGATTTGCCTGTGTAGCACTTTCCAAGTGTTGAAAGGTGCAGACATGCCAAAACCACAAAATTGCCATTTTCAGCACAGTATTTAATTCTTGCTGGGTACTTCACGATGACTATTGTTATTACGACACATGAGTTGCTTCGGTGGAATGGCTCTGCACTGTAATGGCCTTGGAGCATTATCAGCGAGCTTGAGCAATTTCACTCGTCACCCCAGATGTCAGAAAAGTAATAGAAAAGCGGGTTTGGAGCTCTCTGGAGTAGGAGTCGCGTCTAGCTCTACCGTTCAACACACTCAGAGGAACAATCACAGCACAATGGAGCAAGCACCATTTCATAGCCCTTATTAACATAGCCAGGAGCGCTAACTCAACGCTCACAGGCAGAGCAGACTCTTACTTATGGGTGACATGATTTCAGTCAATAACATTTTCCAGCTTGTAGCACCAGGAAGCTTGGCTTGTGACTCACTATGCCTGTTTGCTTAACATTTGCAGGATGTATATCATGTGCCATCTTTCAAGGAATATATGTGTGATTGATATACCTTCTCGTTGCAAGGTGACACGTGCAAGGTGCACATACACAGCCACACACAGACCCACACAAGCACACACACGCATAAGCACATGCACACTAAATACAATTATGGGGGCGAATGTTTCCTCTCTCTCATTGTTATTTAATGAGACATAAACTTCCCCAGTGGGACTATGTTAGGTATAGTACTGTGGGGCTATTGTTGCCTGTCCAAGGCTGAATCTGGGCCTGAAGATATGGAGAAATGTGCTTGGCCTTCACCCACCCACTTGCACGAATTACACACAGATCCAACCATCCATGGCTTCCTGTCTCTTCCTTCCTCCCAACATCTGTAGTCAGATTGTTCCAGAGTAGGAGCAGGGAACACAGGGCAAGGTGTCACGGGTGAGATTTACATTTAAATGGCGTGCTTTGTAGAGTATGGAGCAAAGAGCAGCAGAGTGATTCTCTGGATGTTCTGTAGAGATCTGTGACCCCGCTTCTTCCACCCATTCTCATTCAGATTGCACCAAGACCCTCACCCTGACCCAGATAACAGACCAATCAGAGGAGGATGGTGGGAGGAGCTATAGGAGGACGGGCTCATTGTAATGACTGGAAGAGAATATACAGTATGGAATGGTTTCCAAATGTTTGATACCATCCTATTGATTCCATTTCAGCCATTACAATGAGCCCGTCCTCCTATAGCTCCTCCCACCAGCCTCCTCTGAGTCCTATGCGAAATAGAATTCCTTGAGTTGTTATGTATGGCAGGAGGCCATGGAAACTGTATCGCCTCAGACGTTTTGACAGCAAATGAAGTCTTCTCTGCTTTATCACACCATGTCAAGGTCCGTGAATGAAGATTAGCATGGCTTTATCTGTATAACCACAGAGGGGGATTTTTACTCAGATCAACAGAAACAATATGGGCTGTTTTGTGTACACGTTTTTGTGCAAGTTTGTCTGAGACTCGTAAGGCAATTCTAGTCTAATGGGAAAATTCCAGCTTATTGTTCTATTCGCCCTGCTACTGGCACAACTCACTTTTATATAACTTGAAAACACTTAGCCGTAACATTCCTTGGCTATTGGTTTTTATGAACTGGGTGGTTCGAACTGTGAATGCTGATTGGCTGAAGCTGTAGACCGTATACCATGGGTATCAAAAAACATTTATTTTGACTGTTCTAATTACATTGGTAACCAGTTTAAATGAGCAGTAAGGCACCTCTGGGTTTGTGGTATATGGCCAATATACCACGGCTAAGGGCTGTATCCAGGCACACCGTGTTGCGTTGTACATAAGAACAGCCCTTAGCCAGGGTATATTGGCCATATACCACACCCCCCTCAGGCCTTATTGCTTCATTATAGATCTACCACTACTCTGTAACACTGTCCTGGCCTATAGAGCATGACTGTTCTCTCTGCTCCTCCAGATTGAAGAGCCTTTTCTTGGCTGGAGAGCGCTGTGATGTGGAGACTCTGAACTGGGCCAAAAGGAGCTTTGGAGTGCCTGTATTGGACCACTGGTGGCAGACTGGTAAGACTTTCATTTGCTACTGGAACATCATAATGGACACTACATGTTACACTAGGACGATGGTTCGTTTTCTTGATACCGGCTGTGGTATTACATCTGACCCAACATCTCCCCTATATCTCATTTAAAGGCTCAAAATGAAAGAATAGTTGTAACAAATTCTAAATGCAGGCCTCTATTCTCTGAGCACCTTTTGAGAATTGTAATCTATTATAGTTTTAGCCTATTTTAGGGGTGTACTCTGAAATTGTCAATGTGAGTGAATTGTTACTGCAGTCTTGGTAGTATTTTCAAAGCCCATTGACATTAATTCGGCCTTGAGAAGACGTAACAAATAGCCATATCTCCACAGTATAACGCTTCCTTGAAAGGCCCCTGCAGAGATTAAGTGCATGGACTATGCTCCCGATTGAATTCGTCCTTCGCACTTATACTGTATACGGAGCACCAGAGGAAAGGGCATTTCTTTCACTAAGTGCCGTGCTAAGAAGAGGAATTAGCCCACAAGGATTTGGGGCTGCTCTGCAAGGGTCCTAGAGTGCCTGAAGGCTTTCACTACGCTCCCACAGCCACCCAATGAATTTAATCAGCTTCTCAATCTAACCTCATTAATGCTAGTCCATTCCAAGCAGTTCACAGTTCATCATTCATAGACCACATGCTGTGGTCTAGTAGCTTTACAATGGATAAGGAGGGGAAGTTCTTCTTGTTGGTGAAAGTGTGTGATTTATTTTGTATATAATTCCTCCCAATTGACCTATCATCCATCATCACTATTGTCTATATTGGTGATGAGATGTGTAGTTGGGGTCTTGAGTGCAGGGCTATACTGCGGTGTTTTCCCCTGTTTCCCCTGTCACTTTCCAATGACTTGAGTCGCTAAGACCATATTAGCCACTTGGTGGGTGATTCCAGCCCATGTTCCAGGCAGCGAGCCATCGTACAAATATCCCTCTCTCCCTCAGCTCGATTACCCCCATTCCCACGAAACAGTGATAAATGTGGAAGAGAAGGCGGCACGAGAAACGCATTGGATGCCTTGTACGTTTTTTTTTTTTTTTACTATACTGCGTGCCTGACAGGGAATCGATCGGGGATGAGCAGACATCTCTGTGTTAAATATGGAATAAATAAAAAAAGACCTGGACCTTGAGAATGTACGGGTGAGAGAGAATCCACCTAACACTGTCTTGGATCTCAGCCCAGATTAGCCTGTTTGGGGAGATGGCTCTTTCTCTCCCAGACCTCCTTGGAAGTGGGTGTTGTTAACTCGGTAGCAGTAACCCACAGGAGTTACCACACAAAACGGGGCTTTTGGTGTTCTACTGAGTCATCCACTGTTAGTTATCATGAGCCATGGTGCCACAGCGCAACAGCTCCAGTTGATACAATATACAGAATGAGCCTTCCTTCGTCTTTTCAGATGACCATTACGATGCTTTGGTTTTCTCAAAAGCCTATATATACACTAAGTATACCAAACATTAGGAATGCCTTCCTAATATTGTGTTGCACCTACGCTGTGGCGGTCATGAAATTTTGTCAACCGGTGATTGTCAAGCAAATAACTGCCGGTCTCATGGTAATTGACCGTTAATTAACATAAATTGTCAAGGCTTTGGAGAAGACCCAGATGCAGACAGTTTCAGGGGGGCAGGGAAACGACAGGTCAAAGGCAGGCAGAGGTCAGTAGTCCAGAGCAGAGTCCGAAAGGTACAGAACGGCAGGGAGGCATCAGGGTCAGGGCAGGCAGAGGTCAGTAATCCAGGGTGGTATAACAAGGTATAGAACGACAGGCAGGCTCAGGGTCAAGGTAGGCAGAATGATCAAAAACCGGGAAAGCTGAAAAACAGGAACTAGAGACAGACAGGAGCTCGGGAAAGAACGCTGGTAGGCTTGACGAAACAAAACGAACTGGCAACAGACAAATGGAGAACACAGGTATAAATACACTGGGGATAATGGGGAAAATGGACACCTGGAGCGAGGTGGAGACAATCACAAAGACGGGTGAAACAGATCAGTGTGTGACATAAACACATTTAGCATCTCCTGGCTTCCACGCATAGCCTACAAGCCGCTGATATAGACCTTTGGAACATCTACATTTAAAAAAGTTTAACAAATCCATTTAATATAGCCTACACCTTCACAAAAAATCCATTATTTATTTTAGACAGGTCTAAAGAAACACGATATGAAGAAAATGTAGTCTATTTCAGAAGAACAGAATAGCATACTCTGAGTTGTCCTTATGTTAGATACTGATCTGGCTATGCCAAATGGCTGTGGGCTACACTAGTTCATTTAGCAGACAAGATTTGCTTAGAATTCCGTGGCATTATTTTATAGTATAAAGAATACAATTGAACAGAAAAGGATATTTTCTCCAAACAATTTGAGGGAGTGCGCACATGGGGCTATTCTTGTTGAGCGGTTAACAAAGAAACAGGTACTCCTATATGCTTAATTTAGAGTTATTTATGTAACTTTAGTTGTGATACAAATGTTGTGCTATAGGTTCTGATTTTTAATACATTCTAAGGCTGCATAATGCGACTTATGATGATTTAGAAAAAGTTGTATGGAAGGCATGATCTCTGCTTTGTTTCTTGCGCAGGCTGTACACACTTCATCAGTCTCTCATTCACAATTTGACAAGCACTTGATAATGCCTCGAATTTCCCGGCTGCATCCCCTTTGTGTGGCCATAATGCCCCCTACAAAAATCCATGCTTTTTGTAGCCATTGTGCCCTTGGGCTGAATAATAATTATAATTCCCTTCTCCCGGCTGTGTGCCGAAGCACCTCTCACTCACATGACTCTCCATCATGTGATCGGGTCTTTCTCACCTGCTACAAGTGAAGACCGACACATCGGGGAAGCAACTGCGCACGTCCTTATCCAATTTCGAGGCGCATATTGAAGATATTGGAGGAACTGTCCACATTTACTTTTCGTCAGCCAACATGAGTAGGCCTAACGAACAGCAAAAGCACTAGCCTTTGTCAATCTACTATCACCCATAGTACAAAAGTTGACCTATTCTGTGCAATAAATAAATATTCCAAACATAGTCTGGGACAGTTGTGGGATGCGAGAGATCCCAAATTAATACAACCACTAGCATCAAAAAAACTGTTTTAAGCAATGAGCTTGACACAACAAATGTTTAGCTTAAAATGTAGATAAACTATTAGGCTATTTCTTCACATTATGAGTGCAGTAATGGCACACGGCAGTAGTCTATAAGCGCACATGTTTCATTAGCAGGAATATACCATTCTCAAAAGTGACCACAAATGTGTTTTATGCATGTAATGCTTTTATTAATAAGGTGCATTTTTATAGTGAAAATGTTATTCCGCAAACTTGAACCTCATGTGCTGCGTATGTTGTCAGTTAAGCTCTACACCCGTTGTACAGCGGATTAACGAGCTTCACTTTAAGAAGTTATTTGTCCGCTTTAGTTGTGATACAATCCTTATCAAAACATATAAGTCTATGGGCTAGGCTACATGAGGTATGGGACTATGATTTGGAGAAGGCACAAAAAAAAGCATGCTTTGTTTCTTGCCTTACGCTGGGCATCATTCACAAGTGATAATATATAAATATATAATTCATTCACACTTTACATATACAAAATAATATGTGTGAAATGTGTTTTGATTTAGAATGGACCATTATCATGTACCTGTCTCAAAACAGTGGTAGGGGAAAGAAATACATGCTATCTATGCACTTAAATAGCGAATGGAAGACGCTTTTCCTGTGGTTCATTTTCATGCCAGCCAGGTAGGCTATGCTCCTGTTGTAAAGAGTGCTTAATTTTAGGAAAGTTGAGAAATAAATATAGTAGGCCTAGCCTGTAGAAAGCTGATGGGATCCTCCTCTTTTTAATAGAGGCCATCACTCTGTTTTCTCAAGCAATTGCATAGCCTATAGAAATATTGGCAACATGAGCTCATGGGCTCTCATGAAGTGTTTGATTACATTTTTGATTACATTTGCATTGATGTCTGAGTGATTAGAGGGACAATAGAGTGCTGAGTACCAGGCAGTTAGCACGTTTGGTAGGCTACTATGACCATCAGCAGCATCAGAGCTTGGAGAAGCCTAATTACCGTGACTAAACTATTTCATGGAATTTGACTGCTGTCATGACTCGTGACCGGTAATACGGTCACCATAACAGCCCTAGTTGCATCCCCTTTTACTCTCAGAACAGCCTCAATTATTCGGGACATGGACTCTACAAGGTGTCGAAAGCGTTCCACAGGGATGCTGGCCCATGTTGACTCCAATGCTTCCCACAGTTGTGTCAAGTTGTCTGGATGTCCTTTGAGTGATGGACCATTTTAGATACACACATGAAACTGTTGAGCCTGGAAAGAAACAGCAGTGTTGCAGTTCTTGACACAAACCAGTGCGCCTGGTACCTACTACCATACCCCGTTCAAAGGCACTTAAATCTTTTGTCTTGCCCATGACCCTCTCAATGCTTGAAAATCCTTCTTTAACCTGTCTCCCCCCCTTCATCTACACTGATTGAAGTGGATTTAACAAGTCACATCAATAAGGGATTATAGCTTTCACCTGGTCAGTCTGTCATGGAAAGACCAGGTGTTGTTAATGTTTTGTATCGTCAGTGTATATGGAACCTGTAGGAGTGCATCATTTTGCCTGAAATCGATGGTGGTTTGCCCCAGAGTTAAGGTCAATTCCATTTAAATTCCAGTCGATTTCCCGAAGAATTTAAATGTAGCTGGTGAACTGGAAAAACAGAGGAAATGACACATTGATCAATTGAACCTCAGTTAATTCCACTAGAGCTAACAGAGTTGAAATGGAATTGACCCCTCTCTTTGGCTCCACTCTCTTCATATTTCACTGATCAGTCATGAGTGCTGTTTTAGCAGGCACGCCACGCAGGCATTATTACATAAGGCTTTTTTGCAAGGGTGTAAATCTGCTCTGAGGGGCCAATGGGAGATGAGGGGGGATGAATGATTGACATCCCAGCGTGTGGCCCTGACACACACACACACTGTTTCCACAGCGAGCAGATAGATCAAAGACTGCCTCCTACTGGTTGGCTGGTGCAGTGTGATCTGAACTGCCAGATGCCACACAGGCACACACACACATATGCACACACACCGTTCAGATGAGTGTAAAGCCACTGGCTGTCTCCGTACTGTCTCCTCTTCTACTCTTCCTGTTTGCAGGAGAGTCTCAGAGCCTGTCCAGCACGGAGCTCAGAGGACGGGTTTATGAGACATCTATCAGTCTGAATGTCTTCAAAAGACTCCTTCCTTCCCCAGCTTGTCCTTTGTGTATTGCTCATTAATTATCTTTGTGTACGTGTGTCCGTGTGTGTGTCTGTGTGTGTGTGTCCGCGCCCAGTTCCTTTCTGGCTCTTTAACTCTCCTAGGAGGTGGTTCTTCTCCATGGTTGTGGTGTTGATGTGAGGTTTATCAGAGACGACAGGCTGATTCTCAGAGCATATCCTTGGTGCGCTCTCTGTCAGTCCTAGCCCTGAGGGGTATGATAGGATTCCTTCACACTGTCCGCCTATGGTTCGCTGAAGTTCAGTCAAACCTCAGACTGCTGATAGATTGAGTTGGAACAATAACCCTGGCACCTTCCCAGCTTCTCTGTGGTGCTAGTGCAGTCCAGACCTGGGAGCTTCATCCACTGCAGGCTGTGTGATTGGCGGCAGCACTAACCTCAAAGCCATTACTGGGAATAAAGGCCTGCAGTTCTCAACCTGTTCACTGGAGAGTAGAGGAGTCTGTCTCTGACAATAACCAAAAGTCCCCTCTCACCCTGGGGTGGGTGTGTGTGTGTGTGTGTGTGTGTGTGTGTGTGTGTGTGTGTGTGTGTGTGTGTGTGTGTGTGTGTGTGTGTGTGTGTGTGTGTGTGTGTGTGTGTGTGTGTGTGTGTGTGTGTGTGTGTGAGAGAGACAGAATAGACAGAACTCAGACAGACTCAATATGTTAAAGGGATCATAATGAATGAGAGCAGTCTGTGTTATTGTGAGCGATGAGGAAGCTGCAGGCATGTTCTGTTCTCGATTGTCACACAAGCCTTCTAGAGCATCGGAGTTTCTGTCAGAGGTTTAGAAATGGGCCCCAAACTTTCTGCTGAAACATTTCCCATTTATATTGAAAGCTGGAAAATGAAACCTCTGCAGTGATTTAATTTTGACTCTGGGAGAAGGGATGCATAATTAAGTCCTGTGGAAGAACCTGACAGGCTGTGGCAGTAAGTTTCTGATTCTCCCTCCTGTACTGGATTAAGTCACATGTCATCTAAGGATTTCAGCACACTGTGCTTCAACCTCTGTGACAGGTGATCCTTCAAACCCACTTGCAGCCTAGGGTTTTGGAGAGGATTGTACATTTAATGCATAATGTTCTTGCAGTAATCCCGAGATCACTGAAAAAACACATTATTTAAGAAACAACACACTTATTGGTATTATTCCAAACATTATTATTCCAAACATGTTACTTTTGAAACGTTTGGGTGGATTCTCACAAATCTAAGTTTAAGACATTCTCGGAAATCTTTTGGAATGCGTTCCATGGACAGTTGTTGTTTGAATAAACCGTCACACACTTCCACTTATTTATAAAGAATGTAAGATGCCTGTAAAGATGTGTCCTTCAAATGCAGTCATGCAGTCTCCATCCAGGAGCTTTACTGCTGAGCCTACCGAGGCTGATCTACTAGCTCCCTGCAAAATGGATACAAATTGAACAAAATCAATTACTCTTGGATTTTCACAAATCATTCCACATCACGCCCTGTAATCTCTTTCCAATGTAATATTCAGCAAAGGAAAGCTGAAATCGATGGCATGAAAATCAGCAGGAATGGAGGCTCCGAGAGATAGAGATTTTAAAGGCGGGCGGGCGACGTGTGGTAATCTGAATTAGAAGACACCGCAAAGAGAGGCTGTCTGACCCATAGAGATCCTATTAAATTAAGATATAATTCTGTGATCTGACCACTTTCAGACCACTGATCTAGTCAGTATTGAGGTGGTGGAAGATGATCTGAATGGAAGAGGCTGTCTGCCAGATCACTGATCTAGAATCAGAGTGAAATAGTATTCAAAGCATTCAAGCTCTGTAAAAGCTGCCTGCCTTCCATCTGAGAAAATGAAATGTATCACAGCTTGAAAGCAGCAGTCCCTGGCCATTTCCTGGGCTTCTCTCTACCCTGGAGCAAACCTAGTGTAGTTATGTACCACTGCTGTGTGGCAAACTGTATCATCACAGAGAGCCAGGAGCAGTGTCTCTGCCTCGCCTTGACCACCCAGGGAACTCCTCACATCTACCGTGGGCCCTGGGTTTCAAACAGTAGGAACTCACAGTGGAACTACTGTAGGAGGCCGTGCTGTTTAATGATCTGACAGACAGAGTAGATATGAGTAGAGAATAGAGGCTTCTGTACAGTCGTGGATATAAGTGTTCCTTTCCTCCTTCAGCCTTCAAAGAACTGTAATGAGTTTTTGCAGAGGGGCAGGTATTTTGAACAGCTTTCCTTCTCGTCGTTCACTGCAGAAGTGTTGCCTCTACTGAACAGCGATAGTAAGAGTGTGAGAAATATGTTCCCCTTAATTGTGTTTGGTGAAAATGGCACGGCACATCAACAGCTCGCTTCAAACTCTTCTACTAAATGCTGCCTCTGATTAGTCTCAGCTAAACGTGTCTAACTTGTCAGTGATCTCATATGAACAGCATATTTCAATTATGTAAACAAGCTTACAGGCAGAGTTTGACTGATTGACCAATTTGGCTTTGAATGTGAATTCGTTTTTTCTTCCTTTGTTTCTTCTCCAAAATCAAATGTCATTTTGCCGGGCCAGTGGCTAAAATGACTTTACTGATATAAAGTAGAAGTGATTTGTGCGCTCGTTACTTTCATGTACACTCAGACACACATGCTGTCAGCTGATTCGCTGATACATTGTGCTTTTCAATCATTCTCTCTCTCTCTCTCTCTCGCACTCTCGTTCACTCTCCCCTTTCTATCGCCCCTATCAAGAGTATCCACTCTGTCTCCATTTCTGTTACATCACAGACAGTCACATCTATTAACTTCAGTCAGACACCCACAGCAGTCTCTGACCCCCCACCCCTTTATCCAAATGTGTCTGAATACTGGCTTGTTTTCCCCTGTGTATCCGGGAAGAAAACAGAGAAGATGGCTTCTATTTTGAAGCCTGATAATAATCTGTGTCGCTATTTTAAGACCCAAGTGCCTGGGGTTGGAGGGACGGCTGATGATGAAGGTTGCTGATGTCATCGGTGTTGCCGGGCAACCAGAATATTTCCAGTTGGCAGGGTTTGGCTCACCAGGGTGAAGTGGCTGATGGGAGGCAGCGATTAGAGACGCAGGGAGGGCAGGCGGCTGGGTCTCTGTCCAGCCCCTGTAGCCCAAGCTCCAGCCCAGGGACGTGACACGCTAAAGGCTCTTTCCTTTAAAGCTCTGTCTCAGTACAAAGGTTCATTGTAACATTGGTGAACATTGGTGAAATATGTCTGGGAGCAGTACACAAGACGTCTATTCTCTGATAGGAAGAGACATTTGGTAATCATCACACAGAGATGAGGAACAGAAGCTGAACAATTAAGTACTAGACTGTGATATTACGCAAATGGGTGCATAATGAATTGCAATTAAATAAACCTCTGAGGTTGTAAATTAAAGTGCAATTAGAAACAGGATCCTACGTTTTGCAGCAAATGAGGTTTAGAAATAATTCCTTTCCTTTACAACTACGGTGTTTCTTTCTTGATCTCAATCTGACTGTAGAGTTGGAGAGTTCCTTCTCCTGTGCTCTGCACTAGAGAGGAGCCAGTCCTGTCTGTGGGTCAATGCCACCATGTGAAGAGGCTCTGTGTGGGTTCACACAGCCTCCTCTAAGCAGCCTCCTCACCGACATGAAAACCAGTAGCTTTGTGCTTGGCACTGGAGGCTCTAAAGTCCAACAGGAGAGAGTCAGGAAGTTAAGAGGAAACCTTAACTACACAGCTTAGCGCTCATTATGGATGGCGACGTGACTTCACTACATTTCCAGTGGACACAACCTCAGTATGGGACTTGAAGTTTGTTAACACGTTTCACCTCCCAACAGGGGCTAGGTTAGTGGTAGTATCTCCTCCCACGTTATGGTCATGCTACTAGGGTAACGTTCAGGTATGGTGTAATGGACACATACTCAGTCCCCTTATCTAAAGATATAAGACTTTGCAGCCAAATAGAAATACCTAATGTGTACTTTGTTTACCCTACTACCCAGATACACATTACATACACAATCTATTTTCAGATGAAAGCCCTTCCCTTCCCTCTAGCTGTTCATCTTTCCCTTTCTACTCCTCTACCTGTTCATCTGTTTCCCTTTCTACTCCTCTACCTGTTCGTCAGGTTCCCTTTCTACTCCTCTACCTGTTCGTCAGGTTCCCTTTCTACTCCTCTACCTGTTCGTCAGGTTCCCTTTCTACTCCTCTACCTGTTCGTCAGGTTCCCTTTCTACTCCTCTACCTGTTCGTCTGGTTCCCTTTCTACTCCTCTACCTGTTCGTCAGGTTCCCTTTCTACTCCTCTACCTGTTCGTCAGGTTCCCTTTCTACTCCTCTACCTGTTCGTCAGGTTCCCTTTCTACTCCTCTACCTGTTCGTCAGGTTCCCTTTCTACTCCTCTACCTGTTCGTCAGGTTCCCTTTCTACTCCTCTACCTGTTCGTCAGGTTCCCTTTCTACTCCTCTACCTGTTCATCTGCATACATACGTTTGTGCATGTCTGTCACATGCCTGTGTGATCCAGAACTGGGCAGCAGCTGTGACCTCCATGGAGATTTTCTCCTCCTCCCTCCCTCCCTCCCTCCCTCCCTCCCTCCCTCCCTCCCTCCCAGGTACAGCTACTCCAACCAGAAGGGCTTATTAACCAGCAGTGCTGTAACTCTGCCTCAGTCTGGCACCTCAGCTCACTGCTGGCTGGGAGGTTGTCAGACTGTCTGGACAGGACTCGATGGGCTCTTATTGAAGCTCTAAAACCAATATGCTAATGTTCTGTAAGAGTGGTAAGGCGTGGACCTTTCCTCGGATCCTATCTGGGACCCACCTGTCAAGCCAGGGCCTGAGAAAGTTACTCTACATTTAAGCAATAAGGCCTGAGGGGGTGTGGTATATGGCCAGTATACCACAGCTAAGGGCTGTTCTTAGGTGCCTGGATACAGCCCTTAGTCGTGGTATATTGGTCATATACCACAAACCACTGAGGTGCCTTATTGCTATTATAAACTGGTTGCCAATGTAATTAAAACAGTAAACAAGTAATTGTGCGTCATACATGACAATATACTCAAACTAATGTGTGTCAGTCAAAAGTTTGGACACTACCGATTAATCGGACGATTTTTATATAGATATTTGTAATAATGACAATTACAACAATACTGAATGAACAATGAACTTTTATTTGAACTTAATACATAAACAAAATCAATTTAGTCTCAAATAAATAATTATTTAAACCAATTTGGTTTAAATAATGCAAAAGCAGTGTTGAAGAAAGTAAAAGTGCAATATGTGTAAAAAAAGCTAACGTTTAAGTTCCTTGCTCAGAACATGAGAACATATTATTTTTTGTACCTTTATTTTACTAGGCAAGTCAGTTAAGATCAAATTTTTATTTTCAATGATGGCCTAGGAACAGTGGGTTAACTGCCTGTTCAGGGGCAGAACGACAGATTTGTACCTTGTCAGCTCGGGGATTTGAACACTCTAACCACTAGGCTACACTGCCGCTGGTGGTTCTTTTTAACATGGGTCTTCAATATTCCCAGTTAAGAAGTTTGAGGTTGTAGTTATTATAGGAATTGTGACGCGTCAACTATTTCTCTCTATACCATTTGTATTTCATATACCTTTGACTATTCTTATAGGCACTTTATTATTGCCAGCCTAATCTCGGGAGTTGATAGGCGCTGTGCTTCAAGCATTGCTAAGAGCTGCTGGCAAACGAAGTAAAGTGCTGTTTGAATGAATGCTTACGAGCCTGCTGCTGCCTACCACCGCTCAGTCAGACTGCTCTATGAAAAATCAAAACCTAGGCTTAATTATAATATAATAAACACAGAAATACGAGCCTTTGGTCATTAATATGGTCAAATCCGGAAACTATCATTCCAGGGTTTTTCTTTATACTGGTCTATTGGTTCCTACAGATCAGTAGAGAGATGAGAGGTAGGACTGTGCTGCAGGAATGTTTGCCATCTCCTCTCTGTCTCTCTTAGCTCTGCCCCAGTAGGGGTCTGCTGACCTTGGGCCTGCTGTCTGATCACGGTCATCCTCTGACATATCACCAGGACAACCCAAAGTTACCACAGCAATATTCGGTGTGTGTGTATGCTTGCTTCTGTGTGTTTGTGCTTCGGTGTGCATGCATGGTATGTGGTTGTGTAGAAGTCGATGTGAGATTACAGAGCAAGAGCAAGTCGAGGTGATTCTGGGAGAGGATTCATGAGTGTTTATATGTCAGAGATCCCAGAACAAAGATAAAGGATTTGTGTGGCTCTGTGTCTGTACAGACAGACCAGTGATGGCGCTTGGCTTTTGGACAGCACCCTGGGATGAAAGGGCACAATGCTTCCTCTCCCCTCCCCTCCCCTCCCCTTCCTCCCTCCCCCCTCCCCTTCCCTCCCCTTCCCTCCCCTTCCTTCCTCTCCCCTTCCCTCCCCTTCCCTCCCCTTCCCTCCCCTTCTCTCATCTCCCTCCCCTTCCCTCCCCTTCCCTCCTCTCCCCTCCCCTTCCCTCCCCTTCCCTCCCCTTCTCTCCTCTCCCACCCACTGCATGGCCTCAGTGTCCCTTAATTAATCACTATCAAACAGCCTCTCACCACCACAGACCCAAATGATCCGTCTGTCTGGAAAAGATTGATTTGCTTGCGTACTGATATCTGACCACTGAGATAGAGAGAGATCGAGCGAGACCCCACCTCTTTCATCCCTCGTCCATATCTAAACCTGTTTTCACACTGATTTCCTCTCAGTATCCCTCTCTCTGGTGGCCATCCGAAGCCTTGCTCAGTCGACTCTGCTCGTTTTCACCAGGCAATTTTCCCTGTCATTGGGAATATTACGATAACGTCTGGCTTCAATGTTTTGAATGTGCCATGGGGAATGTTTTTTCCTGCTTAGCGTAGCCTTGCTGTTTAAGAACACTCCAAGTATGGAGAACTAAGCAGTGCAGTGGCATATTAACAGGCCTTCATTCCACTCGCTGGAATAAAAACAGCTCTGTTTTTCAAGGCTATTGCAGTATGCAGCATGTTAAGTTATTGTCCATTGGTTAGAATGGAAATGTGCCTTCTGTCTTCCTGATACACCCAGACTAGAGGTTGGACCCGAGGACAATCAGACCTGGATCTGAACTGACCAAACCGCTCGGGTCCTAGGTCAGGTCCGGTTTATTCAAGTTCGAGTGGACCCGTGAAGACCTCTAACACAGACACGTTGAAAGGCATAAGGTTAGCAGCAGTGCAGCACCCCTCGATTGAGAGCAATTGTTGGGGGTTAAGTGCCTTGCACAAGGGCACAATGACAGGCGATGTTACAGCAGCCTTCCAATTCAGTTCCATTCCCATGTGTTGCCTGGCCCAGGGATTGAACCAGAAACCTTCCCGGCTGCTGATCTGCCTCTCTCACCTCTAGGCTACTGCTGCCCCTTACACATCAGGAAGAACTCGGGACAAAATGAAAGTATTTGAAACAAAGATCGGTTAACAATCAATTAAAAGGGCGCTGTAGAGCTACACCTTTCCCATGGAATTGGGTAGTGGTGCAGGGGGCCTTTAAAAACCCAGAGATGTTCCAGGGTGTTTTATTCTCTGTGCTCTAGTATCCACTAACAGCCCAAATGTACCTGGTTATGTAAGCAGACCATTAAGCCCTCGGCATTGTTTTCCTTCTAAGTGTTTAATCGGCGAGTGCAATTATACTGGGCCATTATATTGGTTGTCTCTGCTCATCTCTGTTCCGGCTTTAATTGCTATCTGAAATCTACGCCGCAATTACAACGACTGCAGCTAACAGCGTGAATTTAAACACAACGCTGCTGCCACAGCTCAGTGGGTTTATTGTGAAATCCTCACATGTTCCCATTTAGAGAGGTCTGTCACGGTCTACGTGTTTTGCTAGAATCTGCCGTTTCTGCACTGATCTATATGTGGGCTGAGCAGAAACACACAGCTACTCTGCACAGGTTAATTGATCTCTATCCACATATATATATATATATGTAACATGTGTAAACAGAGCTGTAAACATATGGCGGGCCTACTACACCATGTCATCTCCCTGCTTCCACACTCAAGGAGGAAGCAGAACAGTGGCTGGTTTGTTGTCATTGGTCACTGAGGTGGCTGAGGCCACTGGCTGATAGGCCTTGAATTTTGACCAGGTATGTGGGACCGGGGCAGACATATGTCAACCTTCTGCGTATCCTATTGGGGGAGACCGCCGTGTTGGTCCCTCAGTGTTGGCCGGAGGTAGAAGGGCTTTGAAGTCTACAGGGAGTGATTAACCTGATAATGATTAATGAGCCCTGAGAGGTGCAGAGCATCTCCAGTTCAGAGGGCACTGCCCTGGTGGCTAGAGGAGGAGGATTCATTTCTCTCCTTCCATTGATCTGGGATGTTATGCGACGTCTCCATCACAGTCAAACCCCCCACCCCTCCCCAAGCAAAGAATGCCTTATGATATGGATAGAAGCTTAGTCCAAAAAGGTAGCTAAGAAAGTGAAGTAGGTTAGCGTGATCTCACGTTCAGATATCTCCATGACAACAGGGTACAATGATGAGGATATAGCAAGAAGACTATTGGTTATATTCTCTTCTCCTATCCTCCATCAGAGCCTCCCCTGTTTGACATGTCACCTCTTTGATGGTTCTGCTGTATTTAGGTTGGAACCAGGGCTGTAGTGTTGATGTGTGGGCACGTGACTGGAGACAGAATAGACCGAGATATCTCAGTGGAAAGTGGAGCAGCTGTGTAGAGTGGAGGTTGGTTGTGTGAGTCAGAGAGCCCTTAGGAACTGTCACAGTTCTGGTAATGTAGGTCACAGGAAGAACAAAGGGCTCAACCACAGCTTTGATGACATGTCGGCCAATCACAAACCATTTTATTTCTAGTCATGCATGAAACTGACTTTTGTTCCACTCAAAAGTATGAATCATTTGTTCCCTTTTGCACATTCTGTACAACTTTTTATGGTTGTGTGGGAAAAAGTTGAAATTGTGACGTTACGTTGACCTTTGAGGACAACGCGCATGCGTGTGTATGCTTCTATGTGTGTGTGTGTGTGTGTGTACACACGTTTGAATGTGTTTTTTATAAAGTGCATGTGTGTTGCAGAGATTGGAGAGCAGTGTGGAAGTTGCATGAGTTGTGGCAGTAAAAATGTAAAGTCTTAATGATCTCACCCTGTATGCCCTCTGTCCTCTTTTTCTCCCTCTCTCCTTTCATCAGAGAGTGGCTCAGCCATCACGTCCTCCTGTATTGGTCTGGGAAACTCTCTGTCTCCCCCTGCTGGTCAGGCTGGCAAACCCGTTCCAGGATACAATGGTGAGAACTAACCTGTCTCTTTCATTAGAGCAGAACTATCCAGGGGTGTCATGCACCCCAAAAGTCTGAGGAGGCACAAAATACATGAGGATGGCTGGGGGGTGGTCCTGAGGGGGGCTAGGACTCCCATCCGGAAGTTGGAGAATTTAGCATTTTTCTAACACCTGAAACAGCTTCTTCCTGCAATCTAGCCATAATCGCTATGCTTAATTTTATGTAAACAATGTTTATTTTTCTGCATATCTAAGCAGAAAAACCTCTTGAGATGTCTGTATCCTCCTGACTGGTGGTTCTTTTTTAAATAAACTAAATATGCTTCTCTGCTAAAATCCGGGTAAATGATTGAAAGGAATGTGAATCTTATTCAGTAAATTAATAATTGCTTGCTTTTCTAAAGTCTACCAACCTTGCCAGCAGGCATGCAGCTAAGGTACACTATATATACAAAAGTATGCGGACACCACTTCAAATTAGTGGATTCAGCTATTTCAGCCACACTCGTTGCTGCCAAGTGTATAAAATCGAGCACACAGCCGTGCAATCTCCACAGACCTTGGCAGTAGAATGGCCTTACCTGTGCCATTTCTTTCTCCCCAATTTTGTGATATCCAATTGTGATCCAATTACGATGTTGTCTCATCGCTGCAACTCCCCAACGGGCTCGGGAGAGGCGAAGGTCGAGTAATGCGTTCTCCGAAACATGACCCGCCAAACCGTGTTTCTTAACACCCGCTCGCTTAACCCGGAAGCCAGCCGCACCAATGTGTCGGAGGAAACACCGTTCAACTGACGACCGAAGTCAGCCTGCAGGCGCCGGGCCCGTCACGAGTCGCTAGAGCGCGATGAGCCAAGTAAAGACCCCCAGCCAAACCCTCCCCTAACCCAGACAACACTGGGCCAATTGTGCACCACCCTATGGAACTCCCGGTCACGGCCAGTTGTGACACAGCCTTGTGTCGAACCCGGGTCTGTAGTGACGCCTCAAGCACTGCAATGCAGTGTCTTAGACCGCTGCACCACTCAGGAGGCCTGAGCTCAGTGACTTTCAACATGGCATGCCACCTTTCCAACAAGTCAGTTCGTTAAGTTTCTGCCCTGCTAGAGCTGCCCCGGGCAACTGTAAGTTCTGTTATTGTGAAGTGGAAACGTCTAGGAGCAACAATGTCTCAGCCCTGAAGTAGTAGGCCACACAAGCTGACAGAACGGGACCGCCAAGTGCTGAGGCGCATAGAACATAAAACTTATCGGTACTCGTATGCAACACTCACTACTGAGTTCCAAACTGCCTCTGGAAGCAACGTCAGCACAATAACTGTTTGTTGGGAGATTCATGAAATGGGTTTCCATGGCCAAGCAGCCGCACACAAGCCTAAGATCACCATGCGCAATGCCAAGCGTCGAGCTTAAGTGGTGTAAAGCTCGCCGCCATTGGACTCTTGAGCAGTGGACACACATTCTCTGGAGTGATGAATCGCGCTTGGCGGATGCCAGGAGAAATCTACCTGCCCGAATGCATAGTGCAAACGGTCAAGTTTGGTGGAGAAGGAATAATGGTCTGGGGCAGTTTTTCATGGTTTGGGCTAGGCCCCTTTGTTCCAGTGAAGGGAAATCTTAACGCTGCAGCATACAATGACATTCTAGACAATTCTGTGCTTCCAACTTTATGGCAACAGTTTGGGGGAAGGCCCTCTCCTGTTTCAGCATAACAATGCCTCCGTGCACAAAGCGAGGTCCATACAGAAATGGTTTGTCGAGATTGGTGTGAAAGAACTTGACTGGCCTGCACAGAGCCCTGACCTCAACCCCATCAAACACCTTTGGGATGAATTGAAACGCTGACTGCGAGCCAGGCCTAATCGCCCAACATCAGTGCCCGACCTCACTAATGCTATTGTGGCTGAATGGAAGCAAGTCTAGTGGAAAGCCTTCCCAGAAGAGTGGAGGCTGTTATAGCATATTAATGCCCATGATTTTGGAATGAGATGTTCGATGAGCAGATGTCCACATACTTGGTGTAGTGTAGATAGCTAGTTTGTCTAACTTGATTGATAGCCTGAAATGGCTTCTTAGGTTCCCAATCTCCCAACTAGCTCCTATCTGGGCTGGCTAAAGCCAACTTCATAACATTTCTAGGTGGCTAGTATTCCAGAGAAACATCAACAACAAAACTTTTACAAAAACAAAATATGTATTTTTTTTAAACTGGACAAATATGAGGGGGCACGTGCCCCCTATGGGCATGACGCCTCTGGAACTATCCCAAATGTTCTGAAATGTCAATTTACCTGACCAGTATGCAGAGAGAGACACTGCTTTTTAGGCTCTGCAACTGTAATCGTTACATGTAGTTGTCAAATACAAAAAGGTATCCATGTCACACTGTAATTGTTTTAATATGGGAATGTTTGAGAGGAGTCCAGGCATATTGGCTTGGGGAAAGAGAAAACACACACCATCACTACAATGGTTGAACTTTAGAGAAACCTACATTTTGACATCCCACATTGCCCACTGCTGAAATACAAGCCTTAGAAATGAGATTTCTATGCACCTCTCTCTTCTCTAGTCACAGTGATCGACGATGATATGCAGGAGGTGACGCCAAGGACCCTGGGAAATATTGTGGTGAGGTAAGCTAGCCGCATAGTCATGGCCACACCTCTGTGAGCAGCTAAGTCATTCTATTACACTGCCTCTGTCACCTGGGGTAGCAAACCTTTCTGTCTCTGCATCAGGGATAAACACACACATACACACTGTCACGTTTAGAAACTTGAGCACAGTAAAATAAGTCCTGTTTTATATCTGTTCAAATAGGAGCTACACTCAGTTACATACAGCACCACCGTCTCCATACAGATAGGTCTCCACTCTAGTAGCTCCCTCAGAAGGACCTGAGAGAGAACGAGAGAGAGAAGTGTGTGTGTGTGTGTGTGTGTGTGTGTGTGTGTGTGTGTGTGTGTGTTGGGAGCTGATTGTGTGAGCCGGGTCACGGCGAGGGCACATCAGTCCTTCCTCCCCATTGTACTCTTATCTGTGAGCCTGTTACCTGGAAATCACTCCCATCTTCCATTCGCCACCTCATTGTTATCGCTGCCACTGTTTCTGCACAAGGTGGATTACAATGGATTCAGCCCAAGCTGCTATGGAGCTTTTCATCAGAGAACAAATAGCCGCAACTCTTATAACCAACCCTCTTCTCTGTTTAAGAACTAACACCTTTAGCTCTGAGGTGAATTGATAATGCAGAATCTCTCTTCCACAGTCAAGATGGGAGGCATCAAAAGTATTTTCTTATTGTGCATTGTGTAAATGAACCTTAGGCATTGTTATTGCCTTTGGGTGCATTCAAAAAAATCATTAGGATATAAATGCAGGCGGTTGAACCATGGAACATTATTAGGTCTTGGTTTGTTCATTTCCTCTCTGGGCTAGAGCAATACCAGGGGTGCCCTAGATCTGGCTGCAGTCAAAGACAGACAGGGAACGCTTCTATACTCTCACCAACAGTACAGACCTTGTTTTCTTCTTGATGCAACTACAGTACACAAACATGCTGCTTTGTAAACAGGTGTGATGCGGACAGGGCTTGAACTTGGATGACCCTCTCAAGAACATTTGGGGGGATTGAGAGTGACCCTGGGTAAACAAAGGCTCATATACTCAGTCACCCTATACCTGTGTGTGTGTGTGTGTGTGTGTGTGTGTGTGTGTGTGTGTGTGTGTGTGTGTGTGTGTGTGTGTGTGTGTGTGTGTGTGTGTGTGTGTGTGTGTGTGTGTGTGTGTGTTCACACACAGGGTCAGGTCAGGCCCAGCAGACACTGGGCACCATGTCTGAACCCACTAAGGTGCAGTGTAATAGTATCCACTACCTCAGCCCCCCAACTCTTTAATACACCTAATAGACTGACAGGCTTATCTTTCTAATTTCGACACTTGCTAAACCCAAAGTATTATACAGGTTTAGATATCCTAGAGTATCTTATCTCCCCATAGAAAAACAGTGCCTCGGACATCTTGATGCCGGGTGGGGGTTTATTGTGATCATGGGTAAGAGAAGACAACCCAAGACCTCCTCTGACATTAAGATTTAGAAAGGAACTGTTGTTTTGTAGCATTTGATTATTAGCTAAAGTTGTTGTTGGATGTTATTTGTAGCATCACAGAGTATGGCTCTTTCTTCCCTCTGTGCCACTGTAACAGTCCTCACCGTGATTGGCCTGGGGATCCAGCTGTCCCACGGTGTCACCTCACTCACTCACTACTGCTGCTGTCACTAGTCTCTCTCTCTCTCACCCACACACACACACCCTCTGTCTCTCCTCTCCTCCAGACTTCCACTGCCACCAGGGGCAGCTTTATCTCTGTGGCAGAACCAGGAGCTTTTCAAGGAGCTCTACTTCACCAAGTTCCCTGTAGGTGATCTCACCTTAGACTTTATTCATGTTTTAGCATCAGCTAATAATTCACCACGTTACTGTGGTAGGTGTGTGTGTGTTCACTGCTTTGGATTTGTCACATGCTTACCAATATGCATAATGACTTTGGATTATAGATTTAAACTTTAATAACCATATAAATACACGGGACAGGTACGTGGAGGATTTTTGTTGCTGGCCAGTAATGCCATCTAGTGGTTCAAATGTACTGTATGATTATACACTGTGTGTACAAAACAGTACAAAACACCTGCTCTTTCCATGACATAGACTCACCAGGTGAATCCAGGTGAAAGCTATGATCCCTGATTGATGTCACTTGTTAAAATCCACTTCAATCAGTGTAGATGAAGGGGAGGATACAGGTTAAAGAATAATTAGAGACAATTAAGACATGGATTGTGTATGTGTACCATTCAGAGGGTGAATGGGCAAGACAAAAGATTTAAGTGCCTTTGAATGGGGTATGGTAGTAGGTGCCAGGCGCACTAGTTTGAGTGTGTCAAGAACTGCAACGCTGCTGGATTTTTCACGCTCAACAGTTTCCCATTTGAATCAAGAATGGTCCACCACCCAAAGGACATCCAGCAAACTTGACACAACAGTGGGAAGCATTGGAGTCAACATGGGCCAGGATCCCTGTGGAACGCTTTCGACACCTTGTAGAATCCATGGCCCAATGAATTTAGGCTGTTCTGTGGGAAACTCAATGTTAGGAAGGTGTTCCCAATGTTTTGTACACTCAGTGTAGTTAACAGAACAAAAACACCCAAAAGTGATCTACACTAGAGTGGTGATTTTATCTGAATGTCAGTCATTACCTGCTGTTTTACCTTAGGGTTTCTATGACACCATGGACGCAGGCTATGTGGATGAGGAGGGTTTCCTGTACATCATGTCTCGCTCTGATGATGTCATCAATGTGGCGGGCCACAGGCTCTCGGCAGGGGCACTGGAAGAGGTATGAGCGGAGAGACTAATAGGTCCAGATTGCATGGATATGAATCTACCTGTTAACTACTTAGGGAGCCGTGGGGCGCTAGTGTTGCATAGTCATCAAAAGCTCTGATTCTTGGCAATATCACAGCGTTGTCAGATTTCAAAAAGGCTTTACGGCGAAAGCACAACATTTGATTGTTTGAGGATAGCCCCTCTCATATTTGATGCATTAGCATAAATCCATAACCAACGCGTGTCTCACAAAACGCATAAAATCGCTAATATAAAATCGCTTACCTTTGATGAACTTCTGCTGGGGGCTTCCCAAGTGTCCATCGAAGACAATCCATGCTTCTTTTGTTAGAAAAAGTCATTTATTATATCCATAAATCTCTGTTTGGTTGGCGCGTTATGTTAATAAAATCCACCGTTGAGTCGCCCATAGAACCATGAAGAGAACGCGTTCAAATTATACCTATCATATTTCTCCAAACAAATCAACAATAATTTTTTAATTTTCCTTAGGTATCATTTTATGTATAATTACTATAAGAAACAATAAGAGTGTTTCCTACCCAATAGTACTAATTATGTGCATATCCTATTTTCTGGGCCTGAATGGCAGGCATTTTACTTTGGGCACGCCAAAGTCAAAGTCACCATTATTAGTCAGTTGTACATCCAAATGCCTTCAACCGAAATGTGTCTTCCGCATTTAACCCAACCCCTCTGAATCAGAGAGGTGCGGGGCTGCCTTAATCGACATCCACGCCTTCGGCGCCCGGGAACAGTGGGTTAACTGCCTTGTTCAGGGGCAGAACGACAGATTTTTTTCCTTGTCAGCTCGGGGATTCGAGACTCTCCAAAACCGTCTCCTCGGCAGCCGCTCCCTAAGAAGTAAAGTGTGTCAGTGTCAGCCACACGGTGGAGACCCATAGCTAATGACTGGAGTCGAAATGTCATTAGGAAAACGGTTTCTCCATGTAACATGACCAGAAATGTATTGTAACATGTAAACATCAGACGGTTGCCATGGTTACTCCATGGCTCCATTTTCAGTCTGACCAAAGTCCCCCTTAAAAGAACTCAGTCTCTACAAGCCAGAATGTTGAATGAAATGCTATTTCCAGTTACTTTACAGGTTGTACATGCTGTTGGTCCTTTTGGAGGTGGAGACAGGGTATCCACAGGAAAGTGTTGTTTACCCGGCGCCTTTAGGGTCTGTCGCGTGTATTTTCAATCTCATTTCCTCACAATCAGCTGAAGATGTTTGCCATTTGGTCTGTGGTTCGGTTAGGATCTGCCATATTGTGCAAGTGTTTGTCACGTGTGAATTGTATCAGTATTGATAATAAAAACCAGAAGTACAAACCGATATACAGACCAGAAGTACAAACCGATATACAGACCAGAAGTACAAACCGATATAGAGACCAGAAGTACAAACTGATATACAGACCAGAAGTACACACCGATATACAGACCAGAAGTACAAATCGAAATACAGACCAGAAGTACAAACCGATATACAGACCAGAAGTACAAACCGATATACAGACCAGAAGTACACACCGATATACAGACCAGAAGTACAAATCGAAATACAGACCAGAAGTACAAACCGATATACAGACCAGAAGTACAAACCGATATACAGACCAGAAGTACAAACCGATATACAGACCAGAAGTACAAACTGATATACAGACCAGTGTACTGAAGGTCGGGTTGGTAACACTTCCCTGTCACAGGAGGTTGGTGGCACCGTAATTGGGGAGGATGGGCTCGTGGTAATGGCTGGAGCGGAATTTGTGGAATGGTATCAAATACAACAAACATGGTTTCCATGTGTTTGATGGCATTCCATTCACTCCGTTCCAGACGTTATAGTGAGCCGTCCTCCCCTCGGCAGCCTCCACAGTTCCCTGTGGATATGTTGTATCAGATTACCTCCGACATAGGGACAAAACCGGCGAACAACAGGTAAAATAAGTTAAAATGAAGGTTGTTCAACATTCTGACTTGTAATGGGACTGTTCAGGAATGCTGAGCCTACAAATGTGTAAGTATTTCACTCTCAGATTCTAAAAGAGGCTATGTGTGTTCCAGTCTGTCCTGCTGCACCCCGGGGTGGTGGACTGTGCTGTGGTGGGTCTGGAGGACTCCCTGAAGGGTCACGTCCCCCTGGCTCTGTGTGTTCTCAGAAACGGTAAGAGACACAGTGACCCAGAGAGATACAGGATAAAGGTCCATTTAATAGAGAAATTTGGTGATCCAACATTCCTGTGACTGTGGGGTTATAGAAAGTCAAACATCTGTGTATGTGGATCTGTCTCAGACCTAAAGAAGAGCCAGGGAGACGTGGTGAAGGAGATAGTGAGCCTGGTCAGAGAGACCATCGGGCCCGTGGCTGCTTTCAGGAAGGTGCTGATTGTCAGAGGTCTCCCCAAGACCCGCTCTGGGAAGATCCCCCGCTCCTCCCTGGCTAACCTGGTCAACGGGAAGCCATACACGGTAACTCACCACACATTCACCCACCATGTCAATACTGTACTTGGATTGAAGCCAACAACAATTATTTGTAGCATATTAGAATCTGAGCCAGTCAGGCATACTTTGAGGAATGGCTGCATATAAATCAATAAAAACAGCTGCCAATTATCTGGCGAGCCGGTGTTGGATCAATTGAATTCATACCGACAAATTGAGTAAAAGTTTGAGGATTATATGAAAGATGAGTCACTCATGTTGTAATAAGATTTAAACAGAAATGGAAAGAAGATATTGCTACTACTAGTAGTATGGAAGACTGTGTCTATCTCCACAGATATCCCCTACCATTGAGGACCCAGATGTGTACAAGGACATTGAGAAGATGGTGAAACAGGAGCTGAGATCCGCTGGACAGTGACTCTCTAACCTCTTGCTCTAACCCTCCACCTGGGCTGCAGACAGTGCAGAGTCTACCATGAAGGGTGGACTAGAACTGTTCCTCTGACTAGACAGAAAACAGGCAGGTCGCAAGAGCTGTATGTACTTTAGCCAACTCCTCTGACTTTCGTTGGCGTGACAACGAACATGGCACAACAGGAGTTGTCTATAGCACAAGCAGATTTGCAAACCGGTCACAGTGTATCTTCACTATTCAACTGAAGACACTCCCAATTGTAGACTTAACAGTAATGCCGTCTAACATTACCCAAAGGGAACAGTCATTCTGAGAGATGGGTGTCACTGCCTCTGTGTGGGGGTGACATTGAATAGCCAGGACAAGAAATGACATGAAATAACTTGGTGGTATGTACTGTAGACCTTGAACAGTGGTTATATTGTGAAAATGTGCAGTATATTTACTACTGTGAAATAAAATGTGAAAAAACTTGCTATAGTTACAGTATACTTTCAATTCTCTGAGTAAGGCCTAGAATTTGATCATATCAAGTGTTAACCGGCGGCAGCCGACACCCGGCATAACTGTTTTGGTGGTGTCTGATGTGTAACTGCGTTGGAGCTGTCAGATTGGTGAGAAGCTGCTCTTGATCATTGTCACAAAGCCACACCCCTCCCACTGGTGTTAGAAGTTCAGAACGAGAAAGTAGGCTCTATAGAAATAATGACGCTCAAAAATAAAATAATGAGGATTTCTATCAACCTAATCAAGGTGTAGATTACATCTCACATTCCAGTGTTCCAACTTGTAAACAAGGCTGCATGGGATTTCTCGTAATGCGACTTCGTGCAGCCAATGGCAATGGCCACTTTAGGTATAACGCCAGGAGACGCTTGTGCATTTTACAGCTCTAACTCAGTTTCACCTCCGACTCCACCAAAACAACTGCTATGCAGTTTAAAGCCTGTTTGTCATATCCTCATGGTGTTAGCAGTAATGGTTACCAATATCAAAGATAGACAAAAACTGCCTCTCCAATAGAAATTCCAGATCACACTTTGTAGCCGATCTCATCTGGTTTAATGGTTGTGTCGCGCCGAACTGCGCATGTGCAGGCGTCAAATCAAAGGCAGTAGAGGTCTTCAAGAAATGGACCTGGGGCTTTCCCACCTGGACCTGATATGCATAAATAATTTTAGAAATTATAGAGACCGTTACAAACGGACCCGAGGACAACTAGATCCGTTGCATATAGACCTGGTCGGATCCAGACCCGATCCGAGTGAAGGAAGCAGCAGAAGTAATTTTTTTAAGCTACTTTATTAACACGAGCTGATGAAGTGCAAGAGGAGGAAGAGAGAGAGGTGCCGCTCTAGCATGCGGGGGAGGGGCTGTAATGTGAGCGAGTGACATTGGGAGGAGGGAGGGAGAGACTATACAAATTGATGGAAAGTGGTATTGGGGGAAAAACATACAACACAAAATCCATGTACACAAACAAGTGTGTGGTTAAAATAGGCAAAAAACACATTTCTTCCCACAGGGCCGTGGGGTGAGACAGGGATGTAGCTTAAGCCCCACCCTCTTCAACATATATATCAACGAATTGGCGAGGGCACTAGAACAGTCTGCAGCACCCGGCCTCACCCTACTAGAATCTGAAGTCAAATGTCTACTGTTTGCTGATGATCTGGTGCTTCCGTCCCCAACCAAGGAGGGCCTACAGCAGCACCTAGATCTTCTGCCAGACCTGGGCCCTGACAGTAAATCTCAGTAAGACCCAAATAATGGTGTTCCAAAAAAGGTCCAGTCGCCAGGACCACAAATACAAATTCCATCTAGACACCGTTGCCCTAGAGCACACAAAGAACTTTACATACCTTGGCCCAAACATCAGTGCCACAGGTAACTTCCACAAAGCTCTGAACGATCTGAGAGACAAGGCAAGAAGGGCATTCTATGCCATCAAAAGGAACATAAAATTCGACATACCAATTAGGATCTGGCTAAAAATACTTAAATCAGTTATAGAACCCATTGCCCTTTATGGTTGTGAGGTCTGGGGTCCGCTCACCAACCAAGAATTCACAAAATGGGACAAACACCAAATTGAGACTGCATGCAGAATTCTGCAAAAATATCCTCAGTGTACAACGTAAAACACCAAATAATGCATGCAGAGCAGAATTAGGCCAAAACCCGCTAATTATTATAATCCAGAAAAGAGACGTTAATTTCTACAACCACCTAAAAGGAAGCGATTCCCAAACCTTCCATAACAAAGCCATCACCTACAGAGAGATGAACCTGGAGAAGAGTCCCCTAAGCAAGCTGGTCCTGGGGCTCTATTCACAAACAGACCCCACAGAGCCCCAGGACAGCAACCCAATTAGACCCAACCAAATCATGAGAAAACAAAAAGATAATTACTTGTCACATTGGAAAGAATTAACAAAAAAACAGAGCAAACTAGAATGCTATTTGACCCTAAACCGAGAGTACACAGTGGCAGAATACCTGACCACTGTGACTGACCCAAACTTAATGAAAGCTTTGACTATGTACAGACTCAGTGAGCATAGCCTTGCTATTGAGAAAGGCCACCGTAGGCAGACCTGGCTCTCAAGAGAAGACAGGCTATGTGCACACTGCCCACAAAATGAGGAGGAAACTGAGCTGCACTTCCTAACCTCCTGCCAAATGTATGACCATATTAGAGACACACCACATTGTGCCATCACAGCAGCAAGATTTGTGACCTGTTGCCACAAGAAAAGGGCAACCAGTGAAGAACAAACACCATTGTAAATACAACGCATATTTATGTTTATTTATTTTCCATTTTGTACTTTAACCATTTGCACATCGTTACAACACTATATATTCATAATAAGATATTTATAATGTCTTTATTCTTTTGGAACTTCTGTGAGTGTAATGTTTACTGTTCATCTTTATAGTTTATTTCACTTGTGTATATTATCTACTTCACTTGCTTTGGCGATGTTAACATGTGTTTCCCATGCCAATAAAGCCCCTTGAATTGAATTGACTAGAGACAGCAACCAACCAACCAGCCCGCTCTATAATAGACTAATAGCTGCCACAGCTAGGTTATTGATCATTAAATATAATGACGTAGTAGCTACATGTCTTGGACTGCATCCTGCCTACCTGTTGGCTCTTGGTCGTTGTAGCCTACCTTTCTCCTTTAACTTTTAATTCCATCTTCCAATGATTTAGATATATCTTAACTTTTGCCACACGCGGAATGAGGCTCTGAGTGTAGCCTATTGCCACTTTGATGACAACAAGCGCCACTCTCGTGCAAAGCAAGAGCAGCAGCATACATCATATCATTTATTGCTCTCTCTACTGCAGCAGTCGTGTTCAGATATGTTATACAGTTTCTTGCTCTCTACTGCACCAGTAGTGTTCGGATCTGTACAGGCGCTTCTGGACAAGTCAGGTAAAATTACACATACCCTTGACAATCATATCAGATCCGACCCAGACACGTGACATTATTTTGAATTCTGGAACCTGACACTCAGGTCCCGGATGGGGTCTCGATACTGTGAATCGGGTACGGGTGGATCCGTGGACCTCTAAAAGGCAGTCCTTCGATATAAAGTTGTTTTTGATGAAAATGAAAACGTGTTAGTTTGTCACTTTCATGAGGTTGTAATAACGACAGTTTCAGCTATAAGACATTGTCTCGAATCTAGGTTTTGCTTTTAAATTTCGAGAAAATTAATAACTAAGGACGCATTTTTCAGTTCTCCCATTGACTTCTCAAACCCCGGTCTGGTCTGCCGAGTTTGTTTCGCAGGCATTCCCAGAAAACTCACGATGTTACGCCTCTGGGTTTAGAAACTCTGTGCCAATATTGTTCAAATAGCCTTCATGCATTGTGTTCATTATTTCTAGAAGTGACATCCCCATTGGCAAAAACACGTTTAAGGGTGGGTCAAACAGAATCTCAGTTGAAAGTGATTTTAAAGGTCCAATGCAGCCTTTTTAAAATGTCTGGGTAAAAGTTAAGTACCCTACTGTGATTCTTCTCAATTAAAATGGTCAAAAAGAAACAAAAATACCTTCTTAGCAAAGACTGTCTGGGAGTGGTCTGAGTGAGGGGCCTAACTGGACAGGCCTAATAGGAGGAATATATTTATGTAACCTGAAAACTTGGTTATTGGCAGAGAGGTTTGAAACTCTCTTTATTGGTCATTTAAGGCCCAGTGCAGTCAAAAAATGTGATTTATCTGTGTTTTATATTTCCACACTATGAGGTTGAAATAATAATATTGTGAAAATGATAATGCCCTTTTAGTGTAAGAGCTGTTTGAAAAGACTGCCTGAAATGTCCTCCTGTTTTGGTGGGATGGAGTTTTGGCCTGCCAGGCAGTAAATAAGTTTATAGATCAATAAGAAAGTTCCAAACCTCTCTGCCAATAACAACAGTTTCCCATTCTCACTAAGACCACTCCCAGACAGTCCTAGCAAAACTCTTGCTTGAGAAAAAGCTTTTTGCTAAGGTATTTTTGTTTCTTTTTTATTGAAAACAATGACAGTAAGGTACTTAATTGTTAACCAGAAATTATTTGATATTGAGATTTTTTTTAAACGCTGCATTTGACCTGGAAGCAATTTTGGTCCAGGAAAACATCTGAGCCCTGGGTGTATCCGGGAATGTTAAACACTGAACATTGTAGTTAGAAATAGACTGAATAGAGCTGACACGATTCCCTATTTCATCTGATAGAAATGTATTGTGTAGAACAAAAATTGTCTATCTGAACATTCTGTTACGTTATGTCCTCCTGAACAGGCCCCTGCAGTTGCTGGAAGGGTCTCCCACCTCAGAACTTCGCTTCAGTTTGGGTTCAATCCTCCTGCTGCCAACATTTTAACACTATTAATGAAGCTTACTTTATACCTACTGACAGACTTCAACAAACTCCAACCGTACAAATCCAAATCCCTTCATATTACTATGATAATGTAACCATTTAGCAGTCAACGGAATATCGCTCAAAGCACTAATGATGCCAGAACTGAGCTCTGGAGTGGATATTCTGGTGTTCCACATCCTGCATCTATCATCCAATCTACCTTGTTGATACATTGATATGTTAATAATGTGTGTTTTGATGTGTGTTTTGTCATATATATATTTTTTTATATCCCAGCCCCCGTCCCCGGTTGTAAATAAGAATTTGTTCTTAACGGACTTGCCTAGTTAAATAAAAAAAATTTTCATGTTTAGTTTATATCTTATAGTTTAATGTGATGAATTAACTCTTTATACTAGAGCTCTGAAGTGAAGCAATGAGTGAAAAATAGTCATTTCAACAGCTACTTACTTTACTGACAGTATTTATTTTATTGGCAATGAAAATTAGTTTGATCACCACTTAGTTTTGACCAAAATACAATTAGTAATGAATAAAAAATGGACACAAAATAAAATGATTCTTTGTTTGTGCAAATCGAGGATGTAAAAGTCAACAAAAAAGTCAAACTTGATGGAGTACTCCAGCAGAAATAACTCCAAGACAGGTAGGAGGGCTGTACAATAGTTTCCCTGGCAACTCAGACAAAAACAAAGAGTTAACAGTTACACCAATGTCACAGCAAGCAACAGGTTTGTCATTAAAATTCACCTCACTTCGACATGTTCATATACAGTCTACGCACACTGAGTTAAGGAGTCTGTCTTTGTTATTTCTCAGCGATGCTGAGTCGGACCCCACGGCAACATGAAAAAAAGTCCAGCTTGAGTTTCTTCATGTATGGGTTTATGGTCAAGGTACTGTAGGTGAGGGAGATCATCTGATGGAGAGTGTTCCTGCTGTTAGTTGATCTCGGAGCTGAGTAGCTTCAGAGTGGAGTCTATCTTTTACTCTGTGGCTGTAGTCCACCGTTTCTGCGGTTGTATCAAAGTGCTTGTCACATCATCAGTAGACGTCCCAGTGCGTTTCTGTGTCCTCCTCCCAGAGTGCTTTGCTATGAGATGGGCTCCGTCATGATTGTGAGGTGAGGGGCTGTGGCTGGCGGATGGTGACTCAGATACTGTACACGCCACTAGAGGGCAGGCTTTACCAGCTGGGGGGGGGGTCACGTGTCGACCACATGGACAGTCTCTCCAAGGTGAAAACACACAGTTTATCTGCACAATGGAAAATAACTATGTACAAAATGGTCTCTCAGGGAATGATGGAGAAATGTTCAAAGAGCAGCATATTTTAACCAAGGTCATGGACTTGAAATGGGAAGGGGGGCTTTATTTGCACAAACTCTGAATATCTTTTCTTTTTTGTAATATAGATGTGTATATATTTATATATATATATATATTAAAAAAACCTCATATTTATATTCATTTACAGATAACCTACACATCTCCTGGTAGAAGAAATACACAGTACATTATGCTTCAACAAGTTATTGTAGATGTAAAAGGTAGAAACGGTGACAACAGGACAGACTGAAGGAAAGTAGCACCGGCAGCTGCTGCCCAGGTTTCAGGGGGCCTTGACTTGTAAGTGCAGAGGGGGGCGGCTTGGCAGGAGGCACCCCTAGCTGCCCCCCCTTTTGGGTGGGTAGGGGGGTGCTTCTTGGCAGTGCGTCTCGTCAGAATGTTTGTTCCAGGCAGTATGACCCGTCCAGCAGCTCCAAGGTACAGTAAGACCTTCTCTACATACAGTATCTGGACCTGAAAGAGAGGAGGTACGGTTTATTTACACCGTGAAGCTTTATCCACAATGACAGTGCAGTTGTCATAAACATGGATTTTATCATGTGGGAATTATTGTTGACATTACTAATTGTGTAACATGATCTAATTTGAGACAGATTCATGAAGCTGCCATATGTCTCTCTACCTTGGCATTCAGGGTTATTCATGTATTTATAAGGGATCCCAATTAGTTCCTGCCAAGGCAGCAGCTACTCTTCATGGGGTCCAAACACATTAAGGCACTTACATCACACATAAAACTAAATATAAAACAGTACATCATATATCAGGATGACACAGCTACATACTGTATCTACAATACAGAATGCATAATACCGCCATACTACCTGTGTGTGTCTCTTCACACTCCCCGCTGTTCCATAAGGTGTATTTTATTTTTTTTTAAATCTAATTCTACTGCTTGCATCAGTTACCTGATGTGGAATAAAGTTCCATGTGTACTGTGGCTGTAGTTGTCTGTGCTGGACAGAGATTAAAGGAGGGACAACAGAGTGAGGCCGCCTCATGCTGTGGCCTTTGACTCCTATCATCTGATCATGAATGCCTGCATTAGAGCAGGGACTCTGCTCTCCAAGCAAACATGGTTATCTGTAAAGACAAGTTACCCTCTCACCCCGTTCCAATTTCTCACAGTCATTTGCTGTCCCTGAGCAGAACGACAGATGTAAGAGAGAGGGAGAGTTTGTGTGTGAGCATGTGTGCATGTGCAACGGATAGCTTGTACGGGGATAATGTGTGTGACTTACAGCTTACAGTCTCTCTTCTCCTCCCTCAGCAGGAGTAGGTCCTCACTGTAGAGCTGTCCAGACGCTGCACTGCTAAGGGGCCAACTGGAGGGGGAGACAGAGACCCATCAGTTAGTCACTTAGCTTCAACACCCAGAGTGGGCCCAGGGTCAGTAGATAATGCTATCCAACTTACTTTATGCCCATTACAACTGACACAGGATCAGCTCCCATTGTCCACTGTGAGAGGGACAAACAAATGAGAGAGACAAACAAAACTGACTCTAAACCAGTTGATAAGGGCTAGGAGTACAGTAGACCATACTGTGGATACAACACACTGCACACACACGCACCACACATGGGGACGAGGTTAGTCAAAATGTCAGCTAGCAAAGCCAAGGCACATTGCACCGCACACTCAGAGGAGGAGTGCACGTGGCCATTTTGAGTGAATCACACCTCGTACAGGAACAAGTCTGTTAATGCCATCACCACCACAGACCAGGGACCACAGATAGAGGCAGATACAGGAAGGCAGCTCGATTACACTGGGGACAGAGTGTTAGAGAAGAACTCTGGTCAAAACCTGCAATCGGATGTCAGCGATAGACTTACTTGTATCAGAAGTTGCGTCCAAAATTCCGGAGTGAGTTCCGGCATAATGCAGCCTGCTGTACTACAGTCCAGCTATAACTCACTGGGCCACAATCACAGACGCAAGTTTCAATACATCTCTCATCCCCTTGAAAACGTGAAGATTTTGACCAGCGTCCTCTTTTAACAACAGGGCGAGGAGCGACACAACCCGGCAACTGTACAACATCCATCTTATCCATCATAAATCTTTATGATTCTTTTATGTAAACCTCCTTTTACAGGGCAACTAAAATAGTTTAACTTCCATAGCTCAACTAACATAGAACTAACATAGCTCAACTAACATATCTATAGGGGATTCATTGCTTTAACTTCAAGGGTGCAGCAGCAGAGGCTGCAACTACCAACTACTGTACTAATAACAGTAACCTGAGTAACAATTACATGACACACAATATGTCTACTATAACAAACTGACAACCTTGACAAACAAATGGCCACTCTTGTAGTTGGCATCAGGGGCAGAACGAAACAGAGGAACAGAGCAGTACAGGTATCGAGAGAAGACAGTTGGAGAAGAGAGGAGGTACGGTAGGGTGGACAGCAGGAACCAGGGAGTTTTGGGGGCGTAAAGGCACACAGGCCAACAGCAGGCCACATGGTATAGCTCCAGTATATCTGACCTTGAAACCAGTCCAAATACATGTCGTCAGGACTGTCATCCAGCGCCTCATAGAGCACTGCACACAGAGCAGCAGTCCCAGAGCAGAGAAAATAGAGGTATAGTCAGCAACATGCTCCATCCATACACCGATAGACGAGAGAGAGAGCGATGGGGAGAAAGAGCTCCAAGTAAAGAGAGGGGCAAGAGGACCCCCCCCCCCAAACTCTAACACAGAAATGCATCCAGGTACAATCTTAATCAAATAGATTTTGTGGCAGCTAGCCATTTTTTATAAGTGTTTGATGAGTGAAATTTTTCAATTTTTAGCAATTCACATTCATCCATGCTAAGTGCCCTAAACTGGAGGCTCTAGTTTAATTGTTAGGTCTACTTTGGGGGGTCTTGGCCATGCAGGGGGTCTGTGGGGGAGCTCACCTTCGGGGGGTAGCCTACGGGAGTGTGAGCCGGTGGTGACGCGGAAGCCAGCGGGGAGGGTCTCTGCCGAGCCGGGCATCATACTGATCCCGTGGACGTCCCGCGGGGGGAACTGCCTCCTCCACGATGGCCCCCCGGAGGTCATTATCTTCATACTGCCGGACAGACACACAGACAGAGACAGGGACAGGTTTGGGATTGAGTTTAGAGATGGCGGCCATTATCTTATCACCAAATAAACTGGTCTGAGAACAGCTTGTGTCTGCATATACAGTAGTGTTCATAGTAGCTAACAAAAAGTACTAATTTCCCAAGGCCTTATGTTCATATCTCAAACCAACTCTAAGACAATATGAGAGACAAATGAGTGATGGGTGGATCGGGTGGGAAGTGGAAACTGAGGACAGGACTGAGGTGCAGTGAGATGGTGGAACACAGAGTAATGATTGACAACAAACCCAGGTGTGTGTGTCTGTCTGCCACGGCCCATCACCCATGGTAACAGCGGGGCTAGCTGTCCGGGTGACAGGAGTCACTCACCTCGTCCAGTCGTCTCTCAGTGCCCAGGGCTAGCAGGTTATTATATTCCCTCTCCAGAATCTGACGTGCCTGGGGAGAGAAAGGGTAAATAGGTCTTATTAGGTACATTTGAAATTGAAGTTTTAGGTCTCTTTATTTGAGGCTCAAGACGCTTTCAGTCATTTTGATACCAAGCTAGCACGACCAAACAGCTCGCTGTTGACCTACTGGTCTGGCACTCAGGGTATTATTAGACCTGTTTGAGATGGAAAGACTGAGAAATGAAAAGATGTGTTTGAAGAATACTGCTAATGATGATCATCCAAATCATTTATTCTGTCCTGAAAATCTAAAAAACAAACAATTGAAAACACTGTTTAATTTAACATCATAATTCACTTGCTTTTAGTTCTGAGACAAGACTACGGACTCTTGGAATGAGTCTTCCTCTTATGGTATGGTTGTGCTAGTATATTATGCATCGCCCTCTTGTGGCGTAACTATGCTATAGCGTGATACGGGGCAGAGGCATCTGACCTGAGTGCTTTGGTTGGGGATCTGGATGAGCAGCGCCAGGCTGGTGTGGTCAAAGTTGTCGTCGAGGGCGACCAGGGCCCCGTGCACGCCGCTCTCCAGCAGGATGTTGGCATAGTCCTTTAGGCCGATGCTCTGGACCCAGCGAATCACCCGCTCGTTGCTCCACACCAGCACGTCTGGGGCACACATACGTGGTATTACAGTAAACACAACATGGGTGTTTGGCCACAGACACAGAATTTTTCCATGTCTGGTTACATGATGAAGAAAACCTCTGGGCTCTGCTAGATTGGTCCTTACTGACCATCACCTCCTAGCTCTATGACAGGGAGACACTGCTTGGCTATATTTCACAATAGAATGCAATACATTCTGTAAAGTAAGTGCGCTTCCACAAGTATTATTTGCCTGAGCAGATTACTAACGGGATTGTAATTAGACACTACTAGATATATTTTAGCTTTAAGGTCTTCATTCATTCCTTGAGCAGTCTTTAAAGAAAAATGTCCACCCAAAAACGATCTTTTGGTATTTGTTTCATTAGTCCATTGTTGACATAGTCCCAAAATGTTTTGCTTGTCATCAATCAAGTTTTCAAGATACTGTATAGAACTTTAAAAACACAGAAATCATCCCCATATGATGGATTTTGCATCATATGATCCTGCGTTTGCGCGTCATATGATACTAAATGCATCATACAGTGATGATTTCTGTGTTTTGAGTTACGCATCTTGAAATCCTGATTGCTGACAACCAAAACATTTTGGGACTATGTCAGCAATGGACTAATGAAACAAATACCAAAAGACAGTTTTTGGGTGGAATTTTCCTTTAAGTACCTCTCATTTCATGCTGGCTGTGCTCTCTGCGTCTCTCCAGCTCTTTCCTGTCATAGTTGAGCTTCTTCAGACCCATGATACCATACTGCAAACTCGTCCTACAGACATGTGAACATTAGAAAAAAAGGCATGTTTAGAAAGACAGATACAATAATATTTTGCACTTATGACCACATAATTAGCCCAAACACTAAACATTCCAATCAAATCCTACATCATGCAGGAGGAAGGCAGGTGTACCTGTGAAAGCTGTCCACCATTTTGAGATGTACCCGGAGGTCCTTCTTGGTGAGGTGGTCCAGCATGCGGGCGTCCACCAGGCACTCCATGAAGTAGCTGCGGTACTGAGGTAGTCCTAGACTGGGCAACCACTCGTTCCCTATCCACTCATGGTTCATGTCACCATACGCTAGAGTCTGACAATAATGACAAGGAAACAAATTAAGTACTGTAAACCATTGTTAAACTGTAAACAATTTTGATGAAGTTTGAAAGTAGCCACATGGACAACTCTGGTGTGTTCCCGAGTTAAATAAAAATAAAATAATACAACTAGAGTAACTCTAAATAATCTACAATTCTACTGTTCTAATCCATGAGAGAGGCCGCAAATCCTTTACCTGCGCCCAGCTCCCCTCCTCGGACTCCCCGGACCTCTGTCATTGGTCAGGCATGGAAAAAAGAAACAGTAGCAATATGCATGAGAGCATAATAGCAGCAGGTCACTGGACTTCATCTACAGTCCAATAGTCTCTACTCTAGCGTCAGAGGCTGTTGACTTGCTCAAGCCAGAGCAAAGGCCTCAGAACGTACAGAAACGTTCCCCCTCGCATATATTCCCCTAACAAACTATTCCAGACTAAAAGTAGAGCTCCATCTAAATATGTTCGAGGGAGAGAAAGTGGCCTGTGGGATTTATCTGCAATCTGAGAAGGGAGAATGATTTCCCCCTTTAGCGTGTGAACTGAACTGGCCCCATGGGATAGTAACACAGCTATCCCTTTAGTCCTGGCCTGGCCTGAGCTGTTGCCAGATTACATTTGATTTGGAGACGGGCGCTGCTGCCCCATTAGGCCAATCCAGCTGGCACAAATGAGAACCTATTTTTCCCTGATTCGCCCTCCGTACAATGGTACTGAGTTGGCTATTAGCCTCATTGTGCCTGACATGCAGGCTGTATTAGAGGCAGGGAGAACAGTGGAACAAAGAATAACCTTTATGTTCAAGCTCAAAGAGAGCCATTATTACATGTACAGTATAGTACATAGCTGTCTGTGTCCTAGGGATTGACGTGAATGACACCTGCAGTGACTAATAATCCTGCAAGCTTTAATCTTGAGGCAGAACCAATTGGTTTTAAATGAACGTGTTTGGAACATACTGTATCAGATAGCAGACCTGTATCTGATTTGATGTAGCTTCTTCCACCGGCCTTGTACGGTGAATCCTATGTACAATCAGCTGATCACTGTCAGGTTTAAAAGGATGACATCGCTAAGGGAAAGAAATAGCATTATGTCTTGACAAGTGCTGTATCTAATCAACGTCGGTCTGAAACGTACCATACACACGGGTTATATAGGGTAACGACAGTATGGAACCCAAAGGCAATGCAGCTCCTTGAACCAGAACAGTAACACCAACACACACTGGTAAATATAGGGCAGTGCACCAGTCATTCCAATTAAAAAGCCTTCTTTACCCACTATAATGAAAGGGAGAACTGAGAATGGATGTGATGCAGTCTAACCACATTATCAACAAACCTACTGTTGTTCAACCTCCCTACACTCTAAATCCTATGGGGAATGTTTTACAGTCTCAGCCATAGTAGCACGCACCCTGGAGCAAATCAGGGTGAAGTGCCTTACACAAGGGCACAATGACAGATTTTTCACCTTGTCGGCTCGGGTATTCGAACCAGTGACCTTTTGGTTACTGGCCCAATGCTCTAACCGCTAGGCTACCTGGCGCCCAGTCCTCAGTACAGGCCTCAGTAAAGCAGCCATTGACAGGTCTCACCACTGCAGTGAAAGCAAGAAAAGAGAGACGTGAGTGAGAGCAGAGAAGTGGTAAAAGGAGAGGAAGGACTAACCGTTTTCGAGGAGGGTGCTGCGAGGGTCTCCATTTCCTCGTGGGTCACCCATACATTGCCTGACGGCTAGGAGTGCGGTGCCCAAGAGAAGACAGCAGCAGCAGTCCGCCAGGAGGGGCAAGCAGTATTAAAGAAGAAGAGCAGCACCACTGTAAGCCAATAGTGTTATAGCATCATGGTCAGATGATGAGCAGGCCCGCCCCTCTGGTGTCAAAGGGCACGCACAGTACACAAACAAACACAGACACAAAACTGATAGAGGTAGAAGTTGTCCTTAACCTCAGATCTAGGATCGGATTACTCTACCCCCATCATAACCTTATCCATTAAAGGGGTGAAATACTATCTGATTCTGTATCAGTGGTTAGGGGCAACTTCTGACTTTGGATAGACAAAAACAGCCCACCTACACAATTGCAACACACACGGGCCAAAGGAACACATTTACCATGCATGACAAGACTGGTTCACCATAAGCTAGTGTAGTTGTGGATTAGTACAGGTTTTTGGAGCAAACAGACACAAATACAAACATGCATATCCACCTCAGTCTAGTTTGATATACCTCAGTGTACCACACCGTTAAACCCCTTTCTAACAGACTCAGTCTAGTTTGATATACCTCAGTGTACCACACCGTTAAACCCCTTTCTAACAGACTCAGTCTAGTTTGATATACCTCAGTGTACCACACCGTTAAACCCCTTTCTAACAGACTCAGTCTAGTTTGATATACCTCAGTGTACCACACCGTTAAACCCCTTTCTAACAGACTCAGTCTAGTTTGATATACCTCAGTTTACCACACCGTTAAACCCCTTTCTAACAGACTCAGTCTAGTTTGATATACCTCAGTGTACCACAACCGTTAAACCCCTTTCTAACAGACTCAGTCTAGTTTGATATACCTCAGTTTACCACACCGTTAAACCCCTTTCTAACAGCCTCAGTCTAGTTTGATATACCTCAGTGTACCACACCGTTAAACCCCTTTCTAACAGACTCAGTCTAGTTTGATATACCTCAGTGTACCACACCGTTAAACCCCTTTCTAACAGACTCAGTCTAGTTTGATATACCTCAGTGTACCACACCGTTAAACCCCTTTCTAACAGACTCAGTCTAGTTTGATATACCTCAGTGTACCACACCGTTAAACCCTTTCTAACAGACTCAGTCTAGTTTGATATACCTCAGTTTACCACACCGTTAAACCCCTTTCTAACAGACTCAGTCTAGTTTGATATACCTCAGTGTACCACACCGTTAAACCCCTTTCTAACAGACTCAGTCTAGTTTGATATACCTCAGTTTACCACACCGTTAAACCCCTTTCTAACAGCCTCAGTCTAGTTTGATATACCTCAGTGTACCACAATCGCTAAACCCCTTTCTAACAGACTCAGTCTAGTTTGATATACCTCAGTGTACCACACCGTTAAACCCCTTTCTAACAGACTCAGTCTAGTTTGATATACCTCAGTGTACCACACCGTTAAACCCCTTTCTAACAGACTCAGTCTAGTTTGATATACCTCAGTGTACCACACCGTTAAACCCCTTTCTAACAGCCTCAGTCTAGTTTGATATACCTCAGTGTACCACACCGTTAAACCCCTTTCTAACAGACTCAGTCTAGTTTGATATACCTCAGTGTACCACACCGTTAAACCCCTTTCTAACAGACTCAGTCTAGTTTGATATACCTCAGTGTACCACACCGTTAAACCCCTTTCTAACAGCCTCAGTCTAGTTTGATATACCTCAGTGTACCACACCATTCCAACCCATTCTAATCTGTTGTTGATTCTAATTTTAGCAGCCATGATTGCTGTGCTTTGCAGCCCCACTGGATCAAGCTGTCATGACCTACATAAGAACACTTGAGGGGATGACAATCTCTATTAAAGACACCGTACTAAAGGGCTGCTCATGCATGCCTGTTTCACACTATGGAGCCGAGCCAAGCCCAGCTGTACTGGGCAGCACAGTACGGTTCAGTTTGGCCCCATAGGGTGAATCAGACGTCACTGTCTGTGAGCTTAAAGGCAGCAGAATAACCAGTCCTGTGACTGGTCGTATAAAGAAGTCTGCTCCATACCCCACCTTTCCCCCGTCAGTGTTCTGCTTGTCAGACACTTCCCCTGCATTTACAGGGTTGATTAACCCGGAGTGTAAACTTAAAGTGGTCATTTGATTCAGAGCGGCAGGGAACTGACCACCAGTCACAGCAGGGGGCCCCAGGGTAGAGGGGGTCTATAGAGTCATATTCCCAGAGTTCACTGCTCCTTGATGAAAGATTCATGGGCAGTTTTTGTGTGTGTGATGTGTGATAACCCTGCTGGTCATCTATGAACATTTGAACATCTTGGCCATGTTCTGTTATAATCTCCACCCGGCACAGCCAGAAGAGGCCACCCCTCATAGCCTGGTTCCTCTCTAGGTTTCTTACTAGGTTCCGTCCGTTCTAGGGAGTTTTTCCTAGCCACTGTGCTTCTACACCTGCATTGCTTGCTGTTTGGGGTTTTAGGCTGGGTTTCTGTACAGCACTTTGTGACATCAGCTGATGTAAGAAGGGCTTTATAAATCAATTGGATTTAAATCTGATGGATAAAGCTACATAGAATACACAGTTTGTAGCATTAAGCTCAGCAGGTTCCTCAGAGGTTACATGAAATCACCATGACAACTCGGAGCTGTGAAACAGACTGAGGTATAAAATAGCTGCTGGTGTGGTGAATTAGAGAAAATGCTGCAGAGCTGAATTAAGTGCATGAGCTGACTGACACTACTGAGTGATAAACAAGCCGGCCTTAACCGGTTTCCTCCCATTCTCTCCAACATTCAGTTACCAACACAAATGATAGAGATGCTACACAAGTCAGGTTCTCTGACTGTGCAGGTGTCACAAGGCAAACTAGCAGAAGTAGCTTCTTGAGTGTCACCCTTGAAGACTATCCCGTCTGTGTGTATGTATGCGGGCGTGTGCGTGTGCATCGGAGTTAAGAACGTGCCGTAAGCTCACTCAAAAGGGCGCCGGTGGAGCTATCGAATAGGTTGAATGCTTTTCTATGGCTCAATGTGTTTGTTGTCAAGCAGGCGGTCACATGTGTTGGTGTGGTAGAGGAGCCTGGTTAAAGCCCAGTCAGAGGCAGGTTCAGGGAGGCAGCGCTATCTGCTAAGCTAACACACTGACGGCAGTTACATGCATGGGTGCGTGTGTGTGTGTCAATGGACACTCACGGTTCTGGAGGTTGGCGGGGCAGATGGACTGGTGAGGGAGACCATCTCCTGGATGGCCAGGCGTAGTTTGAGGCGGTGCAGGGGGTTACTGATGCCAATCTCCCTCTGGATCTCTGTGTCCGACAGGGCAGACATGATGGCACCGCTCTTCACGTTGGCACGACACGCCGCCACGTACCAGGCGGGCATCCCCAGCCACAACTGAAACAGGAGGAGGAAGACCATTCATGATTTCATGTAAAGTAGCGAGTGAGCTTGTTTTTACAAATTATAGGTGATGTGGTGGGAGAACTTGTCTACCATCCTTACTTATGGTAGACGAGCTGTGTAGAGCTTCATTGTTTTAATAAAGATCTACTGAGAAACAGTAGGGGGCAGTCATGGTTGAAATGTTCACCTTGTCCAGCATGTTCTATCGCGGTTAAATGTGGAAAAACTGAATACGGACATAGGATATTTCAATGAAGACAGAAAATAAACTGTGATGATTCATTGATAGGCAACGCGTTCACTTACTTAATGAATACCCATGTTAATATTAAACAACATCACTATGGCCTTTATGAGGTGTAATGTCAAGCAACTACAATCAAACCCATTTGGAATTGATTTAACAGGGAAAAGGTGTGCTGGGGAGAACATGGCATAGTAAATCACAGAGTAGACCTTTTACCAACAGGCATCTGAGGCTTCCACCAAGGTGACATCCAAATCTTGGACATTGTCTCCCATAATATCAGTGAGATCCAGATTCAACCCACTGCTGGTCCCATAGGCCCAATGCCAGAGTGTTTCCCAACTCCAGTCCTCCAGTACCGACAACAGCACACATTGTTGTTATAGCCTGGGACAAACACACCTCATTCAACTCATTGAGGGCTTGATGATCAGCTGACCAGTTGTATCAGGTGTGCTTGTCCAGGGCTACAAGAACAATGAGGACTGTTGGGTGTACTGGAGGACTGTTGGGGGTACTGGAGGACTGTTGGGGGTACTGGAGGACTGTTGGGGGTACTGGAGGACTGGAGTTGGGGAAACACTGGATTAGACAATAGACTTATTATAATAAAGAATAATGTCAGCCGAAGGCATAATAATTTTATAATAACTCTCGGTAACATGCTGACTACGGCATCGGAGTTCCCAGCGTCGTAATTACAACACAATACATCCAACGATTATGTAACAGCACTGTGTCATTCCACATCCATTACCAGTCATGTTTTGATTAAAGCAAAGTGTCTGGCTTGCATTTCGAAGTGCCGTATTAAAAAGGGTGACCATGAGGCTGTGGAACGGCATCGGGTAATTGATTTGAAATGTGAAACATCATCAACGGTCAGAGGTTAGAGGATAATGGGTGTCGTATCTCAGGTGAATGCTGAGTGTGCAGACTGGGGAGTCAAGGAGGAATAGACCAACTCACTGGGGCGGAGAATACTATCTTCTTCACCGAGTGAGAGTCTGGCACAGACCTTGTAAATCTATCCCAGAGGCGGGAGGATTGAGAATGGCTCCAGGCCAGAGTAGAGGAGTGCCTACCTCCAGCCAGGCCACCACTGTGGGGCCGTCCCATTGGGCGAAAGGTAAGCCTTTCCTCCTCGCCTCTTCCAACAGCTCGTGCCTGAGGGCGGGAGCAGAGATATGGGATTAATGCACTGCACACACACATATACTGAGACACTCACCCCTCATCACACAAGGCACTTTTGTGTGTGTGTTCACTGTACAGTGCCACACACTATATATCTCTCACAGGCCAGAGAAAAGGGCACGGCCTTCACACAAGGCACTTTTGTGTGTGTGTTCACTGTACAGTGCCACACACTATATATCTCTCACAGGCCAGAGAAAAGGGCACGGCCTTATCATACAGTACATCAATCTCTTCACACACTGCATGTAAAATGAGTGCTCTCTCTCTCTCTCTCTCTCTCTTCTCTGTCTGCCTCTCTCTCTGCCTCTTTTTCTCTCTGCTACTCTGCCTCTTTCTCTCTTTTTCTCTCTCTGCCCCTCTCTATACCTTTTTTTTTTATCTCTGCCCCTCTCCCTCACCATCTGGTCCAGACACACCTTCAAGAGACAGCTAGGGCTGCTGGGCTGCTCACTGAAGCCTGACTGAGTTGCTAATCTGAAGAACCACCAATCTCCACTTGTCTCTGTGCTGCAGCTGGGAATGTATTACTACAGCTGAGATACTAACTACAGAGAGACAGGGCTCTTTCTGCTGACTGCGATACCCTTTTCTTGCTGAGTGTATTCTTCCTGGCCATCTTTAAATTGTGTTTGTTGTCTTTATTCACATTCTTTGATGGAATACTGCATTTTTGTGAGGCAGTGTAATTGTCCAATAGGTTAACTAAGATGGCCCGAGTGAAATAGAGAAATGTGTTATTTGTGCTGAGCACCACTTTGAAAGCAGTGCTAAGCACTCCCGCCGCCATATTCAGCTCAGAGTAAATTGCACCTTATCTAGGGAGAGCAGAGGAGGTAGATGTTCTCTTTACTCAGTCATGTACCAGGCAATTTGTAATATGCTGATTCCTGCGACACCAACTCTGTTAGGCAGAGTGAGAGACAGAGAACTGGTGAACAGTCTATATAAATGTGTGTTTGGGGTATGCGTGTGTGTCTCATCTGTATTGCTGTGTGCACACTGCTAACTAATGGACCTGAGGCTACGCTAGAGAGATCCCTAAACTGAGAACGTTACTTCCTGAAGACAGTTGATAGTGTCTGGTTGGTCAAACAGTCTGTTGAGCTGATACATACATAACTCACACAACATGCTACACACATAAAAACAGACTTCTGAAGTTACAATTCTATTCAGTGAACAGAATACTTGATGAGTATTCTAAGGCAGAAACAAGTTCCTGAGTGCAGCTAAAATGTCTTCCATCTGGAGACATAGTGGCCAACATGAGGCATATGGGAAACAAGGCATGTGACACATTATGTATGTGACTTGTTCAGAGTTGAAGGCCTCAGTGCAGAGAAAGGGCACTTGAATACACCCTACAAAGACTGAATGGACTGACACACAACATAGGAGATGTGTCCATTGATATGAATCAATAATCCATTTTTCCCATTCAATGTCATATCAATACAACAGGCATATAGGTAGATATGTTCATGTCAGGTTCTTATGGATGAGATATACATCCACTGAACATAGCTGGGAAAGGAAGGAAACAGTTATGACAAAGAAAATAAAACAACAAGATATGACACCCCATAACCCGGTATCAGAACCGGTTATATCTCACAGTCACAGATATAGAAACACGCACAAAGAAGGAGGAAGGTTTTGGACATTCCAAGTATAAAAATCAACCCCATTAACGGGTGACGGCACACATTCTTTGTCCAGCCATGGATGCAGCCGCCACTGCACTGTGGGGGAGAAACATTTTATACGGTAAATGAAAAGATAGAAAGATCGAAAGGAAGAACGATAGCTAGAAAGCAAGGGGTCATTAACAGCCATAGAGGGACAGAGTGACGTCAGCTTTGGCACCGGCCATTGGGAGGGGGACAGATGGATGGACAGAGAGGTGGACAGACGGCACAGCGCTGACAATGGAGATGTCCAGGTGTCACACTGTCACAACTTACCCGCTTCTTTAGTCACATGATGAGAGGGAGGGAGGAAGAGTACAAGGAGAGAGAGAGAGGAAGAGAAAGTGACGGGAGACAAAAAGTGCACAAATGTTAATGAGTTAACAGCCCCCTCCCCCTTACCACCTTGCCCCAAACACACACGAATGCACAAACACACACACACACACACACTGCCCATACATGCACGGACACATATTCAAACATACACACACACATGGATGCAGGCACCCACACACACTGCAAAATAGAAACAGTCTCTCAAGTAGACATGTGACAAGAGCTTTTCCAAAGACTGACATTAGAACAGTAGAATGACAAGTCAAAGAGTAGTATTGGTTAAAGAAAGTCCACTTTCTTCTTCTCTTTGGTCGATGCAGCTTTTTACAGCATCGCGTGCAGGCAGACGAAAGATAATGCACTAGGGGCAAGACACCTGCAATGCATTGGTTCACATTCCTCACAGGAACAAACCAGCCAAATGCCAAACATTACCCAACACATCACACATACACAACACATCAGCAATGAACCAATGAACGATCACGATATTGACCAGGCTGAAAATGTCAATGTAAATTCAGCAGGCAGTTCAATAGCATGCACTGGAGGAGAGCATCAAGATGCAAGGCGGTCCATTTCCTGGAAAACTGGAGAACCGACACCAAATAGAACAAAGTCGTCATCATCATAATACCTTCTATTGATCATCTGGAAGGGTGGGAAAGTTATGTCATGACAACTCAATGCTCGCCTATAGAGAACGCATTTGTCATTTGGCACTGACACGGTAGACACATACATCCCCAGTTGAAAGGAGATGAAACTTGTACATGAGGGAACCCCCCTGTTTTGTCATTCATGTGTGGGTTTAAATGAGGACAATATCTGGAAAAACAAAACCAAAAGCATGAACTAAGAATCGTAGGCCTACATTGTGTGACATGAATAGACTTCTAACCCAATCAATAGTCTGACTGTGTGTTCGGTTAGGGGGGATCCCTCTATTGTACGTCTATTCAGGTTCCTGGTCTGTATTGATCCTCTCTCTGCTGGAAAGTGGGAGTATTGGAGATGTATCTTCTATCCAGCCACATGGGCAACTGCCTCCTATACAGGGAAAGGACTAATGAAATCAGGGATTCCTCACCAGCCACTGTGTACGGGGTCAAAGGTTGGAAACAGGATAATGATCTCTATTCAGATTTACTAAAGACAGACACTGCTGTCTGGCACATAACAAGGTGTGTGTATCATAACACTTTACTACAGTAGTGTCACGTACAGTAGATTAACACAGGGGGGGGTGTTTGTGCTGGTGTGGTACATTGCCCAGTGTTTCTAGTGACCCAGGTATGATTTATCTCCCACTGTCTGTGATGTGAGCCAATAGAGTATTATTGAACGCAAGGTTGTTGTTTTGGGGGGGTGAAATGCTGTGGTGGAAGGTTTGAATGAAAGGAGGGGGGTGTTGTGGAAGCTTACTTCTTTTTCAGCCGGGCGGTCTTTCTCAGCCTGAGTCCCCAGCTTCCCCACAGCCATGTCCTGACCCAGGTCTGGATCAGACACTCCTGTGAGAGAGGGAGAATGGGACGTTACTGCACTGCCTGAATGGCACGTAGAAATCATCCAGTGTAGATAGCATCCAGACAGTACTAGCAAGGAGCCACCCTTATCTCCTCTGAATCTGTACTCAACAGAGAGTTTACGCTTTTTCATAGTCACATAATCTACTTCCCAGAGATGGAAGAGTCATTAGAGGTGATGTTTGGATGGTGAGGTGGTAAGTAATAACCTCTGTGACAAGTATCATCTAACATAATACAGGCAGATTAGGGCACCGTCGAGAGCATCTTGACTGACTGCATCACCACTTGGTATGGCAATTGGGCCAGCACAGTACATCACTGGGGTCGAGCTCCCTGCCATCCAGGATCTCAATATCAGGCAGGGTCAGAGGAAGGCCCCAAAAATGGGCCTTTGAGACAGCTTCTATCCCTAAGCCATAAGACTGCTCAATAGCCAGACTGCTCAATAGCCAGACTGCTAAATAGTCAATTAATGGTACCTGAACTATTTGCTCTGACTCTATCTTGCACTGAGCCTACACACACTCACTAGACTATATATACACACCATATACACACTCACTAGACCATATATACACACCATATACACACTCACTAGACCATATATACACACCATATACACACTCACTAGACCATATATACACACCATATACACACTCACTAGACCATATATACACACCATATACACACTCACTAGACCATATATACACACCATATACACACTCACTAGACAATATATACACACCATATACACACTCACTAGACTATATATACACACTCACTAGACTATATATACACACCATATACACACTCACTAGACTATATATACACACCATATACACACTCACTAGACTATATATACACAACATATACACACTCACTAGACTATATATACACACCATATACACACTCACTAGACTATATATACACATCATACACACACTCACTAGACTATATATACACACCATACACACACTCACTAGACTATATATACACACCATATACACACTCACTAGACCATATATACACACCATACACACACTCACTAGACTATATATACACACACCATACACACACTCACTAGACCATATATACACACCATATACACACTCACTAGACTATATATACACACCATACACACACTCACTAGACCATATATACACACCATACACACACTCACTAGACTATATATACACAACATATACACACTCACTAGACTATATATACACACACCATATACACACTCACTAGACTATATACACACCATATACACACTCACTAGACTATATATACACACCATATACACACTCACTAGACTATATATACACACGATATACACACTCACTAGACTATATATACACACCATATACACACTCACTAGACTATATATACACAACATATACACACTCAGTAGACTATATATACACACCATATACACACTCACTAGACTATATATACACAACATATACACACTCAGTAGACTATATATACACACCATATACACACTCACTAGACCATATATACACACCATATACACACACACTCACTAAACTATATATACACACCATACACACACTCACTAGACTATATATACACACCATACACACACTCACTAGACTATATATACGCACCATATACACACTCACTAGACTATATATACACACCATATACACACTCACTAGACTATATATACACAACATATACACACTCACTAGACCATATATACACACCATATACACACACTCACTAAACTATATATACACACCATACACACACTCACTAGACTATATATACACACCATACACACACTCACTAGACTATATATACACTCATATACACACTCACTAGACTATATATACCCACCATATACACACTCACTAGACTATATATACACAACATATACACACTCACTAGACTATATATACACACCATATACCCACTCACTAGACTATATATACAGACCATACACACACCCACTAGACTATATATACACAACATATACACACTCACTAGACTATATATACACACTATATACACACTCACTAGACTATATATACACACCATATACACACTCACTAGACCATATATACACACCATACACACACTCACTAGACCATATATACACACCATACACACACTCACTAGACTATATATACACACCATATACACACTCACTAGACTATATATACACACCATATACACACTCACTAGACCATATATACACACCATATACACACACTCACTAAACTATATATACACACCATATACACACTCACTAGACCATATATACACACCATACACACACTCACTAGACTATATATACACACCATATACACACTCACTAGACTATATATACACAACCATATACACACTCACTAGACTATATATACACACCATATACACACACTCACTAGACTATATATACACACCATATACACACTCACTAGACCATATATACACACCATATACACACACTCACTAAACTATATATACACACACCATATACACACTCACTAGACCATATATACACACCATATACACACTCACTAGACCATATATACACACCATATACACACTCACTAGACAATATATACACACCATATACACACTCACTAGACTATATATACACACTCACTAGACTATATATACACACCATATACACACTCACTAGACTATATATACACACCATATACACACTCACTAGACTATATATACACACCATATACACACTCACTAGACTATATATACACATCATACACACACTCACTAGACTATATATACACACCATACACACACTCACTAGACTATATATACACACCATATACACACTCACTAGACCATATATACACACCATACACACACTCACTAGACTATATATACACACACCATACACACACTCACTAGACTATATATACACACCATATACACACTCACTAGACTATATATATACACAACATATACACACTCACTAGACCATATATACACACCATATACACACACTCACTAAACTATATATACACACCATACACACACTCACTAGACTATATATACACACCATACACACACTCACTAGACTATATATACGCACCATATACACACTCACTAGACTATATATACCCACCATATACACACTCACTAGACTATATATACACAACATATACACACTCACTAGACTATATATACACACCATATATCCACTCACTAGACTATATATACAGACCATACACACACCCACTAGACTATATATACACAACATATACACACTCACTAGACTATATATACACACTATATACACACTCACTAGACTATATATACACACCATATACACACTCACTAGACTATATATACACACCATATACCCACTCACTAGACCATATATACACACCATACACACACTTACTAGACTATATATACACACCATATACACACTCACTAGACTATATATACACACCATATACACACTCACTAGACCATATATACACACCATATACACACACTCACTAAACTATATATACACACCATATACACACTCACTAGACCATATATACACACCATACACACACTCACTAGACTATATATACACACCATATACACACTCACTAGACTATATATACACAACCATATACACACTCACTAGACTATATATACACACCATATACACACACTCACTAGACTATATATACACACCATATACACACTCACTAGACCATATATACACACCATATACACACACTCACTAAACTATATATACACACACCATATACACACTCACTAGACCATATATACACACCATATACACACTCACTAGACCATATATACACACCATATACACACTCACTAGACAATATATACACACCATATACACACTCACTAGACTATATATACACACTCACTAGACTATATATACACACCATATACACACTCACTAGACTATATATACACACCATATACACACTCACTAGACTATATATACACAACATATACACACTCACTAGACTATATATACACACCATATACACACTCACTAGACTATATATACACATCATACACACACTCACTAGACTATATATACACACCATACACACACTCACTAGACTATATATACACACCATATACACACTCACTAGACCATATATACACACCATACACACACTCACTAGACTATATATACACACACCATACACACACTCACTAGACCATATATACACACCATATACACACTCACTAGACTATATATACACACCATACACACACTCACTAGACCATATATACACACCATACACACACTCACTAGACTATATATACACAACATATACACACTCACTAGACTATATATACACACACCATATACACACTCACTAGACTATATACACACCATATACACACTCACTAGACTATATATACACACTCACTAGACTATATATACACACGATATACACACTCACTAGACTATATATACACACCATATACACACTCACTAGACTATATATACACACCATATACACACTCAGTAGACTATATATACACACCATATACACACTCACTAGACTATATATACACAACATATACACACTCAGTAGACTATATATACACACCATATACACACTCACTAGACCATATATACACACCATATACACACACTCACTAAACTATATATACACACCATACACACACTCACTAGACTATATATACACACCATACACACACTCACTAGACTATATATACTACTCATATACACACTCACTAGACTATATATACACACCATATACACACTCACTAGACTATATATACACAACATATACACACTCACTAGACCATATATACACACCATATACACACACTCACTAAACTATATATACACACCATACACACACTCACTAGACTATATATACACACCATACACACACTCACTAGACTATATATACGCACCATATACACACTCACTAGACTATATATACCCACCATATACACACTCACTAGACTATATATACACAACATATACACACTCACTAGACTATATATACACACCATATACCCACTCACTAGACTATATATACAGACCATACACACACCCACTAGACTATATATACACAACATATACACACTCACTAGACTATATATACACACCATATACACACTCACTAGACTATATATACACACCATATACACACTCACTAGACTATATATACACACCATATACCCACTCACTAGACTATATATACACACCATATACACACTCACTAGACTATATATACACACCATATACACACTCACTAGACTATATATACACACCATATACACACTCACTAGACCATATATACACACCATATACACACACTCACTAAACTATATATACACACCATATACACACTCACTAGACCATATATACACACCATACACACACTCACTAGACTATATATACACACCATATACACACTCACTAGACTATATATACACAACCATATACACACTCACTAGACTATATATACACACCATATACACACACTCACTAGACTATATATACACACCATATACACACTCACTAGACCATATATACACACCATATACACACACTCACTAAACTATATATACACACACCATATACACACTCACTAGACTATATATACACACCATACTGTATACACACTCACTAGACTATATATACACACCATATACACACTCACTAGACTATATATACACACCATATACACACTCACTAGACTATATATACACACCATATACAGTCGTGGCCAAAAGTTTTGAGAATGACACAAATATTAATTTTCACAAAGTGTGCTGCCTCAGTTTGAAGGATGGCAATTTGCATATACTTCAGAATGAAGAGTGATCAGACGAATTGAAATTAATTGTTCATGCAAATGAACTGAATCCCCAAAAAACATTTCCACTGCATTTCAGCCCTGCCACAAAAGGACCAGCGGACATCATGTCAGTGATTCTCTCGTTAACATAGGTGTGAGTGTTGACGAGGACAAGGCTGGAGATCACTCTGTCATGCTGACTGAGTTCAAATAACAGACTGGAAGCTTCAAAAGGATGGTGGTGCTTGGAATCATTGTTCTTCCTCTGTCAGCCATGGTTACCTGCAAGGAAACACGTGCCGTCATCATTGCTTTGCACAAAAAGGGCTTCACAGGCAAGGATATTGCTACCAGTAAGATTGCACCTAAATCAACCATTTATCGGATCATCAAGAACTTCAAGGAGAGCGGTTCAATTGTTGTGAAGAAGGCTTCAGGGCGCCCAAGAAAGTCCAGCAAGCGCCAGGACAATCTCCTAATGTTGATTCAGCTGCGGAATCGGGGCACCACCAGTACAGAGCTTGCTCAGGAATGGCAGCAGCCAGGTGTGAGTGCATCTGCACGCACAGCGAGGCAAAGACTTTTGGAGGATGGCCTGGTGTCAAGAAGGGCAGCAAAGAAGCCACTTCTCTCCAGGAAAAACATCAGGGACAGATTGATATTCTGCAAAAGGTACAGGGATTGGATTGCTGAGGACTGGGGTAAAGTCATTTTCTCTGATGAATCCCCTTTCTGACTGTTTGGGGCATCTGTAAAAAAGCTTGTCCGGAGAAGACAAGGTGAGCGCTACCATCAGTCCGGTGTCATCACAACAGTAAAGTATTCTGAGACCATTCATGTGTGGGGTTGCTTCTCAGCCAAGGGAGTGGGCTCACTCACAATTTTGCCTAAGAACACAGCCATGAATAAAGAATGGTACCAACACATCCTCCGAGAGCAACTTCTCCCAACCATCCAGGAACAGTTTGGTGACGAACAATGCCTTTTCCAGCATGATGTAGCACCTTGCCATAAGGCAAAAGTGATAACTAAGTGGCTCGGGGAACAAAACATTGATATTTTGGGTCCATGGCCAGGAAACTCCCCAGACCTTAATCCCATTGAGAACTTGTGGTCAATCCTCAAGAGGCGGGTGGACAAACAAAACCCCACAAATTCTGACAAACTCCAAGCATTGATTATGCAAGAATGGGCTGCCATCAGTCAGGATATGGCCCAGAAGTTAATTGACAGCATGCCAGGGCGGATTGCAGAGGTCTTGAAAAAGAAGGGTCAACACTGCAAATATTGACTTTTTGCATCAACTTCATGTAATTGTCAATAAAAGCCTTTGACACTTATGAAATGCTTGTAATTCTACTTCAGTATTCCATAGTAACATCTGACAAAAATATCTAAAGACACTGAAGCAGAAAACTTTGTGAAAATTAATATTTGTGTCATTCTCAAAACTGTTGGCCACGACTGTACACACTCACTAGACTATATATACAGACTCACTCAGACACACTACACTGTCACTCCCATACAAATCCCTCACACATTCAAACATACATGCACGCACGCACGCTCACTTCAGGTGAAAACTCTATCAGTCCCTCTCCACCTCAAATCCCTATCCGTTCTCTCCAACCCTACCTCCTTTTGTGGCTAGTAGTGCAAACCACGAGCTGAGAGACAAGAGCACACACACACACACTTTTACACTCATCATTTTCTGCCGCTACTCTGTTCTTTATTTTACTCTTATTGTTATCTATCCTGATGACTAGTCACTTTACCCTGCCTTCATGTACATATCTACCTCAAATACCTTATTATTATCTATCCTGATGCCTAGTCACTTTACCCTGCCTTCATGTACATATCTACCTCAAATACCTTATTATTATCTATCCTGATGACTAGTCACTTTACCCTGCCTTCATGTACATATCTACCTCAAATACCTTATTATTATCTATCCTGATGCCTAGTCACTTTACCCTGCCTTCATGTACATATCTACCTCAAATACCTTATTATTATCTATCCTGATGCCTAGTCACTTAACCCTGCCTTCATGTACATATCTACCTCAAATACCTTATTAATTATCTATCCTGATGCCTAGTCACTTTACCCTGCCTTCATGTACATATCTACCTCAAATACCTTATTATTATCTATCCTGATGCCTAGTCACTTTACCCTGCCTTCATGTACATATCTACCTCAAATTCCTCGTACCTCTGCACATTGATCTGGTACTGGTACTCCCTGTATATAGATCCATTATTGATCTGGTAGTGGTACTCCCTGTATATAGATCCATTATTGATCTGGTACTGGTACTCCCTGTATATAGCTCCATTATTGATCTGGTACTGGTACTCCCTGTATATAGCTCCATTATTGATCTGGTACTGGTACTCCCTGTATATAGCTCCATTATTGATCTGGTACTGGTACTCCCTGTATATAGATCCATTATTGATCTGGTACTGGTACTCCCTGTATATAGATCCATTATTGATCTGGTACTGGTACTCCCTGTATATAGATCCATTATTGATCTGGTACTGGTACTCCCTGTATTTAGCTCTATTACTGATATGGTACTGGTACTCCTTGTATATAGATCCATTATTGATCTGGTACTGGTACTCCCTGTATATAGATCCATTATTGATCTGGTACTGGTACTCCCTGTATATAGATCCATTATTGATCTGGTACTGTTAATCCCTGTATATAGATCCATTATTGATCTGATACTGGTACTCCCTGTATATAGATCCATTATTGATCTGGTATTGGTACTCCCTGTATATAGATCCATTATTGATCTGGTAGTGGTACTCCCTGCATATAGATCCATTATTAATCTGGTATTGGTACTCCCTGTATATAGATCCATTATTGATCTGGTACTGGTACTTATTGATCTGGTACTGAATGACTACTCATTAACCAAACAGTACATAGAACAGATAAGAGCAACTCATATCAGAGAGGTGCTGAGTGTAGACCAGTACCTTGGCTCTGCCCGATGGCCTCCCTGTGGGCATGCAGCTGTGCCAGTCTGGTCTTCTCCTTCTTGCCAAACAGGCGTCCGATGGAGGACTTGATGCCCTTCTTCTTGGGCTGCTTGTTGATGGAGTCCTGACTGCTGGCTACGCTGCTCAGAGCACTGGCCTCTGCCTCCAGGCTGGCAGCAATGCTGCAAACACACACACGCACACATATGCACACACACGCATGCACGCACGCACACACACACAGTCAAGGAAAAAGATACAACTTGGATAAGAGACAATTTGTCTCACAAATTACCGTCAGGATGAAGAAGGTGGAGTATGTGTGTGTGTGTCTGTGTGTGTGAGCGCTATAAGTGCAACATACCCTCGGGCCTCATTGTGTGAGGAGGCTGGCAGTGTGCGGGTCATGCGTACGGTCCGGGGCGTGGGGGGAGGGGACGTCTCACACTTGATGGTAGCCTTGTCCTGGCCGTCATCGTCGGTGGCCGCAATCTGACCGTGGAGAGGTGAAGAGACCTGTTAGAAGCTCTTATTAAACTAGTATAGTAACACCTCACATCAATCTCTACAACACTGTTACAACACTATAGTCACACCTCACATCAATCTCTACAACACTGGTATTACACTATAGTAACACCTCACATCAATCTCTACAACACCGGTATTACACTATAGTAACACCTCACATCAATCTCTACAACACTGGTATTACACTATAGTCACACCTCACATCAATCTCTACAACACTGGTATTACACTATAGTCACACCTCACATCAATCTCTACAACACTGGTATTACACTATAGTAACACCTCACACCTCAATCTCTACAACACTGGTATTACACTATAGTAACACCTCACATCAATCTCTACAACACTGGTATTACACTATAGTCACACCTCACATCAATCTCTACAACACTGGTATTACACTATAGTAACACCTCACATCTCAATCTCTACAACACTGGTATTACACTATAGTCACACCTCACATCAATCTCTACAACACTGGTATTACACTATAGTAACACCTCACATCAATCTCTACAACACTGGTATTACACTATAGTAACACCTCACACATCAATCTCTACAACACTGGTATTACACTATAGTCACACCTCACACATCAATCTCTACAACACTGGTATTACACTATAGTCACACCTCACATCAATCTCTACAACACTGGTATTACACTATAGTAACACCTCACACCTCAATCTCTACAACACTGGTATTACACTATAGTCACACCTCACATCAATCTCTACAACACTGGTATTACACTATAGTAACACCTCACATCAATCTCTACAACACTGGTATTACACTATAGTCACACCTCACATCAATCTCTACAACACTGGTATTACACTATAGTAACACCTCACACCTCAATCTCTACAACACTGGTATTACACTATAGTAACACCTCACACATCAATCTCTACAACACTGGTATTACACTATAGTAACACCTCACACATCAATCTCTACAACACTGGTATTACACTATAGTCACACCTCACACATCAATCTCTACAACACTGGTATTACACTATAGTCACACCTCACATCAATCTCTACAACACTGGTATTACACTATAGTAACACCTCACACCTCAATCTCTACAACACTGGTATTACACTATAGTCACACCTCACATCAATCTCTACAACACTGGTATTACACTATAGTAACACCTCACATCAATCTCTACAACACTGGTATTACACTATAGTCACACCTCACATCAATCTCTACAACACTGGTATTACACTATAGTAACACCTCACACCTCAATCTCTACAACACTTGTATTACACTATAGTCACACCTCACACATCAATCTCTACAACACTGGTACTACACTATAGTAACACCTCACATCAATCTCTACAACACTGGTATTACACTATAGTAACACCTCACACATCAATCTCTACAACACTGGTATTACACTATAGTCACACCTCACTCATAAATCTCTACAACACTGGTATTATACTATAGTCACACCTCACATCAATCTCTACAACACTGCTATTACACTATAGTCACACCTCACATCAATCTCTACAACACTTGTATTACACTATAGTCACACCTCACACATCAATCTCTACAACACTGGTACTACACTATAGTAACACCTCACACATCAATCTCTACAACACTGGTATTACACTATAGTAACACCTCACATCAATCTCTACAACACCGGTATTACACTATAGTAACACCTCACATCAATCTCTACAACACTGGTATTACACTATAGTCACACCTCACACATCAATCTCTACAACACTGGTATTACACTATAGTCACACCTCACATCAATCTCTACAACACCGGTATTACACTATAGTAACACCTCACATCAATCTCTACAACACTGGTATTACACTATAGTAACACCTCACACATCAATCCCTACAACACTGGTATTACACTATAGTCACACCTCACATCAATCTCTACAACACTGGTATTACACTATAGTCACACCTCACATCAATTTCTACAACACTGGTATTACACTATAGTAACACCTCACATCAATCTCTACAACACTGGTATTACACTATAGTCACACCTCACATCAATCTCTACAACACTGGTATTACACTATAGTAACACCTCACATCAATCTCAACAACACTGGTATTACACTATAGTAACACCTCACACATCAATCTCTACAACACTGGTATTACACTATAGTCACACCTCACTCATAAATCTCTACAACACTGGTATTATACTATAGTCACACCTCACATCAATCTCTACAACACTGCTATTACACTATAGTCACACCTCACATCAATCTCTACAACACTTGTATTACACTATAGTCACACCTCACACATCAATCTCTACAACACTGGTATTACACTATAGTCACACCTGACTCATAAATCTCTACAACACTGGTATTATACTATAGTAACACCTCACATCAATCTCTACAACACTTGTATTACACTATAGTCACACTTCACATCAATCTCTACAACACTGGTATTACACTATAGTCACACCTCACACATCAATCTCTACAACACTGGTACTACACTATAGTCACACCTCACATCAATCTCTACAACACTGGTATTACACTATAGTCACACCTCACATCAATCTCTACAACACTGGTATTACACTATAGTCACACCTCACATCAATCTCTACAACACTGGTATTACACTATAGTCACACGTCACACCTCAATCTCTACAACACTGGTATTACACTATAGTCCCACCTCATCAATCTCTACAACACTGGTATTACACTATAGTAACACCTCACATCAATCTCTACAACACTGGTATTACACTATAGTAACACCTCACACATCAATCTCTACAACACTGGTATTACACTATAGTAACACCTCACACATCAATCTCTACAACACTGGTATTACACTATAGTCACACCTCACATCAATCTCTACAACACTGGTATTACACTATAGTAACACCTCACATCTCAATCTCTACAACACTGGTATTACACTATAGTCACACCTCACATCAATCTCTACAACACTGGTATTACACTATAGTAACACCTCACATCTCAATCTCTACAACACTGGTAATACACTATAGTAACACCTCACATATCAATCTCTACAACACTGGTATTACACTATAGTAACACCTCACATCAATCTCTACAACACTGGTATTACACTATAGTAACACCTCACACATCAATCCCTACAACACTGGTATTACACTATAGTCACACCTCACATCAATCTCTACAACACTGGTATTACACTATAGTAACACCTCACATCAATCTCTACAACACTGGTATTACACTATAGTAACACCTCACACATCAATCTCTACAACACTGGTATTACACTATAGTAACACCTCACATCAATCTCTACAACACTGGTATTACACTATAGTAACACCTCACACATCAATCTCTACAACACTGGTATTACACTATAGTCACACCTCACATCAATCTCTACAACACTGGTATTACACTATAGTCACACCTCACATCAATCTCTACAACACTGGTATTACACTATAGTCACACCTCACATCAATCTCTACAACACTGGTATTACACTATAGTCACACCTCACATCAATCTCTACAACACTGGTATTACACTATAGTAACACCTCACATCAATCTCTACAACACTGGTATTACACTATAGTCACACCTCACACATCAATCTCTACAACACTGGTATTACACTATAGTCACACCTCACATCAATCTCTACAACACTGGTATTACACTATAGTAACACCTCACACATCAATCTCTACAACACTGGTATTACACTATAGTCACACCTCACATCAATCTCTACAACACTGGTATTACACTATAGTAACACCTCACACCTCAATCTCTACAACACTGGTATTACACTATAGTCACACCTCACACATCAATCTCTACAACACTGGTATTACACTATAGTCACACCTCACATCAATCTCTACAACACTGGTATTACACTATAGTAACACCTCACACATCAATCTCTACAACACTGGTATTACACTATAGTCACACCTCACACATCAATCTCTACAACACTGGTATTACACTATAGTCACACCTCAATCTCTACAGCACTGTTTGCTTACAGGTCTTCAGAGTCCAATAATGGCAAGGATACACCAGACCATGACAGTCATCTACAGGAAGACAGAGGTACTATGAATGTGAAATGTCTAATGTAATAAAATGAACATATCATTAGTACTGTACCTTTCTCCTGTGTTTCCTCAGATCACTGGGCTGCAGGGTGGAGGACAGGAAAGAAGAGGAAAACATCAGTTTACAATAAATCAGTCAGATGAAACAAATGTCCTCCCCCATACAGCAACACCTCACTTATAGGTGGCTAGACATGGCGAGCCGATAGGTCATGTGCCCACCTGATGGTATGTCAATTACACATTACACCACACAATCAATTACAGTGATTTGATGACAAAATAGCCTGCTTTGCCACTATTCATTTGAGAGGTCAATAAAATCAAAGGCTCATTCTTTAAAAGCCCCTGGGTACTGGCAACATTCTCTCTCTGAGACCGTCTAGCTGGCTGGCTGGCTGGCTGGCTGGATGGATTGTGGGGATTTGAATATTTTTAGCCCAGTGGAGGATAGAAAAAAGAGAGACTCCCTGTGATGGGGACATCTGGAGCGCTACAGCCCTGGGTCAGCGTGTGACAGACAGACAGACAGACAAAGAGATAGAGAGAAAATCCTCTATCGGTGGTACAAATCAAATCAACGTTTATTTGTCACGCGCGCCGAATACAACAGTGAAATGCTTACTTACAGGCTCTAACCAACAGTGCAAAAAAGGTATTAGGTGAACAATAGGTAAGTAAAGAAATAAAAACAACAGTAAAAAGACAGTGAAAAATAACAGTAGCGAGTCTATAACAGTAGCGAGGCTATAACTGTAGCGAGGCTATATGCAGACACCGGTTAGTCAGGCTGATTGAGGTAGTATGTACATGAATGTATAGTTAAAGTGACTATGCATATGATAAACAGAGAGTAGCAGCAGCGTAAAAGAGGGGTTGGGGGGGGGGTCTTTGACAATTTCTAGGGCCTTCCTCTGACACTGCCTGGTGTAGAGATCCTGGATGGCAGGCAGCTTAGCCCCAGTGATGTACTGGGCCGTGCGCACTACCCTCTGTAGTGCCTAGCGGTTAGAGGCCGAGCAATTGCCGTACCAGGCAGTGATGCAACCAGTCGGGATGCTCTCGATGTTGCAGCTGTAGAACCTCAGGACCCTTGCCAAATCTTTTTAGTTTCCTGAGGGGGAATAGGCTTTTGTCGTGCCCTCTTCACGACTGTCTTGGTGTGTTTGGACCATTCTAGTTTGTTGGTGATGTACACACAGTCAACTGATCAGTTCATCCTAATGCGTGTATTTCTAGCCTGCCATTCAATAATGTCATCTGGGGATTCATCAGGGCAGACCTTGTTTCCTTGGTAGTATTGTCTCCATCAGAAGCTGGAGCAGCCAGAGCTACACACTAGTAAAAACAACCAATGTACCAAGGCACATGACAGGGAAGTGTTGCAACAGGCTGACCTAATGTAGACAGTATTTTAATTGACCTAATGTAGACAGTATTTTAATTGACCTAATGTAGACAGTATTTTAATTGACCTAATGTAGACAGTACTTTTATTGACCTAATGTAGACAGTATTTTAATTGACCTAATGTAGACAGTACTTTAACTGACCTAATGTAGACAGTACTTTAACTGACCTAATGTAGACAGTACTTTTATTGACCTAATGTAGACAGTATTTTAATTGACCTAATGTAGACAGTACTTTTATTGACCTAATGTAGACAGTATTTTAATTGACCTAATGTAGACAGTACTTTTATTGACCTAATGTAGACAGTACTTTAATTGACCTAATGTAGACAGTACTTTAATTGACCTAATGTAGACAGTACTTTAATTGACCTAATGTAGACAGTACTTTAATTGACCTAATGTAGACAGTACTTTAATTGACCTAATGTAGACAGTACTTTAATTGACCTAATGTAGACAGTACTTTTATTTACCTAATGTAGACAGTACTTTAATTGACCTAATGTAGACAGTACTTTAATTGACCTAATGTAGACAGTACTTTAATTGACCTAATGTAGACAGTACTTTAATTGACCTAATGTAGACAGTACTTTAATTGACCTAATGTAGACAGTACTTTTATTTACCTAATGTAGACAGTACTTTAATTGACCTAATGTAGACAGTACTTTAATTGACCTAATGTAGACAGTACTTTAATTGACCTAATGTAGACAGTACTTTAATTGACCTAATGTAGACAGTACTTTTATTTACCTAATGTAGACAGTACTTTAATTGACCTAATGTAGACAGTACTTTAATTGACCTAATGTAGACAGTACTTTAATTGACCTAATGTAGACAGTACTTTAATTGACCTAATGTAGACAGTACTTTAATTGACCTAATGTAGACAGTACTTTAATTGACCTAATGTAGACAGTACTTTAATTGACCTAATGTAGACAGTACTTTAATTGACCTAATGTAGACAGTACTTTAATTGACCTAATGTAGACAGTACTTTAATTGACCTAATGTAGACAGTACTTTAATTGACCTAATGTAGACAGTACTTTAATTGACCTAATGTAAACAGTACTTTAATTGACCTAATGTAGACAGTACTTTAATTGACCTAATGTAGACAGTACTTTAATTGACCTAATGTAGACAGTACTTTAACTGACCTAATGTAGACAGTACTTTAATTGACCTAATGTAGACAGTACTTTAATTTACCTAATGTAGACAGTACTTTAATTGACCTAATGTAGACAGTACTTTAATTGACCTAATGTAGACAGTACTTTAATTGACCTAATGTAGACAGTACTTTAATTGACCTAATGTAGACAGTACTTTAATTGACCTAATGTAGACAGTACTTTAATTGACCTAATGTAGACAGTACTTTAATTGACCTAATGTAGACAGTACTTTAATTGACCTAATGTAGACAGTACTTTAATTGACCTAATGTAGACAGTACTTTAATTGACCTAATGTAGACAGTACTTTAATTGACCTAATGTAAACAGTACTTTAATTGACCTAATGTAGACAGTACTTTAATTGACCTAATGTAGACAGTACTTTAATTGACCTAATGTAGACAGTACTTTAACTGACCTAATGTAGACAGTACTTTAATTGACCTAATGTAGACAGTACTTTAATTGACCTAATGTAGACAGTACTTTAATTGACCTAATGTAGACAGTACTTTAATTGCTCAATAGGACAATGGTGGCAAATATAAAACATCGTCTTAAAACATTGTAAACAAACATAGCACAGACTATCACATCCTGGTATCTACAACACACACAAACCAAGCCAAGCTCTACGATGAAGGAGTAATGAACCCCAGCCAGATAGATTATGCAACTCAATCCATCAAGGAAAGAACACCATCGAAATCAAGGTGACAGAAAGCCAATACATGCTTTTACGAGTGGCTGGTTCTCTCTCAGAGCTGCTTTGAAATGTGGTCCAGGGTCATTTGAGGTTACTAGTTTACCATCAAATTGAGTTGACTCTCCGTTCTAGCATAATCAACGGTGGCTCAGGTGACGTAGTCATATGAGGTCTGTTGAAAGAGCAAGGCTGAGAACAAAGAAAAGAGAGGCCAAACACAGCATACTGAATGCTGATCCCAGGTGCTTCTATTGGCCCTGTCCTGCACCACAATACAGACAGAGCCCGATACGGCTGTGGTAGCCTTCGACAAGACTGGGATACACTCGTACATACACACCACACGCACCTCTCCCACCCCACCCCCACAGCCTGTCCTGACCCCAGCAGCGTACCAGTGTCATGATACCCATGCGCCCATGTCTGAGGTGCTGCGGTGGTCCAGCTTGGGTGGAGTGTCCGCTGGGCGGGAGGAAGAGGCCAGGAGGAGGCGGTGGCCGAGGCGGTGATGGAGGCTCCGGGTGGTGCATACGGGCCAGGTTGAGACCCTCCAGGCTGACGCTGGCCACACGGTTCTCTATCTCCTCCGCCCGCAGCTCTGTCGACTCCTTCTCCTCCTGGATCAGTCTGGGAGAGAGGGGGAGGGAGGGATTGATTAGACTTATTTCACAGTTGTATTCAGCCCCTGAATATATAGAAAGCTCATTCATCCAACAAGATTCTTGGAATCCCTTGATCCTTTGTGGTTCAATTCTCTGGATGTTCATGGAAATCTCCACTGCAGACCCATAGGGCTCCTCTTAAAGACAAAGCAGGGAGACAAAAAGCCAGTTCATTACCCATAAACCATTTGGCGCATAACACTACCTCACAACACTAATTGGTTTAGAAAGGAATTCTGAAATCGTATTCCAACTCTGCATATACTTACCCAGAAATCACCCTGATGAGGCATGTCTCTATCGACTGTGCTTATAAGCATAAAACAATAAAGGCCTTAGGTAAATGAACAACACTTCACTTTAAAATGTCACTTAAGCTTAGGGTTGTGTGAAATAATACTTGGCTAATCACCAGACAAGAAAATCTGTAGAATATTAACAAGCAAGTAGCAGATCTTGTATCTTGAATAAGCTCAAAGGCTCCCAATGTTAACCTAACCTTAATACAATAGATTATTCTGACAGCTAACTGGGTAAACTATCAATACTTGAATAAAACTACAGTATATCAGTGTCAGCTCCTCGCAGCTTTTCTAGGTACGGTAACTGGCAGTATCTGAGGTTTGTGTTTAATTAATCTAGACAGGGCATCACACTCTGCAGACAAGAGCCAACAAGCTTCCGCCCTGAAGACAAGTGTGTCCACACACATCCCTGGATATCCAATCAATTACTGTCTCATTAATTCAATTTCATTGCCACAGAAACCCGAGGCACGGAGCCCACTGATAGGATGAGCCAGCCTTAGGGGTGGAGATAGCTAGGCTGACACCCTGAAACTCTCCCTCACGTCAAGCACTAAGAGGCACATTTTACCGATCAACAATGAAGTGACCAACATGGATTAATCAAATCAATGTGTCAGTAATGTTTCCCAAGGAACTTTATCCGCCTAACATACAACTTGATTTACATGAAGATCAGTCACTAGGGGTGTTTCCTGGCAATGAGACCTGACCAGGAAGCCCACGGTTTTCATCTGGTCCCTAGCATGGTCTGTCCAATAAGAGCAGGGTTAAGGTCAGGTAAATGTCTGGTCCCTAGCCTGGTCTGTCCAATTAGAGCAGGGTTAAGGTCAGGTAAATGTCTGGTCCCTAGCATGGTCTGTCCAATTAGAGCAGGGTTAAGGTCAGGTAAATGTCTGGTCCCTAGCCTGGTCTGTCCAATTAGAGCAGGGTTAAGGTCAGGTAAATGTCTGGTCCCTAGCCTGGTCTGTCCAATTAGAGCAGGGTTAAGGTCAGGTAAATGTCTGGTCCCTAGCATGGTCTGTCCAATTAGAGCAGGGTTAAGGTCAGGTAAATGTCTGGTCCCTAGCCTGGTCTGTCCAATTAGAGCAGGGTTAAGGTCAGGTAAATGTCTGGTCCCGAGCATGGTCTGTCCAATAAGAGCAGGGTTAAAGTCCCCTACCGTATCTCTTTGTTAATGGCGTCCAGCTGCTCCTGCAGCATCATGGCTAGGGTCTGGGCGTCTGAGTGACCGCCGGGGGACAGCAGGTCCATGGAGCTGAACATGGTCTCCCGGTCATCGTCATCAATGTCCGACATGTCAGACATCTCACTCTCAAACGGGTGGCTACCCAGGATGCCTAGCTGCTGAGAGCGCCACTCGTGCTCCCCCAGTGACTTAGCCTGTAGGGGAGGGAGGTTTTACAGATACAGAAGTGTTCCCTAATCAAGGATGGTGTGCACTAAACAAGGGAAGTGTGCACTAATCAAGGGAAGGGAGTGTTCTTGAGGTAATCCTGGTAAAACATCATGGGCAGGATGACATAACTGTAGAGAGATGTGAAAGTTTTATGTAAAGAGACTTGAATATTGTTTTGCACTGTACAAATATCACAGCGCACATTCTGATTAATGCATTCAATGCAGTATTTTGGTTTTATAAAATAATTGGCAAAGTAAAGCTGTCAGCTTCAGGGAGCCTAAAATGTCTCTACTAATTCTCCTTTCATTAGACAAAATGATGAGGCTTGACTTTTAATACGCCCCAAAGTATATTAATAAGCCATTAAAGAGTTATTAATAAAAAAGACAGTATTTATCTCCAGGTTATTTCAGTCTTCATCGTGATTTATCTTACAATCCTGAGACACTGTAACAGTAGCACTTTATAACAATGATCCTCAAAGGCAATGCTATCCTATCATACCCATCTCCAACAGGTTTCCCTCTGTTGTGCTAATGCTAACAGTCTGGCTTTATGCAACCATGTATGTCATACAGACCTGAATTCAAATACTTTCTCTGTACTTGTTTAAGCTTTCCTGGCTTAATGGATAGAATAGTCCTACTACTGCCTCTACCTCAGCCAGGGCTGACCAGAGAGAGACTAGTTCCTGACCTTGCTCTCGTCCCTGCGGAGACCCATGCGTCCTCTCCTGGGCCTGCGGATGACCTTGGCTGACCGGTAGTGGTCAGACTGGGTCTCAGCCAGGGAGCCCAGGGAGAAGCGGAGCTCCCCCGACGTGTCCAGGTGAGACCTGATAGATAGATAGATAGATAGATAGATAGATAGATAGATAGATAGATAGATAGATAGATAGATAGATAGATAGATAGATAGATAGATAGATAGATAGATAGATAGATAGATAGATAGATAGATAGATAGATAGATAGATAAAGAGAGAGACAGAGACAGAAACAGAGAGAGCGAGAGCGAGAGAGAGAGAGAGAGAGAGAGAGAACATGCATGTCAGACACCGTAACATCAACTTTGTTCAAAGGAAGCATTGAAATCGCAGATATTGTGCAAAGAATAATACCAAAACCAAAAGGATCTGCTTGTTTAAAATGGCCTGCTTGTATATCTAGTAGGAAGACAGTGTTGTGACGCATCAGGCAATTTGTAAGGAATCAACAGTCAGTGCTTGTGTGGTTTTCAACCGGTGGCAAATTGCTTTTTTAATGAGTTGTGACTGAAGAGGACAATCAGGAGATCATGACAGCTACTGCCATCACAGAACTCCAGCCCAGTTATTTGGACTTTATCACACATTTTGTCAGTGGAAAAATATATGTAATTTAAATGTAGGTTTTGAGGGACGCAGAAGAATCTATGTAGTGATCTCTAATCATCTCAGAGAAATGTAGCTGAATCTAAACGGAGATGTTGGGAAAATGTTACAGTTGTGTTCTGTCACTACTCCAACAGAGACATGCCACATTATTTCTGAGGGTTTCTGTGGGATATCTATATAAAATGAATCCCCCAACCAGACACACACACACGCACACGCACACACGCACACACACACACACACAGATACACACACAGACACACACTACACTGAGAGTACAAAACATTAAGGACATCTGCTCTTTCCATGACAGACTGACCAGGTGAATCCAGGTGAAAGCTATGATTCCTTATTGATGTCACCTTTTAAATCCACTTCAAACAGTGTAGATGAAGGGGAGGAGACAGGTTAAAGAAGGATTTTTAAGCCTTGTGACAATTGAGACATGGATTGTATATGTGTGCCATGTGTGCCAATGGGCAAGCCAAAATATTTAAGTGCATGATATGAACAAGATATGGTAGTAGGTGCCAGGGGCACTGGTTTGTGTCAAGAACTGCAACTGTGCTGGGGTTTTCACGCTCAACAGTTTCCCGTGTGTATCAAGAATGATCCACAACCCAAAGGACATCCAGCCAACTTGACACAACTGTGAGAAGCATTGAAGTCAACATGGGCCAGCCTCCCTGTGGAACGCTTTCGACACCTTGTAGAGTCCATGCCCTGACGAATTGACGGCAAAATGGGGGGGGTGCAACTCAATATTAGGAAGGTGTTCATAATGTTTTGTACACTCAGTGTATATGCACACACACACACTGTCCTACAAACTCACCCATACCGTGACAGAGTGGGTTCAGTGAGTGAGCCTGTTCTCAGTCGGAACTGGTCCAACTCTGATCTCAGCTTGTCTATCTCATCTGCCAGATGAGTCTGGAGGGAAGCCGGGAAACAGGGACAACATGAGGTGTACAGAAAACCTTGTGAAGTTTCTTATTCATTACTGTAAAACCCTGGATTTCAATTTCAATCTCCACCACATGATTGGACAGCACTTGCTAGTCAGTTCTCGTACTCTGCCTGGTTATGGATTTCTATCTCACTATCTGAACTGAGAGAAACAGTTTCTTGTGAATATTCAATGGAGAAGATGATAACAAATTAAACCCAAAGCCCAACACCCAGATCATTATGTGTCTATTAAAAAGCACTTTATTAAACCAACCTTGTGTAAAATTCAAAACTGAGGAAGAGAAAAACGTAATCATTTATGATCCGGGGGACCTACTTTTTCATGGATTGAATCCTCGTACTGTTTTCTGTAGCCTTCCGAGTCTTGTATTAAAACGTTCTGAAATGGAAAGGGAAGTATTCCAGTCAACCTATGGCCATTTCCTCAAATTCATCTGAAATAAAACCTTATGACATATTGGTATTGATGTGGTCTCCATGTTTAACCTTCTCTTCCAGAGCAGCCATCCTCTCTTTCAGGTGAAGCTGAAGACGTTCGTTGGACTCTGTGAGAAGTCTGTCCACCGTGTCCGACAGGCGCTTGTTGTGTTCCTCGTTCATCTTTTCTCTCTGCCGAGCCTGAGGGGGACAAAAAACACAAAGTGTGTGACTTTCAAAAGCAGAAGCCATCTTACCATACTAGCACATTTTCTAACCACTCTAATGTTGTAAAATACTGAAACAAGTCACATGGATAGTGAAAAGTCATTCTCTTAAAGTTCTATGAGGAGCAGGTGCAATGAAGCCAGTCTGTGATGGGCAGCATGTGGCTTAATCTAGCATACTAGCCTTATGGCAGCTAGCATGCTAGGCTGCCCATGGTCAATGAATAGGTGGAATGTAGCATCATGTAGCATAACCTAACCTAGCCTAGCATGTTAGCATTGTCCCCCGGGGATGACTCACTCTGAGCAGCTCCTGGTGCTTCTCCTCCAGCTGGCCCTCCAGGTGCCTCATGCGTTCCTCGATGCTGCCGTGGCGCTCCTCCGCCTGCAGGGGCCACCACACAGACAGGGGTGGGGGGAGAGAGAAAGGGGGGCAGGGGGCACAGTGACCCGCCGGTTTAGCAGCCATGGAGGGCAACAGAGGCACATAATGCAGGGGCAACAAGACAAGACAGAGCCAAAAGCCTCTACTCCTCCAGTCTCAGATGGAACAGATAGATCACCAAAGCACAGGTAGAGAGGGGTGAGAGAAGGACCAGGTCACAAGCAGTTGCTGCAGCAGTTAAGTCTACTAGCAATGAGCCCAGCCAGTGACATGCAGCTTTCCCCACAGTTTCAACCCTGCCTACGGACACAAGGAAAAACAAATATCCCCCACAAGCAATCCCAGTACAATGACTCGCGACAACAGAAATAAAGAAAACCAGCATGGATTTTTTTTTTTTTATGTAGTCTAGTAGTTAGCGACAGTACTGTGGCACCCTGTGGGACTACCTTCCTAAGAATGGAGGTCATGTCTTGGAGTTTAGCTTCCATAACAAACTGATAATCATCAGGAGAGGAGGCGGAGCTCGAGTCAGACTATGGGGCAGCAGGAGAGGAGAGGAACATATCACAGGGTCAGAGGTGATCGCATGCATAGCCTTCACATACAGTACTAACACATAACAAACAACACATAATTGAAAAGACTCACTCCGGAATATTCTACATGTATGATGATAATCAGTTATACATAAGCAGTTTTGAAATGACCTCTCCTAGAATATGATGGAGCGGTTAAAGTAACTGTCCAGTGAAAATCTCACTTTTAAAAGTTCATATTCTGTTAACTCATACCCAACTAATTTTGTTGACTCATCCTATACTCGTATTTGTGGCCAAAGCATAAATTGGAAAAGAACACATAAAAGACCGCACCTCAAACTTGTATCTCAAACAGACTGTTTCAAAAATGCTTGCTATTTCCTCCTGGAGGATGAGCTGGCCAATCAGCGGTCTACTTGCATGAATATTTTATATGATCGGTATACGCCCACACCATTCGGTTGTTGCTGTATGCCCACAACATTCCAACACAGAAATTATGCTTTTTAACATAATTAATTAAAAAACATTTGGGAAGGAAACTATTTCAATCATATTGTATTTAATTTTAGGTCATATTTCATAGAAATCTGGAAGCACTGGAGTTACTTTAATGATGGGAGCAATGTGTGCTGCGTCTGTGTCTGCATGCATAGGTGTGTTAATGTGTGTGTGACTGTGGATGTGTGGGTGTGTGTGTGTCGTCCTCTCACCTTGGTGAGTGCTGCTATCCTCTGGGCCAGTTCAGCCTCCACCTCTGGCAGGGTCTCAGCCTTTCTCATGGTCTGCTGCAGCTTCTGCTCTGCTAGCTCCAAACGCTCCAGCAGCTGCCTGTTCTTATCCTCCATCTGCACACACATGCACGCACAGGGAAACACACACACAGAGGGAAACATTGTGACTTATGACCTCATCCCATATCACACATGGAGTACCACTCAATGCCAATCTCAAGAGAGTTATCTGAGTATTTCTGGACAGACTAAGTCACATGTAATACCTATAGAACAGACTACAGTATATATACTGTATGTATACACAAAAGTCATTCTATATCAGGACCACAGACAAACTTCCACTACATAGAGTATACATTAGGGATGTAATGATTCACATCGGTCCCCTAATCAAATGTTTAAGATACAAGTGCATCGTTCCCCGGACTCTAAACCGATCCAAATGCAGCATGGATCGGTCAGAACATCTATTCAAAAGTTACGAATCGCTGGTACACTAAAATGTTTTTCTCATATTACATTCTATCTTCTGAAAATACCTCTCATCTTTAGCGACAGCTGATGCGTGCTCTCCTTCAGTGTCCAACTGCATGTAACTGTGTTGACAGTCATTGATCTACAAGTCATTTTGCATGCTGAACAACCCCGGGCAATATCAGTAGCCTATAGTCAAACTGCGCACCGTTCCCAGTTTCGCAAACTGACCAACGCGAGGTAAGCGCCTGTTGCTGATTTTGCACATCTACGCGGCACCTTCACCATTCAAATGCTAAAATAGCTTGCGTGATTTTAGGCTTTATTAACTGAACGACAACCTCTGTCATTTTCTAGGTTATTGTTATCTATGCGCTGTTGAAAATGGTGTTTTACTGGAATAAAAATAAACTACCGGAGACAACGCTCATCTGACCATACCTGCTGAACGGGTTTGATATATATTTGATTTTGATTGTTCCGGTTCACCAACAGCAAAAGTTTTGGTAGTTCTGTTTTAAACATTCAGTGTATATGGTTATTTTTTTATATATACCGGTAAAAAGTTGATAATTTCATAACGAGGACAGAAATCACTTTGTGCGGCTCACTGGATGGACGAAGCAAGAGAAGATAAAAACACCATTCGATTTGGAGATGGGGTTGAAATCCAAAATTGTGCTGTATATTCATTGCCCATGTCATAGCTAATTTGTAAATAATACATATTGATACATTACTAGATCAAACACTTAATCTGCAAAAATGACAAGTTAATTAGTGGGTGATGGTGATTTCAGAACCAAAAAACGTTGCCACCCCTGGGGTGGCTCAGCTCAGGTGCCTACATAGTACATACACCATAGACATACATAATTTACAAACACACACACACACACACATCAGATCAGACAGATCCAGCTCAGAGAGGCCCAGCTCATGAGCTCCATCAGCAGCAGATATTGAATGTCAAAATGAATGTGATTCGCATCGATTCGTTCTCTACTCAAACTGAAGTGCACCGAATCGTTTCAAATTTAAATGTATCGTTCCTATTTCGTATTGGAGCCCTTGTATCTAGATACGTATCGAATCGTCTTGAAAGAGATGCACACCCCTAGTATACAGTAGTAGAGACAAAGTGAAACCTTTGTTTCCCTACGTCCCATTCAATCTTCCTCCTGGCTCTGCTCAGTTTCAGCCTGTTCCATTTCCAGAGACTATTTGGCAGCTGTTTCCACCAGCAACAGATGCTCCTGTCCCCCCATAGCATCGGCCCTGACAGCCCATACCCAGTAATTACACATGAGTGGGCTAGGGTCCGTGGGGGGCCTGGAGGGGCCAGACCAGGGCTCTCTGTGTGTGTCTTTACTATACTGTGTGTTTACTACTACTGTATGTATACACAGGCCCAGCACTCTACTGGCTTTGGGGGAAAAAACTATTCCCTGCATCCTCTCTCTCCATCCTTCCTTCAATCGCTCTGTCTCCCCTCTTCGTCCCTCCTGAGTGACTCATCTTCAAAAGTCAGTGTCCAGGCACTGGGGCAGGGCCATTGGCCCGGCAACAAGAAAAACCAGATCAGCAGGGGTGGTGGTGTGATGTAAGTGCTGGGTCCATAGGAGGGTTTGGGGCTGTATTTCTGTATGCTCTGAGAATGCTGGAGTATCATTCAACTCTCATTCCTGGTTGGAGTTCAGAGTCAGACTTAGTGGCAAGGGAATGGGCCAGGATGCCATTGGGAAGAACCTAAGGAACGATGCCAGAGACAAACCAAGGGAAAACATTGGATTAGAAATGTAAGTTTAGAAAATTGCACATGGAAATTGCTTATGGTTTATTTCCTTTTATAAACTGGGTGGTTTGAGCCGTGAATGCTTATTGGCTGACAGCCGTGGTATACCACCTGGCCGGTTCCCCTCTCTCCACAGGGATTCTCTGCCTCTAACCCAATTACGGGGGCTGAGTCACTGGCTTACTGGTGCTCTTCCATGCCGTCCCTAGGAGGGGTGCGTCACTTGAGTGGGTTGAGTCACTGACGTGATCTTCCTGTCCGGGTTGGCGCCCCACCTTGGGTTGTGCCGTGGGGGAGGTCTTCATGGGCTATACTCGGCCTTGTCTCAGGGTAGTAGGTTGGTGGTTGAAGATATCCCTCTAGTGGTGTGGGGGCTGTGCCTTGGCAAAGTAGGTGGGGTTATATTCTGCCTGTTTGGCCCTGTCCGGCGATACCACAGTGTCTCCCGACCCCTCCTGTCTCAGCCTAGGTTCTGGCCTTTCTTGGGAGTTTTTCCTAGCCACCGTGCTTCTACATCTGCATTGCTTGCTGTTTGGGGTTTTAGGCTGGGTTTCTGTACAGCACTTTGTGACATCGGCTGATGTAAAAAGGGCTTTATACATACATTTGATTGATTGATTGATTGATTGATTGATTGATTGGGTATATCAGACCATATATCACTGGTATGAGAAAACATATATTTTATCTGATTTAATTACGTTGGTAACCAGTTTATAATAGCAATAAGGCTCTTCAGGGGTTTGAGATATATGGCCAATATACCACGGCTAAGGGCTGGGTCCAGGCACTCCACGTTGAGACGTGCATAAGAACAGCCCTTAGCCGTGGTATATTGGCCATATACCACACCTCCTCGAGTCTTATTGCTTAAATGTGTACAGAGTACTTTCTGTCTAGCAATGCGGATTTATGTGTGTGTGTGTGTATATATATGTGTGTTCTCTATAGCTTGGCTATTTTTTTAAATGAAAATCCATCTGCCTTGAGCTCAGCTGTTGGCGCTGTATTTGTGATTGCTCCCTCTCCTCAATCACAACATTATTCCCAATACCAAATAACTCAGGCACAGCACCCATGCACATCCACCCACACAGCATCTTCAAGTAAGTACAATAAAATTCCTGACCCATACGCAAAGGATTCAGCTGGAGTTAAACACAATGTCAAGATGTCCTCTCATTTCAGAATGTTATAAACTCTTATTAATCAAAGACGAGAGTTGTCCTTGATCCACTACTGGCAACGAACTTTGTGTTATTCTCCAGATCGCAGGTGATTTCAGCAAATATGTGTGCTATTGTAACTACGGTACTCTCTTAATGTAGAGAACGATCAGCCTCCTGAGCCCATGGAGATCTCCTTTAAACCGGAGACGCCAGATGGAATTGAGTGTTGTTAAACCAGAGACGCCAGATGGAATTGAGTGTTGTTAAACCAGAGACGCCAGATGGAATTGAGTTTTGTTAAACCAGAGACGCCAGATGGAATTGAGTTTTGTTAAACCAGAGATGCCAGATGGAATTGAGTTTTGTTAAACCAGAGACGACAGATGGAATTGAGTTTTGTTAAACCAGAGACGCCAGATGGAATTGAGTTTTGTTAAACCAGAGATGCCAGATGGAATTGAGTTTTGCCTTAGCAATAATATGTACTAAAGGGCATGGTTTTTCTAAACTCAGCAAAAAAACAGGACCCCTGATAATTTGTAAAAATCCAAATAACTTCACAGATCTTCATAGTAAAGGGTTTAAACACTGTTTCCCATGCTTGTTCAATGACCCATAAACAATTAATGAACATGCACCTGTGGAACGGTCGTTAAGACACTAACAGCTTACAGACGGTAGGCAATTAAGGTCACAGTTATGAAAACTTGCAACACTAAAGAGGCCTTTCTACTGACTCTGAAAAACACCAAAAGAAAGATGCCCAGGCTCCCTGCTCATCTGTGTGAACGTGCCTTAGGCATGCTGCAAGGAGGCATAAGGACTGCAGATGTGGCCAGGGCAATAAATTGCAATGTTCGTACTGTGAGACGCCTAAGACAGCGCTGCAGGGAGACGGTACTGACAGCTGATCGTCCTCGCAGTGGCAGACCACGTGTAACAACACCTGCACAGGATCGGTACATCCGAACATCACACCTGCTGGACAGGTACAGGATGGCAACAACAACTGCCCAAGTTACACCATCAGTGCTCAGAATGGCTGCAATAGGATGAAAGAGGCTGAACTGAGGGTTGTAAGGCAGGTCTGTTGGCCTGTTGTAAGGCAGGTCCTCACCAGACATCACCGGCAACAACGTCGCCTATGGGCACAAACCCACCGTCGCTGGACCAGACAGGACTGGCAAAAAGTGCTCTTCACTGACGAGTCGCAGTTTTGTCTCACCAGGGGTGATGGTCGGATTCAAATTTATCGTCGAAGAAATGAGCGTTACATTGAGTCCTGTACTCTGGAGTGGGATCGACTTGGAGGTGGAGGGTCCGTCATGGTCTGGGGCGGTGTGTCACAGCATCATCGGACTGAGCTTGTTGTCATTGCAGGCAATCTCTGCGTTACAGAGAAGACATCCTCCACCCTCATGTGGTCGGCCTTCCTGCAGGCTCATTCTGACCCTCCATCATGACAATGCCACCAGCCATACTGCTCGTTCTGTGCGTGATTTCCTGCAAGACAGGAATGTCAGTGTTCTGCCATGGCCAGCGAAGAGCCCGGATCTAAATCCCATTGATTACATCTGGGACCTGTTGGATCGGAGGGTGAGGGCTAGGGTCATTCCCCATAGAAATGGCAGGGAACTTGTAGGTGCCTTAGTGGAAGAGTGGGGTAACATCTCACAGCAAGAACTGGTGAATCTGGTGCAGTCCATGAGGAGGAGATGCACTGCAGTACTTAATGCAGCTGGTGGCCACACCAGATACTGACTGTTACTTTTGATTTTGATCCCCCCTTCATTCAGGGAAACATTATTCCATTTCTGTTAGTCACATGTCTGTGGAACTTGTTCAGTTTATGTCTCAGTTGTTGAATCTTGTTATGTTAATACAAATATTTACACATGTTAAGTTTGCTGAAAATAAACGCAATTGACAGTGAGAGGACCTTTCTTTTTTTTTCTGAGTTTAGGTAGGTGGAACCCACTGTGGGGACACTTCTGATTCCTTCTGGGTTGTGACCCTAAAACCAAAGGTTTAAAGTAGGTAAGTGGGGACCACTGCTGTAGGTTAAAGTATCCCTCAGATGCTGATCTTAGTTCAGTTTTGTATCCCCCCCAGCTCTCCCACTACTCTAATGGTTAGGGTTGGTGAAAGAGGGTAAGTGACCTGTCTGAGGAAGGCTTCCTTATTGGCCAGCTCATTCTCCAGTTTGTCACTGATGTCGTGCAGGGAGGTGGACTCTCTCTGGGCGCTGAGGTACCGCTTCTCCAGGGTGACAATCCTCTCTTCCATGTCCTCCTTCTGACACATAGCCTGTAGGCACACACACACACACATGCACACACACAGATGTACATGTACAATGCACAGACACACACAGTTGAGTACATTTCCACCTCAACAGCACAAACAGTATCTCCCTAAATCTCTTACGGTTAATTTCCTGTATGGAGTCTCAGTGAGTGTGTGTATAGAGCGGAAGGAAATGTCCTCCAGCGTTGTTGTGATATAACACTGTTCTCAGACAGTGGTAATTACTTAGACAGGGCTGGGCTGATAAAGGATCTGAGATCAGTGTACTAGCTGGATCTCGCTCCCGGAGCCCATCCTGCCATCATCATTAGCAATCAATAGCAATCTCAACCAGGGCTAGCCGCTAGCTAGGTGGACCAAGAGCCAGGTCACATTCTGATTCACATCCCTGGATAGACATTAAATTCTCCTCCAAATAAGAGGGACCAGTGATTGTGTGACTATAATGTTCTGCCTATAGCACAGGACAGATGAGTAGAGACCATCTCTGAGTACCAATGTGTAGTAAGAAGCCTGGATACATTATTTTTCCAAGAACCATCCAGATTGTCTGAGGCAGTAACTCATCTAAGTCGTCAGAGAGGAGGTTGAGGGACTGAATGCATATGTCCCTCATGCTTGTTCATGTATGTTCTCAACAACCCTAACTCTCAACTAACAGTGTGTGTGTGTGTGTGTCTGTGAGTGTCTCTCCTTAGAGAGTGGGTGCATCTCATTTGAATGTACCTCTCTCCTCACCTCTTTGATGTCCCTCTGGTACTTGGTACTCATCTCCTCTGTCTTGATGAGGTCCTTGCGCGCGGTGTCCAGCTCCTGCTCCACCTCGGAGACGCGGGACGACAGGGAGGACATGCGCTCCTTCATCTGGGCCAGCTCATAGTTCTGCTTCTCCAGCAGGTCCTGCAGCTCCACCACCTGGCTGGCCTCATGGGCCGACTCCATGGAGCCGTTGGACAGGCGCTGGGGGACCAGGGGGAGAGGGAATGAGAGAGAAGGAGACATTTAAACTCCATTTCCATTCAGTCAAATCAGTAGCTAAGTAAATAATCAAAAATCCTCATGAATTTCTAAATGGATTTCAAAATTGCTTTTCAGCTATTTCTGTTTTTTGTGGATTGATTTAATTGAAATAATGTAATTAACCTTAACCTTGTTATACAGCGCTTTTCTACCAACTCTTATGTCAGTTAGGTCCCATGACACAAAATTGTTTTAGCTAGATGAATTGAAATGGATGAGTTGAGACAACATAATTTCCAGTCAAGCCTTTTGCAGTGAGTGCTGGAGTACAGGCTGAGAGGGCCTTGAATCAGACTAGATCCCTCTTCAGACCTCTGCATTTCCCGGTCGAGAGAGATACATTTAGGAGCTGGAGGTTGTTGGCCCCATATTCTGGTTTAATTTCAGATGGACACACAGTCGTGGTGACGGAGGCACTATAAAGATTACTCCAGACTGCATTGAAGAGATTGGTTTGGTACTTGCATTAGGAATATGATTTGGTTTGACTCTGGGAGGGATGGGGAGAGAGAGAGAGAGAGAGAGAGAGAGAGAGAGAGACACAGAAAGAGGGGGAGTTATGTTTTTCTTTTTCTCACCCTCTCTCTGTCTGTCTCTCCTCTCCCATCTCTCTTTCCCTTCTCTCTCTCTCCCGCCTCTCTCTCTCTCCCTCCTCTACCAATCCTCATGTATCAGGGCCAGCTGCCCGTCCATACCCATCCATCTGGCCATACAGCCCTAATTGGGCCTCTCTCCCTACTGCCTGTGATCAATGATTCACTGTGTAAGGCAACAGTCCCCATTAAATCAGCCCACTGGTTTTAATACCAACACAGCAGTCTACTCTCATAATGGACAAACTTTGGGATTTATCTTAGCTTGGCTTTGGTTTAAACTTTTCCCAGAGATAACAAGTTATACAGCCGGTTCTCGAAATAAAAACTTAATTGCGGAGCGTCTGAGAGTATACTCGTAAAGCCTGCAGGGGAGTTATCCAGTTGGGGACGAGGCGGACTTGACACTCGTAACAATGCCTTTAGGAGGGATGGAGTTAAACATTGTTTCTCCATCGAGGCAGATTGATCTGGTAGGGAACAAGCTACTGTGCACCGTTTCCTTTTGCTAAACTAGACCCGTTTTATACGTCTAGCCGTCTACATATCACAGCAACTTACAGCGCTTCTAAATGTCATGGCAGTAGCTTGGGCATGTCAGTAAAAGCTAGCCTAACTTAGGTTTTATCTTTATCTTTTGAAATTGCTAACTGTAAAAGATTACCGCTATGGTTAAATCTTCTTGGTCTTACTGTTCAACTGGAAATAGTCTCGAGTTTCGATCAATATATAATATTGAGGCCTTGATGGTTAGAAGTGCAGAAAAGTGATTGATACTGACAGTGAAAGGAAAGGCCATGGCTGTCTGACTGCACTAGCAGACCTAGCTCTACGCCCCGCGTCATGATGTGACCTGTTGGTTAACTCCGGCGCAACAGGTGCACACACACACACACACACCCCAGGTGACGACAGCCCAGAAGCAGTGGGAGGAAGTAACCCTGCAGATCATCCGTGTCACTACCTCTGGATGGAACCTTAACGAGGCTGCCATGACTACCTCTGGATGCAACCTTAACGAGGCTGCCATGACTACCTCTGGATGCAACCTTAACGAGGCTGCCATGACTACCTCTTCAAACCTCAGCATGGTGACAGTGAGTGACTCCCCTCTCACTAACCCCAAGGAGGGTGTATGTGACGGGAGTTTCAACCTTCCAACCACCCTCATCCCCCCTACTCTGCAGAATGACAGGCCACAGACAGCTGTCGCCCAGTCAGGCTCAACTGAATCATACACTCCTGACAACGCGTCCCCATCACAAGGTGCAGCTCATCCACGAGCCTAGAGATTCAGCTCACATCCAAACCATGAGACGAGAGCTAGAATTGAATTGTCATTGATGTCTCGGTTTGTTGTTCTGCAGTAGCAGCCTCTATGAGATGAAGACACTGTTGCTTTCTGCATTCTAAGTGCTGTATTGATGTCTGAGAGTATTGGGAAATTCTCTAAGCTTTAACTGCTCAAGGTACTGTGTTTCACTCTGGTCTGACTAATCATGGAAGTGTGGATGCATTATGGGACATTTGATGTAGGACCATTTGTATGCAGATGTATTCAGAAGTATGGGCGCTCCAGTATAATGGAATCTGGTGGGGTCATAGACAGTACATATCACCTGATTGTGGGTGTCCTTCACACTGCCTAGCTGGCTGCTCAAAGACACTGTGCTGACAGTGAAGGCCTTTATCTATCTAGCTAGTGAAATGATAACATGCTTGATACCACGATGATACTGATAACACAGACTATGAATGGACTACTTTGTTAAAGCAATGAAAATGGTGGTTGAAAAGTATCTGTGGATGTTGACAGGGAAAAAAGAAGGACAGTAAATGCAATGGACTCCCACCTTGCTATGTACCTTCTGGCTGGCATCAGTGCCCTCCAGTATGTCCTCTGACCCGCCCCCTGACGCCACCTTCCTCTGGATGTGGGCATTCTGCTCCCGTAAGGCCACAATCTGCAGAGAGGGACACAGGACAGAGATTAATACACAGGTCTAGAATAACACAGCAGAGAGCCTAGCTGTCATATAACACATGCAGGCACACACACATAGCACACAAACGTGCATGCAGACACAGATACGCACACACACACACAATTGTCAGCTCCAGCCAGGCATGGGGCTGTCCTGTCAGTGCCTGGGGGAAATAAAACTGATGCGCAAATGTATTAAGGTCAAGGGTCAGGATCTCATTCACTTTTCCAAAACACAAACAACCTGAATATTTACTCAACGACAGCTAACAGGTTATTTCCTGCTGTTACAGCTTGTCTGTGTAGGAATTTCTGGAACATTACGCTGCCAGTTAAGTCATGTTAAGTCTAGGTATTAACGTAATCACTATGATTATCTTGTTCAGCGAACCCCCCCCTCTCTCTCTCTATCACCTGAAGAATCTGGTGTTCACTCTTAATCACGTTGCCAGGGGCTACAAAACAGTGACATGACACGAATAATGATCCTTTTCCCTGACAGGGACGCTGATTAGGACTTTCCGAGGGGGAGGAAGTGGGGAAATAGCCGGGTAGAGACAGTGCTATAATTGTCCAAATTGTTGGCCTATAACCTATTCCTGGACAGCACAAACAGCATGGTATGCATTCCTTTATGGAGCCCCCTCACTTCTAATGCCCTTTTACACCATCGCTAACGACAAGTGACAGCAATACCAGGGAGACTTCATGATGCCTGTAGGGTCCGCATTCAGAGAAACCTCCCAGACCTTGAAACTAGGAGAAGACAGTCATTGTAGTATGATGTGCTAACCATGTATTTGTTTTGCATAACTGTCATATTTTTGTGTGTGAAAATATTTGTACAAAAGCCGTGGTTTTACTGTATGACAACTACAGTAGAGAGATGCACCTTGTCATTGTCATAAATACCTGTAGCCTGTCATCCAGTACACAGTAAAATACTGTGTGCTTTGAATTAGTGAGCTCACTATCCATTATTATGTAATCATGAGCACAGACATTGATAGATTTACCATAAAGAACAGACCCAGCTGGGAGGCAGACAGGATATGGTAGTGTAATTAAAATGACAGCATGCTGCTACTACCACTGATCACAGGATCTTTTTAGGCTTTAATCTCAGGATTTCATCTGGATTTAGGAAACAAACCGACCTTGTTTCCCCCATCGGAGACGTCAATATTATGACGCCAATGAGAGAGAGAGAAGAATCCAGGAAGGATAGTGTAGCAGCCTATGACAGTCATGAATCTACTGTATAATACTGTATTTTGCTAAACATGGCAATACATCCTACTACAGACTGAGGCAGTGCTGCACTAGGGCCTTCCAGTCCTGATCGGTGAAAGCCACACAGTATATCAGTATTACTGTTATTGGAATGCCATCTCTGTCTACAATAAATAAGTTAAGCCTGCATATTTGTTGGACACTTCCCATTTGTGGGAATCCCAGATCTATGACTTGGCTGTGTCTGCACCCCGGAGAGACCGACATAATTACATTTCTCCGATAGGAGGCGATGACATCACAATAAAACAACACAGTGAGAGAATCCAATACGGTTGCCAAGTGTTTCACCAACCGCTCCAGTTGAGCTGCGTTCAAGACTTAGAGGGCATTCAATGACACCTCCATCAATAAACGATGATTTATGTGACAATGTGACACATAACTGCCACTGTGGTCAGAAATAGCCTTAAAGCTATACAACTATAAAACACCACTTTTTACAGCACAGATGGAGGCACTCACTAGATGCATGTACTACATTATTTTCATTTTAAGAGGGCAGGGAGGGATTATTCCACAATTACAATGGAGGATTCCCTTTACATTAAGCCTCGACAATATCCCAGCACAGGGTTTGAGATTTCATCCACAGACAGTGGATTTGCTTGCTGTTGCATATCGCTGCCCCCCTCTCTTTCTCCATTCTTTTAATGAGGGGTGCAATTACACCTCCTTATGTTTTGACTGGCGCATTGGGGTGCGTCTGTCATTTATCATTTACAGAGATCAAACGGTCGGTTCTCAGCATTCAGGTCGCGCACACACACACACACACACACCTCCTCCCGACAGACACCCAGGATAACAAATTATAGACTGAGCCCTGCTGCTGCGGCTGTGGTTGCTCTAAAATTAGAAAAATTTGAAGTTTACAGAAGCAAATTGAAAGTGACCATCTTTCCCTTTGATGTAGTAGTAGTTCATCTCAACTCATCAAAGCCCAGGAGACATCAGAGACACCAGGAGACATCAGCGACACCAGGAGACATCAGCGACACCAGGAGACACCAGAGACACCAGGAGACATCAGAGACACCAGCAGACATCAGAGACACCATGAGACACCAGGAGACATCAGAGATACCAGGATACATCAGAGACACCAGGAGACATCAGAGACACCAGGAGACACTAGGAGACATCAGAAACACCAGGAGATACCAGCTACACCAGGAGACACCAGGAGACATCAGAGACACCAGGAGACATCAGAGATACAAGGAGACATCAGAGACACTAGGAGACATCAGAGATACCAGGAGACACCAGGAGACATCAGATACACCAGGAGACATCATAGACACCAGGAGACATCATAGACACCAGGAGATTACAGAGACACCAGAGACACCAGATGCACCAGGAGACACCAGGAGACATCAGAAACACCAGGAGACATCAGATAAGCCAGGAGACATCATAGACACCAGGAGACATCATAGACACCAGGAGACTACAGAGACACCAGGAGACACCGGAGACATCAGAGACACCAGGAGACATCAGAAACACCAGGATACATCAGAGATACCAGGAGACACCAGGAGACATCAGAAACACCAGGAGATACCAGAGACACCAGGAGACATCAGAGACACCAGGAGACATCAGAAACACCAGGAGACATCAGAGATACCAGGAGATACCAGATACACCAGGAGACACCAGAGACACCAGGAGACACCAGAGACACCAGGAGACATCAGAAACACCAGGAGACATCAGAGATACCAGGAGATACCAGATACACCAGGAGACACCAGAGACACCAGATACACCAGGAGACATCAGAAACACCAGGAGACATCAGATAAACCAGGAGGCACCAGGAGACATAAGAGACACCAGGAGACATCATAGACACCAGGAGACATCATAGACACCAGGAGATTACAGAGACACCAGGAGACACCGGAGACATCAGAGACACCAGGAGACATCAGAAACACCAGGAGACATCAGAGATACCAGGAGACACCAGGAGACATCAGAAACACCAGGAGATACCAGATACACCAGGAGACATCAGAGACACCAGATACACCAGGAGACATCAGAAACACCAGGAGACATCAGAGATACCAGGAGACACCAAGAGACATCAGAGATACCAGGAGACACCAGGAGACATCAGATACACCAGGAGACACCAGGAGACATCAGGAGACATCATAGACACCAGGAAACATCATAGACACCAGGAGATTACAGAGACACCAAGAGACGCAGGAGACACCGGAGACATCAGAGACACCAGGAGACAGAGACACCAGGAGACAGAGACACCAGGAGACATCAGAGACACCATAAGACATCATGAGACATCAGAGACACCAGGAGACATCAGAGACACGAAGAGACATCAGCGACACCAGGAGACAGAGACACCAAGAGACATCAGAAACACCAGGAGACAGAGACACCAGAAGACATCAGAAACACCAGGAGACATCAGAGACACCATAAGACATCATGAGACATCAGAGACACCAGGAGACATCAGAGACACGAAGAGACATCAGCGACACCAGGAGACAGAGACACCAAGAGACATCAGAAACACCAGGAGACAGAGACACCAGAAGACATCAGAAACACCAGGAGACATCAGAGACACCAAGAGACATCAGAGACACCAGGAGACACCAGGAGACAGCTAAATAGAAAGGTGCTGTCTTTCAAACTCCTCTCCCTCACAATTCCTTCATCTTCCCTGACTCCCTTCGTCTCCACCTCTCTGAGAAGTAATGGTCTGTTTTAGTGTGAAGGAGCAAAAGGAGATTGGACAGGAAGGTGATGTGAAATCTCTCGGTGTACAAGATTAATTTGATGGAGCCTAGGGCCTGGAGTAGGTTGCTATGCGCGGCAATACCTCTGAATTAAGATCAGTCACACACACAGGCACACGTGCACACACACACATACACATACACACACACAAACACTGGGAACCTTTTGGCTTGAATTGTAAAGCACTGGTTAATTTTTCACTGTATAGAGTGGGTGACACCTTGGGGATTCCCTATAGAATTCCAACCAGGAAATGAATAAGAGAGACCGGATAACATAGACTAACAGAGGTTTCAGTCTCTCTCTCTCTCACAACAGCCTTTGTAGGATCTTACGCAGGTTGGATTGGTCCCTTGGTGGGGGACCAAGCCCAGAGGCCCCAGAGGTCTTGAGGGGAATTCATCAACCTCCTGACACATTTTACAGAATGTCACAGATCCCTCCAGAACTTTCATTACACACACCTGGCCCCTATTGACAGTGATTAGTAATTGTATAATTGTGTCCTTGGTTTACCATTGTCCTGTCGATTATTGTCACAATGTCTGTTCGTGTGAGTACCTGTGCTGTGTGTTTTGGCTTTCGTGCCATTGTGGATTGCGCAGATCTATTTAACTCTAAATGTAAACATCATAAAGAAATCAGTTCTGAGAGAGTATGCACAATAGAAGTCAAATCTGGACCATTTAAACACCAGAGACTGAGAGGTCAAATCTGGAACACTTAAACACCTGAGACTGGGAGGTCGAAGGCCATCTATGTCATCAGGCAGTGCAGCTCCCTATGGGAGGCTCCAGGATTGCAGGTGGTGTTATCTGCAGACTGGAGCCCCAGAGGAGAGCGACTCGAGGCAGATCTCCATCCCAAATCAATTAACAGTCTGGAGCTGGTGCAGGCAGCCACTGGGACCCAATGTCCTCCCCGGAGGCTCTGACGTGTGGAAGTGTGGACGTTTCTATTCAGCAGTGCTTATTTAACCACAGCCTCCATCACCGGGCCTCAACACCCACTCACTCAGATGACTGTGTCACCATGACACAGCAGAAAGTTAATCTCTCTCTCCCCCCCCCTCTCTCTCCCCCTCTCTCCCTCCCTCCCTTCTCCCTCTGGCAGTGCAGAGTGGTTAATTTGGCTCCGGTAGAGCGCCAGCCTGAGAGCTCCTCTCAGCTGGAACATGACCATCTGCCCTGGCAGAGACTGGCAGAGAGAGAATGGGGGGCAGAGGGGTTACGCCACCCTGCTAACGCCACGGGCCAGCTCTCATCTGTCAACGCCATACTTCACCCCATCACACACTGCACTCCATCTTAAGACAGAATGACTACCCCCCTGAATAAGAGTCCTCCTAAATAGAACTGTCAACATCAAACTACTTTGAAAGTTGACTAAAACATGAACAAAATTCCTGACTATGGATGATGAAATGAATAGAACAGACGTCTCAGTCAGCGCGCCTGTGGAAATGATGCTGTGACACGTTTCTCACCTCCTGGTTGGCTGATGTTAGCTCCTCCTCCAATGCCGAGACCCTCTCTAGCGACACCCGCAGTCTCTCCCTCACCTGAGGAAAACAAACCACAACGACCCACCATGAGTTGGTTACTGTACACAACCTCTGGTAGGACCTTACCATGGAGCTCTGCTCTAGTGGTTAATGGCAGTAGATGTGTGGTTTTGATCTCTCAGATAAATAGAATGGATAGTGTTGGAGACAACAGTGAGATATGTCTATTTATCTCTCCTCACCAACCCATCATCCAACCCCAGCCCGGGATTGACATGATATGCCGTGTTCCCGCGATAGACCAAGCAGCGCTTCCCTCTCTCCTCCACATCCCTAATCCTCCTCCTCCTCTCCCCTCCTCCCCTCTCTTCAAAGGGGGTGAATGTATGACTTACTCTGCCTTCCTCTATGTACTATGTTCTGGTATTTGTCATGCTACTGATGGAGCAATTACTGGTGAGCTCCGTGGTGCTCCATGGCCGGGGCTGTGGCCCGCTAGGATCAAGGCCTCTCTGAGAAGGCTCCTAGCCTGGATTACAGGGCAGTCATCCCCCCTCCCTCCCCTCCTCGGGACAGCCCAGCAACACACAGACAGATCGTTGCAGGGCAGAAAACATCCCGTGAATCAAAAACATATTTTATTCCCTTGTCCAGCGGCCAGGAGAGACGCGCTATAAATGATAGGGTCTGTTGTGGAGGGTTGAATAGATTACAGCAGCCGGCGTGACATTTTACAGAGGGCTGAGGCCATCAATCAACAGGCCTGAGGCAGAGCAGGGGCCAGTGGGAGGGCGGGTGGTTGTGGTGGTGACTTATGCCAAAACAAAGAATATTCAATACCAGGATGGCACTATGTTAGCAGTGTCTCTCCATACAGTATGTACTGTCACAAGTCAAATATACTGTACAATCAATTGAAGAATCTCTATCCGCGTGTCTAATCCATTCTTCCAGTCAGCAAAAAAAGAATATCTACTATGCATGCAGATTCTATTGACTACATCTCTAATGTATGGTCTTACCTTCTCGTCTAGAGCTTTGTGGTGCTCAAACAGGGACTTGAGCGCTTTGAGGACCTCCACCTCACTGGACACGCCTGAGGGGGACTGGGCCTGCCGCTTGACCACGGTCATACGTAGTGACCGCTCATGCCTGGACACCAGGCACTCCAGATGCTCCAGAAGCAACTATAGAGACAGACATAGGGACAGAAATTAGTGCTAATATAATCATCATCATCGTCATCATCATCTGCGTCATCATCATAAAGGCTATCTGCCTCATCTGCATAATTGACATCATCATCAACGCTATTACCGTTATCGTCTGCATCATCAATTATCCTGGCACCAGAGACGATGTAGTGATATGACTCTAAATGTCAACATGTAGTGGCCTGTCTACTGGACTGTATTATACCAACCACACAAGGTTACTGGTCTTCATGGGATTCTCCAAATACATTATTTATATCCACCCTGATTAACCGCAATGAAAAGAAATTAAAGTAACCAACGAGATCTTCTCAACTTGGTCATTTCATTTCGTTTTCCAACTTTTGCTCGGGAGAATAAACCTTCAGTGGAACAACACGAGACACACAAAAATCAATTACGGCACTCGGAACAATAAAGACACACCAAACAAATGAAAACTCTCTGGACTGCACACAACATAGATTATGCTAATGTTGTTACTGTGCTGGGATGGTGTAGGCGGCGTGCCCAATCAATTCTCAGTGGAAAGTGTCCCAAGGACAGGGAGAGTTGGGGGAGTCAACTTCCAGCAGCACAAAGGGATGAGATGAGTCCACTGGGAGTAGGGGGAACAGGAGAGACGAGGAGTAGACACACAGGGACCATAAAGGTGAACACTGTCCTCTGATCTCTGCCACACAGGTTCAGTGGAGGGATGGGGGCCTGAGGGAAGTCTGGGTGTGCTAGTCTGAATAGCTAGGCTTTTGGGGACTAGATTTGGCCCATAACCTGGTCCTATGAAGGCCTAGTGATTTGGAAGGGATGCAAATGCCTCACAGACAAGCAACTAATCGAGCAAGCTAATTGCTAATGATGATGCTATCTGCCCTGGTAGGAATACACCAAGATCCGCTGAGATAGTGATCTGAGGAGAGGTTCATGTAGTGACTTCAGCTTTGTTGTCTGGTCATTCTGAGAAACATTGACCGTTTTCTTCCATCTCCACATCCCAAATGCCTTGTTTCTAACCCTGACTGTGCTTCGCTAGGCCAAACAACCCCTTCTCGGCGTCGCCACACGCTGTGGCCGGGTAATAACATAACGGTGTAGTTCACCAATGGTTTGGAGAGTTTTCACACTGGCGTCGCCACAGTATTTAACCAAGGAAGTAATTTACTTCTAAGCCCATCTTTAAGTGATGTTGCGAGTCCGTCCAAGCATTGTGCTTAAACCATAGAGTGTAATCCCTTAATCATCCAGACATTAAGAACCCTTAGACATACAGACATCAACCACATCTTCAACGTTAAACACATATTCACTCAACCTGGTAGAACTTCACTCGGTATTCAGTGTTGCACTACACTACCCATCAGGCACTGCAGAGGCTATGTTGGGTGGGGCCCAAATGGTAAACATACTGTAGGCTCTGTTTCAATATCCACACTAGCATACCATTTTAAATGCATGCTGAATACATTGCTCCATTCTAAACGATATGCTAGAAACAACATTGGAACGGAGCCATTGTGTCTGTTGCTGTCTTAATAAGTTGGAGTAAGGGAGAAGGTGCTGACAGAGTGGTGTGGACTAGTTTTGGAGGGCTTCGAGGAGGCTGTCCGTCCTTCCTTCTCTCCGTCCCTCCTTGAGCGTCTGAAGGACTGCCAGCAGGCTGATGACCCCCTCCCCACATCCAAACCCCTCCGTTTAATCAATCAGAGTCTAAACGCTGGCCCCAGCTCTACCTCAGCCGTCACCCCGAGTGAATAATAAAAAGCAACCTACACCTACACACACCCTCTCCTCCTTCTCCTCCTCCTCTCTCTATAACCTACCCCTACACACACCCTCTCCTCCTCCTCTCTCTATAACCTACCCCTACACACACCCTCTCCTCCTTCTCCTCCTCTCTCTATAACCTACCCCTACACACACCCTCTCCTCCTCTCTCTATAACCTACCCCTACACACACCCTCTCCTCCTTCTCCTCCTCTCTCTATAACCTACCCCTACACACACCCTCTCCTCCTCTCTCTATAACCTACCCCTACACACACCCTCTCCTCCTCCTCTCTCTATAACCTACCCCTACACACACCCTCTCCTCCTTCTCCTCTCTCTATGGCTCATCATTTCTCTCTTATCATGCTTCTACACTGCATGGCTTATCCAGCTTACAGTGTTTAGGTCTAAAACCTAGAGGTACACCATCCTCTATTCTGTTGTCAGCCCTCCAACCCACTGATTGCATGCACCTGGCTTCAAAGATTTAATTATGAACTTTAAAACCGTTACAACAAAAAAAGCTGATATATTAAAAGTCTGCCTCATCGCTCTGAAGAGGATTCAAGGTGATAATGAAGAGAGAGAGAGAGAGAGAGAGAGAGACTGAATTCCATCTCTCTCTGTCTCTCTCCCTCCCTCTCTCTCTCTGGCGAGATGGCAGAGCAGTGACAGGGCTACTAAAATGGCAGTGCTAAAATCCTCTCTGGCAGACTGGTGGTTTGTAGTCAGTCAGTGTGACTATGTGAGTCTCCCATTATACAGACTGGTGGTTTGCAGTCAGTCAGTGTGACTATGTGAGTCTCCCGTTATACAGACTGGTGGTTTGCAGTCAGTCAGTGTGACTATGTGAGTCTCCCATTATACAGACTGGTGGTTTGTAGTCAGTCAGTGTGACTATGTGAGTCTCCCGTTATACAGACTGGTGGTTTGCAGTCAGTCAGTGTGACTATGTGAGTCTCCCATTATACAGACTGGTGGTTTGTAGTCAGTCAGTGTGACTATGTGAGTCTCCCGTTATACAGACTGGTGGTTTGTAGTCAGTCAGTGTGACTATGTGAGTCTCCCGTTATACAGACTGGCGGTTTGTAGTCGGTCAGTGTGACTATGTGAGTCTCCCGTTATACAGACTGGCGGTTTGTAGTCAGTCAGTGTGACTATGTGAGTCTCCCATTATACAGACTGGTGGTTTGTAGTCAGTCAGTGTGACTATGTCAGTCTCCCATTATACAGACTGGCGGTTTGTAGTCAGTCAGTGTGACTATGTGAGTCTCCCATTATACAGACTGGCGGTTTGTAGTCAGTCAGTGTGACTATGTGAGTCTCCCATTATACAGACTGGCGGTTTGTAGTCAGTCAGTGTGACTATGTGAGTCTCCCATTATACAGACTGGTGGTTTGTAGTCAGTCAGTGTGACTATGTGAGTCTCCCGTTATACAGACTGGTGGTTTGCAGTCAGTCAGTGTGACTATGTGAGTCTCCCGTTATACAGACTGGTGGTTTGCAGTCAGTCAGTGTGACTATGTGAGTCTCCCATTATACAGCCTGGTGGGAAAAGAGCAGCCTTATCTGTCAATAGCAGAGTTTGGTTACTCTGCTTAATGAAAGGGTATTATGGGAAATGGAATTCAGAGTTAGCTCTAATGTATATGGGGTCCAAATCTGTCCCCAGGGGAAATGCATGATACCGGTTCCATTGACCTATGTTACAGATGACCAGTCAGCCGCGTCAACAGATGAAAACATTGTTGATCTCCATAGACTCTAAGCCGTTCTGGTTCAGGTCAATGTATGAGGTTAGAATTGGGCAGAAATCTTTTTTGTGTGTGTCTCCTCTCCATTTACCCTGGTGTTGTTCCTCTCGGCCTTGAGCTCGGAGATCTCCTCCTCCTTCTCCAGAAGGTTCTCTCTGCACACGTTCAGCTCCTTGGTCAGGGCTGCAAACTCCTGTACAGCAACAACACAGAACATAGAGGTCAGCATCACAGCATACATCTTCATCTTCATCACCATAACCCAAAAAACTGTTTGCACAAAGACATCCATGTCATTGGCATCCATACTGCACAACATCGTTAGGAAATTAAACAAGCCCCCCCCCCCCCACCCAATCACTCCCATGTTATACTCAATGGACTAGCCCACAGTTCACAGACATAGTTCAAAAACTCTGTTAATCATGCCCAATCCAAAGGGAAAAGAGCCTTTTGTAATTATCCCTTTATGTTATTGATGGTGTTCTGGTTCACTGATGTTTCTTTTCCCCATTGGGTTGCACTGTAGGCTAAATTAGACAAACTGACTCCCTGATCTTACTGTGGATATCCCAGACTTTGGCGATGTGTTTCCAGATGACTACCACCACCACCACCACAGAAAACAGGTTAAAACCTGTGGGTTCTGGGAAATGTGCAAGAGAGAATATAACGTGAATGTGCTAATGGTAGTCTCTACACACAGGCTGTAAGAGGATTGGCCCCCTAGGAGACTAGTGGGCACCGGGCCAGCCATAGTGGACTTAAGCATGACTACTGTACTGTACTGTCAGCCCGAAGCAAAAATAAGTGTGGTGGCAGAATCACTGCATAGGCCAGCATTACAAGCCAAGCATGGAAGGCAGGCACTGGTGAGTGTAACACCCTATGAAATAAGATGGAGTCAGTATTTTAGTCGATCAATAAAGAGAACAATGATGCTCCTGTACAGCTAAATTGGCCACAAACTAACTTCTCTAACTATTCCTTAGTGAGATGCTGTCATATAACAACAACAATAACACAGCAGGCTTCCAGACAACTGAGGCAGGAGTGCCTAAACTCTAACCTTACTGAGTCAGAATAGATAGCTTGAGCTCTGCATGCTGTCTCTTTCTACTATGTGTCCGTCCATCCGTCTCTCAGCAGATGGATAATTGACGGCTGGATTTAAATGCCACAGAACCAATGGGCCAATTACCGACGCAGGACCGAGCTCCACAGGTCCCCTATATGACCCATCATTATCCCAAAAACACTCTCTCTGGCCGGGGAGACTGCGGGGGAAGTGTGGCTGCTCTACCCATTTTCTGTGCTACTATGTCACCCTAAGTGTTGTCTAGACTCTACTGTATTCTCTGGTGTTGGTACATTTAGGTAAACAACCTTGACAGAATGACTGACATCGACATGACTTCAAACCTTCAGCCTGTCATAAATTAAACACACTGGGAGCCGACAGGTCTTGAAGGGGGGCCCAGTGGCCAGGTAGAGGAGATAAAACATGCAAACTAGTGTCTGCTGTGGGCCTTTTGAGTGGCAGGAGGGGTTGAAGTTTTGATTTGATTCCAAGGTGAGTTGAGAAGTCAATAACAAGTGAACGATCAACAAACATGAGGCTGGGCTCAGAGGCCGGTGATGAAGACGTGGAAGGTGTGTGTGTGTGTTAGTGTGCGTGTGTATGTGCCTTTGTGACTGTGTGTTTAGAGATGGGCGAATTGGGAGCATGTAACTTGCCCTTCAATGACAATGAGACCGCATTAAGATGCATAGATTTTTCTTACTCCTGTGCTGCAATGGCCCTCTAATTTTTGCTGGGTATTGTATTGGGCTCTATAAAGTCCTTCAGATATGAAATTGCATGTTGGCATATTGGTATTTTACAAAATCAATTTCTTGATATAACTGCACAGTCTTTAGTTACGTTGCAATTACGTTGTTTCTCCAAGTTGTCCTTCAGGGTCATTGAAACAGACAGGCTCAAGGGCCAGAGAGACCACCAAATGACCATATCCTCTGCTCCATCTCAATATACAACATTCTTCTAGAAATGTTAGTGTTCTGAGCTTAAAACTTAAAAGTTATGTCAACTTAGTACAGCCATTGTCAGAGAAATATGTATTTTTGTCTAAATGTTACAATGTTTCCCCTAGTGCAACAAATCACTGAGAGAGCAGAGAGAGGTAGCAGTTTCATGTTTATGTGTCCGCCCGCCTTGACGAGCACACACAGACTTCTGCTCGGGTGGCCGAACAGAACCGGGGCAGGTGGAGAAAAGGCTGTGGGGTACAGTACAAGTTCTGACACACACACACACACACACACACACACACACACACACACACACACACACACACACACACACTCTCTCTCTCTCTCTCTATATCTCTCACTCCAGTTCTAACTGGCTGAGCTTTTAAACCAGCTGTCTCACCCGAATCCCTCCTTCAAAATGAAGAGAGAAATGATCTGGTCCACAGGGTTCTGATATGCTTTTATTAAACACTGCCTCTCCCTAAAGGCCTAAAGGCCAGCCCGGAGAAGGATTGCTATTGGAAGCATTAAAGAAAAGCTCCATTAAAAAAGAGGAGACTTCAAAAACGTCCAATAAATTGCCCGTCCACACAAACTCCATAGCTGTGTTCGATACTAACTGCCCTAACCGTACTATTTGTGACGTGAATTGAGTATATAGCATGCTTATTGGTCATAGTATGGATATAGTTAGTATGCCAAAAGTTCCCGGATGCCGTACTAAATTCGCCAAAACACGAAGTATACAAGCAGTGTACACTATTTCCGTGCTTTTAGGGCCCATAACGCAATTCTTCAGAAAATGTGTTTGGCTTCACAACATTATCAGATTTGAAGAAAATGGCAGAAAATATGCAGCCGAAGTCTGACGAGAGCAGATACAAATTCATTGCTTTAACTAATTAGGACAAATGTTGAGAAAATGTTGAGCAATGTAATAAAGTCATGACTTTTCAAATAACTTATCTTGCACGTTATGTTGGCTGACAATTTGTTAGCTACGCTATCCTTTCGAACCACATAGCATATCATTACAGCAGTATGTGGCGTTATGTTGTTAGCTAACTACCTAACGTTAGTTGGCTACTTATACATCAAACTTGCCAGGCAGTATATTAACTATCTGCTATCTAACTAACTACCCAACGCTTATTGACTTGATTATTCACATCATTCTTAGCTCAATGGTGTAGTCGTTTTGCTTTTCAATTGACATTGTTAATTCTGATTATCTACTCCAATTTCAGAGCACTCTCATCTGAGTGTGCCAGAGCACAGAATAACTGATTAATTTACGAACGCTCAACACCCATTGAATATGGCCGGTGTCAGTAAACATCGGCAAAAAAAAGCTTAATTAAATTGTTGCCAGCAGCCCAGTTAGTCACCAACGCAGAGTGAGGTCAGAGTGAGGTGTTCTCTCATTTGTGTCTGGAAGTAGCTAGCCAACGTTAGCCAGTTAGCTTGGGTGCTTGATTGCCGTTGAACGTTGATCAGCCAGAGCGTCCAGTGTGTGCTCTGAACACACTCCGAGAGAGAAACGCTCTGAAGTATTGAAAGTACAATTTGACAACGCTCTGGATTTAAGAAAGCCCAGAGCGCACTCTGGCACTCCAGATTGAATTTACGAACAAATTGTAAAATGTCTAGCTAGTAATTTGTCATGCTAACACGCTAGCAACAGCTTGCATTGCAACAGCATCAACTTCGGGTAGACAGGCGAAGCGCTAGTAACGATACTGTTCATTTACAGTAAACAAAAATTAACTAGGGAAAAATTGTTGGTAAATTCTAGCGCACAATAACTAATGAATTTACGAACACTCAACACCCATTGAATATGGCCGGTGTCCGTAAACACGGGAAGCCAAAGCAGCAGTACATTGTGGGTATGCGGGCCTGAAAGTGTGTTTTCTCGACTGATCACACCCTAACGGCATAGTCTCGCATCCAAACCATCACACGGATTGCAAGGAAAGCGAAAAGGTGGGGGGACAGTCACACGGCTTGCACAGGCAACACTCCTCAAACTACCAAGATTACACTTCAGGACCAAACTAGCGGATGTATTTGTTGTTTATATCTAGCGGTTGTAATGTAGGTCACGGTTGTAGATGCTGATATAGCAGCACAGGTGTAATGCAGAGTCATTTAAACTAGTTATTCTGCTAACGTTGTTTCCATTTATATTCAATATCCTGGAGTTGTTTTCTGTCCCCGGCCACATATGGTGACTCACAGTGTCATCAAAGTGAAGATTACACTGTTTCGTTTTTTGTTTGGTGATATACACATGGTCGTCTCCATTAGGCATGTCAGGCAGAGTGTAACACGGTATTTCAACTATCAGAAAGCAAAAACTATTTCTAATGTTCCTACCGTTGCAAATTATTCATATCCACAAACAATGTGTCTCAATCCACTCCAGTAAGTAATCTAGAACGGTGATATTCTATTCCCAGGAAAAGGCATTGGCCTCATAAATAACATAGAACTGCTAGGTGAGGTGGAGGAATGAATGGGCATGTGAAGGATAACCACTGGGTTGAGAGAGAGAGAGAGAGAGAGAGAGAGAGAGAGAGAGAGAGAGAGAGAGAGAGAGAGAGAGAGAGAGAGAGAGAGAGAAAGCATAAGACAATAATGAGCTTCTTCACTTGGTGATTTCACCTCTCATTGGAAGCAACCACATCCAGAAGTGTCCAGATACCAAAGTAGCACACTGGCAGAGAGAGATGGAGATAGATAGAGAGGAGAGATGGGTGAAAGAGAGTGCAAAGCCCCTGAGTGTACAGGGATGCACACGCTCGCGTGATAACCCAATCTTTCTGCTTCACTTACAGAGACCTTCAACATCTGCTGTGGTTATACAAGCACAGATCCAGCGGGAACCACATCTAACTAGCTACCTATATACAGTACACTCTCAGACGTAAAGGAGCCTTGAAGAACCTTTTGCGGTTCAAATGATTGCCACTGTAAGGGAACCTTTTCAGGTCAAAAAGGTTGAGGAACCCCTCTGAAAAGGTTATTTGAAGAATCTCTGTGTAAAGGTTCAACCTTTTTGTGTTGGGAGGGGTTCAATTTGGAACTTAAAAAAAAACTATTGCAACATATTGTAAACATATAACAACATATTGTAGCAGCAGCAGCCTATCAGTAGCTTATTGGAGGTGTGGCTTTCATCGTACAGTCTAACCCTTGTAGCCATCGCCTAAAACCACATATCTTCCGAGTCTGGCAGCGCAACAAATCCAATGGCGATATAAACTCAAAGTGCTCCGCACGCGCCGCATTGAAATATCAAAAGGTTCCTCCAAGAACTCTCAACCAAAGACGAAAATACGAACGCATTGACTGCAATGATTCCTTGAGGAACTCCAGGGTTCCTCAAGTCACCCTTAATTCTAAGAGTGTACAGTATAATGAGGGCCAAAACCAGAGGCATAGGGGGCCCAGTAAGCAAGAGAGAGAGGATGTTAGGGGCCTCTGTGTGCTGGCAAACGCTGCTCGAATGCTGCTCAAACGCAGCTCGGCTGTACTCCTGCGCCACCCAAGGCCCCCGACAAGCTGCTGTAAGTGATAATTGGGAGGTGTTGATCAGAACAAACGCTGTCTCAGTCTGTACTTCAGAGGTGTGAGTCTGTGGGAGACGAGATTAGCATCAAGAGAGTGTGATCCTTGCTGTTCTAAATTAGGCTGTAGGAGGGGGAACAGGGGGATTAAGGTAGAGGGTTTACTTTATAAGATGGATTACTTAATGATGAGTTATGTGCAGTATGAAGTATTTACCTGACAGGAAAAACTCATGGTCCCAATTATATAGTTAGGGCCAACAGTTTGTCCCGGTCAGGCCAAGAGAGCAGAAAAACTGAGGGGAGCTTTTAAAAATCCCCATCAATAGAACTAACTCTATCCAGGAAGTTGGCCCAGTCGTGTATACTGCTCCCTCTCCTCTCGTTACCTGAGCGCTGAGCCTATAATGACTACAGTATGTCAGGCCCATCCCTCGGCGGTGAAGCTCTAATTGAAACAACTGGAGGAGATGAGGTGCACTGGGAGTTTCCTCATGGGGTGTGTGATCCAAAGACAGCCTACGTGTGTCTGTGAGTGCGTTTGACATTCAGCTCAGGAGAGGGAGGCTTATGCTACTAGACTAAAACAAGTCCCAAAGTATACGGGCATCAGTCATTTGGAGAGGCACCAGCGGATCATGGTTCACTGGCTTCAATACAATGCAATGTATTGAATAAGGAGAGGAATTCTAAAAAGAGTGCTGGAAGCGATTGGAAATACTTCAATACCGCCGTGGGCACGCCAGGACGAGTCTTCAAGAAGAGAGAGAAGGTGTTGAAAAATCGACTTACTACAGGTAACTTCCAAACCCTAGCAGAATCTTAAAGATGAGACAAAAGATTGAATAACCTCCAGACGCCCTTTTCTCTGAAAAACCAAACAAATCATGCAAGCCATAGCAACAACAAACTCTGAGTTGAGAAGGGAGCTATTGTTATACGCATCACAACTTTAATTATGCCAAGCAGAGAGGATTGTGGGAACCCCCCCAGGCGTTGAACAAGACATTAAGACAAAATCCCAAACCCTTGTTTGTGTGATCTCTGCACACTCTTGGCATTCTCTCAACCAGATTCATGAGGTAGAATTTGTTTAACACTTTTTTGGTTACTACATGATTCCATATGTGTTATTTCATAGTTTTGATGTCTTCACTATTATTCTACAATGTATAAAATAGTAAAATGAAGAAAAACCCTTGAATGAGTAGGTGTGTCCAAACCTTTGACTGGTACTGTATATATCGTTAATGACAATAATGCCAGTAAGTCAGTCACTAGTGCATAATCAGCTCACCGCCAATTAGTCATTCACAATTAACTAGTGACTTAATGAACCAGGCCATGAAAGCAGGGAATCGCAGGAATTCACTCAGCTATGTGGTGTATTGATTTTATGCAGTCAGATTGACCGTGACGAGATTCGTAATGGGATATTCTCTGAGCAGCTTTCAAACAGCATGACTTCCAATATTAATTGGGAAATTAAACAATATGAGCAGCAGCATTCACACAGAGATCCAGTCCTTCAGGGACTCAATAAGACTCTCATAGAAATAGAATACCTAGAATGGGTATTCCCTTTCAAGACTAGGGATTATATTTCTATGTCTCTGTTGTGTTTGACAGGATGCCTCAGCACTATAGATCAGAAGCTATGTTGACAGACGCGTCCCAGAGGACCAGTCATTCCCATGTTCCCAGGCCTGCTACATGTGAAGCAGCCCCCCCTGAGTGAGGAAGGATGGTTAAAGGACAGAGATGTACACGTTAGAGAGAGAGACAAGCTGACACATCAATTCCCAGCGACAGAGACCTGACAAAGGCCTGCAATGGCAACCCCTCTACCCCCACCCCAGTCCTATACTCCCAGTGTCAGGAGCCAGAAGCCTGGGCCTGAGCAGGCCAACATAGGGGGCTGGATGGTGTGTGTGTGTGATTTACAATGACTTTTGGTTGGAGAGTTAAAAGGGGTCGTTGCTGTACTGTAGACGCCCCCTTGGGGCCGGGCTATAAATCTGAGTGGAGGAAATTACAGCCCTGCGATTTACTGCCTGTCACATCCCTAATAACTCATTCTGATCTCCTCAGACCAAACCCCCCCTGCCTGGCTGACCAGAGAGCCACTGTCATGGGCCCCTCCTCTGTGGGTATGTAGGGGCAGGCGCCAGGGGATGGGCCCCCCTGTATAACATGTACTGTACTGTAACCAGCATGTCTGGAAGGCCCAACATGATGCACAATGATTTCACATTGAATGTTGCTGTCTCTCCCTCCTACTACCCCCCAGAGACGGGGTGAGGGCAGACACAGGTGTTGAAGTTCGCAGGCGGGGCACCCTGTTACAGCAGGCTGTACCGCAGCACAGTCGAAGAGCACCACATGCTGTCAGCACTGGCCAGGAAAAGCATTTTCCCCTTCCACATTAGATGAGAGGGCAGCCTCAGAAGAGGCCAAGGTCAGGGCAGACAAGTCACAGGGATTCATATACCATGGAGGATTTAGGTTTCATGAGGAGAATGAAAATGAGGCTCCAAGACCGGCAGCTCATTCACAAGACATACATAGTCTACTTCTAGAAGTACAATATGCGTGTATTAAGTTTGCTTTCACTCACTCAACAAATAGATACTTGTATTCCCACTAGAATCCTCTTATTCGTCACGTTGATAGACTGTACATCTTTAAAAGGTCAGAGACAGAATGGAAAGAAAAACAAATCATCCATTGGCATCAACAAACTCCTAACCACATCACAACTTTATAGTCCAGTGAGGACAGAAGATATTTCCTCTCCCAGACGTAATGTGTCATGCGTTTCTTATTTAGACCAGATAAGTATGAGCAGCCAGCGAGGCAGTGAAAACATGGTCGCTAGCCATTTGTAACAAAACATCTTAACAAATGTCCCACTCATCATCCATTACCGATGGAGAGGCAATGCACTGGAGGAGACACACAACAGCCAAGGCACAGAGGCACAGGGGCCACAGCTCTCCAAGTGCCTTTGGAAAGTATTCAGACCCCTTGACTTTTTCCACATTTTGTTACATTACAGCCTTATTCTAAAAATCCTCAGCAATCTAACACACAATACCCCATAATGATAAAGCAAAAACAGGTTTTTAGAAATACCTTGTTTACTTTAGTATTCAGACCCTTTGCTATGAGACTCGAAATTGAGCTCAGGTGCATCCTGTTTCCATTGATCATCATTGAGATCTTTCTATAACTTTATTGGAGTCCACCTGTGGTAAATTCAATTGAATGGACATGATTTAGAAAGGCACACACCTGTCTATATAAGGTCCCACAGTTGACATGCATGTCAGAGCAAAAACCATGAGGTCGAAGGAATTGTCCGTAGAGCTCAGAGACAGGATTGTGTCGAGGCACAGATCTGGGGAGTAAAAGATTCTGCAGCATTGAAGGTCCCCAAGAACACAGTGGCATGCATCATTCTTAAATGGAAGAAGTTTGGAACCACCAAGACTCTTCCTAGAACTGAGCAATCAGGGGAGAAGGGTCTTGGTCAGGGAGGTGACCAAGAACCCGATGGTCACTCTGACAGAGCTCTAGAGTTCCTCTGTGGAGGTGGGAGAACCTTCCAGAATCTCTGCAGCACTCCACCAATCAGGCCTTTATGGTAGAGTGACCAGACAGAAGCCACTCCTCAGTAAAAAGGCACATGACAGCCCGCTTGGAGTTTGCCAAAAGGCACCTAAAGACTCTCAGACCATGAGAAACAAGATTATCTGGTCTGATGAAACAAAGATTGAACTATTTGGCCAGAATGCCAAGTGTCACGTCTGGAGGAAACCTGGCACCATCCCTACGGTGAACCATGGTGGTGGCAGGGACTTGGAGACTAGTCAGGATCAAGGCAAAGATGAACAGAGCAAAGTACAGAGAGATACTTGATGAAAACCTGCTCCAGAGACCTCAGAACCACAGACTGGGGCGAAGGTTCACCTTACAAAAGGACAACAACCCTAAGCACAGAGCCAAGACAATGCAGAAGTGGCTTCAGGACAAGTCTCTGAATGTCCTTGAAAGGCTGTCCACATCTCTGGAGAGACCTGAAAATAGCTGTGCCGCAACGCCCCCCCATCCAACCTGACAAAGCTTGAGAAGATCTGCAGAGAAGCTTGTCGCATCATACCCAAGAAGACTCGAGGCTGTAAAGGGTCTGAATATTTATGTAAAGTGATTTCACTTTTCTATTTTTAATAAATCAGCTCAAATGTAAAAAAAGAAAAAGTTTTTTGCTCTGTCATTATGGGGTAGTGCGTGTAGATTGAGGCGGGGAAAAAACGATTTAATCAATTATATAATAAGGCCATAACCTAACAAAATGTGGAAAAAGTCAAGGGGTCTGAATACTTTCCCGAAGGCATTGTATCGGGCCGTATTCCTGCCTGGAATTACTTTCACCTTGCATGGAAGAGGGTAGAGGGGGGTGATAGATAGAATGATGTTCATAGCTGAGAGCTCCCCTGTCTTCTCACCCTCAGCTCACCCGTCCTAAAGATGGCAGCCCGCAGTGGATTAGGGTATATTTACATTCATCCTGGAGGTGGTGGAGGTACTCATGCAGGCCTATCTCCACGTCTCCACACACACTCAGAAGCTCTCCAGGGATCATTTGGGACATCACTGCTAGCAAGTGTCTTTCTCTCACTCATTCCCTCCTGGGCGCCCCTCCATCCCTCCCTGGAGTTCACTGTCTCTACTCTCATATCAAATGGAAATATGTACAGGTCCGCCTGGATTGTCAGCGATGCTCCAGCCTGGGCTTTTATATCCACATGTGGGGAGTGTTTCACTGTTGCTTGATGTACCCGGGGGACCGATAAAACAAAAGTGTGAAATCCTCTCTCTGGATAGCGATCAATCTGTTCCACAAACACGGCTGGAGTAGCTGTCAGGGAAGTGGGAAGCGCTGGGCGGAAGGCAGGACTGTGTCGGCTGATAAATGTGGGCCGTGGAGCTCTGCTTCAAAGTGGGCCTTAATCGGGACTGAGTCCGCCATGCCAGATAGCCAACGCAATTTAGTTTGGGCTCTGATAACAAGGCAACAGAGACTCTCACGTGGGCGAGTTTCCACACTCTAAAATCACCATTCATCTTGTGGGATTTGAACTGTGCTTGGTCGAAATAGATTAGAGAGATGGATTCTGGGCAAGCATTGATGATTCCATCAACTTATTCCACAGATAACATTCTTGGGAACTAGCCGGCGACATCCAAACACTTGTGTAAAGTGTAAAGGAGGACACAAACTGCACTCTCCAAAGACCTCAAAGAACCTTTTGCCCATAAGAAAGGATATCATATACATCATTAGCACATTAAAATGTGTTTAAAACATAAATTTTCCTTCCTTTTCAACTGGGATCATTTCACCTGCAATGAGTCTTTGAGATGAGATGATAGCTGTGTGTGTGTCTCTCTCTCTCTTCTAGCCAAGACGGTATAAGTGGTAATTCCTTGTCTTGATGCGGCGGTTTGGACGATTGACTGGAAAAGGCAGCGGAAATGAAACGAGGGATTTGTACTCTCTTAACCCTTTGCCCCTCTCTTCTTCTGTCTAGCCTCTCCCTCTCTCCTGCACCAGGTACCTGGGTCTAAGAGGCCGCTGAAAACCCATCTCTCTACTTCATTGAGTTCTGGATGGCTGGCCAAAGGAGCGATCAGAGCCATGGCTTTTCTTCTTGCATTCCACTGGGGAAAGTGACACTCAAAAGACTGAATTGAAGAATCATAGGAGATGATAAGTCAACTAAAAGTAATGGTTATAGACGTAGAAAAACTAAAGTGCCTCCGTGAAACTTAAGAAAAAACAGACAATTGATTTCTCGGAGGGGGTTCTACCATGGGGAGAAGGGATATCGTCTTGTAGCTGGCTGTGGTGAGACAGAGGTACTCAAACGCCACACGATTCACTGTCCCCAAATCAAGTCATCAGGTGGTTTTCTTCTCCAAGAGAATTTTGAAACTACACCGCAACATTGTGTAACAAAGTTCTCTATCCATGTGTTTTTCATCATATCCCAACATAGCCAAAGTTATCTATCCATGTGTTTTCATCACATCCCAACATAGCCAAAGTTATCTATCCATGTGTTTTCATCACATCCCAACATAGCCAAAGTTATCTATCCATGTGTTTTCATCACATCCCAACATAGCCAAAGTTATCTATCCATGTGTTTTCATCACATCCCAACATAGCCAAAGTTATCTATCCATGTGTTTTCATCACATCCCAACATAGCCAAAGTTATCTACAAGCCGTTTCAATCAGAAAATTCTTTAGTCGATTATTATGTGGGCTACAGTTTTTTGCCCTAAAGTTAACTATCCGTTTATTACTCATAGCCCAACATGTGGAGGCATAATCAAAATGTGTATAATGCATTGTGAGAGGAGTAGATCATTATAATACACTGTGTTACCCTACATTCTGGCTGCATCTGTTGTTCTAATGAGACACTTAAGCAATAAGGCCCGAAGAGATATGGTATATTGGCCATATATCACAAACCCCTGAGGTGCCTTATTGCTATTATAAACTGGTTACCAACGTAATTAGAGCAGTAAAAATACATGTTTTGTCATACCCATGGTATACGGTCTGATATACCATGGCTGTCAGCCAATCAGCATTCAGGGCTCAAACCACCCAGTTTAAATTCCGGCCCCCGAGTGGCACAGCTGTCTAAGACACCGCATCTCAGTGCTAGAGGCATCACTACAGACACCCTGGTTCCGGCCGTGATTGGGAGTCCCATAGCGTCGTCCGGGTTTGGCCGGTGTAGGCCGTCATTGTAAATAAGAATTTGTTCTTAACTGACTTGCCTAGTTAAATAAAGGTTCAATTAAAACCAAATTCTAATAATATGAAACATTGCATATGCAGTTGGACTGCGCTCCTCAAGTAATGTCAAGCTCTATTTCTAAAGTATGCATGGTAAGAGCCATCTATAAATGTTTACTACTTGTACAGTACACCACAGAGCACCTTACCAGCACCATCGAGAGACTGCTCAAGTCATCAAGGTGACCATATAATGGCTAATGGCTGATCATTAAACACTGTATGTGGGTGCAGCATAATGGGTCTACCCGTTTAGCCATGGAAATGCTATTAAAGTTAAATGGCTTGTAAATATCCGACGGGAACAAATGAACAATCCCAATATCAGCATGCTGGAGAGACCATAGGACAGGGAGGTGTGTCAGAGAGTGAGAAAGGGCACCAGACGCAAGGCAACACGTCTACCTGTTACAGACATTTGACAGCAATACATTGTAGTATCACATATTTCCACAGGTATTAAACATAACATGTTTAACCACTTTGAAGGAAATTTGAGAGGGGACCATGATTTAACATTATTAAAAGCCATCTATGATTCCAGTGCTGGACGATCAAACGGTTAGATATGAGAGTGACTAAATTGGACGTAAACAGCCTTGGGCAGAACTACAGTCTGGGAACATTTGGGTAATAAGACTCCTGAGGGGTGGATGGCTGTGGGGAGATGTGAGGTCACTATTAAAGAAGAATGAATTACACCAACATACACACAAACCCCAACACACACCCCAACACACACACACACATATCTCCTAGCCCTCATCTTTTCTTAGCTCTGTGGCTGAGCTGTCTTTGTGCTCAGGCCTTATCTCCATCCTCCAGCCTGCCCTCCTGGACACTTTTAGTGGCCACATGGCTCGTCTGCATCGCAAGATTCAAACATGGATTATGTGGGCTCAAATTGAATCAATCAACAGGCCCATTTGAGGATGATGGTATCTGTGGTTCCCCCGGGGAGTTTTGACGAGCTGTCACATGGGACTGGTTTAAAGGCTGTCCAGAGATAAAAGTCCTTTGCTGTAACCTAATGCTGTCTGATTGGATCATACTGAACCACAAAATGAACAGCTGGTTACCAGGTTACGTTATTAGTTCTGGTCCGGAATGGAACAGACAGCGCAAATAACATTGAAACATGCATATTAATATACACACATAGGCACAAGCTTGTACACACACACACACACACACGCACACACACACACACACACACACACTCACACACCACCAGGTTAATACGGAAAGTCAAATGGCCCAGTCCTGTGAATCCATGGCATTTTCTAAAAGGTCTCGTACATGGAGGACGCCACCTGGGACTCAGCAAGGATTCATATCTCCTCAGAGATGGCAAACCCAATGGACGTTGACCAAAACAACACCCATCTCCACGGCTTATAGGATTCACATTACATTCACATTAGCCACGTGTAAATCTTATTCCTACCAACTCTAGACTAGAGTACGTAACAGACTGTTATAATTCAATGCAGTCCTAGACCAGGCCGTGCGGGACTGTGCAGCAGAGCAGAAATGAATGATGGCTGAACATTAACACAGACACAACCCTACTGGAATGATAATGTCTTCTCCGTTGTCACTCGGGGACACTGAGATAAGACAATATGGAGGAAGGAAACTGCCGGGCACTACAGAAACAGAGCATGAATAACGATATCGGCTAACTCCTCAGAATCAATAGGACAACATTGATTAGGCCTAGTTATTCTTATTAAGGCAGAAGCTATATCTAGTATGAAGCAGAGGGAAGGAATGACAGCTGCTCATTGTTCTTCTATTGTGGTCTAAATCAGCAGTTTTCTGTTGGACCCCGTGAGGCAGGAGCTCTGCTAGAGGGAAAGTCTCTGGGAAATTCTGGATGAGTTGCTTCCAATGAGAGGTGAAATCACCAAGTGAAGAAACTCATTATTGTCTTTACACTCCCTAAAAATCGTCTCTCTCTCTTTCTGTGTGTGTGTGTGTGTTTGGGGGTGAATGGGTGGCTGTAACTGATCTGCCTATGTCTCTGAGATACTCTGGGGACGTGGTTGCCAGATGCGTGTGCATGCGTACCAGCCCTAATGTCCCATCGTGGGCAGCATCCATTACACACAATGGGCGCTGACACATTGTGAGACACGAAAGCTACCCTGGCTTGCCAAGGTTTATTGGCCTGTGTCAGCAGCTCTACTGCCTTATTGTAGCCCATCCAGCACGACCAAGGCTGAGCCACACAGGGCTGCTACACCTCAATTACTCTCTTTTTTCAGCCCCAGCACAAAACGGCTAAGATTGTAGGCAGGGGCAACAGGAAAAACACAATCCTGGCATTCGGATGAATATGTTATTGAACTCAACGGTGGTGCTTTTTGGGGGAGCTAAGCCCTTCCGTACCCCACTGTGATACAGAGCCGCAGGGACCTGGAATTATGGGCAAAAAAAGGTTGAGGAAAGAACTAAAGAGGGTGATTAATAAAACACTGTATACACCAAGGGCCATATTAAGAGCGTCTCAGAATATGAGTACTGATCTAGGATCAAGTCCTCCATGTTCATATCATCGTCTTCATTATGATCTAAAAGGCAAAACTGATCCTATATCAGCCCTCCCAGGTTTGACTATGCACTTAATCAATGAATACTGTTCTTTCAGGGCAGGTTCCAATGGAACAGGAAGTGGGTCAGTGTTCCATATAGGAGCCATTCCTCCCCTTTGACAACTTGTCATACAATTGTTATGACGCTGTGATGTGGGAATTGGGGGATTGGCCCAGTAAAGTCATATATGCCTCAAATCAACCTGTGACAGAGTTTCTCTCGCTCTCTCTCAATTTAAGGGGCTTTATTGGCATGGGAAACATATGTTAACATTGCCAAAGCAGGTGAACTAGATAATAATCAAAAGTGAAATGAACAATAAAAAATGTACAGTAAAAATTATAATCACAGAAGTTCCAAAAGAATAAAGACATTTCAAATGTCATTATGTCTATATACAGTGTTGTAATGATGTGCAAGTACCAAAGGGGAAAGAAATATATGGGTTGTATTTACAATGGTGTTCGTTCTTCACTGGTTGCCCTTTTCTTGTGGCAACAGGTCCCAAATCTTGCTGCTGTGATTGCACACTGTGGTATTTCACCCAATAGATATGGGAGTTTTCAAATTCTTTGTGGGTCTGTGTAATCTGAGGGAATATGTGTCTCTAATATGGTCATATGGTCTCTAATATGGTCAGGAGTTTAGGAAGAGCAGCTCAGTTTCCACCTCATTTTGTGGGCAGTGTGCACATAGCCTGTCTTCTCTTGAGAGCCAGGTCTGCCTACGGCGGCCTTTCTCAATAGCAAGGCTATGCTCACTGAGTCTGTACATAGTCAAAGATTTTCCTTAATTTTGGGTCAGTCACAGTGGTCAGGTATTCTCTCTGTTTAGGGCCAAATAACATTCTAGTTCTCTCTCGCTCCCCCCACCTCGCTCCTTCTCCTCTTCCTCCTCTCCTCTCCCCTTCTCTCCCCTTCCCTCATTGACAACCACCTCAATAATACATACAGTGATGATGTCTACAGAGAAGTGTGAACCTGAAAATGTTTCACAGCAAATATCAGCAACCTACAGGAATTATTCAGGATCACAGTGATAGAAAAAAATTATAATTATTCATAGAATGTTGAGCATTTTCAGGCATCAAGACCTTTCATCGCATGCCCTCCCATAGTAGTACTACCTTGCATTGGAGTGACAACCAAAGAAATGCATAAACATTCCACCCGTCAGCACTTTCAGGGTGCCATCCATCCAGCTTGATCCTGCCCGGGTCTTCCCATTGTCTTCCCTTTGTCCCTTTGTCCCTCCACTGTTATTACTGAGGAGGCTCTGAGAGCTAGGCATGCATGGTTGGTCAAGCACACACACACACTCCGACTTTCTCAATCAACCCTGACCTTCTTACCACAGCGCAATTACGAAGCAGCAAAAACAACAATTAGCCTTCCACACACCGTTTTGGTTTTCATTATTATTTCATTAAACACCAAAGGAAACAGAAGGTTGATTAACTCTCTGGGCAGGCTGTCGTCACGGACTGGGGGGACATGGGAAGGGGATGACATTGTAGTGATGGCTGGCGTGGGCAGGAGTCAAGACTCTAGCGAGCAAGTGTTGGTGGGTGTCGATTGGCTTATCCTGGGAGGGTTGCCAGACAGTGCCAGACAATGCCAGTCAGCTCTTTCCAGGCCTGTTGGCTTTTGGGTTTCTAGATAATGTGCCGTAGGCCTTTGTAGGTGGTTGGGTTGCCAGATATGTTCCATAAGCCCATGTGGGCTGCTGAGTTGCTAGATAATGTGCCACAGGCACTTGAGGGTGGTTGGGTTGCCAGATATGTCCCTCAGTGGGACATGCCTGTGCCTGGCCACATACTGTGAACTCCCACTGACTCCATGCTGGCAGTGAGAGGTCACACTGACTGTACACATTGCTGAGTGTGCTCGCCCACAGAGACACCGTTTTGAAGCACGTATCTCCAACTGTCTTGGTGGGTGGAAACAGTGTTAAAATGGAATGTTTCCCAGTGGAAGAGAAAGGTAGCTATCTCTTCTAAAGCCTGTCAAATGGTTGTAAAAGAGGAATAACATCAATGAACTGGTATTGTTTTCTTGGAGAAAATAAAACAAGGTACGCAAAGCATTTTCTGGGGACAAACACGTCAATCAACTGCCACCTCTGAGAACTAGTCTTGCATAATTATATATAAACGGAATTATATCATTACTCAAAGTCTGTTAATGCAACACCATTGTGATACCATGGTCAATTATGGCTTCAAAGCTGCATCTACCAATGTTTAAAAGTACAGGCTTTCTTAACTTCCACTAAAATATCACTGAGAACCATTTTGTTTTTTGAGCCGGTAATTAGCTTCTTCACAAGTTCTAATTGCTGTGATGAATCCTGCCTGTGGCTAAAAATGAGAGGGTGTTGATTGATTTAATAAATCATTACAATGTCTTCTTCCACATCAAATTCAACTGGGACAGCTTTGTTTATTCAGCAAGCAGACATAATACTGAGATAAGAGCGTGTGATGCTTAGTAGGCACATTTCTTATGGAAGATTACTAATTTAGGACTAGCCTACCAAGCTAGACCCAGAAACATACCATAGCTTGTAACACATATGATTCAATTGTTCCTTAGAATGTGTTTGTAGGCTGTGGGCCTCACTTGGTCCCTAGCCATTAAATATACACTACATACATACACTGAGTGGACAAAACATTAGGAACACCTTCCTAGTATTGAGTTGCACCCCCAAACAGCCTCAACTCATCAAAAGTGTTCCACAGGGATGCTGTCCCATGTTGACTCCAATGTTTCCAAGAGTTGTGTCAAGTTGGCTGGATTTCCTTTGGGTGGTGGACCATTCTTGATACACACGGGAAACTGTTGAGTGTGAAAAGCCAGCAGCGTTGCAGTTCTTGACACAAACTGGTGCACCTGGCACCTACTACCATACCCTGTTCAAATGCACTTATGCCTAGTCACTACCCTGTATATAGAACCATTATTGATCTGGTACTGGTACTCCCTGTATATAGATCCATTGTTGATCTGGTATTGGTACTCCCTGTATATAGATCCATTATTGATCTGGTACTGGTACTCCCTGTATATAGCTCCATTATTGATCTTGTATTGGTACTCCCTGTATATAGATCCATTTTTGATCTTGTACTGGTACTCCCTGTACATAGATACATTATTGATCTGGTATTGGTACTCCCTGTATATAGATCCATTATTGATCTGGTACTGATACTTCCTGTATATAGATCCATTATTGATCTGGTACTGGTACTCCCTGTATATAGCTCCATTATTGATCTGGTATTGGTACTCCCTGTATATAGCTCCATTATTGATCTGGTACTGGTACTCCCTGTATATAGCTCCATTATTGATCTGGTACTGGTACTCCCTGTATATAGCTCCATTATTGATCTGGTATGGGTACTCCCTGTATATAGATCCATTATTGATCTGGTATGGGTACTCCCTGTATATAGCTCCATTATTGATCTGGTACTGGTACTCCCTGTATATAGCTCCATTATTGATCTGGTACTGGTACTTCCTGTATATAGATCCATTATTGATCTGGCACTGGTACTCCCTGTATATAGCTTCAATATTGATCTGGTACTGGTACTCCCTGTACATAGATCCATTATTGATCTGGCACTGGTACTCCCTGTATATAGATCCATTATTGATCTGGTACTGGTACTCCCTGTATATAGCTCCATTATTGATCTGGTACTGGTACTCCCTGTATATAGATCCATTATTGATCTGGTACTGGTACTCCCTGTATATAGATCCATTATTGATCTGGTACTGGTACTCCCTGTATATAGATCCATTATTGATCTGGTACTGGTACTCCCTGTATATAGATCCATTATTGATCTGGTATGGGTACTCCCTGTATATAGATCCATTATTGATCTGGTATTGGTACTCCCTGTATATAGATCCATTATTGTGTATTTTATTGCTCTTGTATTAAATTGTTCTTGTTTTTATGATAATTTGTGTTGGTGTTGCATCTGAAGAGAGGCAATCAATAACTGAAAGAGGTACATATAGCAGCTTCTTTGAAGTGGTAATCTGTACACCTTTTGTAAACCAACCAACTTATGAACCGAGAGCATGAGCAGCAGAAAGTGCTTAAACAAAAGAATATGCCACACACACGCACACAGGCAGGCACGCACTCACAAACACCATTTGTGCCAACCACATACTGTGTGACACACAGCAACAGCAGGTGTCTGATGCTGAAGGCTAAAGGCATCATTGGATGAATCATAGAATAGATACATCATCATGAGCACTGGGACGGTCTGAGCAGGGGAGGGAGGCCTTGAACTGGGACAACAACCCACACAACTGTACTGTACATCATCATTACTGGAGTACTCTACAGAGAGAGGATTGCAAAAATGGAGCACATCTATTTCAAGTGTGTGTTTGTCAAGTGCAGCTACTTCGAGACAAAACAAACATATATTTTGTGTACCCACTATGCCAAAAACAGGCCATTTTGAAAAGTAATGGAGTGACACACCCGGGTACAAAAATAGTGCAGCGACAACATGGACTAAAGCTCTACTGTACTTATGTCACTGTGTGTTGGCGCTCCTGGTCTGACAGCGCAGGACTGCTTCAGTCAACCTTGCTCTGGTGTGGTTTACACTAAATGCCCTTTAAGGGGGTAACAACATTAGAGCCTTTCAAACGCTCTGGCTTAAACTGTAAGGTTGAATTGTTAATGAGAGCTTTGGCTCTCTACACGGACACTCTCAGTGTGTCCTGTCGACTGGAGCGCTAAAACATTACAAAGGTGTGTGTGTGTGTGTGTCATCTGACACCCTGCAAGCACATGTGCAACAATAGCCTTCTATGTTAATCAGTGAGTGTGATATACCACAAACTAGCCGTTAACCCAACAGGGAATCCTAGCCTACAAAAGCATCTATTTATATCTCTTAGAAGTTCGCTTTTGCTTGTCCCTTTCATTAATGGCGGTGCCGGCTCCCCGAGACACAAGTCTTTAATTAGAACAAGGAACGCAGCAGCTGAGCGACCTGGCAAATTATTATGAGGGCTTGGATCCTGCAATCTGAATAGAGGGGGAAGAGAGGAGGAAGAGAGGGGGAGAGGAGATTGACTGGGGCCAGCTCAACTGGCTTTGACCCACAGGACACAAGGAGACCCTTCTGCTATTAATGCTTAAATCATACCGGCGCAAAGGCATTGTAAATTGCACCTTCTTTCCTTTAATTGTACATTTTAAGAAGTAATTGGACGTCCTTTGAGTTTAAATTTGATGTAGTTCTTTGAAGTTAGATTTGTTGGGATGTGGTTATAAAAACTAGCTTGAATTCAAAAGCTTACAACCTTCCAGTCCATAGTCATAGAAACGAATGAGAAATGCACTGACTTGTAACCCGGGAAGACGCACAATTAAAACTATATTTGATGTTAATGTTAATTAAACATGGTTCAATTTCAAATAGCTAAATAATGAATCGCCGTAGGGACAGATTGAGGTTTAATTTGCTGCTGATGAAAACTACAGAGGGATTTGGCAACTTCTTTTCTGTCTTCTGATTGTTTGTGGTAGTACAGCATTTCATCATGCGTCCGTAGCTACCTCGAGGTGATGTGGTCTCCGTGCGGTTTTAACTACAGTCTGCAGCACGGCAACATCATCACCTTGGAAACCAGCATTCCTCTTGTTCCGCCTGGCGTCGTTACCATAGCGAACCATGTGACCTCTCTCCTCCTGTTCATTGCAAACTGTTTTCCTCTGGAGAAGAAAGAACACGTGATGAACCTCTACATGGCCAGTGTGTTGTTTACTTCCCTCAGTACTGTCATTGTTGGCCTGTTGTAATCTAGTGACGTCTAGATACAGTATTTCTACAGATGTAGGCAGAACAGATTTGTGCTTACACCTGTTCATCAATAGGAGATATATTATTGCTGTGGCAAGACTGGCTTTTGAAAAGGCTTGTCTGCAGGAAGGAAATATTCCTAAATGGCTTCAGTTTGATTTATGTTCCGGGAAATCTCTGTTTGGCTCAAAAGACTTCACCACATCTGTTTACACTTGTTTGGCCAATTTATTGCTGGAGGAAAATATTGGATGGGCCCCCCCAAAAAATAACCAGAACACAAAAGCACAAGGTTGCATGAAAGGTAATTTCCGCCCAACATTTCAACTTGTAGTAAATAAACAGCGTATCATTCAAAAAGACCACAACTATTATCAGCTTGCAATTATACCACATTACCAGCAACCACAAAACAATGTTTTCTCGTCTCTCACCCCACAGATGATGTGTTATCATGCGTACATTCATTATACGCTACAAAACTAATTATATCACTTCAAGCATCAAATGTGTTTTGTTTCCATGGCGACAGGCTTTTCTTAGCCACCCACATCACATAGAACAATGCTACAGATATTTCACCGGATGTATAAATGTGAAGCATCCACTTGGTGTTTCCACTCACTACCAAATATGATAGTGAGAGGAAGCACGGTGGCCGGCAGTGGGAGAGATTGTAACGTGATGGATTTGGGCTGGCATTCTGCTCATTTTCTCATCAATGAAACATTTGATCTCAATAAAGTTCTGTTCCCAAAACTAGAATCTGTTTACGAACAGAGTGGACTACGTTTGTAGACTTAAAAAAAAAATGGTGTTGTTTCGAAGGAGTGCAAAGGCGAACTGAGTTATTGCACACGCAAACGTCACAGAGTAGGCTAGGCATGCTACAACGTGCCAATAGGATCTCGCTAGCTCATGCTTGGCTCTGCCACCTCCATGCTTGTTCTGCCCACTATGACTCATCTGTTCCCATTTGAAACGACGAGCTGTGGTCTATCTTGGTTTAGTTATAAAAATCCTTGCCCACGCGGTGTCACGTTCCACATTGTGTCTAAACCTGCAACACACAACACTTATTTGTCAAAGTCAGGAATGGTTTCAGCTTTCTGCACATGAAACGTGAATTAATTACTCTAAAAGATTAAAGCAATTAATCACACTGAGAAGATGAGTATTAACCCTGTTGATAGCGGTTGGTATTGAATCTACCAGTGTAAAAACACACTAACACACTGCGGATAAAAACAAAGACAGTCTCTCGCTGTCGATGAAATAGGACAAAAAATATGTTGATGTGCCCTTGAGCAAGGCACTCAACCCTAATTGCTCCTGTAGGTTGCTCTTGATAAGAGTGCTTGCTAAATTACTAAAATGTAAATGTCTACTGAATCAATGGCACATCGATCTAATATTGACTGATACAAAGGTGACTGTAAAGTGGATCAGAACTAGTGTTCTTCCATGTCACCCTGCCAGTGGTTCAGAACTAGAGTCTTCCTCCAGGTCACCCTGCCAGTGGTTCAGAACTAGAGTCTTCCTCCATGTCACCCTGCCAGTGGTTCAGAACTAGAGTCTTCCTCCATGTCAGTGGTTCAGAACTAGAGTCTTCCTCCATGTCACCCTGTCAGTAGTTCAGTCAAGAAGAACAGGCCAACGCTTCCAAATTCAATATTCCGTTATCTCCTCCTCCATCAAAACACCACCTTTTCCTTGACAAACACATTGGAGCATCACTCGATTTTTACAGCGGTAAGGTTAAAGACGAAGCTGCTTGGACATAACATTGAATCAAACTTCTGATAAATAGTGTAAGCAAAAAGTGCAACTTAACTTCGGTGAGAAACTTATTTGGGATAGTATTGGGAAGTATTAAAGAGAGAGGCAGCCTCTGGAAATTGCAAAGTACGGTATACACATACGGTTTAATCCAGAAAACTGCCAGCTAAACTCCATTATGGAACACATTAGACACCACATTATGGAAATCCTATTCATTCATTCAAATTCAATTCCTTTCAATTCTTCTCAAAGACACCACTTCTCCCTTCTTTCTATGACAGGGTAATAAAATAGAACAAGAGGAGAATGTGTCAGGTAGGTCTTCCTAATGGATGAATATAGCTGTGATCACTCCTACCGCCGTGTCTCATCATTTGGAAATAACTGTACGTGCCAAGTTACAAGGCTCTACACCCAGGATATAATTTGGTGTGAAATTTCCCAGGGTTCTATTCAACCGTAGCGTCTGTAAGTCATTTAACTGGAGAAAATAATGATGTCACGTTGGCTTTACAACATGGTGACTTATCAAATAATTAACATTCATTTAAAGTAATTTAGAATAACTAAATACAGTTCACATTAATTCCCTGGTATACACATTAAGAATGTTTTGTATTTTGCATGGTAGCATTGAGACAAGGTAAAAGAGGTCAGGACACAACACTTAGCCCATTTCCCATTTCACATTTCACCTGCCAAACATGTTTACTCTGTGTGCTCTTGGAATTGATTGAGTCATGAGCATGACGTAAACAACAACAACAATAAGAGCACTACAAACAAATGGGCCTAATACTCAATTAAAGAGGATCAGGCTCTGAACAACAACCACTCAGCTACCAATCCACAGCCAACATCAATGTGTCCATTAATACTCAAATTGTCGCGTCGGGATTCAGCAATAACACTCCAAAAGCACCCAATTACCCTTTTACACTGTGATGCCATTTAGAGTGTGATTCATCTGTCCCCATTCAGAACGTGGTTCACCTCCTGTTTGAACCCATGACGCTTTCCATCCATCAACAGAAAACCACTGTCTCTGACAATTAGCCTGTGTTCAGTAAAAGAATATACGCCTCAGCACTCATAGCCTCATTACCCTGCATTAACAGTCAGCTATCATCAAACACAACCAAGACCCACTGTTAGCCCAACCCATCACAGACCATCTATTCTACTCCTCTAATTGATCGACTGCGTTTTTAAAATGGTTTCTCTATGCACTGGTTGCCTTTATCTAGTCAATGATCAATATTAAATGTCTCTGCATGTGGTTGACATTGATCCATTGATTCAGCCTAACGTATCTGCATGTCTCAGTGACAGTGGCTTCATGAGAAAATGATCAGTAATCACTCCAAGGACAATTTACGCAACAGAGTGTGCTGGCGGGAGGTGGTATCTCATTGGTGGGTGCTTTGATTCTTTATTTATCAGTGGGCCCGACTCCCTCCTGCCTCTGTCGCTGGAGAGTTCTGACTGACGATGAGAGTGTACACACGCACGCAGCAGGGACCCTCCCCAGTCCCTTGTCACTCTCTCTCGCTTACCCCTTTCTCTCTCTCTGGCAGGCAGATATGTGGGCCTCTGCGACCCCCGAGCATCACAAGGCGGCCTTATCTTTACAACAGACAAGAAACTCAACTTAGACCCAATATCAAAGCCAGAGGGAGAGGAACTACAGATGCACGTCTGACTGACCAATAGAGCCAGTAGCAGCAGTCCAACATTTGGCAGCAGCACATCCACACCACATGCTGGTTAAGCATTAGGCCTACCAGACATAACATACTCGCTTCTCAAATAGTTCCAGAGAGACGACAGCTAAAAAAAAAATGTATTTAACTTTCCCAAGATATCTGATTCACTGCAATACTTACAACCAACACAACAATGGAAACCTAACAATGTGCACCGGGAAATGTGTAATGATTGAATGATGCATTGATGGAATCAGGGTAGCTCAATCTGCTTATGGAAAGAGCTGTGTATGTTAACAGACATGTTGACTGGGCACACAGGCAGGAACATCATTTCATAGCTGTTGATTATTAATAAGGGCTTGGCTGAAATCACTTCATGCCAGATATCCGCTCAACCTGGCCTACGCTGAAGAAACGCCAGGCAGCGCCGCTCTTGACTCCGGGTTTTCATTGAATTATGATTAACAGTGCTAGCATTTATGCACCTCTGTCATTATTCATGACAAGTCAACTGTGTAAAGCAACAACTATGACGCATATCCCCATTTGACAAAGGTTTTCAAAGTCAAGCACTGTCGTCAAACACAAGAATATGCAACACACGCCAAGCCAAACGCTAGCCAGTGAGTCCATCTATAACACATAACAGACAAAAAGACAAGCACGCGTTCAATTGCTCAAACGAGGGACAGGACACATCAAATTGTGATGACCGTGTCGACACGGTGGTGATGGACCGGGAGATAGTGACATGTCATTTCCTGTCTGTCAGCTTGTATTATGGAGTGTCCGGGAGGAAGAGGAGGAAGAGGACGGACCAGGGAACAAGGGCGGAAATGAACAAAAGCAGCACTGCCTGTAGCCATTGACAACCATTAGCCACCTGCTACACATCTATACCTCCCATCTCTCTGGATGTACTGCATACTGCATTAGTGATGTATATATAGGGGGGTAAAAGGGCATATGTGACATGAATAGTGCCTCAGTGAAGATGGGAACCAGTCAATCCTAATTAGATGACAGGAGTCCATGGAGCTATAGGCAGGCCACTGCAATTTCCAGGGGGGATTAATCACATTGCCTTTCTGCTATGCTGACCAAGGGCTTGGCCCTGTGGCTGTGAGGGCGATGGGGTTGCGGTGGGGTGCCCGCTGCCCTGGTCTTCCCCTGGCAGAGCGGAGGGATTGATGGGGACAGTCACCTGTCGGGGAGTCCAGGGGGAGATGAGAATGCAGCATGCGGAAGGCGGGCGGGGAGACAGTGGGGTGAAAGCACAGGCTACAGGTTATACAGAGGCCCCAGTGGAAGTAGGTCATTGGGCAGAGAGTGAAGCAGGTGTGACCAGGAAAAATGGTCACATGGTCCAATCACAGAAACCCCAAACCCAATGAACCTGGAGGATTCCTTCCTACTGCTGAGAATCACAAATCACCCAGTGTTACAATAAACACAAATTCCATCCCTACAGGACTATGACATTATCTCCTAGTGCTTTCAATAACCTTTCAATGACTCCATGCAAGAGCCAATGTACCCGTCTTTACAGTTACATTTGATGAAGTTATTAAAATGAGGTTATTAAAATGAATTGGTGAACCTTTCATATGATTAAAGACCATGAGGTCCTTAGTAAACAATGGAGAGGATTGTACGGGGAGAACAGAGCATCTGTGTACAGTCATTTCCAAGAGAGCCTTACCTTACCTATTAGGGCTAACCAATTTTATTGTGGAGCGAAAATAACACACACCACTCATGTGTACACTGTGCATTTCCCTGAAAAGTGGCCTCGAAGTGAAGTGTTATCGGTATCTTAATATAGCTCCAGTAAACTCCATTCTCAGTGAGTAATATGAATAGTACAAAAGCCAATTTTATCCGGTTCAGCTTGCTCATGGTTGACGTAAAAGGTTTTTTGGCCCTTATCTTTAACAAAGCCCATGGCTGCTTCCCAATTGGCACTCTATTCCCTACATTTGGCCTATAGGGCTCTGGTAAAAAGTTGTGCACTATGTAGGGAATAGGTTTCCCTTTTGGATGCAGCCCATGTTGTATTTGTTTTCCATGATGTCCTGCAAATGAATTATTTAAGCAATAAGGCCCGAGGGGGTGTGGTATACAGCCAACATGGAGTGACTGGATAAAGCCCTTAACTGCGGTATATTGGCCATTTACCACAATCCCCTGAGGTGCCTTATTGCTATTATAAACTGGTTACCAACGTAATTAGAGCAGTAAAAAATACATGTTTTGTCATACCCATGGTATATGGTCTGATATACCCCGGCTGTCAGCCAATCAGCATTCAGGCCTCTAACCACCCAGTTTATAATAAAGAACAAACATATGTGCTAGAGAGAGGATGTTAGATAATGAGCGGGGCCTTGGGGGCACGTTGGACCTGGTTCAGTTCTTCACACCCTGTGTGTTACAGCATCTCAAACCAGACTTCCATGGTTGCCTGGCAGGATATATTACCACCTACAGTGAAACAGCTTCCCCTTATGTTAGAACGCATTCATGGGATTATGTTGCCAGCTGAGCCTGTTGGAGCCAGAAGCATAGAAGGCAGTGGTGGAATGTGTGCAGGAATTGCTCCTACTGTGCAGGAGTTGCTACTATTGACCCATATTGGAGCACCCACTGAATCACTGGACAAAGCAGCATCCATTACAACAGCACTATGAGATCAATGGCTTCTCAGCAGTAGAAATCAGGAAAATAAATCTCCTTTCACCACAATCTCCAAATAGACCTTTCTGATTCTTTACTGCCATGCTACTGTATGGGACGGTCCTACTGTACGTATGTCATTACGATCAGGCACAATCTCCCCCAACCAGGGCCTGTATTCACAAAGAGTCTCAGAGTAGGAGTGCTGATATAGGATCAGTTTTTAATTTGAGATCAGAATGATTATATGGACTAGGGGCAGTGCTTGACTTGGGCAGGAGTTCACCGGAGCTGAGTACCGGCAACTCAAATGTTCTACTTCTTGAACTCCTGCACCTCTTATAGAATATTTGTTTAAAAGTATTGAGGAGTTCCTGCACCTAAAAATAAATAGTACCAGCACCAAAAATGAGAACAGTCACCTATTTCAGACCAAATCAAGCACTGACTGGGGGGACGTGATCCTAGTTCAGCACTTTGAGAGCTTGGGTCTATCTGTGTTTTTGTCAAAATGTATTTATTGACATAGCCTTGTTCTGTTCAATGTTCTCTCCCTATATAGTACTGTAAATACCACAAATCATGTTGTTCAGTTCAAAAGAATTCAAGATAAAGCCAATTATCTCTGGACTTCTTCTCTCAGACAATTTATGAATACTGACCAAGGGCCCTTCACCCCACAGAGACTGAACCTTTCTGGGAGCCGCCAACCTGGAGCCGCGGGGCGAAGGCCTCTGTTAGCTACCGTAGCCCCACTGACCAAAGCAACCGATACATTCAAACAGAAAAACAACAAAAACATGCTACCAAAATAACAAGCGCGCAACAATAAATGTATACTTGTATGAATTAATGTACAAATGTATGAATTCATGTACAGTCACCTAGACATACTCAAGACATACTCGGTAACATATCAAAACCTTGTAAAATAGTGTGATGGAAGGGGAAAATAGAGATGGATGCTGTTGTTATGGCGACTGGACTGTCAATCACGGATGACCTTCAGAGATTTGACGAAAATAGACACTGTTAGGAAATCTACTTAGATACAGAGGGAAGATACTAGGCTTTCGTTTACAAAGCTAAAATAAGTCCTGCTGATATTTACTATGAAAACCTACCGTTCAAAGGGACTCTGAAATGAGATGTGATGCGTTGAAATGATGGAGAGGTGTGAGAGAAAGCAGGAGGACTTCTCTGGAAAATGTCAGGAGTGCCGAGATCATTAACCAAAAATTAACCAAAGGAGAAGCGATAGCAAATCAGAAACACATTGAAATGCAAGAAGGGTTAGGTTAAGTCCATTATGAAATGAATTTGGCACTGATAGATTAGGTGCAGTCAGAGCATTCACTGTGAGGATGTACGCCAAGCATAAAATAATTGCCACCGCCACAAAACTGGCGAGTAATAATAATGACAGAGACAACGGGTTCAGTAAGCAAACGCCTTATAGGCCAGAACAGGAATACTGACTCTCTCTGGGGCTCAATCACAGCCTACTCAGCAGACAAAACATTTTGAAATGATGTCATTACAACCATATATTACAAACAACCATATTACAATCGTCCTGCTGGTTATAGCCCAGTATAGCCCAAAGAGCAGAGGGACCGACACTTGTTAGCTGCAACCTGCTCCACCCGTAAGGAGCCTTGCCAGGCACGTTCTCGGACAAAAACACTCAGCGGACCGTGAGACGTGTTAAGTGGACCAGCGGCGCTCCCGGCTCATCCTGGCGAGGATTCCATGCAGAGCGGAGGGCCCAGCTGATGAAAAATCAAATAAAGGAATGAGATGTTTTAATTACTGTCGTGCTTTAAGGGCTTATGGGAAAACATCATGACAACAAGCCCACCTGTCGTCATGCATGACATGCTTAATGAAGGGTGTCGTCGTCATGGTGATTCCACTACCCAGGGCACTGGGACTGCACCATTCTGGACCTGTGTGGATGCATGGGCGGGGTTAGGGGGTAGGAAGCAGAGTTTCGAGGAATGTGATTTGTCCACGGATTCTTCAGAGGCAGGACCCTGGGCTGGCTACTCATGAATATTAACAATCTTTCAAAATGATGCTAATGTAGTGCCTACAGAGAATGTACACATCATCAATGTACATCGATGTACAAATCCTCAATATGCTTGGCTGCTAGGGGCAGATTCAGCTGCTTTGTTAACGCCACTGCTATGATGGTTTCCTGGAATTCTTCCTTCAAGGAAGCCATATTAAACAGACTTCCCATTCACTCAATGTAATTATTGACAGTCAAAGCCATCAAAAGTCATTCCTTTCTCGAAATGAGGAGTAATTCAACATTCAAAAGTACATTTGCACATCTGAGCTATCTTTGTTGCAGGTGCATGGTAACAGTTGAATAGGATGAGAAAAAAGAAGAATGCGGCTCACAGAAGGCCTTGAGGCCGATACGGAAAGCTTTTTAAAGAGCAGTGATACTATCAAGAGCAGTGTGCGGGTTTCTTCTTCTTTCTCACAATGAACAGTGAAAAGGACTGCATTGCAGTCTGTGGAAATACATTCTAATACAGTGTATGGTAGCTACAGTTGGTATGGGGGATGGGGCTGGTGTAATGCAACAGATGGATACATCGGAGAGAGAGAGAGAGAGAGAGAGAGTGAAGAGGCTTTGAAGCAGGTTGGATTTAGATCCACTCTTCTTGCAGGGAGGTGAAGAGAACAAATGTACTTTACCTCTCCATCCATCCATCCATCCCTCCATCCTCCCACCATGTCCCGACACGCCTCTATCCCTCCTACAGCTTTCACCGTGTACACTCAGATAACCACCCACACACTGTACTGACCCACTGGCTAGACACACACACTTCATCCTAAGAGGATATTTCTCTAAAGACATCAGAGCAGTGGGAGCTGCCTCTGGTGCATTGACTCAAGCAGATTCATGGTCTGGGAAGCTTGGGATAGATCAGAGCTGTTAGCCGGGCAGCACTAGGTAGCGTGAGACCTTAGGCAGATCACAGGCCTGCTGCCTGGCCCAGGGTGATGCAAATGCTGGCTCTGTTAGATATGGGACACAGATGTCCCTGGCTGGAGACAGCACACACACACACACACACCCACATACATACAAACACACACACACGTTCATTCCTTCAACCACTGCAGAGGTCTTCTGAATACTGGTGATATATAGCTGTTGATGTTTGACTGGTGGGTTCAAAACAATATAACTTCTCATTTCCATGGGAGTTCCTGTGTACATGCACACATTAATAATACATAAAGCTCCAACAGACACTGATATGTCTGAGTGTCTGGGTCAGGTCGCCAACTAGTCTGCCCTAGCATGCTGAACACGCTACATTGGGAGAGAAAATATCTCTTACACAGGCAAATATCTTGATACCTGTGTTGTGTAAATGCCTCTATTTCAGACCATGTGTGTATTACTCATTCAAAGTCACCATTATTAGTCAGTTGTACAACCGAATGCCTTCAACTGAAATGTGTCTTCCACATTTAACCCAACCCCTCTGAATCAGAGAGGTGCGGGGGGCTGCCTTAATCGACATCCACGTCTTCGGCACCCGAGGAACAGTGGGTTAACTGCCTTGTTCAGGGGCAGAACGACAGCTCGGGGATTCGAACTTGCAACCCTCCGGTTACAAGTCCAACGCTCTAACCACTAGGCTACCTGCCGCCCACAAAGTACAGCTGTGCTCCCACACAGCATCAGGTTATTAAAGAAAATATCAAGAGAACATTATGTGAGGGAATCATTTACAGCCATTTTCTTTTCCCTACAAGAACTTTTCCCTACAAGACCAAAAAGACATGTACCCATTTCTTAAAGCCTTTTGATATAGTCAATATTAGATAAAGGCTCAAGCTAATGGGTTTGACATAGAACAGGCTCTAGAAGTCTACTTGGAACATTGTGAAAAGACATTAATTGATGCTATTAATCTCTAGGCAAACAAATGTCAACATTCTCAATATTTAACCTTGAAATCGCACAGATAAACCCGATTTTTACCATTCCAATAAGAAAAATAAAATTGCTAAGGTTGAGTAATGCTACGACAAGGAAGAAGCATTCCAATGTTGACACAATGATTGAGTTAAATAATGTATTGATTTCCATGCTGTACTGATTGGTAAATCAATACTATGTAAAGGTATTCAGAAGATAGAGAAAGTGGTTGATGCTAAATTATACAGTTGAAGTCGGAAGTTTACATAAACCTTAGCCAAATACATTTAAAAATTCCCTGTCTTAGGTCAGTTAGGATCACCACCTTATTTTAAGAATGTGAAATGTCAGAATAATAGTGGAGAGAATGATTTATTTCAGGTTTTATTTCTTTCATCACATTCCCAGTGGGTCAGAAGTTTACATAGACTCAATTAGTATTTGGTAGCATTGCCTTGAAATTGTTTAACTTGGGTCAAACGTTTCGAGTAGCCTTCCACAAGCTTCCCACAATAAGTTGGGTGAATTTTGGCCCATTCCTCCTGACAGAGCTCCTGACACGTTTGTAGGCCTCCTTGCTCACACACGCTTTTTCAGTTCTGCCCGCAAATGTTCTATAGAATTGAGGTCAGGGCTTTACGATAGCCACTCCAATACCTTGACTTTGTTGTCGTTAAGCCATTTTGCCACAACTTTGGAAGTATGCTTGGGGTCATTGTCCATTTGGAAGACCCATTTGCGACCAAGCTTTAACGTCCTGACTGATGTCTTGAGATGTTGCTTCAATATATCCACATAATTTTCCTTCCTCATGATGCCATCTATTTTGTGAAGTGGACCAGTCCCTCCTGCAGCAAAGCACACCCACAACATGATGCTGCCACCCCTATGCTTCACGGTTGGGATGGTGTTCTTCGGCTTGCAAGCCTCCCCCTTTTTCCTCCAAACATAACGATGGTCATTATGGCCAAACAGTTCTATATTTGTTTCATCAGACCAGAGGACATTTCTCCAAAAAGTACGATCTATGTCCCCATGTGTAGTTGCAAACCGTAGTCTGGCTTTTTTATGGCGGTTTTGGAGCAGTGGCTTCTTCCTTGCTGAGCGACCTTTCAGGTTATGTCGATATAGGACTCGTTTTACTGTGGCTATAGATACTTTTGTACCTCTTTCCTCCAGCATCTTCACAAGGTCCTTTGCTGTTGTTCTGGGATTGATTTGCACTTTTCTCAACAAAGTACGTTCATCTCTAGGAGACAGAACGCGTCTCCTTCCTGAGCGGTATGACGGCTGCGTGGTCCCATGGTGTTTATACTTGCGTACTATTGTTTGTACAGATGGACATGGTATCTTCAAGCATTTGGAAATTTCTCCCAAGGATGACCCAGACTTGTGGAGGTCTACAATTTATTTTCTGAGGTCTTGGCTGATTTCTTTTGATTTTCCCATGATGTCAAGCAAAGAGGCACTGAGTTTGAAGGTAGGTCTTGAAATACAGTGGGGCAAAAAAGTATTTAGTCAGCCACCAATTGTGCAAGTTCTCTCACTTAAAAAGATGAGAGAGGCCTGTAATTTTCATCATAGGTACACTTCAACTATGACAGACAAAATGAGGGGAAAAAATCCAGAAAATCACATTGTAGGATTTTTTATGAATTGATTTGCAAATTATGGTGGAAAATAAGTATTTGGTCAGATACAAACAAGCAAGATTTCTGGCTCTCACAGACCTGTAACTTCTTCTTTAAGAGGCTCCTCTGTCCTCCACTCGTTACCTGTATTAATGGCACCTGTTTGAACTTGTTATCAGAATAAAAGACACCTGTCCACAACCTCAAACAGTCACATTCCAAACTCCACTATGGCCAAGACCAAAGAGCTGTCAAAGGACACCAGAAACAAAATTGTAGACCTGCACCAGGTTGGGAAGACTGAATCTGCAATAGGTAAGCAGCTTGGTTTGAAGAAATCAACTGTGGGAGCAATTATTAGGAAATGGAAGACATACAAGACCACTGATAATCTTCCTCGATCTGGGGCTCCACGCAAGATCTCACACCGTGGGGTCAAAATGATCACAAGAACGGTGAGCAAAAATCCCAGAACCACACGGGGACCTAGTGAATGACCTGCAGAGAGCTGGGACCAAAGTAACAAAGCCTACCATCAGTAACACACTACGCCGCCAGGGACTCAAATCCTGCAGTGCCAGACGTGTCCCCCTGCTTAAGCCAGTACATGTTCAGGCCCGTTTAAGTTGGAGAACTTGCACAATTGGTGGCTGACTAAATACTTTTTTGCCCCACTGTACATCCACAAGTACGCCTCCAATTGACTCAAATGATGTCAATTAGCCTATCAGAAGCTTCTAAAGCCATGACATAATTTTCTGGAATTTTCCAAGCTGTTTAAAGGCACAGTCAACTTTGTGTATGTAAACTTCTGACCCACTGGAATTGTGATGCAGCGAATTATAAGTGAAATAATCAATTGTTGGAAAAATTACTTGTGTCATGCACAAAGTAGATGTCCTAACCGACTTGCCAAAACTATAGTTTGTTAACAAGAAATTTGTGGAGTGGTTGAAAACGAGTTTTAATAACAACCTAAGTGTATGTAAACTTCCGACTTCAACTCTACATCGATTTCCATTGGCGTCTTCAGGGACTTCAGTGGTCATCAAGGACATGGCAGAACAGTTCAAAAAGGTTTGTATTGAGGCGCAAATAACATGTACTAACATGTAATAAAATGCATGATAAGATGTTGACATACCCGCCCCATCTCTAGTTATAAAGCATGTATTCTTTAAGATGGTAAATTGTCAACAGCTAAATAATTAAAGGTAACAAGAACAGAATGTTCTGATCTAGAATGTCAGTGGAACAGAAAGCCATGCACTGCCTGACAATCATGATACATTTATTGGACAAAACAAATCCACAGACTGTTCTCTGATATTGACTTGCCCACAGTACACAAGGATTTAATTCGAATAAATGTAATTGTCCTTGTCAGACAATGACAGAAATCACTAACACATTTCAGTTGTGACAATTTGAAACTGCATGCTATTCTTCATCCAACATTGTTAAAGGTTTTAAATATCCATAAATGCAGAGCACACATATCTCCTGAAGAAATTCGAGCACATTACGGTGTGTCTGAAAGCACAAGTGCTCCTCTACAGAGAAGCAGCCTATAAAGCTGTGGGGCATAATTTCAAAGCACAAATAACTAGAGCACAATTTTACACAGAGCCATCCTTCATTTTCTTTCCACACGGTCCTTACTCCTTATTTAATTCCAATGCAAAGTTGATCCACCACCGCTAGCGACCATTAGCATCGGAGCGCTAGTCTCCCTATTCCTAGTGCTGGCAGGCCCTCCTGGCTTTGTGAATAATGAACAGACAAATGCCGCTTGTAATAATTTGTGGCCGCAGGATTTGATAAATTGTTTATCTGCGTGTGTTTACTTTGGCGCCAGGGGAAATCTGTGGGATGTTGTAGCTACACAGTGCAGAACATGTCCATGCCGGTGGCATGACTCAACGAAATTTACCAAGATGAATCCCAGGCTGGGGATTGAAATCTCTGTGCAGCAGTGCTGTATCTGCCTGCTCTGAGAGAAACAACAAACGTCAACGTTGGCCCAACATATGGTCTTAGACATGATAGGGTGAGACAGTGCTGTTGGGTTAACTGACGTATCAGAGGGACTTCGAGGTCTGAGAACACCACGCAAACAACCAACTCTCAGAGAGTCTATACACTGTCTGCATTTAAGGCATATTTAGAATCTAACGGTAAATTAGTTTAAATAATCACAATGGTCACCATGGCAATAGTCCTTAGCATATGAAATTGGTAACAGTATGGGTGTATGGAGAGCCATATATTCCTATAGAACAGTGTATAGCCCTCAGCAGAATGCTAACTCAACAAGGAGGAACACATCTGCCTTTGTTGTCTACACACAGATTCTCAGCCCATGTTTCCTGTACTGATTACGGCTCTCTGATGATTAGTGGTGGGGGACTCCTCCCCCCTGATGATTAGTGGTGGGGGACTCCTCCCCCTTTCTTTTTCTCTGTTTTTCCGTCTCACCGCTCTCTTTCTCCAGCGTGAGACAAGACAACAAGACAAGGAGAGGCTGAGCGACGCTCAAGGCGAGCGTAGAAGCAGTCACTGTCTCCGTCGAGATCACCGCGGCAACGCACCGGCCGCCACCGAGTTTAGACCCCTGTGGTGTTAGTCGTGCTGTAGGGAGCAGTCTCACTGTGGCAGGTAGTGCTTTGTGCAGTATGACGGATGTGTGTGTGTGTGTGTGTGTGTGTGTGTGTGTGCGCATGTATGCAAGTATCTATGCCCTGCAGAGCCCTGTACGGTTGCAATGCTATCTGTCGGTCTGTCTGTCAGCTCACGTTACCACAGGTTGGAGAAAGAGCCAGTCCTGCTTTGAGGCAGCATCACGCCTCTTACTGGGAGAAAATACCACATTTCACACATCTGATCCTATGACAGCTTTTCTAAGAGAAGCAGTGCATGGGGATGTTTGATCTTTACCTGCAGTGTTAGACATTCAGACATTCACAGAGCTGCAGTTAATGCCCTCTGGTAGGCGAATAGCAAAACAACGTCACATCGCATACATTAAAATAGGAGTGTACTGAAGCCTACTTGAACACTTCACCTTTAAGAGTGTTTAGGCCTATTTCCTAAGCACCTCTGCCAACCCCTCACTCTCACACACAGCCCTGGGGACATCAGGGAGTGGAACTACAGTATATGGAGCTACGTTATCCTTCTCCAACTACAATGGAGGCTTTCTACAGAGTGGAGAGTTACACTTCTGTCTCCCTTCAGCCTCTCCTGTGGGTCTACGGCGGGTCATCATCCTCTCTGTTCTTTACAGGCCTGGCAGACAGAGATAATGGCTGTGGCAGTGTCTGAAATGGTTTCCTATTCCCTACATTGTCCACTTAGCTCTGATCAAAAGTAGTGCACTATATAGGGAATATTGTGTCATTTTGGACACACTCAGTCTCTTTGTCTATGTTCTCTGGTCAGCTACCTCTATGGGCACTGACTAGACTGTCAGGACCATGTCTCTCTCTCCACCAATGAGCACACAGAGAGACTGGAGGAGGGGTTAGAGCCCGCTAGTTAGGGGTGGGCTACACCCACTGGGATGCCAACGTCTGTCGTTACTGTACCTGCAAAGGCTGGCTGGAAGTGGGCAGCAGACAAAGGAAAACTGGTGTTCCACTCCCCACCAACAGCATGATATAAACCAGGCAAATGTATGGAAAGGTGCACCGTTTTCTGCAACTATCTCCTTAGATAGACCATGACAGTGTTTCCATACCAATTCCAAATCCTCTGCAAATCTTCAGCTCAAAATATGTACGATACCCGTGGGGCACAGTATAATGACTACATCTACCAAAAGGCTGAGGTAATTGACTACAACAGGTATTTACCATGCTAAAATCATCCCAGCAAGCTTAAACAATCGGCGTGTCAGGTTGATGGGCACCCCCGAGAGCGCTGGAGATCCGACACATCGCTTTCGCTGCTCCTCCATATTAATTGAATCTTTCGCGAGAAAATACAACTTTTACTGAGTGGAAAGACAAAAGGATGATATGTGAGTTTAATCCAATCTCTCTTTATCGCTCTCCTTCTCTCGCTCTGTGTTAATGGCTTTGCCCCTGGTAAGCGGACCATAGCCCTCCCCTGTGCGCTGTCAGATAGACACTGGCAGCTCCAGAGCCAGCTGTGGCAGCATCATACCCATCATTAAAACCATCCAGGATTCTACTAAAAGAGCACCTGGAAGGCGTGTGGCTTACATTATCCCAGGAGAAAAGGTGAAAGGTTCTCAGTACTATCGCACTGTTTTGGGCCAAAATGCCAAAGCACGAAACCATGGGGCTGAGGTTTAGCAGGACAAATCTGAGGCCATATTCCTCTTGAATCCAATTGAACAAAGCAATTGACTTAACCAAACAGATTGTGGATGGATATCTTGAGGAATACGCACTGTGAGTGTGTTGTCTCTGGGTGCTACTATACGTAGAGCTATTGTAGTCACAGCAGGAGCTGTATGAGGAAATGTACACTGGACTGGAGGAACAGAACAGCTCCCGTTTAGGCCATCTGCTCTGGTGAGACTTGTATTGATTTCTGGGGTGTAATTCTACTGAATGTCAGGGAATCCAGAGGCAAGGCATCAACACAAATTGTAGTGCTACAGGCACAGACAGCACCGCCAGCAACAAAATGCACTACTCTCACACAGTAGCTGTCTGGGTTTTACTACTGTATGCATTTAGCAATTGTTTGAATTGTATTTTAATATATTTGCAGGATTTATCAAGCCTGTGTTCGGGTAAAGAGGAACAACAAAGTGTTCTCAACGATGGGTTTACTGGCCGTGTGAGTTAGCTTCTAGTCAAATAAATTATGTTTTGCCAATTGTGTCGTAAATAATATATGTGGTCCCTAGCACCTCGTATACTTGACAAGCTCTTTGTCTCACACACCAGATGGAGTGTGCTTTACAACCTCTCTCTGCAGTGTGCTGCGTACTTTGTGTGTGTCTGTAGAAATCCAATGACAGGGAACCAGACTGTAACAGCCTGCTCTGTAATACATTGTCATGTCATGTAATGTCTATGCATATTGCATGATATCCACTCCAGCTTCTACTGCTAATAACCAGGGGGCCCTAACCCTTTGTTTAACCTCAGAGGTCATCAATAACCCTGCATTGACTTGCTGGCCCCTGTGGAGAGGCACTGATCCCAGATCAGTGTTAACACGCACTACCAACCACTGCTCTACTGCCCCCCAGGCAACTGTGCAGGGTCTTAACATACACGTAGTACTTAAAGTACAGCCAAGAGCGGGGCTCAAATCAGATCAACTACCAGCTACACCAGAGCCTAAAGCAACGAACCGCAATCACAGAAAATAATCAGACAAAAAACATATTTGAGAGTGGCCTTGTTTGACCTGATGAAAACTGTTACAACCCTACTAGGTGAATAGACAGCTATGTGTCTCTGGGTTCCATATTTCACTGCTGTGTTCCCGGGCAGAGTTGTAGTTTAATAGGCGTATTAAGAGGATTGATGTGGTGTCTGATGTCTTCACGGCCATGCTCCTCCCTGATGGGCAGACAGAGAGACAGACAGACAGTAAACACTGTCTTAATTGAACATGGCATGAGATTTTACTACCACTGCATTATTCACAAAGGCTACGAATATCTGCAACAACCTTGGGAATGAGTGTAGTCTGCAGGGGGGGGACAGGGGAACAGTGCACCACAGACGGAGATGAAAACCCAACAGTGAAATGGCTTTGTAATAGCACACGAGAGGAGGTGGTGTTGGCAGTGGTGGAGGGGGGATAGAGCTAAGTGAGTGAGTATGCATGCAGACCAGACCACAGGCTGATGAAACAGAGCAAATGGTTTCTAAAATAGATGTGTTTTGCCCTTTGCATTGAGGCTGCTGAGCCCTGTAATGTGGTGGCGTGGGGAGATGGATTTGATGGTGTGTGTGGAGAGAGACAGAGAGAAAGACACAAAGAGAGAGAGAGAGAGAGAGAGAGAGAGAGAGAGAGAGGGAGAGAAATAGAGAGCAGGAAATCCCCAGTGTTCAGTGTGTGTGTGCGTGAGGGCTCTCTTCTCATTCCTCCCATAAGGAGCGCAAACCATGAAATTAAAAGTTTGTGGAGTGCTTTACGAGACGTGAGTTTCTGTTTCAGCACGGTGGACAGCGACATGGCATTCTCTAACAGGGAGGGAGAGAGACAGAGAGTGAGAGAGAGTGAGACAGAGAGAGAGAGAGACAGACAGAGAGACAGAGTAGACAAAGAGTGAGGGGGGGGGAGTGAGAGATAGGCGGCTTTAATGTTCCTCCTAAGCAATATCATCCTTTCTGAGAAAAGGAGTCAACCCAGCCCGCCTGAGTGTTCCAGAGACAGGTTAAACTACTGGAGGAGGGAGGAGGGAGGAGGGAGGAGCCGGAGAGGAGCAGCAGACAAACTGACACCCACGGAATACCAAGTCTGTCCTCCTAGTCTCCTGATCTACACCATACCCTGCCGCTCGGCCGCAGCCGACCGCCACTTCCCCCCACGAGAGGAACGAGGGAACACAACAGTGGTGAAAAATGTGCTGACGGAGGAGTCCTGGCGTGTGAACAGAGGAGATAAAACTCCGACTGGGCCAGAGATACGGCACAGTAACATTGAAATAGGGAGAGACAAACATACAATACAACACTCTACTCAGTCCATCTTATAAACAATAGACTTGCCACTGTCTTCTTTGCTGCTTCAATTATTCACGATGTGATTGGCCACAAGGTGACTTTTCACGGTGCATTTTATCTCAAAAGGCAGCACTGTAACTGCTGATGATGAACAACATCAATAGTTGAGCCTGCGTCTCACGTGGTCAGACCACGGATACACTGACTCTACAAAGCATTATGAACAAAACATTCACATGACATAGACCGACCAGGTGAATCCAGGTGAAAACTATGATCCCTTATTGATATCACTTGTTAAATCCACTTCAATCAGTGTAGATGAAGGGGAGGAGAGGCTGTTCTGAGTGCAAAGAGGGTGTTCTTAATGTTTGGTACACTCAGTGTAGGCTAGATCTAATGCTAGTAATGACTGCCAGTCCATCTCGAACACAGTTATAGACACACGCAACGCCTCTCTCGGGCAGGCATGAATAAATCACAAGGCCAATATCCGGCTGCGTTTCAATAATGAGTTCTTTGTCCATTGATTAAGGCATTCCAAGAGAGATTTAAAAGGTTGTTGCACGATCTCTAGGAGTCTGATAGTTCTCTCAAGGCCATCCAATGTCCACAATGGCCTCGTCAACGCTAGTATCCTCATACAATTAGTGTTACTTCACTCCCAGAGGAAAACAACGCGACGTAACACATACTGTACTGTAGAAACAGTTCCATATGATTATCCTTACATGAGTATTGGATAATCTAGGGTTATTCTAGTTGGATATACAATAGCACTGATGCCATATTGTACAGTAGGAAATAAGGAATAAGATTCTCTGACATCTGAACATGCATTAAAACATCTGAATATGGATAGTCACTTCACCCCCACCTACAGTGAGGGAAAAAAAGTATTTGATCCCCTGCTGATTTGGTACGTTTGCCCACTGACAAAGAAATTATCAGTCTATAATTTTAATGGTAGGTTTATTTGAACAGTGAGAGACAGAATAACAACAAAAAAATCTCCAGACCTTAATCCCATAGAAAATCTGTGGAGGGAGCTGAAGGTTTGAGTTGCCAAACGTCAGCCTCGAAACCTTACTGACTTGGAGAAGATCTGCAAAGAGGAGTGGGACAAAATCCCTCCTGAGATGTGTGCTAACCTGGTGGCCAACTATAAGAAACGTCTGACCTCTGTGATTGTCAACAAGGGTTTTGCCACCAAGTACTAAGTCATGTTTTGCAGAGGGGTCAAATACTTATTTCCCTCATTAAAATGCAATTCCATTTATAACATTTTTCACATGCGTTTTTCTGGATTTTTTTGTTGTTATTCTGTCTCTCACTGTTCAAATAAACCTACCATTAAAATTATAGACTGATAATTTCTTTGTCAGTGGGCAAACGTACCAAATCAGCAGGGAATCAAATACTTTTTTTCCTCACTGGACAAATTACCTCGACTAACCTGGACCCCCGCACACTGACTCGGTACCGGTACCCCCTGTATATAGCCTAGTTATTCTTATTTTATTGTGCTACTTTCTATTTTATTTTTTACTTCAGTTTATTTTCTTAACTCTTTTCTTGAACTGCATTGTCACGATCGTCTTTTAAATCATTAAACCAAGGCGCAGCGTGAGTAGAGTTCCACATATTTATTTGTAGTGAAACAATAAAAAAAATAAAAAATAAACAACTAAATCGAACAATTACGTAGCGCTCAAAGGCACTAACACAAACAATATCCCACACACGCAGGTGGGAAAAGGACAAACTAAGTATGATCCCCAATTAGAGGTAACGATAATCAGCTGCCTCTAATTTGGAACCATACACAACACCAACATAGAAAATACCATCTAGAAAACCCCCCTAGTTACGTCCTGACCTAAAACACCATAAAGAACTCCGAGGGCTCTCTATGGCCAGGGCGTGACAGTACCCCACCCAAAGGTGCGGACTCCGGCCACAAAACCTGACGCTAGATGGGGAGGGTTCGGGTGGGCAACTAGGGTCGGTGGCGGCTCCGGTGCGGGACGTAGCACCCGCTCAGACCGCGGATCCGGCCATGGAGCCGGGCTGAACGCCGTGCCCGGACTGGGCCCCGGCGCAGAGGAAGACTCCGGCCTTGGAGCGGGACTGGACGCCGTGCCCGGACTGAGCACCGGCACAGAGAAAAACTCTGGCCTTGGAGCGGGACTGGACGCCGTGCCTGGACTGGTCACCGGCGCAGAGGAAGGCCCCGGCCTTGGAGCAGGACTGGACGCCGTGCCTGGACTGGGCACCAGCGCAGAGGAAAACTCTGGCCTAGGAGCGGGACTGGACGCCGTGCCTGGACTGGTCCCCGGCGCAGAGGAAGGCTCCGGCCTTGGAGCAGGACTGGACGCCGTGCCTGGACTGGGCACCGGCGCCGAGGAAGGCTCCGGCCTAGGAGCGGGACTGGACGCCGTGCCTGGACTGGTCACCGGCGCAGAGGAAGGCTCCGGCCTTGGAGTGGGACTGGTGACACGCTCTTCAGGGCGAGTGCGGGGAGCCGGCACAGGACGTACCGGGCTGGGAAGGCACACTGGAGGCCTGGTGCATGGAGCCGGCACAGGTTGCATCGGACTGGTGACACGCTCTTCAGGGCAAGTGCGGGGAGCCGGCACAGGACGTACCGGGCTGGGAAGGCGCACTGGAGGCCTGGTGCGTGGAGCCGGCACAGGTTGCACCGGACTGGTGACATGCTCTTCCAAACGCCTGCGCTGCAGCATACTCCTAGCAAACACCTCTCTCCGATATCCCTCCTTAAACTGTTCGATCGACTCCCAGACAGGCTCTGGCTCTCTCCTCGGCTCGGCCGACCGCCCCTTGTGCACCCCCAAAAAAATATTGGGATTGCCCTTGGGCTGTTTGTGACCGCGGACCCCAGCGTCGTCGCTGTCCTCCTATATTCCTCGGCGACTCCCGCCAAGGAAGGGTCTTGCATCCACCTAGTATCTCCTCCCAAGACCAACTCTGCTTCACCTCCTGGGCACGCTGCTTGGTCCTGTCATGGTGGGATATTCTGTCACGATCGTCTTTTAAATCATAAAACCAAGGCGCAGCGTGCGTAGAGTTCCACATATTTATTTGTAGTGAAACAATAAAAAAAAAAAAAAAAAAACTAAATCGAACAATTACGTAGCGCTCAAAGGCACTAACACAAACAATATCCCACACACGCAGGTGGGAAAAGGACAAACTAAGTATGATCCCCAATTACAGGTAATGATAATCAGCTGCCTCTAATTTGGAACCATACACAACACCAACATAGAAAATACCATCGAGAAAACCCCCCTAGTCACGTCCTGACCTAAAAGACCATAGAGAACCCTGATGGCTCTCCATGGCCAGGGTGTGACATGCATTGTTGGTTAAGGGCTTGTAAGTAAGCACTTCACGGTAAGGTCTACACCTGTTGTATTCTGCGCATGTCACAAATACCATTTTATTTGATTTTGATTTGACCCATGATGCAACGTGTGCACTGCCTGTCCCATATTCCTCCGTAGATCAGCTCACGCAAATCAAGCGCATGATTGATAGGACGTCAGCTTGCTAGGCCTCCTGCTTCCTGGGAACTAGCATCACGGAGAAGTAGGATATGCATGACAGACCAGGTGGCTCAGCATAGCGTGAGCAGTCTACAACAACCCCGCTCTTCCTGTACAGTAAAAACCAGGAGGAGGTGTGAGACAGAGATCTACACTGCTCAAAAAAATAAAGGGAACACTTAAACAACACAATGTAACTCCAAGTCAATCACACTTCTGTGAAATCAAACTGTCCACTTAGGAAGCAACACTGATTGACAATAAATTTCACATGCTGTTGTGCAAATGGAATAGACAACAGGTGGAAATTATAGGCAATTAGCAAGACACCCCCAATAAAGGAGTGGTTCTGAAGGTGGTGACCACAGACCACTTCTCAGTTCCTATGCTTCCTGGCTGATGTTTTGGTCACTTTTGAATGCTGGCGGTGCTTTCACTCTAGTGGTAGCATGAGACGGAGTCTACAACCCACACAAGTGGCTCAGGTAGTGCAGCTCATCCAGGATGGCACATCAATGCGAGCTGTGGCAAGAAGGTTTGCTGTGTCTGTCAGCGTAGTGTCCAGAGCATGGAGGCGCTACCAGGAGACAGGCCAGTACATCAGGAGATGTGGAGGAGGCCGTGGGAGGGCAACAACCCAGCAGCAGGACCACTACCTCCGCCTTTGTGCAAGGAGGAGCACTGCCAGAGCCCTGCAAAATGACCTCCAGCAGGCCACAAATGTGCATGTGTCTGCTCAAACGGTCAGAAACAGACTCCATGAGGGTGGTATGAGGGCCCAACGTCCACAGGTGGGGTTGTGCTTACAGCCCAACACCGTGCAGGACGTTTGGCATTTGCCAGAGAACACCAAGATTGGCAAATTCGCCACTGGCGCCCTGTGCTCTTCACAGATGAAAGCAGGTTCACACTGAGCACGTGACAGACGTGACAGAGTCTGGAGACGCCGTGGAGAACATTCTGCTGCCTGCAACATCCTCCAGCATGACCGGTTTGGCGGTGGGTCAGTCATGGTGTGGGGTGGCATTTTTTGGGGGGCCGCACAGCCCTCCATGTGCTCGCCCGAGGTAGCCTGACTGCCATTAGGTACCGAGATGAGATCCTCAGACCCCTTGTGAGACCATATGCTGGTGCGGTTGGCCCTGGGTTCCTCCTAATGCAAGACAATGCTAGACCTCATGTGGCTGGAGAGGAAGGCATTGATGCTAAGGACTGGCCCGCCCGTTCCCCAGACCTGAATCCAATTGAGCACATCTGGGACATCATGTCTCGCTCCATCCACCAACGCCACGTTGCACCACAGACTGTCCAGGAGTTGGCGGATGCTTTAGTCCAGGTCTGGGAGGAGATCCCTCAGGAGACCATCCGCCACCTCATCAGGAGCATGCCCAGGCGTTGTAGGGAGGTAATTCAGGCACGTGGAGGCCACACACACTACTGAGCCTCATTTTGACTTGTTTTAAGGACATTACATCAAAGTTGGATCAGGCTGTAGTGTGGTTTTCCACTTTAATTTTGAGTGTGACTCCAAATCCAGACCTCCATGGGTTGATAAATTTGATTTCCATTGATAATTTTTGTGTGATTTTGTTGTCAGCACATTCAACTATGTAAAGAAAAAAGTATTTAATAAGATTATTTCATTCATTCAGATCTATGATGTGTTATTTTAGTGTTCCCTTTATTTTTTTGAGCAGTGTATATTCTACAGTGGCCTGGTTATGGCCACTGTAGAACAAGGAGAGAGAGAGAGAGAGAGAGAGAGAGAGAGAGAGAGAGAGAGAGAGAGAGAGAGAGATGTGTCAGTGTGAGAGCTCTGGTTGAAACACTAAGTCTTCCGCTCTGCATGTGTTAAATGTGGAGGTAGTCCGTGGATTTGGTCATGGAAGTTAAACAACAACAACACATTAAAGCAAAAGCATTACTTAACATAATAGTGTGCATGTAAACACATCCCTCATTTATATTGTCCATCTACACAAATTAACCTATCACACAGGCATGCACACACACACATACAAAAACACACACACATACAAACACACACAGACACACACACACACATACAAACACACACACACATACAAACACACACACACATACAAACACACACAGACACACACACACATACAAACACACACACACATACAAACACACACACAGACACACATACAAACACACACACAGACACACATACAAACACACACAGGACAGCCTTCGTGCTTTAGAAAGCTCCCTCATCCTTTTAGTCGGTGTGGAATCCATCAAAGTGGGTCAAACTCCAGTCCCATCTGCCCTGTGACATTTTAAAGCACCAGGGCTGATTTAAAAAAGTACTGGGGATAATAGGCCAAACGTTTCTGATACACACTCTGTACAAAGTAGACCGGGGGGAATGGAGAAGTACTCACATTTCATGAGGTAGTGACGGGGGGAAGGGAGAAGTACTCACATTTCATGAGGTAGTGACGGGGGAAGGGAGAAGTACTCACATTTCATGAGGTGGTGACGGGGGAAGGGAGAAGTACTCACATTTCATGAGGTGGTGACGGGGGGAAGGGAGAAGTACTCACATTTCATGAGGTGGTGACGGGGAAGGGAGAAGTACTCACATTTCATGAGGTGGTGACGGGGAAGGGAGAAGTACTCATATTTCATGAGGTGGATACGGGGAAGGGAGAAGTACTCACATTTCATGAGGGGTGAGGGGGAATGAAGTACTCACATTTCATGACAGGGTGAGGCGGTGAGGGGGGGAATGAAGTACTCACATATCATGAGGTGGTGATGGGGGGAATGGAGAAGTACTCACATATCATGAGGTGATGATGGGGGAATGGAGAAGTACTCACATATCATGAGGTGATGATGGGGGAATGGAGAAGTACTCACATATCATGAGGTGGTGATGGAGGAATGGAGAAGTACTCACATATGATACACACATCTGATACACACTCTGTACAAAGTAGACCGGGGGGAATGGAGAAGTACTCACATTTCATGAGGTAGTGACGGGGGGAAGGGAGAAGTACTCATATTTCATGAGGTGGATACGGGGGGAAGGGAGAAGTACTCACATTTCATGAGGGGGTGAGGGGGGAATGAAGTACTCACATTTCATGACAGGGTGAGGCGGTGAGGGGGGGAATGAAGTACTCACATATCATGAGGTGATGATGGGGGAATGGAGAAGTACTCACATATCATGAGGTGATGATGGGGGAATGGAGAAGTACTCACATATCATGAGGTGATGATGGGGGAATGGAGAAGTACTCACATATCATGAGGTGGTGATGGAGGAATGGAGAAGTACTCACATATCATGAGGTGGTGATGGAGGAATGGAGAGGTGTGGGCAGGCATCTGTAAGCAATTACGATATGGCCGCCACTATAACCAACAGGTCAAGGACCTCATCTCCAATCGCTGGGCCTCATTTAAATTTGCCCTGTTCAAGCTCATTTACATATAGGCACCTATTGTTATTCTCTCTTGAGGGAGAAGTATAAAAACGGCAGTGACTGAAGTAGTTGGAGGGATAAATATGTCCATGTACATTCATAGCTGTGTGTCCACTGTGTGTGTGTGTGTCCCCACTGTGTGTGTCCACTGTGTGTGTGTCCACTTTGTGTATGTGTGTGTGTCCACTTTGTGTGTGTGTGTGTGTGTGTGTGTGTGTGTGTGTGTGTGTGTGTGTGTGTGTGTGTCCACTGTGTGTGTGTCCACTGTGTGTGTCCACTTTTTGTGTGTGTGTGTGTGTCCACTGTGTGACTACTTGGTGTGTGTGTCCACTGTGTGTGTGTGTCTACTGTGTGTGTGTGTGTTAGTGTGTATGTGTGTGTGTGTGTGTGTGTGCCACAGGTGAACAGAGAGACAGAGAGAACACTACTAACCCAGAGAGGTGACACAGTTCATACACCTTCGAGGGCAAGGACCTGTCACAACACACCCCACGTGATCCTCACTCACACTTCTGTTCAGAGGCAAATGCTGCTCCTGTGTCATGGGGTTCACTATTGATATCAGCTACATATCCGCTTTAATACTTTTGTATTAATACACACAGGGCTTGACCCTACCCCTCTTCAGTCACATGGCCATTCCAATAGGGATTTTTGACATTCCAAATAACCATACCAAATCAAATCGAATTTTATTTGTCACATACACATGGTTAGCAGATGTTAATGCGAGGGTAGCGAAATGCTTGTGCTTCTAGTTCCGACCATGCAGTAGTATCTAACAAGTAATCTAACAATTTCACAATACACACAAGTGTAAAGGAATGAATACGAGTATGTACATATAAATATATGGATGAGCGATGGCTGACCTGCATAGGCAAGATGCAGTAGATGGTATAGAGTACAGTATATACATGTGAGATGAGTAATGTAGGATATGTAAACATTATATAAATGGCATCGTTTAAAGTGGCTAATGATACATTTATTTCATCCAATTATAATTATTAAAGTGGCTAGAGATTTGAGTCGATGGCCGAACGGCATAGGCAAGATTTAGTAGATGGTATAGAGTACAGTGTATACATTTGATATGAGTAATGTCCGGATATGCAAACATTATATACACAATTGTTTAAAGTGGCAAGTGATACATTTGTTACATCCAATTTTCTATTATTTAAAGTGGCGAACACTCTTAGCACATTTTTTTCTATCTAGAACCTTAAAGGATTCTTTGGCTGTCCCCATAGGAGAACCCTTTGAAGAACATTTTTTGGTTGCAGGTAGAACCCTTTCTACAGAGGGTTCAACATGGAACCCAAAAGGGTTCTACCTGGAACCAAAAAGGGTTATCCTATGGGGACAGTCTAACAATTTGGAACCCTTTTTTCTAAGAGTGTAGATTCAGTCAAACAGGAACTGAACCCAATACATAGAGAATAATCCACCCAGACACAACTAGCTCTCTGATGAGAGGCGCTCAGCCTAAATCAAAGGGAATGGGTCATGTTCTGCTCAGGTCTGATCTTTGTAGTGATTGAGATGTTTCAAAGTACTTCCTCATCCTGTGGGAAAAGGAAAGTGGAAGGAGAGGACACGGTTTCCTTTGTTGCCGTGGGGAAATGGAGGTGTCCCTCATTTCTCATTCACACACAGATTCTCATTCACACACAGAGGGGCTTTTCTCTTTTCTGCTAAAGAGGAGGTGACCGTGATGAGTCAATGTGGCACTTAGCCATTTTCAGAATTCAGATGCAGAACCACCGAAGCCTGGCAGGTGAATCCTGACACACTTCTATTTACAACGAAATGAGTGAGTCATTCAGTCTGAAAAGTTACAATTCTGGGGAGGGATGAATCAAAAGCATTTCCTCCACATTCCTTCATATGTTTGTCATTTAAACAGTATCACTTCCAAATCAGAGTCAGAATACATTTGGCCTGGGCTATATTTTCAGTCTGCATATATTTCTATCTGTGTGTCAAATCGTCTGGTTTATTTAATTTATTTTTATTTCACCTTTATTTAACCAGGTAGGCTAGTTGAGAACAAGTTCTCATTTACAACTGCGACCTGGCTTATGGTGTGTGTATGAATAAGTGTGTATGTGGTGCAAAATGACTGAGGCAATCCTGCACTCTGCCAGAGACCATAGAAAGTTCATCCGGGCTCTAATTGTTCCTGAGTGGATGTGCGCACCAAGCAAAAGTTTAAATTTTAATGAGAAGTTGCGACTGCATCGTCCGTCTTGCCTGTTAGCCCCGTGTGCCTAGTGCGTCTGGCCGTCCACCGTGCGACCACAAGTCAAGCGGGCTTCCTTCTTAATTGCTATGATCAAGTGCTCACTTTAGACCAGGTATGGAGGAGGGATAGAGGATGAATGGATCAGGAATGGATCAGAGGTGGAGGAGGGATGGAGCAGAGATGGAGGAGGGATGGAGGAGGGATGGAGCAGAGATGGAGGAGAGATGAATCAGAGATGGAGCAGGGATGGAGGAGGGATGGAGGAGGGATGAAGCAGAGATGGAGGAGGGATGAAGCAGAGATGGAGGAGGGATGGAGCAGGGATGGAGGAGGGATGGAGCAGAGATGGAGCAGAGATGGAGGAGGGATGGAGCAGGGATGGAGGAGGGATGGAGCAGGGATGGAGCAGAGATGGAGGAGGGATGGATCAGGGATGGAGCAGGGATGGAGGAGGGATGGAGCAGAGATGGAGGAGGGATGGAGGAAGGATGAATCAGAGATGGAGCAGAGATGGAGGAGGGATGGAGGAGGGATGGAGCAGGGATGGAGGAGGAATGGAGCAGGGATGGAGGAGGGATGGAGGAGGGATGAAGCAGAGATGGAGGAGGGATGGATCAGGAATGGAGAGAGGATGGATCAGGGATGGAGAGGGGCTGGATCAGAGATGGAGGGAGGATGGATCAGGGAGAGAAGAGGGATGGATCAGGGAGAGAAGAGGGATGGATCAGGGAGAGAAGAGGGATGGATCAGGGATAGAGGAGGGATGGATCAGGGATAGAGGAGGGATGGATCAGGGAGAGAGGAGGGATGGATCAGGGATAGAGGAGGGATGGATCAGGGAGAGAGGAGGGATGGATCAGGGATAGAGGAAGGGATGGATCAGGGATAGAGGAAGGGATGGATCAGGGAGAGAGGAGGGATGGATCAGGGATAGAGGAAGGGATGGATCAGGGAGAGAGGAGGGATGGATCAGGGATAGAGGAGGGATGGATCAGGGAGAGAGGAGGGATGGATCAGGGATAGAGGGGGGATGGTTTAGGGAGGGAGCAGGGAGCAGGGAGAGAGGAGGGATGGATCAGGGAGGGAGCAGGCATTGGGCCAGATTACAAAAAGAACACCGAGGACAGCTGCTTAAAGAGATAGACCCTGGTGGCCGCAGAGCGCCAATGACAGATCCACAGCCAAAACACCCAGGGACCGGCTGCCAACAACACTTCAAGAGTCGATTCAGATTCACCACAGATAGGGCTTTGAGGGGAGAGTGGGGAGAAAACCGGGCTTTGGTTTGAGGGACAGCCTGGAATCCAAACTAAATTAAAAAGCGATATTTGGTTTGGATTCCAGTCTATATGAGGCAGAGACATGGGGCCAGCTCATCCTCTCACTCTCCACTTAAATTGAGGGCTGGGGGATGCTGTCAGTGACGATGGCTGTCAGGTCAGCAGAGGAGATGGCCGTTGGACAAACATTAGCATAACTGTCTGGAAGTTTTACGCCAACCAACTTTTGGATGGCTGACGACCCCTTTTGCCCGAGCGCTGCTAATTTTAATGAGTAGCAGGCTTTACCTATTTGTCGTTATTATAATTGTGTTAATTAGGGTGATCTGTGCTCGCTGCCTATGCTACTCATTTCAGATTGAACATTGGTTGGGTAACACAAGACAGCGGAGCGGCGAGACCTTCGGGGCAGCCGAGGTTGGCACAATATAACCAATCACATGCCACAGCAACTTGTAAGAGGAAGGACAACTACAGCCCATTTAATGAAATAGCCTTTGGCTAAGACAACTGCTGTTCTATACAATGAGAGTACAAAACATTATGAACACCTTCCTAATATTGAGTTGCACCCCCCGCCCCCTTTGCCCTCAGAACAGCCTCAATTCGTCGGGGCATGGACTCTACAAGGTGTCGAAAGCGTTCCACAGGGATGTTGGCCCATGTTGATTCCAATGCTTCCCACAGTTGTGTCAAGTTGGCTGGATGTCCTTTGGGTGGTGGACCATTCTTGATACACACGGGAAACTGATGAGGGTGAAAAACACAGCAGCATTGCAGTTCTTGACACAAACCGGTGTGCCTGGTACCTAATACCATACCCCGTTCAAAGGCACTTAAATATTTTGTGTTGCCCATTCCCCCTCTGAATGGCACATACGCAATCAATGTCTCAATTGTCTCAAGGCTTAAAAATTCTTCTTTAATAACCTGTCTCCTCCCATTCATCTACACTGACTGGATTTTTTTGACTGAAGTGGATTTAACAAGTGACATCAATAAGGGATCATATCTTTCACCTGGTCAGTCTATGTCATGGAAAGAGCAGGTGTTCTTAATGTTTTGTACACTCAGTGTAGCTCATGTCCTATAATAGTTCAAGAATGCCAAATTCAAGAATGCCATCTGTTGAGAATGATATCTAGTTTGATTTTCAGTGCCTGGAACTTTCGCTGCATTTCTACATACTTCAAAATAAGGTTGAACTTAGTAATACAAATTCACTTACACTCAGGTAACTCACATATACAGGAGAACATATTTCATGCAACAAGGTCTATCTGTAGTTTCTCTGGCGACAGCTGAATGTTGAATATTCTAGTGCTGTATGGATCAGTGGTGCAGCTCAGCACTACTGCACTACAGCACTTACCTCATGACCCTGTCTGAATACTAGATAAAAGTCCTCCCTATTAGCCTGCTTGAACTCACTACATCTCTCTCTCTGTCTCTCTGTGTCTTTCTCTCTCTCTGTCTCTCTCCCCCTCTCTCTGTCTCTCTCGGTCTCTCTATCTGTCTCTCTCGGTCTCTCTATCTGTCTGTCTCTCTCTCTCTCTGTCTCTCTCGGTCTCTCTCTGTCTGTCTCTGTCTGTCTCTGTCTGTCTCTCTCTGTCTGTCTCTCTCTGTCTGTCTCTCTCTGTCTGTCTCTCTCTGTCTGTCTCTCTCTGTCTGTCTCTCTCTGTCTGTCTCTCTCTGTCTGTCTCTCTCCTCTGTCTGTCTCTCTCTGTCTGTCTCTGTCTCTCTCTCGGTCTCTGTCTCTCTCTCTCTCCCCCCCTCTTTTCTCTCTCTGTCTCTCTCTGTCTCTGTCTCTCTCAGTCTCTGTCTGTCCTTCTCTCGGTCTCTGTCTCTATCTGTCTCCCCCCTCTTTCTCTCTCTCTGTCTCTCTCTCTCTCTATTAGGTACCAATTAAAGGTTGTTATGAACCTGCTTTAGAAAGCCACTCTCCTGGGACTCTTCATTTTGCACGTCTCATGTGTGTGTGTGTGTGTGTGTGTGTGTGTGTGTGCATGCGCATAGAGCGCCCTTAACATCAAAGAGGCCCTTGACTCTGAACCCCGTCACATGGTCTGGCCAGTGTCTATAATCCCATTGGAACATCTTCATCCCTGGGACGGACTCCAACACTTCCAGTGGGTTAATAGTAACACACACACCCGCCTAATGACATCCTCTTAGCCCATGGCTGCAGCTTCAACCAGACAGACCCTGAGCAGCACATCACATGGGTCAGAAAAAGGTACCATTAACCAATCACTGCTCCTAAGGTTATGAACGAGAGGGGATAGTTATTTTATTCATTGATTCATTTATTCAGTAGTCTGGAGACGGAGGCTGATTTAAAACCAGAGATAAGAGGAAGGTAGAGTAAGGCAGGGGCACTTTTTTGCCCTTAATAGGTCAGGGGTCAGCCTTTATATGATTGTAAATGTCATTAGACAATTTTATAAGATATAGGTAGAGTTAAAAAGGCTGGATGAGAGATGCTCAGGAGAGTCTTTGGTTGTGTTCCAAATGGAACCCTATGGGCCCTGGTCAAAAGTAGTGCACTATATAGGTGATAAGATGCCAATTGTGAGGCATACTTACAGTGTACACACAGAAGGCTGAGTATGTGGAGCTCCAGATCTGATTGGCTCTGCCAACTCTAATATTGACTCGTGGTGAATGTGTGCCGGGTCTTGTGGGGAATACTAAAGGAATTGGATAACTACATCATCTTGATAGCACCACCGAGGACCATCTACTTTGCAATTTAATTCAACTTGCTCAGACAGCATATAATTTCAAATACAGGCCAGATTGAGAAGGTGAATGACATCGGGAGCTAGTAAACAACAAGAGTTGAGCCAGCGAGTATTTGCTATTTGCTACGGCGGTTTAGATTATTTTTGTCATGGCTGTTTTGTGTGACTAGAACCTGTGAAATGGGATTTTATTACTTTCAATCTGTTTGATATCTGAGGGAGTCGTTCAGTCACGGACCAAGAGTGTGCAAAGCTGTCATCAAGGCAAATGGTGGCTACTTTGAAGAATCTAAAATATATTTTGATTTGTTTAACACTTTTTTGGTTACTACATGATTCCATGTGTGTTATTTCATAGTTTTGATGTCTTCACTACTATTCTACAATGTAGATAATAGTAAAAATAAAGAAAAACCCTGGAATGAGTAGGTGTGTCCAAACTTTTGACTGGTACTGTATATGATGACCTAGACAAATACTGTTAAAGAAAGATATTTTAGATCATGAGGCAAAAGTGAATAGTGGGTTAGAGGGCATGGGCCCAGGATATTGGATGTAACCGGTTAACAGAGAGGAAAAATACAATCGAGTGTGGAAACTGTGTGGATTTTGCCCCATTGTACCATCTAAACTCCAAAAGAAACATCCTCTCACTGTCAACTGCGTTTATTTTCAGCAAACTTAACATGTGTAAATATTTGTATGAACGTAACAAGATTCAACAACTGAGACATAAACTGAACAAGTTCCACAGACATGTGACTAACTGAAATGGAATAATGTGTCCCTGAACAAAGGGGGAGTAACAGTCAGTATCTGGTGTGGCCACCAGCTGCATTAAGTACTGCAGTGCATCTCCTCCTCATGGACTGCACCAGATTTGCCAGTTCCTGCTGTGAGATGTTACCCCACTCTTCCACTAGGGCACCTTCAAGTTCCCTGACATTTCGGGGGGGAATGGCCCTAGCCTTCACCCTCCGATCCAACAGGTCCCAGACGTGCTCAATGGGATTGAGATCCGGGCTCTTTGCTGGCCATGGCAGAACACTGACATTCCTGTCTTGCAGGAAATCAGCCATACTGCTCGTTTTGTGCGTGGTGGAATTGTCATGCTGGAGAGTCATGTCAGGATGAGCCTGCAGGAAGGGTAACACGAGGGAGGAGGATGTCTTCCCTGTAATGCACAGTGTTGAGATTCCCAGCAATGATAAGCTTAGTCCGATGATGCTGTGACACACCGCCCCAGACCATGACAGACCCTCCACCTCCAAATCGATCCCGCTCCAGAGTACAGGCCTCAATGTAACACTCATTCCTTCGACGATAAACGCAAATCCGACCATCACCCCTGGTGAGACAAAACCGCGACATGTCAGTGAAGAGCACTTTTTGCCAGTCCTGTCTGGTCCAGCGACGGTGGGTTTGTGCCCATAGGCGACGTTGTTGCCGGTGATGTCTGATGAGGACCTGCCTTACAACAGGCCTACAAGCCCTCAGTTCAGCCTCTCTCATCCTATTGTGGACACTGATGGAGGGATTGTGCATTCCTGGTGTAACTCTGGCAGTTGTTGTTGCCATCCTGTACCTGTCCCGCAGGTGTGATTTTCGGATGTACCGATCCTGTGCAGGTGTTGTTACACGAGGTCTGCCACTGCGAGGACAATCAGCTGTTCGTCCTGTCTCCATGTAGCGCTGTCTTAGGCGTCTCACAGTACGGACATTGCAATTTATTGCCCTGGCCACATCTGCAGTCCTCATGCCTCCTTGCAGCATACCTAAGGCACGTACACGCAGATGAGCAGGGACCCTGGGCATCTTTCTTCTTGGTGTTTTTCAGAGTCAGTAGAAAGGCCTCTTTAGTACCCTAAGTTTTCATAACTGTGACCTTAATTGCCTACCGTCTATAAGCTGTTAGTGTCTTAACGACCATTCCATAGGTGCATGTTCATTAATTGTTTATGGGTCATTGAACAAGCATGGGAAACAGTGTTTAAACCCTTTACAATGAAGATCTGGGAAGTTATTTGGATTTTAACTAATTATCTTTAAAAGACAGGACCTGAAAAGGGGACGTTTCTTTTTTTGTTGAGTTTATGTGATAGGTGAGCCTGACATCTCATAATGCATTTCTAACAGCAAAAAACAGCTAGAAGAAATGCACTAATTTGAAGGGGTGTCCACATTCATCTGATGCTGTCTGGTCAGAAAGAGTATGACATTGTTGCGCTCGCCCCCACCCACCCCGAGACGCTGGCAAGGCAAGGCTCCGCCCCCGGCCCAAAGAGATTTTCCAAGGGCGGGAAAAACCAAGCCCCGCCCGACACCAGGGCAGGCATGGAAGCGAGTGCACCCATTACCACCAGGACCAGCACACACACCTCTCACAGCATGAAACCAAAACACAAAACATAAATAGCAAAACACAAAACATACAACAATCCCATCCCCACCCTCACCTCTGATTAGAGGACCTCAAACATTTATACTGTACATTTGTATTTATTTATTCCAACACTCATCAATTCCTCCCTTCAGACAGCCACGGATCAACCCATCTTTCCCAATAAATCAGAATTCTTCCATTTCCTCTCGTAATACATCGCTCCATTCTCCCATGGTGTCTCACCAGGGGCTTGAACCTCCCCATCTGCAACATTTCTGCTGAAATTGCCCCCAATATAAAACATTTACCCAAGAGCACAACGATATTTCCTATTGATTGACTGTAGTCCTTCAAATCCCCCAGCAATACAGTTTGCAGGTCCAACCGCACTCATATTATGGCATAATAACCATTCCTGGACCTGACTCCAAAAACAAGCCACAGATGGACAGTACCAGAAAATATGTTCTATTGATTCTGTTTCCTCATGGCAGAGTCTGCACTGGTCTGACTGTTAAATACCACATACTGTACACTAAGCATTATTTTTGTAGCGAGAACTTCATACAATAGCTTAAATTGAAAAGAACGACTTGATGCATCAATTGTTGTTTTGCATATCAATTCATAAACCCAATGCCATAGTATTGGGACATCAAAAATCTGTTCCCAACTATCTTGAATTTTATGAGGCATAGTTGTCAACCCTCTTGACCGTAAGTGAAACTGATATAATTTTATGATTCATATTAGTCAATTTTAGCCATTTATCATTTTTTTATTGGTGGCAGACAAACTAATTAATTCCTTTCTCTTTTAAGTAATTGCATTTTCCAGTTTTGGGGCAGAGCTGCGATGAGTTGGTTATAATTTTATATTGAGCATACACGAGGATTAATTGGTTGTATGACATAATTCTACCGTCGTTGTTTACAATGTCATTCATAAACAGGATACCTTTCTTATACATTCTCTCCAAGAAAATGGGTTCATCCTCCATCAGTACATTGGAGTTTAACCATATTATTTGCTGTAATATATATTCTGCCTCTTCTGGAGGATAACATTAGAATTGTAGCCAACTCTGTATAGCTTCATTTAAAAATAAGGATACTTTAAACAGTGTTCAATTGACGGTTTTGATCTGTATAACAGCACAGAGACCCCTTTTAAACATTGGATGTGCCTCTCTTAGTAGCCTACTGGAAAACCAGTTTGGGTTTAGATAAAGCTTATATGATACCGAAACTATAAGAGAGAGGTTTAATGTCTTGATATTTAATAGTTCTAGCAATCCAAACCCATATTCATTATATAAATATACCCATTTAACTTTATCTTGTTTTCCATTCCAAATAAAAATAAACATTGTTTGCTCATATAACTTGAAAAAATATTATTCTGGAGACGGTAGAGCCATTAATAGATATGCAAACTGTGATGTCACTAGAGAATTAGTCAGTGTAATTTTCCCATAGACTGACAGGAGTTTCTCTTTCCATGGTTTCAAGATCCTATCTAAGTTTCAAGGTCCTATCTGTTTTCTATCAAAATTGATAGTTGCAAGATCATTCAACTTTTCAGGAATGTGAACATGAACCACATCAACAGCACCATCCACCCATGTAATCAGGAGACCACATAGCAATTTAAAGTTTGTGTCTTTTAGAGACCGAAACCGTAATATAGTACACTTATCATAACTGGAGACATTATCCAGGTCCTCAAAAAGACTGTTCAGGGTTGAAGAATGTGGACTCAAGAGAAACTTGAATCATCGGCATATATTGATACCTGTGTTTCTTATCCATACAGTTTAAACCCCTTCATTTTATCAATGGTTCTGATTTTTATAATTAACAATTCAATTGCCATAGCACACAGGTATGGTGAAAGAGGGCAACCCTGTTTTACACCTCTTAACAATTTAACATTCTCAGAGAAATAACCATTATTTATAATTTTACATAAAGGAGTGTTATACATGACTTTTCAAATCAAATCAAATCAAACTTTATTTGTCACATGCGTCGAATACAACAAGTGTAGACCTTACCGTGAAATGCTTATGAAGATGCTGGAGGAAACAGGTACAAAAGTATCTATATCCACAGTAAAACGAGTTCTATATCGACATAACCTGAAAGGCCGCTCAGCAAGGAAGAAGCCACTGCTCCAAAACTGCCATAAAAAAAGCCAGACTACAGTTTGCAACTGCACATGGGGACAAAGATCGTACGTTTTGGAGAAATCTGAGTCTGATGAAACAAAAATAGAACTGTTTGGCCATAATGACCATCGTTATGTTTGGAGGAAAAAGGGGGAGGCTTGCAAGCCGAAGAAAACCATCCCAACCGTGAAGCACGGGGGTGGCAGCATCATGTTGTGGGGGTGCTTTGCTGCAGGAAGGACTGGTGCACTTCACAAAATAGATGGCATCATAAGAAGGAAAATTATGTGGATATATTGAAGCAACATCTCAAGACATCAGTCAGGAAGTTAAAGTTTGGTTGCGGGTCTTCCAAATGGACAATGACCCCAAGTATACTTCCAAAGTTGTGGCAAAATGGCTTAAGGACAACAAAGTCAAGGTATTGGAGTGGCCATCCCAAAGCCCTGACCTCAATCCTATAGAACATTTGTCGGCAGAACTGAAAAAGCATGTGAGAGCAAGGAGGCCTACAAACCGGACTGAGTTACACCAGCTGTCAGGAGGAATGGACCAAAATTGACCCAACTTATTGTGGGAAGCTTGTGGAAGGCTACCCGAAACGTTTGACCCAAGTTAAACAATTTAAAGCCAATGCTACCAAATACTAATTGAGTGTATGTAAACTGCTGACAAACTGGGAATGTGATGAAAGTAATAAAAGCTTAAATAAATCATTCTCTCTACTATTATTCTGACATTTCACATTCTTAAAATAAAGTGGTGATCCTAGCTGACCTAAGACAGGGACTTTTTACTAGGATTAAATGTCAGGAATTGTGAAAGATTGAGTTTAAATGTATTTGGCTAAGGTGTATGTAAACTTCCGACTTCAACTGTACATTGGCGTACAGAGGCCCATTATCAGCAACCATCAGTCCTGTGTTCCAATGACACGTTGTGTTAGCTAATCCAAGTTTATCATTTTAAAAGGCTAATTGATCATTAGAAAATCCTTTTGCAATTATGTTAGCACAGCTGAAAACTGTTGTCCTGATTAAAGAAGTAATAAAACTGGCCTTCTTTAGACGAGTTGAGTATCTGGAGCATGAGCATTTGTGGGTTCGATTACAGGCTCAAAATGGCCAGAAACAAATAACTTTCTTCTGAAACTCGTCAATCTATTCTTGTCCTGAGAAATGAAGGCTATTCTATGTAAGAAATTTCCAAGAAACTGAAGATCTCGTACAACGCTGTGTACTACTCCCTTCACAGAACAGCGCAAACTGGTTCTAACCAGAATAGAAAGAGTGGGAGGCTCCGGTGCACAACTGAGCAAGAGGACAAGTACATTAGTGTCTAGTTTGAGAAACAAACGCCTCACAAGTCCTCAACTGGCAGCTTCATTAAATAGTACCCACAAAACACCAGTCTCAACGTCAATAGTGAAGAGGCGACTCCATGATGCTGGCCTTCTAGGCAGAGTTGCAAAGAAAAAGCCATATCTCAGACTGGCTAATAAAAATTAAGATGGGCAAAAGAACACAGACACTGGACAGAGGAACTCTGCGTTGTCGATGCACTTATTGATGAAGCCGATGACTGAGGTGGTACACTCCTCAATGACATTCATCAATTTTACAAGAGATTCTCCAAAGTTGAAATAATCCAGGCACTTGAAAATAAATTCTAGCCGTACTTTATCGAAGGCTTTTTAAAAATCTGCTATAAAGATTATGCCTGGTTTCCTTTCATTCTCATAGCTTTCAATTATTTACAGTATAATAATTGTGTAATGTTATCTCCACTACATCTTCCTAAGATTCCTGTCTGATCATGATTAATAATATCCTGTGAGACTTGTTTAATTCTATGAGCAATACATTTTGCCAATATTTTTGCGTCGCGACATTGAAGGGTGAAGGACCTCCAATTTATTTTGTGAGACTGGGTCTTTATACCGGGGGTGCTACTGAGTAATCAACGTTTCTTTTTGTATGTCAGACAGTTAACATTTAGATATGAATAACTTCATTGGTGAGACAATGGATCCATAATTTGTAACTATTTTCTGAAGGTTCTTTTTGGTGGCATTTCTATGTTGAAGGTGCGTTTTTGTTGTTCTCCATCCAATTTGCTTGTTTTTTTAAATGAATGAAACCAGATCTAAACTATTCAGAACTTCTGTAGAACATTTTTCAACACCATTGATGTGTAATGTTAGATGTTCTATTTATGCTGTAAGTCTCTTCTTTGTTGACCCAATCCATGTTGTTGTTTTTGGGATGAAAATGTAATTGAATGATCTCTAAAGATGCACTTAAAGGCATCCCGTATGATAAGTGGATCCGCTGAACCCGTATTATGCAAGAAAAAAATCTGTTTAAAACTCCTTAGTTTTCTTAAAAAATGTACTGTCTGTCAACAAACTGATCTAATTTCCAATATTCCCATCCTCATGGAAAGTTTGTCATAGTTAAATGGAGGGCTATAGGCTGATGGTCTGATTGCATTCAGTCCTCAATACATACTGTAACGCCCAGTCCCGAGTTTCAGGCTGGAGCGTTTTGGTTTTGTCTTTGTGTAGGGTTTGTTCATTCTAGGTGTCGATTTCTATGTTGTAATGGTTCCCAATTAGAGGCAGCTGTGTGTCGTTGTCTCTAATTGGGAACCATATTTAAACTAGTAGGTTTCACTCTGGGTTCGTGGGTTATTGTTTGTTCATAGCTGTGTTTGTCTGTTCAGTTATGTTCATCGTTACGGTCTCCGTGTATTGTTTTTGTTCCGTCGTGTTCCGTGTATAATTAAATATGTATTCTGGCTACATCGCTGCGTCTTGGTCTGTTCCCTGCAGAGAAGAGAAACGTGACAGAATAACCCACCAAACAAAGACCAAGCAGCGAGAGACCCGGGAGCTTAGGTCTTGGGAAAGGGATCTATTTTATGGGAGTGCTTGGGACCAGCCTGGGGAGTATCACGGCCCAGAGAGGAACTGGAAGCTTAGCAGCGGCTGAGCGGCGCAGGTGTGAGACTTGATGGGAGCATGGGACCCGGAGAGAGGAAGGTTTCTCCAGACCTCGCCGGGCTGGAAGCCCGTAAGGCAGCCCCAAGAAACTTTTTGGGGGGCACACGAGAGGTTGGCCGGTTCAGGAGGACTCCTGAGCCAACTCCTCGTGCCTTGTGGAGAGAGAGCGTTGGGGAGAACGTCGCACCGAGGGGACACCGTGCTATGCTGTATTGCGCCGGTTTCCCCTATACGGAGTCAGAGGCCGGTGCGAGAGATTCCCGCTCCACTCATCAGTCGGGGGTAAGCGAAGCGTTCAGCCAGGAAGAGTGGTGCCTGCTCTGCGCGCTAAGTCTCGGTGCGCCTCCTGGGACCCGGATATCCTGCTCCAGTTCCGTGTGCGGTGTCTCCGCACGTGTCCGCAGCCCAGTGCGAGAGATCCCAGCGCCACTCATTAGTCGGGCCGAGGTCTGTGTGCTACCTGGGAGAGTGGTGCCAGCTCTGCGAGCCCAGGCCTCCAGTGCGCCTTTTGGGTCCATGTTATCCTGTGGTCCACGGCAGAATCTCGGCACGGATCCACAGCCCAGTCCGAGAGATTCCAGCTCCACTCACCCATGAGGCCAGGGTTAGTGAGCTAGCTGGAGGTATGGTGTCGGCTCTCCATATCAGGTTCCCGGTCCGGGTGGATGTTTCTACACGTCCAGTCCCGGTTCCACGTTCCAAGATCCCTGTTCCACGTTCCAAGATCCCTGTTCCACGTTCCAAGATCCCTGTTCCACGTTCCAAGATCCCTGTTCCACGTTCCAAGATCCCTGTTCCACGTTCCAAGATCCCTGTTCCACGTTCCAAGATCCCTGTTCCGCTGCTCCAAGATCCTGTTCCGCGTTCCAAGATCCCTGTTCCGCGTTCCAAGATCCCTGTTCCGTGTTCCAAGATCCCAGTCCGTGTAGTGGTGTCTACACGTCCAGTCCCTGTTCCACGCACCCAGCTCCCCGTGCGCTCCGAGAGTCCAGCACGCCCCTGCTCCGCCCCGCGCACTCCAGCTCCCCGTGCGCTCGAGAGTCCAGCACGCCCTGCTCGGCCCGCGCACCCAGCTCCCGTGCGCTCCGAGAGTCCAGCACGCCCCTGCTCGCTCCGCGCACCAAGCTCCCCGCGCGTTCAGAGAGTCCAGCACGCCCCTGCTCCGGCCCGCGCAGCTCCCGTGCGCTCCGAGAGTCAACGCGTCCTGTCCCGGCTCCGCGCACCAAGCTCCCGTGCGTTCAGAGAGTTCAGCACGTCCTGTCCCGGCCCCGCACCCAAGCTCCCGTATGCGTTCAGAGAGTCCAGCACGTCCTGTCCCGGCCCGCCGCACCAAGCTCCCGCATGCGTTCAGAGAGTCCAGTACGACCAGTTCCTGCTCCACGCACCAGAGTTCCAGTGAGCATCACGAGTCCAGTACTGCCAGTTCCTGCTCCACGACCAGCGCCCCAGTGAGCATCACAAGTCCAGTACGACCAGTTCCTGCTCCACGCACCAGAGTTCCAGTGAGCATCACAAGTCCAGTACTGCCAGTTCCTGCTCCACGCACCAGAGTTCCAGTGAGCATCACAAGTCCAGTACTGCCAGTTCCTGCTCCACGCACCAGAGTTCCAGTGAGCATCACAAGTCCAGTACTGCCAGTTCCTGCTCCACGCACTAGAGTTCCAGTGAGCATCACAAGTCCAGTACTGCCAGTTCCTGCTCACGCACCAGAGTTCCAGTGAGCATCACGAGTCCAGTACGACCAGTTCCTGCTCCACGCACCAGAGTCCCAGTGAGCATCACGAGTCCAGTACGACCAGTTCCTGCTCCACGACCAGAGTCCCAGTGAGCATCACGAGGTCCAGTACTGCCAGTTCCTGCTCCACGCACCAGAGTCCCAGTGAGCATCACGAGTCCAGTACTGCCAGTTCCTGCTCACGCACCAGCAGCGTTCCAGTGAGCATCACGAGTCCAGTACGGCCAGTTCCAACTCCACGCACCAGAGTTCCAGGAGAAGGCCCAGGGCCTCCCGGTTCTGGATGTCAGACCAGCACGGCCAGCACCGGAGCCTCCACCTGGGACCAAAGCGACCCACCCAAGACCCCCCCACAGACTTCTTTTCGGCGCGTCCTGGAGTCCGCGCTTTGGGAGATTGTAACGCCCAGTCCCGAAGGTTTCAGGCTGGAGCGCTTTTTGGTTTTGTCTTTGTGTAGGGTTTGTTCATTCTAGGTGTCGTATTTCTATGTTGGGTAATGGTTCCCAATTAGAGGCAGCTGTGTGTCGTTGTCTCTAATTGGGAACCATATTTAGCTAGTAGGTTTCACTCTGGGTTCGTGGGTTATTGTTTGTTCATAGCTGTGTTTGTCTGTTCAGTTATGTTCATCGTTCACGGTCTCCGTGTATTGTTTTGTTCCGTCGTGTTCCCGTGTATAATTAAATATGTATTCTGGCTACATCGCTGCGTCTTGGTCTGTTCCCGCAGAAGAGAAACGTGACACATACTTTTTTCAGCATAGAAAAGGATACCTGAAAGTAGTCAATCTGACTAGCTTGATTTAGCCTCTTCCAAGTATATCTTACAAGATCTGGGTTTTTAAACCTTGTGTTGTCTTAAGGGTCAAAAATGACGTGCCACTATGTTTAACAGCAGAGAAAACCCCCTAAATTATATTTTTTCCGCTTGAAATGTTATGACTTTTCCTAGCGTGACCCCAACATTAGAAAAAGTTAAACATCACTTTTGTTCATATTTCCATGAAAGCTGTACACCACCAGGGTACAAATATTGTCTTAAGGTCATTTCTGACCCGATTGAACTCAGCCAGCAGCTTCTGAAGAGGAAGATCACCATGGTTGGCACAGTTAGAAAGAACAAGCCTGAGCTTCCCCCTGCACTCCTCGCAACAAGGGGGAGAGAGGCCTTCTCATCAAAGTTAGCCTTCACCTCCACCACCACTCTAGTTTCTTACCTCCCAAAGAGGAACAAGAATGTGGTCCTCCTGAGCAGACTGCACAAAATGGGTGAGATCAGTGATCGTGAGGACAGGAAGCCAGCCATCATCCTGGACTACAACCACAACAAAGGATGCGTGGACAACCTGGACAAGATGATTGGAACTTACAGCTGCAGGAGGATGATTGCCTGCTGGCCCCTGGTCATCTTCCATAACATCATTGATGTGCCCTCATTCAATGCCTTCATGATATGGAACAAGATCAACCCTACCTGGATGCCTGATAAGCGGAACAAGAGGAGGGTGTTCCTGGAGCAGCTGGGAAAGGCACTTGTAACCCCACACATTCAAAGAAGGGAGCACCTCCCCCGCACAGCAGCCGCTGCAGCGCTTGTGAAATCTGTTCAGGTGGCTGAATCTTGTCCTGATCCACTTGAGGCTGCAGCTGGAGCAGGCAAGAGGAGGAGATGCCAATTCTGCCCCCCAAAGAAGGACTGTAAAACAAATACTATGTGCTGCACATGTGAGAAATACATCTGCAAAGTCCATGCACACACACTTGCATGCTGGCCTACATGTGCGAATTAGAGTTGATTGATTTATGTTCTTCACATTTTTTGTTTTGTATCTATTACCTTATTTTATTTTGATTTATTGTTGTTGTTTATACACTTTGTGGGTGGGGGCAATGGTTAAAAAAATGGGAGAAGACTAGTATTTTGTAGTTGAATTCCTCATTGTACAGTATATAAGAATATATCACTATGTTGACAAAAGTTCAAAACATAATTTCCCTTCAATAAAATGCATTCAAAATGACTTTCTGCACATTTCTGCTACTTTCTTAGGCTATACAAGTGCTATCTCTTGCTACAAAATGTATGTTTACACCTATGCAGTACCTTTAGCAATAATAATAATTTTAAAAAAACTTAGTAGAAAAAACAATTATGGCAAGTGTGTTGTAATAAAAACAATTAGTATCCACTGATTAAATGCAATCTTTATGAATTTTGAAGAGGGAAAACCCAGATATTCACAAAGTTTGTGATGAATGACAGGTTGTTTCTTTATGCAAAATAGATTTGGGGTTTAAAATCAATTAAGCTGCATTATTTTAGGGGTTTAGTGAAGACGGGTCATTTTTTACCCTTAGGACAAGGGGAGTATACAGAATGTTCAGACTACACAAGGGTTAAGCCTCAATATATTGGCCAGTTCCAACATGTCCATAATATTCCTAATCACTTCGAGCGCCAAAGGGTGATAGTTGGTAGTATAACAGCCTTTACAATGTGTTGATGTACTTAATACTGTGTTGTGATCCCCTATCATTATAATAGAGTTATTTCAATTTTGGTGACTAATTAGATTATTGTAAATATTTTTTAAGAAGTTTGAATCGTCATTATTTGGTCCATATAGATTTATGAGCCATAACTGTTTGTCATGAAGTAATGTATTCAAGGCAATCCATCTTCGTTGAGGATCTATTTTAACTGATTGTACCTCAAGATCCAAATTATTTTTGAGTAGGATAACAACACCATTTGAATTTCTTAACCCATGCTGAAATATTTTTTACCATCCCTTTTCCCAGACCACTTCATCAGAAGATATTGAATGAGTTTCCAGAAGACAATAAATATAGTAATCCTTCTCCTTTAGCCATGTGAAAACCGAAGGCTTTTACTATCAGCCAAACCATTGGAATTACATCTGGCTATACTTAATTCACAGATCACCATGATGGGTTACATTTTAAGATACTGATCCTTGTCCTTACCATCATTTTTATACACTTATCCATAATTTGTATGCACTTATCCATACTACCTGTAAATCGACCTTCAGTTGTCCTCCAATACCTCTACCACAAAAAAAAAACTATGAACACAAAAACTAATCCCTATCCTAACCGGCCTCCCTAGAGGAGCATGGACCCCTAGTGTTGCTCCCAGCATGAGTCCATGTTGCACTTGGCAATTACTACACAAAAACTAATAAAATAAATACATTATAACACTCTCATAATACAATTGTTTGTTACATATGTTTTCTGGACTTCACCAGACAGATGTTGCTCTCCGGTTTTGTAATGAAACAAATGTGTGGTTGAATTTATTCTGCCACTGTGTCTTCTTATTGTCTCGGCCTTAGGCCTATATATTACGGTGTCAAGGCATATGAATTTCTGGATTGGCTTCCCCGGTGACTTTACTCCCTATTGTAATAATCAATATGAGGAGTGTTCTATTAAACTTTGATAGTATACTAGGCTATATCTTATTTTAAAAGTCGAGAACTGAGAGAGTATATAAGAATACTATACACTTGTTAAATATAGAGCGAGGATATTCAGCATTTCATTAAATTATACATGGAGCAAAATTAAACTATCGCTGGATTCAATAGTGCGACAGAACTCAAATCTCAGATTATTTATTTAATGAAGGGAATAACACAGTAGACTATCTTCCCATGACATTACACAAAGTGTGTGGGAAGCATGCATGTGTAAATCGGTAAGACTGGAGTCTGATTGGATAGTTCAAACCTGCTCTTTTCTGTCCATGTCATCTCATGGCCTGAGAGGAGGAAGCAGGGATGTGTCCTAAAATTATGGTCGCCGTCCAAGTAACTCTGTGCTAACGCACATCCCCAGAGGAATTCTAACTGCGGTCGCTTGATCGCGCACACGTGCCTGCGGGTGACGCCTTTTCACATCTTATTTAACACTTTACAATACCCCATAAAGCTCACCCAGTATACTACTCCACCACTTTGACTTCATAAATGCATAAGATGAATCCCAAGGCAAGTGTAAAAACAATTTAAAGCAATTCACAATAAAAAGTATTATGGGTAGTATAACGTTGTGCAAACCGTGCCCATGTGCACATAGGGTTGGTTCCTAATTACTCTCCGAATTTTAAACAAATAATATGCCAATACCTTTAAACCATGTGATATGCTAATTTGACAACCATAACAATCCTTTAGCACTATAAAAAGACAAGCAGTGCTCCAAAAGCGCCCAATCAATCAATGTAGCCTAAACATAGCGAATGTCCTTTAAATAGAGCAATGGTCAGCCAATTAACACATCACATTCGTTTCAAGAAAAAGGTAAATATCGACAATCAACCCCCATATTGAACCAACGCCCATCACATGGTCGCATTCACCGACATGTCAACATTCGGAGGAAAATGGTAAAGGTACTTGCCTGGAATGTGTAATATCTTGTCCCGTTCGGCGGGTGCACCTTCGGGGAGTTGGTCCCGGTGCTCATATCTGAGAAAATCATATTTCCTTCGAAGCAATCCAAAAGTGGTCAGAGATTTTAAAAACCGTTGTAGCCTATTCAGAATATCAAAACATGTGCTTGCACACATTTGGGTGCTGCAAAGGATAACTTTAAACCTGTCCCGACCGAGGTCTCGTGGTGGCAGCACTCTCGGCACCGCACACCCACATCCGAGGGGGTCCAGGCAAGGCGCAATCGAGAGATGAGACCCCCCTCTCTCTCTCCAGTTTCTTCACAACGGATCAGAAGCGCCGTGGACGCTGCTCTCTACAAAGAAGGATGCGTTATCGATTGGCCGGATGAGAAAATGTCGGTGTAATATAAGGGGGTCCATGATTGCCTTGCACTCGTCGCACAGCACAATTCTGACAGTGCCTCGGACCAGTCCATCTGTTTGCCACGATAATCACCTCCCTCTTATCCGCCACTGCCTCCACGAGTAATTATTCTGAGCATCAGCGGGAGGCTAACCAATACCATATTGCCTCCAAAGAACACACAGAGTGCGTTTACAGGGGAGGGAACCTCTCTCTCCCTCCCTATATTACTGTGAGAGATGATTGCATTCCTAAGGTATTCGTTTTCTCTCCAGAAAAGAGAGGAGCATCAGTGTCTTACGGTTTATGACAGCTGTATTACATGTACTGTACAGTAGGATACAGCTTCCATATCACATACCGAAAAAAAAGAATTGAAATATAAAAAATTGTCCAAATAATTTAGTTACATACAAATGTAAGCATTCCAAGTACATTTACAAATGCTATAACATCTGAAAATCTGTGTACACGACCAATAAACTGATTTGATTTTACTGTAGGCAACGCCCTCGTTCATTGTAAGGTGTGAGTGTGTGGATCTTGGCAGGCAGAAGCTGTGTGCAGTAATGACTTCACTGGGGACCAGCTAGCAGCACCTCCAGCACAGAGCACATATCACAGCACCTTTCAGCTCTGCAGATCTGGCCTGAGTCAGGCAGATCTCTCTAAGATCCTTACAGAAGGAGAAATAGAAGGAGGGAAAAAGAGAGAGGGAGAGATAGAGAGTGGGAGGGAGGGGGAATGGAGGAGAGAGAGAGAGAGAGAGAGAGAGAGAGAGAGAGGGGTAGAGTAAGATGTTCAAGGGACGTTATGTGGGCCTAAAGGTCCAACCGAGTAGTCACACATAGAAACGTCTTCTTTTCATTAGAGGATCTGTAATCTGCAATCAAAGGTTATAAAACCGTAGCTATGTAGTATCACACTCGGTCTGCCTTGAACCAACTCCAAAGCCTCAATCAGACCACCTGCTCAAAATCCATTTCCAGAAAACTTTCATATCTTCCATATTGATTTTTCCCCTGCTCCCTGAGTTCTCTTTAAAAGAGAACCGTTTCATTCATTTAAGATGAATGCAGCATGGACCAAGAGCAGCTTTTATCTACCATTTTATAAAGTGGAGGACATTTAGTTCCATAGACTTCCTATGATGGGGATGGCCTGGTGTGGCCTCATCCAATTTCCTCCCATTGACTGGCTCCTCTCTCTGGAAGAGTACAAACTGCCATTGTTGAATTATGTAATCCAATTCTATGGTCCAATTCTACCAATAGTCCATTTACTGGACTTTATTCAATAAAACATTTAAGACCTATTTATTTATTGTTTAAAGGGATACTACGGGATTTTGGCAATGAGGCCCTTTATATCTGCTTTCCCAGAGTCAGACTAGTGGATACTATTTGTATTTCTCTGTGTCCAGTATGAAGGAAGTTAGCGGTAGCTCGCAAGCCAATGCTAAATTGCGTTAGCACAAGGACTGGAAATCTATATAGGAATCTGCTCAAATGTAAAACCACCTCATTGCCAAAATCCCGTAGTATCCCTATAAGCCCAATGCGGACATCCTATTAGAATGTCTCGGTAGGCTTATTAAAAGTTCATATTTATGCGTAACGCATTGCAACAATTTACTATTAAAAGAACACTTAAAATTCCGATGTACTTGTTTGACTAACTCAGCTAATGTATTGGGCTCTGAACTGACTCGCCTGGGTGAATAATGGTAGAAAACATAGCAGACTGTGGGTGACCTTGATTCAGTTGAGCATAGACCCATGCTAGTGGGATATGACGTCGAGGGTATCAAAGCATAAAAAGTCTTTATATTGCAGGTTTTGCTTTAGTGCTACTAGCGCTACATCACATCCTATGAACTACAGTTCAACAGTGTTAGGCCAATATTTGATATGTTTCTGACCCCATCACTGGAAGCACTCCAAACCATTCATAGTTTGCTACACGGCAAAGCCGGGGCCCAGAAATATCCTTTTGGTCTTGACCTTAATTGCATGATAACCCTCTTCAAAATGAGATTCTCTATCAGTAGGCGGCTCAGACTGGGCGAATAATAATATGATTCTGGTAATTACGGGAGCGTGTGGTAAGGCTCTGGTCCTCGGAGCTGCGAAAGGCCTGTGGAAATGAGCCTTAATCGAGAGACTATCGCGTCTTAGCCACCGTCTGATTCCCCACGGCCTCTGCTCTAATAAGAACCGATGACATCGTGCTGAAGCTGCTGCAGCCATCGAGTTCAAGTCATGGAAATGGAAACGGGCAAAAGACAAGTGTTTTAAACATGATCTAATTCTCCTCTCTCCCCTTTTCTTTCCATCTATGGGGACCTGAATGCTGGGAAGTGGAACTGATGCTTCACGTCCTCTACCCCCTATGCAGGGAGATGCCAGGGCAGAGCTGGGCACAGACAAGGCAGATGGGGCCTAGTATCCAGATCTCTGATTGGATAATGAGCCAGTGCCTGAGCATTTGCACACAGTGGTATAGCTCCCAGGGGCGATAGGGGAGGAGAGAGTCTGTCCGTCTGGGCTGTGTCCTCAAGCATGCTTAGCCGCTCACCACCACATAAACACAACCAGCCAGATGTGTCTGTCTGTCTGTCTGTCTCGGTCTCTCCTCAGTCACTGTTGTCATGCTTTAATTCCGTCCATATGTAATGTACGTAACATCTAGGAAGCGATCTGTCTGTCATTATCAACAGTTGTTTTGGGGCTTCTTTACGGTGCTTGCTAATTTCCATCCTAATAGTCTTGAACGACATCAGTCCTTTCTACAAAGCAGAAGCTTCAGGAAGACAGACATATAAAGATGACACCCAAGGAAACTTTAAGCATTAAAATGACTAGAATCCAGAATTGTTTTATGGGTACAAATTACAGGAGTGGATCCATTTGACTGTGTGCTCAGTTTCAGGGGGAATTACACACTCTTACCCTGGGATGAAGGCCAGTTAGTGGGACTTGAACTGCTTTGTCAGTTTGAGTCACACCTGTCTGCAAGAAAGGTGTTTTGATGGACAATTGGCTCGCTGGTCTAGCATTGTTTCCTAGTGTGACCGTGATAGTAGCACTGTGCTCTGCACTGTGTACTGTACAGTCCTATGCTGTACTGGGCTGAGCTGTGCTGTGCAAGTGTGAGGACATGCAGAAGGATCATGGGAGCCTGGGGTTACTAAGCCTGGCCGATCAGCTGTCATGCACACAGACCTGTCTGCAGTGGCCAATGACATCATCATACAGATGTGCAGTGGGCCTGGCTTATGCCCCTGCGAGCTGATTGGCTGTTGAGACAGAGCCCTGAGCTCTCAATCCCCTGTGTGTCTGGCTGGCCTGCTCAGAACAGCATTGTTTAAGTCCTCATAGGAACACTGCAAATCTGACACACGGTCACAGGCACACACATTTGATTATATTCGATTGCCTTAAAACAGATCAGTACAGTACAGGCTAATGTCATGTAGTAAACAGTATTACTTCTGTAAATACTGCAAATATGCAGTAATAAAAGTGATGTTGATTAAAGTCAATACATACTGAAGACCCTTCATCTTTTCAGCTCCATTAAAGCAGAGCATGCCCAGAGAACAGCCCTGCTCATTAAGACGAACACCTGAGACCTGAGTGTGTGTGCAGAGTATTCACACACACACACACACACACACACACACACACACACACACACACACACACACACACACACACCTGGAATCCCTAACAACACATACACACACAAGGCTTTTTCATCAATCAAAGAGCTCAAACCAATCAATTTTGCGTTGACAGCCTGTGTTGGATCATTCCAATGCTCTAATCTTTGAGGCCAGCTGACAAGATATTAGCATTGTTAGTGTGTGTATCAGACTAGAGGAGAGAGCTGTGTTTTCTTACCACGGAGCACAGCTAATATGTCATTAAGCAGGAATGTGCGGCGTTGCTTTGAGGAGGCCTTGTTAGAGACACATAAGAATACCTCATTAAAATCTAAGAAGGTAGAACGCATGATAATCATTATGGTTAATGAGCTCCTATTCCCATAGAGATGACAGAGGAGGAAATACAGAGGAAAAAATAATGTGGTCTCTTTCAGGTCTAATACTACAGAATACCTTATAACACCTCCACTATGTTCTGTAATGAATTATCTACTAAAATACACTTGCAAATTCTTACCTGTCACGTGGTTGGTGTAGCATTCACAGTGAGGACTAGGCTATTCACATTGATATTTTATGGATCTAAAAACGGAATTAACATGAATAGATAGTTCTATTATTAATTAGGCATTGGACACCATTGATAAGACAACCAATATCTTTCAGATCGTATTATCAAACCACTGTTCCAGGATTTGATAACCAACACAAGCTATCGACCAACAATATTGATATTTTGAGATGGAGATTGGTGTCTGATTATTCCTGTTATTATCAATCAATCAATCAAGTGTATTTATAAAGCCCTTCTTACATCAGCTGATGTCACAGAGTGCTGTACAGAAACCCAGCCTAAAACCCCAAACAGCAAGCAATGCACCCAAGTCATTTCAATATAGCCCATACTGTCCAAATGGATGACGTGACATACTTGAGCAAAGGCCCCAGTGATACAATCACTATGGAAATCATGACACTTGGCATGCAGAGAACACTGATATACGCAAAAACATATGAGAATGTGGCAACACACAATATATATGCATGAAAAAGTGAGAGACGTGTGGTAGGTGTGTGCGGGTTTGTGTGTTGAGATGAAGGTGTGTGTGTGTGTCTCTGCCTGGGTGTTTGTGCATCTGTGCGTGACTGTGTGTGAGCATGCAAACATGTTTCCGAAATCATATTTTGCTGCAAGCTTCTTTGACAAAACAGCCACTTATACTGCTTATGCAAATGTGTTGAAAATGAGGCACAGTACAGCAAGGAGAGGCTACAACACAAAAGCAGTCATATAACTACTGGGCTATACTCCACTGAACTTCCAAGTCTATACATCCCTTTATGGAACATTACCATTAAGCGACGAGGAGGGGGGGACAAAATGTAAATCAGTTTAGACTTTGAAATATAAGTTTGAATATTAAAACACAATTTCAGATGTGAATGTGGCACTTCAGCAGCACGCTGGTTTAACCATGGCATATGGAGCTGCTGAACGGCAACAGAGTACCCCAATTATGTGGTTACATAAACACTCCTACACCCTCTCCCCAAGGGGATTATTGAAATGACAGAAAACAATTATGTGCAAAAACCACAAACAATTCTGTAAGTCTGTTGGAGTTCATCTGCCCTCTCATGCGACGGAAAAATACACGTTTGAAACCCAAACTGTCGGAGAGGATGAAGTTGTTGGGAGATGATAACTGCTGAGCTTTAAGGAGCAATACTTCCAGCCAAAGCACGCTAATCATCCGAATCTCATGTGAGACAAGCAATTCACCTTCAAAAGCATGTTTATCGGCTGTATGACTGCAATGGCTTGTCACTTTCCGACTGTTTCTTCTCTTTCAGTTTTGTAAGTCATCCTCATATGCAGAGGCAGGAAGCTACTGCACCTTGCTGCAGAGTAGCTATCAAATCCTAATGATCTCCTGTTACATAGAATACATCGGAGACACTATTCACAACCTCCTCACGACATAAATAAAAAATGATGTGAATCAGTATTACAGCAACAAAAGAGACTTGGTCCATACGACTACATATTCATTAGGTTTTGCTGCGGAGGCATCTTTCCACGGATTGCAACATCTTGAGGAAAACCTCATCAAACATGTACACTAAATCAATGTGATTCAGGACAACATGCCAAGTTTTCCCCTTGCATTATTCAATGGTCGTACATATGTGACCACTCATTCATTCCAAAGCCACCACCAGTGAGTCAAATGAAATCTCCTTGATCCTCAACCTATCAACAACCCCCAACATACAGTATGTCATGCATATACCAGAACTTGGCACGGTATGCAATCAAATGGCATGATTGGATGATCCCACAATACGGAGCAGGAGGTGAAACTCCAATAGACAGTAGTTCATGGGGACGGGTCGGCTGCATACTTTATGTGCAGCACATGATAGATCTCTCTGGGGAGAAAATACATGTTAGCATTAGCATTTCTACTGTCACCGCGCATAGAGACACACGGGGGAAAGAGACAGACATGTTAGCATTAGCATTTCTACTGTCACCGCGCATAGAGACACACGGGGGAAAGAGACAGACATGTTAGCATTAGCATTTCTACTGTCACCGCGCATAGAGACACACGGGGGAAAGAGACAGACATGTTAGCATTAGCATTTCTACTGTCACCGCGCATAGAGACAGACGGGGGAAAGAGACAGACATGTTAGCATTAGCATTTCTACTGTCACCGCGCATAGAGACACACGGGGGAAAGAGACAGACATGTTAGCATTAGCATTTCTACTGTCACCGCGCATAGAAACAGACGGGAAAGAGACAGAGACATGCTAGCATTAAAATTCATACTGTGACCATACCCAGCACACAGTGTCAAACATAGGCAGCCTTAACAAGCTGACTGGAGACAGAGCCAGGCTTCAAGACGTCAGGCTGGGCTGTCGCACAGTACCGACAACAGCTCCCAAAAGGCCGGGCCTGTCAGTTAAGCTAGTACTAAGTCTCCACAGAGCCATCCACAGGGTATAGAGAAGAGAGACAGATTACAGAGAAGGAACAGGTCAAAATATGGCATGAACAAGCTCCCTCTGTGCTTCACTGTGAGGAAAACCTAGTTCCTTTATATTTCATGATGGAGCAGGAGTCGCAGTGCAACTTGACAATACATAATACTGTTATATCTAGCAGAACCCCCCTCTTACCGCTAGCTCCTCTTGTCTGTGTAATGTGTAACTTCTTGTGTAATGTGAAGCAGCCTTCATATTGGCCTGTCGGTGTTGAGAGGACCCCTCCAGGCGACTGTCACGCCGCCACCCTCCCAAATCAGACGTGTCAGAGCCTAATTGGGCCGTTCCCCGCTCTAACGCTGCATGCCAAATCCACTACTGGCTGTGCTGGGATGATCAACAACAAGTCGCTTTCATGTTAGACTGTTTTTCGGCCAAATTAGCCTGCAAGATACCTTTCACAGCCATTATTGTACCGTATGCTTCCTCTGTCTCCAAAAACCCTCCCAGCATTTCTGTAAAGTTCCAATGCCGTGAGAATTTTTACCGAATGCACCAAGACAGACACCCAAACAATGAGTCACTTGACGGTCAGCCAAATCAAAATGTCTGTCTTATCTGAGTGGGAGATTTTTAGTCATGGCTATTGGGCTAGGGACAGACTTTTTCCTGACCATGTGACCTGACCAGGAAAATATCTGGGCCTTAACTATAGTTTGTATCTAACTACGGCCCACCGTTTACCTGGACATAGTCGAAGGTCAGGAAACAGGGTCCTAGTCAAAGCACTCCCCGCCAATGAGCATTCTTCAACCGGATCTAAACCAGAACTGCAACCAGAACTACCTACAACTGCAATGGCATATTGATGGTGTCAGCACATGTACAGTGGCAAGAAAAAGTATGTGAACCCTTTGGAATTACCTGGATTTCTGCATAAATTGGTCATAAAATGTAATCTGATCTTCATCGAAGTCACAACAATAGACAAACAGTCTGCTTAAACTAATAACACACAAACAATTATACTTGTTCATGTCTTTACTGAACACACCGTATAAACATTCATAGTGCAGGGTGGAAAATGTATGTGAACCCTTGGATTTAATAACTGGTTGACCCTCCTTTGGCAGCAATAACCTCAACCGAACGTTTTCGATAGTTGCGGATCAGACCTACACAGCGGTTAGGTGGCATTTTGGACCATTCCTCTTTACAAAACTGCTTCAATTCAGCAATATTCTTGGGATGTCTGGTGTGAACCTTTCTCTTGAGGTCATGCCACAGCATCTCAGTCGGGTTGAGGTCAGGACTCTGACTGAGCCACTCCAGAAGGCATATTTTCTTCTGTTGAAGATGTACTTCTGTGTTTTGGGTCGTTGTCCTGTTGCATCACCCAACTTCTGTTGAGCTTCAATTGGCGGACAGATAGCCTTACATTCTCCTGCAAAATGTCTTGATAAACTTGGGAATTCATTTTTCTGTCGAGCTGCCCAGACCCTGAGGCAGCAAAGCAGTCCCAAACCATGACGCTCCCTCCACCATACTTTACAGTTGGGATGAGGTTTTGATGTTTTGCTGTGTTTTTTTTCTCCACACGTAGTGTTGTGTGTTCCTTCCAAACAACTCAACTTTAGTTTCATCTGTCCACAGATTTTTTTGCCAGTAGCGCTGTGGAACATCCAGCTGCTCTTTTGCGAACTTCAGACGTGCAGCAAAGTGTTTTTTGGACAGCAATGGGTTCTTCCGTGGTGTCCTCCCATGAACGCCATTCTTGTTTTACGTATCGTAGACTTGTCAACAGAGATGTTAGCATGTTCCAGAGATTTCCGTAAGTCTTTAGCTGACACTCTAGGATTCTTCTTAACATTGAGCATTCTGCGCTGTGTTCTTGCAGTCATCTTTGCAGGACGGCCACTCCTAGGGAGAGTAGCAACAGTACTGAACTTTCTCCATTTATAAACTATTTGTCTTACCGTGGACTGATGAACATCAAGGCTTTTAGAGATACTTTTGTAACCTATTACAGCTTTATGCAAGTCAACAAATCTTAATCTTAGGCCTTCTGAGATCTCTTTTGTTCGGGGCATGGTTCACATCAGGCAATACTTCTTGTGAATAGCAAACTAAAATGTTGTGATTGTTTTTTATAGGGCAGGGCATCTCTAAGCAACATCTCCAATCTTGTCTCATTGATTGGACTCCAGGTTAACTGACTCCAATTAGGTTTTGGAGAAGTCATTAGCCTAGGGGTTCACATACTTTTTCCAACCTACACAGTGAATGTTTAAATTAAGTATTCAATATAGACAAGAAAAATACAATAAGTTGTGTGTTAGTTTAAGCACACTGTTTGTCCATTGTGACTTAAATGAAGATCAGATCAAATTTTATAACAAATGTATGAAGAAATCCAGGTAATTCCAAAGGGTTCACATACTTTTTCTTGCCACTGTACGTACGTGGCCAGCCCTAACAGACAGCCGGGGCCTGTCACTCACTCAACCTGCTGCACAGGTGTGACATCACCAGAGCCCTGGTGGCCGGGTGGGACTTCATTGTACTGATGGGATGTGACACGGGGAGCGAGTGGCACACAGGGGCTCCCACGCACCTTTTCAAGGGTAAAGCCACCGCTGTGACAGAGGATGTGACAGGCATTTAAATAGAACCCGCAGCTCCGCAGGTGTCTTGGTCTCCTGCTACTAAGACGACTGTAGTCTACTCACATCAATACAGCTCAATGAAACAGAGGAGGACAACCACCTCTTTGACAATGGATTGAGAAGTGGTTTTGAAAATGTACTTATTTTTTCAATGCAGATGTATCGCTCTATAGTATATATAGTATCTCTCTCTCATTCTCCCTCCAACAGTATCTCTCTCTCTCTCTCCAACAGTATCTCTCTATCGCTCTACAGTGTATCTCTCAACACTCTCACTGTCTCTCTATTTCTCTACAGTGTCTCTCTCTGTCTCTATTTCTCAACAGTGTATCTCTCTACACTCCGTCTCTCTATTTCTCTACACTCTGTCTCTCTATTTCTCTACAGTATCTCTCTCTCTCTCTATTTCTCTACAGTCTCTCTCTCTCTCTCTATTTCTCTACAGTATCTCTCTCTCTCTCTATTTCTCTACAGTATCTCTATTTCTCTACAGTATCTCTCTCTCTCTCTATTTCTCTACACTCTCTCTCTGTCTCTCTATTTCTCTACAGTGTGTCTCTCTACACTCTCTCTGTCTCTATTTCTCTACACTCTCTCTCTGTCTCTCTATTTCTCTACAGTGTATCTCTCTACACTCTCTCTGTCTCTATTTCTCTACACTCTCTCTCTGTCTCTATTTCTTTACACTCTCTCTCTCTGTCTCTCTATTTCTCTACACTCTCTCTCTCTCTGTCTCTCTATTTCTCTACAGTATATCTCTCTCTCTCTCTCAACCCTGGTGAGCTGAAAATCTCTCAGATTAGAACTGGTGTCAAAGGGCCAGGGAAGCAGGGCACGGCTACAGAACCCAGTCTGCCTCCCTCCCTGTCTCCATCTCACTGCCTCACTCTCACCGGGCAGACATGTTTCATGTGCGAGTCCTTTGAGGTTCAGCTCCTGATGCCGACAAGAAAAACAGCAGCACGGTTGTTTTCAGGGTTTGCTGTGTCTTAGGTGGGGGTTTTGATGAATCCATTAATTCAGCATTTGGCTTGTGTGTGTGTTGCTTTTTGGGTCAAAGGTGAATGAAATCAAAAGGATCCCGTTCTCATTTAAACTGGACTATTTCAAAGCAGGTTGTGCAAGACAAGTGTTCCTAGTTGGCGCTGAGCGAGAGGCCTAAGGGGATGTTTTCAAGAACATACACTTAGTTGTTAATATGCAGTACTATGAACGAAGACATTGCTCATGGGGAAATTCCCAAATACCTCTTGCTTTGGAACAACAAAGATACGACTGATTCTGCTTGGAAGCTCATTTGAAAGGCAGACATTTGGACATAGTGGTATGATTTCAAAGATTATAACTATGTTATGTTTACATACTGTGGCTAAGTTAAAAAGTTCCAGTGGAACACCCCAGAGAGAGCTGAGGGTTGAGGAGACAGGAGATGGAGGGGATGGGTTTTCAAAGATCCTTTACTGAGGCAATGCAGTAGTGGGGGTTTCCCTCTGGGTAACTGAGCCCTCAATCCCAATATCTGATCCCTGACAGACAAGGGAAGCATAGGGAAAAGCCTCCTGATGTCTCCCCCTCTCATCTCCCCTCTCTCTGACCCAGACACCTCCGCTCCATACTGGGGGAAAGTACACACACACACACACACACAGTGACTTATCTGTACGTTACCGTCGAAACCCATCAGGACTAGTGGAGGTCATGCAACTGGGGAAAATCCCACCCTTTGCAGCCTTGTGATGAAAATGAATGCAATGCACCACACCACATCCCCACAAACACAGTTATTGGGAGTGGGAGGAAGTTCCTCTGCTATGCTAGACAATAGGTTATATTGTGGCCTAACCCAACCCTCCACAAACACGCCCGGTGTGCTTTAATAACGGTTTGACATTCAGCACTTGTAACACACCGCCGTTTGTTGTCGAAAATAACGCTGACTGAGTTTCTCACCTGAAGATATTCACGGCGAGAGCTCAGCCAACAAGCGGAGGTTACGGGAGAAACGAGAAACAGGAACTAATCAAAACCATCTGAGGAGAAACGCCGGGAAGAATTCCAGGTGGGAGTTGCAATCACATAACATTGCATTTCAAACACACGAAGCAGGCCTCTCCAGTCACCATTGTGTTCCCCCAGTCAGCAGTTTCACCATAAGGCGCTGATGTAGACATATAGGGTGTCAATCAAGGTAGTCAGCACGGTCAATCATGTGTATGTGTGAGTGGGGCCAGCCAGCGGTTAAGTACAGTATTGTGAACATCAACTTCACACAAGGGGTAGTGAGACATACAGGAGTATTAGCACCTAAGTGGGGGAGTCTGCCACAAAAATAAGGGTTCACACCAATGTAAGTAGTACTAGAGGTTACAGGTTATGACCTATGATGTGTGTGTGCTCGTCATGCATCTACGTGTGCTTAGATCAGCGACACACGGAAGATATACAGCAACCACTGTACGTCCTGACAAATCAACAGTCAGCGCTCATGCCAAATGTGCGCATCGTTCCAGCGTAGGAAACCGAAACCTGAATAAGCCCCGATGCGGGTTTTAAGGCCCAGTGCTGCAGACTCCCACTGTGTCGTGTGAAAGCAAAAAAATGACAAGCAGCTGCTTCACAGTGCTGATGATTAGAAGGCAGGTCCATTGGTCCAGAACCACAGCTAGCTATTTATACAGCTCCTCAGTTTCAACGCCTCCATTCTGATAGTGCCGTTGGACTGTTCTGAAGGTCAGGCTGTTTTGAGGCATCTCTCACCAAAGCATGCATATGCATCACCTGGTAGCCACATATATTAGATAATGAAAGTGGAATGCTTGCAGTGAAACTTGAATAATATATTTGGTTGATTATTCAATCCAAAGTAAAGTCAAGGTAAAACATAGCGAGGCAGTAGACCTATATCTCTTCAAGTTAAAGAACTGTCTGGCGTATGGCTATATTCTCTGGGGATATGTCGAATTTTGGGAGGTTCTCTCTGTTTTGTGATACAGTTACAGATCCTACTGGGCACCAGTCCATGAGGAGGTCAACACCCCAGACCACGGCCCTTAAACCACACCCACTAAGAACACCATAACAACCATTAGGTCTCTGGGGATTTGAACAGGCTTGACTGGGGGATTGACTCCTTAACCTTGCACTGTGAAGGAAGTACAGTCGACACACTCTAAAGCCAAGGCCACTGTTTAAATTCAGCCCGAGGGCTGGACAGAGGAGATCCAACATGGTAACTTAGTCCATCTCCAGGGACCTGAACCATACAGCATCAGACCGAACACCCCAGCACAGCCTCAAAGCCATAGCCACAATGGGCCATTTCAACAGCCTAGACCTTTCACTTTGTTGGGTAAGCTAAAGGATGGTGCTGGCGAAATGTAACCACGCTTAAATACATAGACAGAGCTATGGATGCAAGGACTGACAGTCTTATAAGATTGGCAAGATAGTAATATTTACAAACCATCCCACCACCCAACCAGTCAAGTCCACGCCAGGTGAATGTGTTCTTCCATCATCAGGAGTAGTAACGGAGGTTTGATAGATGGGCGCAGGGCAGATTTAATACCAACTACAGGAAAAAGGGGGACGAACCTTGAGGGTTCCATTGAATACAATAGAGGTTGACGTCGACGTATTCATTGGTGGGATACCATTCATTAGAGAACTGTCTGCCTTGAAGCCAAGGGCCGCATCACATGGCGCCAATAAATACAATAACACACTCTCTCTTGTATAATTGTTAATGCCCTCTGATGCTCATTCATTCCCAGTGGGACACATTACAAAGAATGTTTGGGAGGATTTGTACAGTGCTAAGCAGAATTGCCATCATTATACTGATGTTGATAAACAAGGATGGAGTAATCACATTCGACGTAACTTTAATTAAGATTGTCTCTTCGGTTACGACTCGTTAGTTACGGGTTCAACCCAACGGAGCGTTATTCTTCTAGGTCTTCTAGGGAAACAGAAACCAGATGGATATCTGGGCTTAACCTTGAGCAGCAGAAACAAAGTAGGAAATTGACGTGATCAATCTTCCCTGGCGCACTAACACGTCTTTTCATCCCGAGTGTTAAGCATCTCTTCTTCTCCTCTGATTGTTTTTACTTCATTTGCAAGTTCAAGCTCATCAGTCTTCTGGCCGGCTGTATGGGGGAGGAGGAACAATCTCATAACTTTCTCATTACCGCCCCCCAGCACCGAGACAAATGCTGCAGCTCCCGGGTACAACAGCCTGCTTTTGGGACACAAATATCATTTCTGCTGCTTCTTCCTCTCGCTCTACCCCAGAAAGTCATTAAGAAATCAAATAAAGCGCAGAGAAAGCTGGTTAGAGAGCTGCGGTGGTGGGGCGGGCGGGCGGGGGGCCCTGAAACGGAGCACAGCTGTTACTTTGGGTGCTCCTGATATTTGGATGAGACGTAGCACAGGGAAAATAACTATACCATTACACAACAAAAAGTGAACTAATTATGCCATAACGTGAAGGAAAACCTGTCGCTGTATTTATGATGAATGCCTGAGTAGCAAATGTCTTTGTTTTGGAAAAGGTTAGCATGAACAAATCAGGGCTAAGAGCCAACCATTGATGCAAGAAAACAGTACAAACTATTGAACATCTAAGTTAGTCAACAAGCAACAAACAGTTTTATCAACAGCCAAAAAACGTGTTTTCACTTCCCAGTCCCCATCCCCAAAAAGTCATTAAAAGATTGGAGTAGCAGGCAAGCAAGCAGCCTAATTCCCTAAAGGACAAGTCATCACGTCTGAACTTGAGTGATGGGAATGAAACACGTCCCCTCTCGGTTTCACAGACAGAACAAACAGTGTCCCCATACAGCCTATCCATTCTCCCCCATGTGGACTCACAGCACTAAGTCTTCTGCGCTGTCAGGGGGAGGCTGGGAGCCAACGGACAACCCACTTGATCACACTCATTAATTGGCCACCTGACAGACGGAAACACACACCCACGTATGCACACTCTAACATGCACACACACACACACGCTGATGATGGCGACCTGCTTAGGCTATGACACATCATTTCCCAATGTCTTGAAATGAGGTGGGCTACATAGCCCCATTATGCCCAATGGAATCAAACTCAACTGAACAAGCGGTGACGTCCATCACTACTGCATGGACCTACAACTAGTCACCCTGGGCAAGGTAGACGTATTTCCCTGTAGCCTACAGTGGAACCATACGACACCATGGTGAACCCATGGTGAAGCAGAGACGGCAATTACTGTGGTCAGTAAATACTGTGTTGAGTTCCTCTGTGGAGATGAATGGAACAGGGAAATCCTCATTTGACACTGGATGGTCCGTTAGCCTGATAAAGAGCATTATGGAGTCTGAAGCACTGCACTGACAGTAATGGCCGTTGAGTTATGGCCCTGACTTGCCGTCCGCAGTGAAAGCCAATTCATATTCTACTGACAGAGATAACCTGCAGGTGCCAAGAGGAATGGCTGGGGGAAATGATCATGGCTTCCAGTGGTGGACAGATCATCTCCGGAGATCAATGGATTCCCAATGAATCAAGGTGAAGATGCTGCTAGTTAGAAGATATATAAGGCATTAAACCGCCGTAGCCTGGCACTGTGATATCATGACTGTGGTGTTAACAGCGGGAAGCAGGGAGCTGATTACATTAGCATAATGTAGGCATAATGTAGGCTGGAATCACAGTGAGTCACTGGCTGCATGTATTTCTTAGTGAACTCCACCCTCTGCTGGACATTTTGTGTTCCTCACCATCACTCACTGGCATAGCATCTCCCATATACACACGCATGATCTCAATGATCAAGCTACCAGGTAAGAATGTGCTTGTGCTTCATCCTTACATCAAATATCCATTTCTCTAGTTCAATTGATTAACTTTCCAGATAAGGACAGACAAGCTAAATATGTTTAATACAGCAGAAAATGATACCTACAATTGAATACAGCAGAAAAGGATACCTACAATTGAATACAGCAGAAAAGGATACCTACAATTGAATACAGCAGAAAAGGAAACCTACAATTGAATACAGCAGAAAATGAAACCTACAATGTAATACAGCAGAAAAGGATACCTGCAATTTAATACAGCAGAAAAGGATACCTACAATTTAATACAGCAGAAAAGGATACCTACAATGTAATACAGCAGAAAAGGATACCTACAATTTAATACAGCAGAAAAGGATACCTACAATTGAATACAGCAGAAAAGGAAACCTACAATTGAATACAGCAGAAAAGGATACCTACAATTGAATACAGCAGAAAAGGAAACCTACAATTGAATACAGCAGAAAAGGAAACCTACAATTGAATACAGCAGAAAAGTATGCCTACAATGTAATACAGCAGAAAAGGATACCTGCAATTTAATACAGCAGAAAAGGATACCTACAATGTAATACAGCAGAAAAGGATACCTACAATTTAATACAGCAGAAAAGGATACCTACAATTTAATACAGCAGAAAAGGATACCTACAATTTAATACAGCAGAAAAGGATACCTGCAATTTAATACAGCAGAAAAGGATACCTGCAATTTAATACAGCAGAAAAGGATACCTGCAATTTAATACAGCAGAAAAGGATACCTACAATTAAATACAGCAGAAAAGGATACCTGCAATTGAATACAGCAGAAAAGGATACCTACAATTTAATACAGCAGAAAAGGATACCTACAATTTAATACAGCAGAAAAGGATACCTACAATTTAATACAGCAGAAAAGGATACCTACAATTTAATACAGCAGAAAAGGATACCTACAATTTTATTGTGCCCAATTAACTGGAGTACCTTTTAAAACATATGTTAACATATATCCTTAAAAAAAACTAGTCATGAAGTAATTTTCTCATTGAGGCTAGACATTTATTATCTGCCAATAATATTCCATATTATAGAAATCACATCCATGTGTATTACTCAATTCATACAGTAGATGGCAGAATCACCTAACAAAAACCCTCAACGATCACTATGAACTCTTGTAGGAGACTGCAGCGAGAGACATCTCCAGGACAAGACGAGTTACCCAGACTCTGGGCTTAGTCTTTCTATTCCAAGGCTTTATTGTTCAAAGTACAGACCCTCTGTCCATACAGCCTCTATGCACGCATATGTGTGTATCTCAAGTGGCTCTGTTTTCAATAAAAGACGATTCTCAACAGGCACAAGAAGGAATAGCAAAATCACAACCTTACCCCAAGAAAAACTGTATCAAAACAAACGTGAGTCAATAAAATGATATCAATCCTAATAGCATTTTCCCTGCATCTAGCATACACCCTTCACATCAGCCTTTACATCAGCCTTTACATCAGTCCATTCAGCCCTGTGCTGTAGCAAACCAGGACTTGGGGAATAGAGACAGCCTGATCCACCCTGCAGAACGTTTGTTTTGATACAGTTGTCCACTGCGTCTGCACAACAGCAACCAATCAGAACACAGCAGTCTCCCTGACCAGGCCTTGGAGTCAGGAGGAGCTAATCAGAAGTGAATGTCTCACTGTGGGAACAGAGTAGCCCTGTGCAACACAATACATATTATCCTTCTGGTAACCATAGTCGCTAGCAGGGTAGTGAATTACACCATCCCTCAACAGCCTGTAGGTAGGTAGAGGGGAATGGAGGAGGCATGTACTCCTGTCTCAGCCTCCAGTAATTATGCTGCAAAAGTTTGTGTCAGGGGGCTAGGCTCAGTCTGTTATATCTGGAGAATTTCTCCTGTCTTATCTGGTGTCCTGTGTGAATTTAAGTATGGTCCCTCTAATTCTGTCTCTCTCTCTTTCTCTCTCTCTTCTCTCTGAGAACGTGAGCCCTAGGACCATGCCTCAGGACTACCTGAGGCAGCCAGAAGAGGACTGGCCACCCCTCAGAGCCTGGTTCCTCTCTAGGTTTCTTCCTAGGTTCCTGCCTTTCTAGCGAGTTTTTCCTAGCCACCGTGCTTCTACATCTGCATTGCTTGCTGTTTGGGGTTTTAGGCTGGGTTTCTGTACAGCACGTTGGGACATCAGCTGATGTAAAAAGGGCTTTATGAATTTATTTGATTGATTGACTTCAGCCTGTAGGTAGAGAGGAATGGAGGAGGTACTTCAGCCTGTAGGTAGAGAGGAATGGAGGAGGTACTTCAGCCTGTAGATAGAGAGGAATGGAGGAGGTACCTCAACCTGTAGATAGAGAGGAATGGAGGAGGTACTTCAACCTGTAGATAGAGAGGAATGGAGGAGGTACTTCAGCCTGTAGATAGAGAGGAATGGAGGAGGTACTTCAGCCTGTAGATAGAGAGGAATGGAGGAGGTACTTCAGCCTGTAGATAGAGAGGAATGGAGCAGGTACTTCAACCTTCAAAATCCCTCTCTCTCTCGCCTCTCTCTCTCACCTCTATCTCTAGCCTCTCTCTCTGGCCTCTCTCTCTCTCTGTGTGTGTGTGAACTCTGAGAGGGACAGTAGTGTCTGAGGGGAGAGACAGCTGCCAATCAGCAGGCTACAGCCACCACTTTGTAAGAGAGGCCAACCGTGCGTCAGTGTGCACTCCCATGCAGTGATGCGCAAGTGTCTACATCAAACCTTTTGTGTAAAATAGAGCAATACAATATTCCACATGAAATACACCACCATTTTGGCCAGAAATTGTGACTCATTGATTCATTCCAACATCCACTGTCAACAAATCAAACGCTGCACGATTCCCCGCTATCAGCATCATCTGCTGCAATGATTAAGTACCATAACACTTAGCCTCCCTCTGGACAAATGGTGGACAAACATTGGCCATGCTCCCACCCCTGGCATCGGCTCAAACAGAAATGAGGCTCAAACTCCGCTTTCGCCTGTGTGGAAATGAGGCAGCAAATGACCTTTAGCAATGTGACATTTCACAGCCCTGCACAACGACATGGGAACGCTACTGAGGGGACAAGAGTGTGTGTGGAGTGTGTCGATTGTGTGTGTGTGTGTGTGTGTGTAAGCCAGTGTGTCCAGTGTGTACTGCTAGTCTGAGTAGGACCCAGATGCCCTGGCATTAGCAGCCAGCCAGAGTCTCTCTCTCTCTCTCTCTCTCTAGACTCGCTACCTTCCTCTAGCCTCGCTCTCTACCTCTCTCTCTCTATACGTCTCCCAATAACTCTCTCTCTAGCCTCTCTCTAGCCTCTCTCTCTTTCTAGTCTCTCTCTAGCCCCCCTCCCTCTCTACTCTCTCTCTAGCCTCTCTCTAGCCTCTCTCTCTCTCTAGTCTCTCTCTAGGCCCCCTCCCTCTCTAGTCTCTCTCTAGCCTCTCTCTAGCCTCTCTCTCTGGCCTCTCTCTCTCTCTCTCTCTAGCCTCTCTCTCTTTCTAGTCTCTCTCTAGCCCCCCTTCCTCTCTAGTCTCTCTCTAGCCCCTCTCTCTCTCTCACTCTCTAGCCTCTGACTCTCTACCTCACAGTCTAGCCTCTCTCTACCTCTTCAGCCTCTCTAGCCTCTCTCTAGCCTCTCTCTCTAGCCTCTCTCCCTAGCCGCTTTCTCTAACATCTGTCTCTCTCTAGCCTCTCTCTCTCTCTAGTCTATCGCTCTCTCTCTGTAGCCTCTCTCTCTCTCTCTACCTCTCTCTCTCTCTCTCTCTGTAGCCTCTCTCTCTCTCTCTACCTCACTCTCAACCTCACTCTCAACATCACTCTCAACCTCACTCTCAACCTCACTCTGTAGCCTCTCACTCCAGTCTCTCGTTCTACCTCTCTCTCTATACGTCTCCCTCTACCTCTTGCTGCCTCTCTTTCTCTAGCCTTTCTCTCAAACTCTAGGCTCTGTCTCTAGCCTCTCTCTACCTTTCTCTCTAGCCTCTCACTCTCTAGCCTCTCTCTGCCTTTACCTCACACTACCTCTCTCTCTCGCCTCTCTCTACCTTTCTCTCTAGGCTCTCTCTCTCTCTCTCTAGGCTCTCTCTCTCTCTAGGCTCTCTCTCTCTCTCTCTCTCTCTCTCTAGGCTCTTTCTCTTTAACCTCTCTCCCTCACTCTAGCCTCTCTACCTCTCTCTAGGCTCTTTCTCTCTACCTCTCTCTAGCCTCTTTCTCTCTAGCCTCTCTCTGCCTCTCTCTGTCTTTACCTCTGTCTTTACCTCTAGCCTCTCTCTAGCCTCTCGTTCTACCTCTCTCTATACGTCTCCCTCTACCTCTTGCTGCGTGTCTCTCTCTAGCCTCTCTCTCTCTCTCTCTCTCTCTCTACCTTTCTCTCTAGGCTCTTTCTAGCCTCTCTACCTCTCTCTAGGCTCGCTCTCTCTAGCCTCTCTCTGCCTTTACCTCTCTCTCACCTCTCTCCCTCACTATAGCCTCTCTCCCTCACTCTAGCCTCTCTCCCTCACTCTAGCCTCTCTCCCTCACTCTAGCCTCTCTACCTCACTCTAGGCTCTCACTCTAGGCTCTCTCTCTAGGCTCTCTCTCTCTCTAGGCTCTCTCTAGGCTCTATCTCTCGACTCTCTCTAGCCTCGCTCTAGCCTCTTGTTCTGCCTCTCTCTCTATGCCTCTCTCTCTACGTCTCCCTCTACCTCTTGATGCCTCTCTCTCTAGCATCTGTCACTCTCTAGTCTCTCTCTGTAGCCTCTCGCTCTCTACCTCTCTCTCTAGCCTCTCACTCTCTAGCCTCTCTCAGCCTTTACCTAACACTACCTCTCTCTCTGCCTCTAACTCATTCTCCACCTCTCTTTCTAGCCTCTCTCTCTACCTTTCTCTCTAGGCTCTCTCTCTCTAGGCTCTCTCTAAAGACTCTCTATAGACTCTCTACCTCCCTCTAGCCTCGCTCTAGCCTCTCGTTCTGCCTCTCTCTCTAGCCTAACTCTCTATTCCTCCTTTGGCCGACTCTCCTTCCAGTTCTCTGCTGCCAATGACTGGAATGAACTACAAAAATCCCTGAAATTGGAGACATTTATCTCCCTCACCAGATTTAAGCACCAGCTTTCAGACCAGCTCACAGACCACTGTACCTGTTTATAGCCCATCTGTAAATAGCCCAACCAACTACCTCATCCCCTACTGTATTTATTTATTTATTTATTTATCTTGTTCCTCTGCACCCCAGTTTTTTCTACATTGCACATTCATCTACTGCACATCTACCATTCCAGTGTTTAAATGCTATATTGTAATTTACTTTGCCACCATGGCCTATTTATTGCCTTACCTTCCTTATCCTACCTCATTTGCACTCTTTGTATATAGATTTGTTTTTTTCTACTGTATTATTGACTGTATGTTTGTTTTACTCCATGTGTAACTCTGTGTTGTTGTATGTGTCAAACTGCTTTGTTTTATCTTGGCCAGGTCGCAGTTGTAAATGAGAACTTGTTCTCAACTTGCCTACCTGGTTAAATAAAGGTGAAATAAAATAAATAAAATAAATAAAAAAACTCTCTAGCCTAACTCTCTAGCCTAACTCTCTAGAATCTCTTTCTCTAGCCTCTCTCTCCAGCCTAACTGTCCAGCCTAACTCTCTAGCCTAACTCTCTACCTCTCTCACTGAGCCTAGCAGCAATGAGATGCAGTACCCGCTACACTCAATTTCCCAAATTGAAGTGTCTCCACGGTGCTCCTGTTGGCCAGGCATCAGATACAGAGCGCAACAGAGCCGCTTGAGGTGTAAGGCCCATAACCACTGGGGCTGACTGACCACACGGGGACCACAGCTCAGACAGGGAGACAAAGATGGAGTAAGTGAGGTAGCCGCTTCTGATAGAGTCATTCACTCTGCTCTCAGGTCGCAATTGATGTACGCAGGTACTCACATCTCTTTGAACAAGTAGTACAAGGCACAATAGATTGTGTGTTCTGTGTGTTGTGGATTACAATAAGTATATGTTCTGTTTTGTGTCTGTCTGTACCAGACATAGCTTTTTGGTCACATACAGTAGGCCAAAGCATAGCCGTTATCTGAATGTACAATATGATTTTCTGCTGAATCATTGTCTCCCGTTATTCATGGCAAACGAAGGAACTACTTTACAAACTTTGCAAAAAACATGAGGAGCTTAGCTTCTACACACACAACAACACGAGGAATGTCCCATACAGCTTCTAATAGACACAACAACACGAGGAACGTCCCATACAGCTTCTACACACAACAACATGAGGAACGTCCCATACAGCTTCTACACACACAACAACACGAGGAACGTCCTATACAGCTTCTACACACACAACAACACGAGGAACGTCCTATACAGCTTCTACACACACAACAACACGAGGAACATCCTATACAGCTTCTACACACACAACAACACGAGGAACATCCAATACAGCTTCTACACACACAACAACACGAGGAACGTCCCATACAGCTTCTACACACACAACAACACGAGGAACGTCTCATACAGCTTCTACACACACAACAACACGAGGATCGTCCCATACAGCTTCTACACACACAACAACACGAGGAACGTCTCATACAGCTTCTACACACACAACATGCATTGCTTCGGACACTGTGTCAAAAGGCCTGTTTACAAATGTGTAGGAAGGTGTCCAAATGTCTTTAAACTTCGTGAGTCAGACCTGAGCAGGCGGGTGTCAGAATGTGTCAAAGTGGTACAAGATGTAAAGAGCCCTCCGTCATTGTTGGGACAGTGAAGCATTTTCTCTTATTTTGGCTCTATACTCCAAAGGTTTGGATTTGCAATCAAACAATGACTACAGGATTAAAGTATAGACTGTCAGCTTTCATTTGAGGAATGTTCATCTATATCGGGAGGTAGCACTGTCCCAATAATTACAGAGGGCACTGTAGATACCATGTCTTTACTAAAACCATACATGAAGGATTCTTGTTATGTTACATGTTCTGTGAACCTCTTTTGCTCGACACAACGTCAACATATAACACGGCTGTGCACGACAGTTCTAACAGGCTTGTGTGTACTGTTCACCTCATTCGCATGACAACACATCCAGTACTCAGAGCAGTATGACAGAGCTGAGAGACGCACGCAGGATAAACAGGCTTGCTCGCTAACGCACACACACACACACACAATTTTCCTCTGGATGAGCTCACGTCCATTAGGCAACACACACATTCACAAAGACATGTACACAGACACACACGGACGCAGGCACACACGCTAGGGGCACACACACTAGGCGCGCACACACACACACACTCACACACACACACACACAACACAGAGCCGCCAGCAAACGTGAACATCAAACCACATATCAACACGAGCTGCAGAGACACAGTCAATCCTCTGGCTATAATTGAGGGATGCATCTCTCGCTCTCTATATCTTTTTCTCCCATTTTCTCTATTTCCCTGCGTTTCTTTGAGATGGGATGAATCTTATGAAGGTGTTTCGACGCTCCGATGCGCTCTGACATCACTGGAGACGTGTCTGTCTCTGACAGAGGCTGGATATCGTTGGTAGTCAGCGGCCTCGGTGGACTCCCAGAATGCCTCTGGAAGAGTCCTGTCAGCTCGGTGACATCACAGAGAGAGAGAGAGACGGTCTCAGCGTTCTGATCTGTCCTCATGATCGTCATGGGGGCAGCTTTACCAGCTGAACCTAACTAAAGATGAATCTCTGGTGGACAGACAACAATCTCTGGTGGACATGAATGGTACTATAAATCTGTCTTTATACTAGGAGCACCGATTGATAACGAGCAGCAATAGTTCTGACGCTTGGGTTTTTCCTCACTGGTTATTTGGTCAGATTTCGCAGGTGTTACATCATTCGAATTTGGGAAGGGGGGAGAGATTTGGTCCATACACTTGCCCGTAACTTGGAATGAGAGAGGTTGGAGCTCCTCGTTCTAGCATCTCTTCATCACTTCTCTTAACATGTATGGACCCAGAACTTAATCGGCATCTGACCAATTACACAAGACTTCATTTCTGGGTTAACGGAGGTTAAAGATGCACTCTGGTTTTAAAACACCTTCTCTTTTTTCCCTCAGAGACTTTGTTTGTGACTGCTGGTTGGGTTGGTGGACAGGAACACGGAACAGAGTGTCCACTCAGTACAGAAGGGAAGGGATGGAGAGTACGGAATCAGCTGGCGTGAGGGAATGTGAGCTGATTTGACCTCTCAGACAAAGTTGCTGTGTGGCTTTGGAGACTGCTGGTTGTCACGCAAGCCTCTCTCCTCTCAATCACTCCTTCTCTCTCTCTGTATCTGTCTCTCTCTCTGTCTGTCTGTCTTTTTTTCTGTCTCTCTCTTTCTCCTCCTCTCTCTCTCTCTCTAGGGACTGCTTGTTGTCACGCAAGCCTCTCTCGCTCTCTCTCTCTCTGTATCCATCTATCTCTCCGTATCGGTCTCTCTCTCTGTCGGTCTTGTCTGTCACTTTTTTTTTCTGTCTTTCTCTTTCTATCTCTAGGATGGACAGAGGGGGATGGGGTAGGAGGAGAGAGATAACCATGAGAAGTTCCACAGACGGCCACTGGAGGGAGACAAACACAGTGTTGAGTACATGCATGCATGAGTGCATATCCACATATATGTACATGTGTTTGCAGTGAATCACGTGGAAGAAGCAAACGCATGTGGTATAGTAGGATGACTATAGTAACCCTGATGTTTTCACTGTGAGCTGCCAACCTGTCGCCCTGTCTGATCACAGTGGCAGACACAGAGACTGAACATGCATGACTCTCTTCCCTCAAGACCTTTTGGTCCATCTCTCTCACGTGACTGTCTACACAGGGACAGGCCATCGTACTCATCACACACAGACGCACCGTCACACATCCCTCAGGGCCGTCGAGGCAGTGAGGAGGGCATCATTACTTCGTCAGTGCCTGTGCTGCCGATGGAGAGGACCGTTAGGAGACAGACGGCTCTTGCTAGCCCCACAATGGCTCCGCTCTCTCTGGCTGATGTCTCTTAACGATAGCCCCTGCGTGGTTCTGTACCCTGACACATTTGACATTTAAATATCAGTAGCCTATATGAGCACAAACCAGGCCTGGCTTCTGGCCATTTAGGATGTGAAGTTCACATGAATGATTCAGAGCCACTGTGTGTCTACAGAGTTGTACGCGGTATTCATGCATAAACTACTACACACATAAGTCCATTATGATCTCAGATCATCCACTATTTAGTAGCCACAACGCATCCTATGTAGCGTCATGGTAACCACTTAGTCTAAGGGAGAAAGTGGACATGGATGGCATTAAATCACATTTGGGATGTTGATGGACTGGATGCGTTCATTTCCTTGACTGCTTGAGTTTGCACTACCACAGAACAAACACACACAGGGGGATGCTAGACTAGAGCATTAAGAGGGTACACACACACAAAGATGACTCCTAAGCCCAATCAGCCAATGTCTAAATGAGACAATGTCTTTGCTGAGGAGAGATGTGCTGGCCTGGCTCCTATACTGAGATGACATCATCCCTTGGCATCCAGCTCCAGGGAGACAGGGCCAGGGTGATGATCAACCAATCACAGAGAGAGATTGTGTGTGTGGGGGGCAGAGAGAGAGAGAGAAAGAGAGAGAGAGAGAGAGAGAGAGAGAGAGAGAGAGAAAGAAAGTGAGAGAGGAGACAGAGAAGAGAGAGAGAGAGACCATTGTAAATACAACCTATATTTATGTTTATTTATTTTCCCTTTTGTATATTAACTATTTTCACATCATTACAACACTGTATATAGACATAATATGACATTTGAAATGTCTTCATTCTTTTGGAATCTGAGTATTTAGTGATAAGGAGACAGATCAGGGTAGAGTGAGGGCAGGGTTTGAGGAATAGAGAGTAAGGGGGAAGGGAAGCTGGGACACAGGCATTATGTAATTTGCAGGTCACAGTTGTGCAATATGTTTGGGAAATATGGGAGGGAAGGTAGCAGAGAGTTTTGGCCCAGAATTCAGCTCATATTCAACTTGGTATCCAGCTTTTTTTTGTATTCCTTCCCTGATAAGGAGGTATTTTTGTCCATGGTGACTTGCTCTCTCTCTCTAGAAACTGCTGTAGTCTTATCTCATACTGCACACATGCACGCGCACACACAAACACACACACACGTCTCATAACATATGTTGTAGCAGTAGCAGTAGTAGTAGTGGAGGTGATAGTGATGGTAGTGGTAGTAGTGATGATGGGGATGGTAGTGGTGGTAGTGGTGATGGAAGTGGTGATAGTAGTGGTAGTGGTAGTAGTGGAAGTGGTGATGATGTTGATGGTAATGGTAGTGGTAGTAGTGGTAGTGATGGTGGTGGTAGTGGTGATGACGGTGGTGGTAGTGATGGTAGTAGTGGTAGAAAGTCAAAGTCACCATTATTAGTCAGTTGTACAACCGAATGCCTTCAACCGAAATGTGTCTTCCACATTTAACCCTCTGAATCAGAGAGGTGCGGGGGGCTGCCTTAATCAACATCCACGTCTTCGGCGCCCAGGGAACAGTGGGTTAACTGCCTTGTTCAGGGGCAGAACGACAGATTAGTACCTTGTCAGCTCGGGGATTCGAACTTGCAACCCTCCGGTTACAAGTCCAACACTCTAACCACTAGGCTACCTGCCACCCCAGTGGTGATGAGTGGTGATGACGGTGGTGGTAGTGGTGGTAGTGATGGTGGTGGTAGTAGTGGTAGTGGTAGTGGTGGTAATGGTGGTGGTAGTAGTGGTGATGGTGGTAGTGATGGTGGTGGTGGTAGTGGTGGTGATGATGGTAGTGGTGATGGTGGTAGTGGTGGTGGTGGTGGTAGTGATGGTGGTGGTTGTGGTGGTGGTAGTGATGATAGTGGTAGTGTTGATGGTGGTAGTGGTGGTGGTGGTAGTGATGGTGGTGGTGGTGGTAGTTGTGGTGGTGGTTGTGGTGGTAGTGATGGTGGTGGTAGTGGTGATGATGGTGGTGGTAGTAGTAGTGATGATGGTGGTGGTAGTGATGGTGAGTGATGGTGGTGGTGGTGGTGGTGGTGGTGAGTGGTGGTGGTAGTGGTGGTGGTGGTGGTGGTAGTGATGGTGGTGGTAGTGATGGTGGTAGTGGTGGTGGTGGTAGTGGTGGTAGTGATGGTGGTGGTAGTGATGGTGGTAGTGATGGTGGTAGTGATGGTGGTGGTAGTAGTGGTGGTGAGTAGTGATTTAGATGGTGGTGATGGTAGTGGTGGTAGTGAGTGGTGGTGGTAGTGGTGGTGGTAGTGATGATAGTGGTAGTGTTGATGATGGTGGTGGTGGTAGTGGTAGTAGTGGTGGTGGTGGTGGTGGTAGTGATGGTAGTGATGGTGGTGGTGGTAGTGGTGATGGTGGTAGTGATGTTAGTGATGGTGGTGGTAGTAGTGATGGTGGTGGTGGTGGTGGTAGTGATGGTGGTGGTAGTGGTATGGTAGTGATGGTGGTGGTATGGTAGTGATGGTGGTGGTGTGGTGGTTGTGGTGGTGGTGGTGAGTGGTGATGATGGTGGTGGTGGTAGTGGTGATGATGATGGTGGTGGTAGTAGTGATGGTGGTATGGTAGTGGTGGTAGTGATGGTAGGTGGTGGATGGTGGTAGTGATGGTGGTGGTAGTGGTGGTAGTGATGGTGGTGGTGGTGGTGGTGATTGGTAGTGATGGTGGTAGTGATGGTGATGGTGGTAGTGATGGTGGTGGTGGTGATGGGTATATGGTATGATGGTGGTAGTGATGGTGGTGGTGGTGGTGGTAGTAGTGGTGGTGGTGGTGGTGATGGTGGTGGTAGTGATGGTGGTGGTGGTGATGGTGTAGTGGTGGTAGTAGTGGTGATGGTAGTGGTAGTGATGGTGGTGGTGGTGGTGGTAGTAGTGGTGGTATGGTGGTGGTGGTAGTGATGGTGGTGGTGGTAGTGATGGTGGTGGTGGTGGTGATGGTGGTGGTGGTATGGTGATAGTGGTGGTGATGGTGGTGGTGGTGATGGTGGTAGTGATGGTGGTGGTGGTGGTAGTGATGGTGATGTGATGGTGGTAGTAGTGATTTATAGGTAGTGATGTTAGTGATGGTGGTGGTAGTAGTGATGGTGGTGGTAGTGGTAGTAGTGGTGGTGGTGGTGGTAGTGATGGTGGTAGTGATGGTGGTGGTAGTAGTGGTGGTAGTAGTGGTGATGGCGGTAGTGATGGTGGTAGTGGTGGTGGTGGTGGTAGTGGTGGTAGTGGTGGTATATAGTGATGATAGTGGTAGTGTGTTGATGATGGTGGTGGTGGTAGTGGTAGTAGTGGTGGTGGTGGTGGTGGTAGTGATTTATAGTGATGGTTATATGGTATAGTGGTGATTTATATAGTGATGTTAGTGATTTATGGTGGTGGTAGTAGTGATTTATATGGTAGTGGTAGTAGTGGTGGTGGTATATATATATAGTGGTATTTATGGTAGTGATTTATATGGTGGTGGTAGTAGTGGTGGTAGTAGTGGTGATGGCGGTAGTGATGGTGGTAGTGGTGGTGGTGGTGGTAGTGGTGGTAGTGGTGGTGGTAGTGATGATAGTGGTAGTGTTGATGATGGTGGTGGTGGTAGTGGTAGTAGTGGTGGTGGTGGTGGTGGTAGTGATGGTAGTGATGGTGGTGGTGGTAGTGGTGATGGTGGTAGTGATGTTAGTGATGGTGGTGGTAGTAGTGATGGTGGTGGTAGTGGTAGTAGTGGTGGTGGTGGTGGTAGTGGTAGTGATGGTGGTGGTATTGGTGGTGGTGGTGGTGGTGGTTGTGGTGGTGGTGGTAGTGACGGTGGTGGTTGTGGTGATGATGGTGGTGGTGGTAGTAGTGATGGTGGTGGTAGTGGTGATGATGGTGGTGGTAGTGATGGTGGTGGTAGTGGTGGTAGTGATGGTAGTGATGGTGGTGGTAGTAGTGATGGTGGTAGTAGTGGTGGTAGTGATGGTGGTGGTGGTAGTGGTGATGGTAGTGATGGTGGTAGTGATGGTGATGGTGGTAGTAGTGGTGGTGGTAGTGGTGATGGTGGTAGTGATGGTGGTGGTGGTGGTAGTGGTGGTGGTAGTGGTGATGGTGGTAGTGATGGTGGTGGTGGTAGTGGTGGTAGTGATGGTGGTGGTTTTGATTAAACAAGAAAAGTATAACTTAGATCATGATTAGGAAAATGATCATTTTGACTATGACAGATTGTATGTAACATAAACCAGTTGGCTGTATGAGTGAGGGATCTGTGGGGAGTGGGGACGGTGACGTGTTGATAAATCCACTCTCCTGCCTGCCACAGTCTGAGTGTCACAACCTTTGAAGGTCAAGGACACCCGCTCTCGCTCGGTTGTCTGCCCGCAATTACCCACAAGCCATCTATGTCCTCCCCCTCTATCCCCCGTCCCTGCTAAAATCACACCTTGAAAGTATTTAGGAGGAGTGGAGCTGGTGTCTGTACTAGGAGAACACTGCCCGGTGAGAAAGGGACATTAAGAGAAAACAGAGGAAGATTGTCCCCTCTGGACCACGGTAGCTTGGATTCACAAGACGGGAACATGAGAGGGCTGGAAATCCAAAGTGCAGAACCTGTCTTGGGATGTGTATTATTGAACGTTGCGGCAGGCGGCAGATCTTCCCTGGTCTAACACTGAATCTTAAACATGGCCAGAGGCAGTGTAAGAGCTCCTGTATTGCTATTCAAAGGGCAGTGAGAGACAGATGAAGTCAACCTGAAGCTGAAAAGAGGAAGAAACCACCACTCTGGCTGACTGGCTGGCTCTATCTTATCCAGCAATGCAGCTGGACTGAGCAAATGCTCTCCCCTCTGGGAGCAGTGTAGTAAAGGGCCGGACAGCCGTAGAAAGATCCATTACATTCTACTGTAGATTTGAACAGCTTGACATTCACATACCAAGTAGGCAATAGAGCTTTGGTTGGGGAAGGAAGAGAGAGAGACAGGGATGAGTAGAAGTCACTTCTCAAGAACATCAATAAGCAAATACTTTTCATACATTTTCTACACGCAAGCCTATCAACGTTTCCCTTCCGACGGAAGATCCATTTTTCACAATGTTAACAGATTTTTCATGATGACATCAGTCCGAAGTGCTTAACATTTGAGCCCGAAGTAAAATCGATGGCAGTGTTGTGTCATTAATAGAGAAGAACCTAATGGCCACAGAGAGTAATTGGAGATCACGCCACTCCAGTTTGAAATAACATCAGCTTCAGTCACTCCGTCCCCAGTTACCCCAAACTGTTCTCTTACACCATGTCGTTGTTACCCATGTCCAGTTCTCAACCTCTCACTCTGCACCATCACCATGTTCCAGCTGTAGGATCTTCATTTGAGCCGGTTTTCTACAGCAGGACAATAATCCTGCAGCAACAGGAAAAGTGAATTATTATGTGGATTATAATGAAAGGACATTTTTGTAGGGGTTGACACGTTTTTCGTAAGGGAAAATCAAGTCTGAAATTTCAAAGTAGAAAGAAGCCTTTAGAAACCTCAAACACACTACACGTTTTACATTCCCTGCATTGCAGGTTAGTTATCCAGTACAGGGTGATCAAATTAAGATGCTACACCTGTAACCTGCTCTCTCGACCCCAATCCCAGTCTCCGTCTTCACCCCATACTACCATCCTGCCATATCGCCATGGTTACCTCTGCCCCGCTGTTAGAGGCCCCTATGAGGTCACAGGGAGGGCCCAGAGGGTTGACTTGGTGAGTGTGGAGCTCAGGTATGTTACGAGAGCTAAGGCCTGTCACTAGCTTTAGAGTGGAGGAGACTACTCACACAGTACTACACAGAACGAGACAGAGAGAGAGGGGGTCTGTACATTTCAGCTATTCACTGGTAAATCATAAATCTCCTTGGTTTTAATGCTGTAAATTATGGAGTTAATGCATTCACAAGAGAAGGCTCCCCCTCCCTCCCATTTAAAATTGAACTGAAATCACTGTATTAGAGGGTCTTACAGAGGGTGCAAGGACCTGCCAAGCTGTGTCTAATTTGTAACTGATGACATCAGAGGCCTAAAAATAAGCAAATGTATGTGTTATAATGCCACCTCACACCAAAACTCCTAACGGCTTCACGCGTTTAAACTCGTGAGACACTGTGAAACAGCAAGCTCTTTCTGAATGAAGCTTCAAACCTCAGCCACTTCCTCACTCGAGTTATAAATGAGTCATTGCTGCGTCAGTATAGTGCTCATCCAATGAAAAAGGAGGAGGAACGCTACACGTCACACACAATTCTATATTTTGCTCTTAGAAAACAAGAAGTAAGAAGTATGGAACACATAGATACTGTATACACAAATATACATTATCCCCTGAAATGGCTCAGCTTGACCCTGTGAAAAGCTACCATCATTTTGGCGTGAATAGTGGTGTGAGACAATCTGTGAAGGCATGTTAGAGGAACTGGGGTAGGAGAACACTGGCTGTAGGTTATTATAATGCACCGTTGACATGTACAGTTGAAGTAAGAAGTGTAAATACACCTTAGCCAAATACATTTAAACTCAGTTTTTCACAATTCATAACATTTAATCCTAGTAAAAATTCCCTGTTTTAGGGATCCCATTCCCAGTGGGTCAGAAGTGTACATATACTCAAATAGTATTTGGTAACATTGCCTTTAACTTGGGTCAAACGTTACGGGTAGCCTTCCACATGCTTCCCACAATAAGTTGAGTGAATTTTGTCCCATTCCTCCTGACAGAGCTGGTGTAACTGGTTTGTAGGCCTCCTTGCTCGCCCACGCTTTTTCAGTTCTGCCCACAATTTTTCTATAGGATTGATGGCCAATCCAATACCTTGACTTTGTTGTCCATTTGGAAGTCCCATTTGCGACCAATCTTTAACTTCCTGACTGATGTCTTGAGATGTATATCCACATAATTTCTCCTCCTCATTATCTATTTTGTGAAGTGTACCAGTCCCTCCTGCAGCAAAGCACCCCCACAACATGATGCTTCCACCCCTGTGCTTGTCACAACTTCAGCCGAAGTCGGCCCCTCTCCTTGTTCGGGCGGTGTTCGGCGGTCGACGTCACCGGCTTTCTAGCCATCGCCGCTCTTTTTTTCCCCATTATCTATTAGTTTGTCTTGTTCCATTTTTCACAGCTGTTGCTCATTCCCCTAATCACGCTGTATGTATTTATCCTCTGTCCCCCCTTATGTTTTGTGCGTGATTGTTCTCAGTCTGTATGCTGACGGCTATTATTGTGTTTTCTCCGGGTTGTGTATTTTACGCCCGTGTATTTTTCGTGGTTGGTATCTTGCCTGCACCTATGTACTCTGTGTGTACTGGTGGCGTTATTAAATACCTTATTTCCACGCATCTCAACTCTCCTGCGCCTGACTCCTTTTTGCCAGCTACACACAGCCTTGACAAGATTTTCCAGGACCTGCACGGGCAGGGTGTAGTGGTGTATATCGACGACATTCTGATATACTCCGCTACTCGCGCCGAGCATGTGTCCCTGGTGCGCAAGGTGCTGGGTAGACTGTTGGAGCATGTCCTGTACGTCAAGGCTGAGAAATGTCTGTTCTTCCAGCAGTCCGTCTCTTTCCTAGGGTGCCGCATTTCCACGTCAGGGGTGGAGATGGGGAATGACCGCATTTCAGCCGTGCGTAATTGGCTGACTCCAAGGTGGTGGCCCACCTTAGCTAAGGACGTGAGGGTTTATGTTTCCTCCTGCTCGGTGTGCACCTACAACGAGCCGTGAGGCGGCAGAAGGCGAGCGCCGACCGCCACCGCAGTGAAGTCGGCCCCTCTCCTTGTTCGGGCGGTGTTCGGCGGTCGACGGTTTTGGAGCAGTGGCTTCTTCCTCGCTGAGCGGCCTTTCAGGTTATGTCGATAAAGCACGGTTTTACTGTGGATATAGATACTTTTGTACATGTAAAGTGTTTGTCCCAAGTTTCATGAGCTGAAATAAAAGATCCCAGAAATGTTCCATACGCACAAAAAGCTTATTTCTCTCAAATGTTGTGCAGATATGTTTTTACATCCCTGTTAGTAGGAATTTCTCCTTTGCCAAGATAATCCATCCACCTGACAGATGTGGCATATCAAGAAGCTGATTAAACAGCATGATCATTACACAGGTGAATCTTGTGCTGGGGACAATAAAAGGTCACTCTAAATTGTGCAATTTTGTCACACAACACAATGGGACAGATGTCTCAAGTTTTTAGGGAGCGTGCAATTGGCACGCTGATTGCAGGAATGTCCACCAGAGCTGTTGCCAGAGAAATTAATGTTAATTTCTCTACGATAAGCCGCCTCCAAGATCGTTTTAGAGAATTTGGCAGTACGTTCCAACCGGCCTCACAACCGCAGACCACGTTTAACTATGCCAGCCCAGGACCTCCACATCCGGCTTCTTCACCTGCGGGATCGTCTGAGACCAGCCACCCAGACAGCTGAGGAGTATTTCTGTCTGTAATAAAGCTCTTTTATGGGGAAAAATTCATTCTGACTGTCTGGGCCTGGCTCCCCAGTGGGTGGGCCTATGCCCCCCTAGGCCCATCCATGGCTGCACACCTGCCCAGCCATGTGTAATCCATAGATTAGAGCATTATTTATTTATTTCAATTGACTGATTTCCTTATATGAACTATAACTCAGTAAAATCTCTCCCTCCCTCCCCTCTCAATTCAATTTTAATTCAATTTAAGGGATTTATTGGCATGGGAAAAATATGTTAACATTGCCAAAGCAAGTGACGTATATAATAAACAAAAGTGAAAAACAATACAAATTAACAGTAAACATTACACTCACAAAAGTTCCAAAATAATAAAGACATTAGAAATGTCATATGTGCAAATAGTTAAAGTACAAAAGGGAAAATAAATAAATAGAAATATAGGTTGCATTTACAATGGTGTTTGTTCTTCACTGGTTGGCCTTTTCTTGTGGCAACAGGTCACAAATCTTGCTGCTGTGATGGCACACTGTGGTATTTCAAAATTGGGTTTGTTTTCGAATTCTTTGTTGATCTGTGTAATCTGAGGGAAATATGTGTCTCTAATATGGTCATGCAGGATGCTAGGAAGTGCAGCTCAGTTTCCACCTCATTTTGTGGGCAGTGTGCACATAGCCTGTGTTCTCTTGAGAGTCAGGTCTGCCTACGGCGGCCTTTCTCAATAGCAAGGCTATGCTCACTGAGTCTGTACATAGTCAAAGCTTTCCTTAAGTTTGGGTCAGTCACAGTGGTCAGGTATTTTTCTCTCTCTCTCTCTCTCTCTCTCTCTCTCTGTCTGTAGTTCAGAGTGAGCAGAGGTCATGCTCTAACATACAGCTCCTCATCAGTCTGTTAAAGCCCACTCAGCCACGTCCCCATCTAAAGCAGCTTAATTAATCTGGTAAACATTGAGAAGATGTTCAGTGACAGGATCATTAGTGATAGGTCCATGTTTGTCTACTGGATTTAAATGGGGTGTATCCATTGTTGCAACTTGCTATTTTAGGCTATTTGTCACCCAGGCACAGAATGACTGATGTTAAGATTGAGCTGAGTCCCAAATGGCACCCTATTCCCTTTACAGTGCACTACTTTTGACCAGGGACCATAGGGTAGTGCACTATTAGGAATAGTGAACCATTTGGGACAGAGCCAGAGAAATTAGCTCTATTTAAATCACATTAGGTTTCTACTGTTTAACTGTAGTTCACCTCACGCTTTGATCAACCACAGCCACAGACAGTTTATTTTTAACAGATGATGAGTGGGAGCTATTTTGGAGCTCACGCAGAATGTAACACTAATATATAATACATGTCTCTCTTCAGCGGTATGGGTCAAAATAGCAGTAGAGCGTCACGTTTGTACATCCAAATAAGTCTATAACATATTTGGGTTGGCTCACATTTACACATCCCAAAGCTGAAGCGATGCCAAATAAATGAGAGGAAGATGCTGTTTATTCTAGACTTGACTTCTTAGCTTCACTGCCCCTGTCTAGTCTGACTGCTACAGTCCCTGGCTCTGTAGTCAGACTTCTGAGTCCTCTCTCTTCACTTGGTGAGTTCTGTGATGAGCCAGAGGACACTTCTGCCCCCCAACCCCAGCCCTCTCCCTCCCCCCAGCTCTGACTCTACTCGGCCTGTGGACCACTGGCAAAGTCAGGGAGGCAGAAACCAAAGGCTGGTACTTCACTCTCTCTCTCCATTTATCCCTTTCCCTCCCTCTCTCTACCCCTCCCTCTCTCTTTCCCTCTCTAACCCTCCCTCTCTCTCTCTAACAGTCTCTCTCGAACCCTCTATCTATTTCCCTCGCTCTCTAACAGTCTCTCTCTAACCCTCTCTCTCCCTCCCGCTATCTATTTCCCTCCGTCTCTCTGACCCTCTCATCTCTCGGTCCCTCCCTCGGTCTCTGTCCCTCCCTCTCTCTCTAGATGGATGCATGGTCTACACTAGAGGGGCAGTTGGCTGTGACCTACTTCAACAGAACAGAACTGGACCTATCAGTCATACAGCTGTGTGTCACACTGTCTAACTGGGTGCTGAAAGGGTGCCGCCCGATTCACTCCAAAAACTAGAATCCTCCACACTAGAGATTCATTTCCGCTTCTCTTTCCTTTAGGACACTCTAATGCAAATAACAGATAATGATGCAGTCGGAATAACAGTTTGTGTTTCCTAAAATAAGGCATTGCATAATATACAGGTAGGAGCGGAATTGGATGGATGGACTGCCCGCTGTTTATCTGTTCAAGCATTAAAGTGTGTGTGTGTGTGTGTGTGCGCATGTGTGTGTGTGTGTGCGTGAGGGCCTGCTGTGTGAGTAAAATATGATTCAACCTCTTTCCGTGATCACATTGGATGACTCCATTAGCGCAGGAAGGTGGCACCAGGATCTGTTAGTTCAGGGTAAACGGCGGCTGAGTTATTGAGTGTCAACTCACTGAATGACCAGCGACCCATTTACAAAACAGAGCCTCGGCCAGGGCCGCACAGGAGAGAAAACCGGAGCTCGTGTCAATTTACCTCTGCCTTGTCAGATACTGGAAGTGACTGGATCCTGCTCAATGTCCCAACAACAGTGAACTAATGTCATCATCAATCCCACACTATCAATTAGATAGACATAATTACATATCAGACATATCAAGACGTAAAGGATATATAGCTGCTACACAGTGATGTGATGAGGTTTGGTGAACAGCTGGGCAGGCAGCCATTGTCTGAAGCCACACAGATAGCTAAAGCATGAATGGCAATAACACTACGAATGGATGGGAAGTGAATAAGAGAGCAGAGAACGTGTGTATGTATCTCTGTCTCGCTCTCTCCACCTGATCATTAATAATATCTTTGCTCGGCAAACTGACGGAAATCATCAATTAACACAGTCACATTTTTATGGCCCAATTATAGTCAAGTATCACAGCATTGGCTCTGTGTCATAACAAGGCATCATGCTCAGTGACAAATGGGCCATTAGTAGGCTTTTATAGAGGATGAACACCCACCATTGTCCGGACTTTACTAGGACGATGTTAAAACGACTTTACAACATCCTTACCGCGTCTCCTAGCAGAGATTATTTGCGACATCAGTTATCTCACGTACGTCACCGGCTTTCCAAACCTGCAAAGTATCTTAGTTCTTGAAAACCTCACAAAGGAGTAGCGGTAATTGTGTGCCTTTTATCCTGTCCTTTGCTGTGACATTGTCTAGTTGAAGTGTTGATTTACATCTCAGAGATGAAACCGTGTGGATAAGAGGAGTCAGTCCACTACAAAAGACACATGTTGAACCTCTCCTATTACAGTAATAGACTAACAGCACGAACGAGAGATAATGGACAAACAAGGGGTGAGAACTACACTCTTAGAAAAAAAAGTGCTATCTAGAACCTAAAAGGGTTATTCGGCTGTCCCCATAGGAGACCTTTGGAAAACCCTTTTTGGTTCCAGGTACAACCCTTTTGGGTTCCATGTAGAACTATTTTCACAAAGGGTTCTACCTGGAACCCAAAAGGGTTCTACCCAGAACCAAAAAGGTTTTTCCAAAAGTGTCCTATGGGGACAGCCGAATAACCCTTGTGGAACCCTTTTTTCTGAGTGTAAAGACCACCTCAACACGAAAGTCTAGTTTGACTGATAGACGTTATTCAATAAACACAACGATCATTGAAATTCGTCTGAATAAAATAAAATATTTCCAAGTTAATCCTCAACTCCAAACTAGAGTAAAGCAGTTCACTTGAAAATAAGAGCATTTTCTCAAGAAATTACAAGAACAGAACAGTCCTCTTTCTAATGAAGCATCATCACAAATGTATTTAATTAGCCGTATGCCTAAACACTGCTCAACCACGCATTTACCTTTCAAATACACACACAACACAACACACGTTGCATATTGTGTTGCCAATCTCCCAACATGGCTGCCTCCTACACCTGATGTCCGTCCCACTGCTTTCTGATGCCCTTTAAATAAGAATACATTAGGAGTTGGGAGCGACTAGAATCAATAGCCTATCCTCCAGCTCTGAAGGTGAACGTCTGCCAGTTCAGTCACGTGAAGTAAACAACATCTATTACAGGCAGCGCTTTGTGATCAAATCTAGAAACCATGATGAACACACAGCACCTCTATATCGAGGGCTCATAGTGTATCTCACTATCTTGAATTCTCTCTCTATATTTAGAAGTTGATGAGATGGAGAGATCTTCTCTGGGGGCCTTTTTAGTGCTGTCAGCTTCATAAAGAGACAAAGCACGGTGTTTCCATAAATCAGGCTGTTGGTGATTAACTTCTTCTGACAAGTCTGTTCAGAACATAGGGAACAATAGGACCAGATTGACAGGCGGCATCTGTCTGAGAGACTCCCACTGATTCAGTCTGTTGTTAGCTCTGTTACACTGTTGGTTTGATGGAAATAATGCTATCCTTGGATGCAGACGCTGAAATAAACCCCCAGCGATGCAGCTATGATACATGTAAGATCCATCAAAGAAAGGTGGTTTTTAAAACTCCTCGCAGGGACCCATATTTCAAGAGGCTTATTTGTGAACAACAATGCTAGAACTAATATTGATTGACTTTGTGGCAGAACAAATCCATAGCTCAGTACTCAAACCAATCATCCTACCGCTGATGACAGTGGTTCATGTGTAATGCCTAATAAAAGGAATAAGACAATGGAGAATAAGAACCATGTCTAACGTCAAGGGATACTGATTCTAGTTCACACTCCAGGGGGGCATGTTATCCCATCCCACATTACATGACTAAAGCCATGAGAGGCTGTGATATACAGACACTGCCATTGTCCAATCAAGATGGTAATTAGCTGCATTAAGCGTTTCAGTGGCGGGCTGGAGCACAAACGCGACATATTCAAATTGAGTGTACCTGTCTAATCTATATTCTGTGTGCATTTGGCATGGCATAGGAAACACGCAGGAAGAAAACACAGACGACTCAAACGATTCAACATTACTCTGGGCCCACAGGCCACCAATCACTGGCAGACAAAGTATGAAACCTGTGGTTCTCACATCCCCCGGCAGTGGAACACTTCATATTCACAGGCTATCACATGCTGGCTGGGTAAAATGGGCCTTTGTTGAGAGCAAATGAAAAATGTTGCTGCATAGAAGAGGCATGAGAATTACACTGAAATGAAACACTGAAACTACTGTCATCAAATGACTCATGGTGATACGTTGAAGGAACGGAACTTTGCCGAATGTATGCTCACGTTACCAATGACAGCCTACTTTATATTAAAATACAGTTCCCCCAATTCATCATTTCACTGGTGGGTTGTTTGATGATAGAGTTCAGAGGACATCAGGGTTGCGTTCAATTCACCAAACTGGAGAAAACCTTTAGAAACTGAGCAGGTACTACCTGCACCTGTCCAATAATAATGTATATTTGGTCCTGGTCAGTCCCTGGATGGGAGACCAGATGCTGCTGGAAGTGGTGTTGGAGGGCCAGTAGGAGGCACTCTTTCCTCAGGTCTAAAAAAAATATCCCAACGCCCCAGGGCAGTGATTGGGGACATTGCCCCGTGTAGGGTGCCGTCTTTTGGATGGGACGTTAAACGGGTGTCCTGACTCTCTGAGGTCATTAAAGATCCCATGGCACTTATCGTAAGAGTAGGGGTGTTAACCCCGGTGTCCTGGCTAAATTCCCAAGCTGTCCCTCATACCATCATTGTCACCTAATCATCCCCAGCTTACAACTGGCTCATTCATCCCCCTCCTCTCCCCTGTAACTATTCCCCAGGTCGTTGCTGTAAATGAGAATGTGTTCTCAGCCAACTTACCTGGTAAAATAACGGATAAATAAAAAATTAAAAAAATAATTTTCCTTTTCTGATTCACAAAATGTTCTCCCATTTGTGCCTCGTGAAAGCGATCTATGTGAATGCCATATTTTTTATAAGTCGAAAGAAGGTTCTGGGAAAATAAAAACTGAAAACTAGCTAAATTGACAGTGATGAGTTCCACGTCGGTTCTACCATCTGAAATATTCAAGAAAATACACTATATATACAAAAGTATGTGGACACCCCTTCAAATTAGTGGATTTGGCTATTTCAGCCACATCCGTTGCTGTGTGAAAACAAGCACACAGCCATGCAATCTCCATAGACAAACATTGGCAGTAGAATGGCCTTACTGAAGAGCTCAGTGACATGGTACCATCATAGGATGCCACCTTTCCAACAAGACAGTTCATCCAATTTATGCCCTGCTAGAGCTGCCCCGGACAACTGTAAGTGCTGTTATTGTGAAGTGAACTTCTAGGAGCAACAACAGCTCAGCCATGAAGTGGTAGGCCACACAAGCTCACAGAACGGGGCCGCCGAGTGCTCAAGCATGTAACAGGTCAGAATTGTCTGTTCTCGGTTGCAACACTCACTACAGAGTTCCAAACTGCCTTTGGAAGCAACGTCAGCACAGGAAGTGTTTGTCGGGAGCTTCATGAAATGGGTTTCCGTGGCAGAGCAGCCGCACACAAGCCTAAGATCACCATGCGCAATGCCGAGCATCGGCTGGAGTGGTGTAAAGCTCGCTGCCATTGGACTCTGGAGCAGTGGAAATTCAGTCTCTGGAGTGATGAATCGCGCTTCACCATCTGGCGGTGCGAGGGACGAATCTGGGTTTGGTGGATGCCAGGAGAACGCTACCTGCCCCAATGTTTTTATGGTTTTGGCTAGGCCACTGAGTTCCAGTGAAGGGAAATCTTAACTCTACAGCATACAATGACATTCTAGATGATTCCGTGCTTCCAACTTTGTGTCAGCAGTTTGGGGAAGACCCTTTCCTACCTCAGCATGACAATGCCCCTGTGCACAATGCAAGGTCCATACAGAAATGGTTTGTCGAGATCGGTGTGGAAGAACTTGACTGGCCTACACAGAGCCCTGACCTCAACCCCATCGAACACCTTTGGAATGAATTGGAATGCCGACTGCGAGCCAGGCTTAATTGCCCAACATCCACGCCCAACCTCACTAATGCTCTTGTGGCTGAATAGAAGCAAGTCCCCACAGCAATGTTCCAACATCTAGTGGAAAGCCTTCCCAGAAGAGTGGAGGCTGTTATAGCAGCAAAGGGGGGACCAACTCCATATTAATGCCCATGATTTTGGAATGAGATGTTCAGGTATCCCCATACTTTTGGTCATGTAGTATACTTTCAAACTGGATGGCATCCCTCTGCTACACTTGAGGACGTATTTGATACCCAAATCTCCTCAACTATCCTTAACCACAATCCCCCTCCATGCCATATCTGGATATCTAGATCCTGGTTACCTCAGGCTCGTCACACCAAATCAAGAACCTGGCAGGTCACTTTGCTAAGGTTACGTGCCCTGAACTGAATGGGTAGGAACTAAGGAATCTCTATAAAGCTCCAACCTGGAGCGGGTCTGGGACACCATCTGATCTGCCCTGTGGACTACCTGCAGAAAGACTTCCCTCCCAGGGTGGTGCAGCAGCTGGAGACTGCAGCAGCTGGAGACTGCAGCAGCTGGAGACTGCAGCAGCAGTCACGGTTCTGGCACCAGATGACTGCACTCAACTCCGGGAACAAAACAAGCAGCTGGGGGAGCGGTGGGTGGGCTGGCCGTCTTTAAAGGCAGCCAGGCTGTAATTATCACAAATAACATAACCAGGCTGGCGCTAGGAAGTTGGCTCTAACTGGCGGCCAGTTACACTGCTATAAAGTGATCCATTCTGACTACAACAACCAGTCCAATAGTCTGAATAAATAGAGAATGTTGTTGGTTCCATACTTCCACCAACCTGGGCTATTACCTCAAACCACTCTTTGTTCACTGGGTAATTGGGTTGTTTTAAATTTACAATTCTGACCTTGAATTATCATTAGCACAATTGAGGTAATGAATTCAAGATAATGTTCTCCATCACCTTGAATAAAAGCAGAATGGTGCATAAAACGGAGCGTGGCATGAGCCTTACTAACGTAACCTAGTCATTTAAACCCCAATTCTCGTAATACCTCCAAAACTACTATACTCTCACAATAGTTCCTGATTTCACCACTGTTATTAGGAGTGACATTATAATATGCCGTGCTCTGATAAGCCCAGGGGGAGGGCACACCTTGGTCACATCAATGGGTTGTATTGTGGACCCCTGTAGAGAGAGGAGGGTTTCTCTCCATCAACCAGAGTATTACCACCCCTCTGAGTCCTCAAGGTCCATTACAACACAAGGATAGATGCTCTGATGATTGAATCAGTCACGAGCAAAGGAGACAATGTTGTTCCGTAAATCAGTTCTATCCAGATTAGGTAACATGGAAGGAGAAATGAAAAACACGTATGAGAACGCTCCACATTTCCCACTACGTATCTCATTCATGTGATATGAATGTAGAGTATTTAGTATAGAGGCTGAAGGGGGGTGGCGATAATATAGAAGATTTATCTCTGCTGTAAAAAGCCATATATAAAAAGCCCTGCTGTTTGGCCAAAGCTCATTTACAAACATGTCGCTACACACGCAATAACAACTGTTAAAATTATTTGATTTGAGTGAATGCATATGTTGCCTTGAAGTTAGCCGGAGGGGCTGGAGGGACTTCTGCACAGAAGGGCTAATACAATACCTCTCATTATTTGACACATATTGGCTTAAATACATACAGTAGATTGGGGTTGTATAAGAGCAAACAAAATGATGTCACTTCTTAGTGAACCTTTGGGAGACTGTACGGCTGTTTTCATTCCTTTGCAATTGTACCATAGAATGCCATCTTTATTGAGATCCACCCAGTAGCATTGCGGCTGCAGTTATGGAAGCTAGCTAGGACACCCCTGCCTTGTGGATGCATGTGGATTTTTCAGCAGTCCTTGAACAAGCATCTTATCCAGTGCATGACATCATGTTCTATTTCTGGCACTCAAGTGGAGCATTCGGAAGCTAAAAGGTATCCATTAATGGGGACCAGCTGCATGTTCTCAAATACCAGGCCTTCTTCCTCTCATTCATCTGGTAATTCACTGCTATTCAGAGCACACACTGTTCCCACTTGACATGGAGGGTTCAAGTTTTATTCCAATGAAATAATGCTCATAAAATCATTAATTATCAGATGCTTTAATTTGCTTTAATTTGGTGTTGGTATTTTAATAATGCATCTCTTAAATCTAGTTCCCAGCGTATACTCACAAGGAGAGTAAGAGAGGATATCATACACACACACACACACACACACACACACACACACATACATACAGTGGTGATTTTAGCACGTAAATCTTGGTGGGGACAAAAACTAAATATGGGATGCATGCCAGAAAAGCCACTACACAACACTAAACAATACATTAATTGCACTATAACGGTGACAAACGGTTCCCACAAACTGTTAGGGCCTACATAAAGCTGTCCCAACAGCAGAGTCCCAACACCTTACCACTGCTACACCTGGCTATCAGCGGAGCCTTGTCTGGCAGCGAAACAGTTCATTCAGTCTCATTTACTGCTTTTTAAAAAAACATAGCTGATATGGCTGACTTGCTTAAACATGGTTTCTACTGACAATTGAGATGTACAAACTATGGCATAAGGGGACGACAAGAGGATAAGAGGCGATCCGTAATTTCGATTAGGAAATTAATGAGCGAGCCAGCACGGATGTAGTCAATATAACTATTTGTTCAGCACTTTTGAAATGTACAGCGACAGAATTCATGGGCCGTTCTTACAATGTACTCCCTGTGCACCAAGTCAGAACCGTAGGATAAAAAAAGGGGGCGCATAAGGGGGCATATGGGCTGCAATCGGAGGTGCAGTTAACTCTAATGAACTTATCCTCTGCAGCAGAGGGAACTCTGGTTCTTCGTTTTCTGTGGCAGTCCACATGAGAGACAGTTTCATCATAGCGCTTGATGATTTTTGCGACTGCACTTTTCCAAATTGACTGACCTTCATGTCTTAAAATACTGATAGACTGTTGTTTCTCTTTGCTTATTTGAGCTGTTCTTGCCATTATATGGACTTGGTCTTTTACCAAATAGGGCTATCTTCTGTATACCACCCCTACCTTGTCACAACACAACTGATTGGCTCAAACGCATTAACAAGGAAAGAAATTACACAAATGAACAAGGCACACCTGTTAATTGAAATACATTCCAGGTGACCTCATGAAGCTGGTTGAGAGAATGTCAAGAGTGTGCAAAGCTGTCATCAAGACAAAGGGTGGATACTTTGAAGAAACTCAAATATAAAATATAATTTGTTTAACACTTTTTTGGTTACAACATGATTCCATATGTGTTATTTCATAGTTTTGATGTCTTCACTACTATTCTACAATGTAGAAAATAGTAAAAAATAAAGAAAAACCCTGGAATGAGTAGGTGTGTCCAAACTTTTGTGTGTCCAAATCTAATACATGTGGTAACTTATGATAATAATAAACAGTAATACATGCAGAACTCCGTGTTTGTGGGTAGCATATACACTGAAGTTGACATCTGAGCTATATTTTTTTCTATACGAGAGTGTCACGATCCTCGGAAGGGACAGACCAAGGCGCAGCGAGGTATCCAGTATACATGTTTATTTAACACTGGGGACCCTCGCTGGCGGCCCCGGACTGGGGACCCTCACTGGCGGCCCCGGACTGGGGACCCTCACTGGCGGCCCCGGACTGGGGACCCTCGCTGGCGGCCCCGGACTGGGGACCCTCGCTGGCGGCCCCGGACTGGGGACCCTCACTGGAGGTCCCGGACAGGGAACCTTCTCTGGAGGTCCCGGACAGGGGACCTTCTCTGGAGGTCCCGGACTGGGGACCTTCTCTGGAGGTCCCGGACTGGGGACCTTCTCTGGAGGTCCCGGACAGGGGACCTTCTCTGGAGGTCCCGGACAGGGGACCTTCTCTGGAGGTCCCAGACAGGGGACCTTCTCTGGAGGTCCCAGAGAGGGGACCTTCTCTGGAGGTCCCAGAGAGGGGACCTTCTCTGGAGGTCCCAGAGAGGGGACCTTCTCTGGAGGTCCCAGACAGGGGACGCGCACTGGCCTTCTGGTGCGGGGAGCAGGAACCGGCCATACTGGGCTCATTAAGCGCACTGGCACTCTGGTGCGGGGAGCAGGAACCGGCCGTACTGGGCTCATTAAGCGCACTGGCACTCTGGTGCGGGGAGCAGGAACCGGCCGTACTGGGCTCATTACGCGCACTGGCACTCTGGTGCGGGGAGCAAGAACCGGCCGTACTGGGCTCATTAAACGCACTGGCACTCTGGTGCGGGGAGCAGGAACAGGACGTGCTGGGTCCACGACGGGCACAGGGATCCTGGAGCGTGGAACAGGACGTGCTGGACTCTCTAAGCGCACAGGGGGCCTGGTGCGCGGAGCCGGAACAGGACGTGCTGGATCCACTACACGAACAGGGATCCTGGAGCGTGGAACAGGGACAGGATGTACTGGATCCACAACACGCACAGGAGACCTGATGCGTATAGCCGACACCCCTCTCCCAGGTTGTTCACTCATCCTGGCTTCACCGATGAGGGGAGCTGGAATGTCGTGCACCGGGCTGTGCGCGTGAACAGGAGACACCGCACGCAGAGCCGGCGCAGGATATTTCGGTCCCAACAGGCGCACTGGAGACCTGCACCACTCTTCCAGGCTGCACACTCACAGATGAGTGGCGCTGGAATTTCGCGCACCGGCCTATGCATGCGCACTGGAGACACCGTGCGCACAACTGCATAGCACGGTGTCTGCTCAGTGTGACGCACCCTCCAACGCTCCCTCCAGAGAGCACGAGGAGTTAGCTCAGGAGTCCCTCCTGAACCGGCCAAACTCCCCTGTGTGCCCCCCAAAAAAAGTTTTTTGGGGCTGCCTTTCGGGCTTCCTAGCCAGGCGAGGTCTAACAAACTTTTACTTCTCCGGGTTCCATACTCCATATCGATCCTCATAATATCGCCGCTCCGCTATCGCTGCTTCCAGCTCCTCTCTAGGACGGCGATATTCTCCAGGCTGATCCCATGGTCCATCATCCTCCAGTTCTTCCTCCCAAGTCCTGAACTCCCGGGTCTCTCGCTGCTTGGTCTTCTTGTGGTGGGTTATTCTGTAACGATCCTCGGAAGGGACAGACCAAGGCGCAGCGAGGTATCCAGTATACATGTATATTTAACAACGTAACTGGGACAAAAGTAACAAAACGAACGTAACGAAGATCGTGAAGCTGAACATAACATGTGAACTAACCAAGCTATGTACAAACAATAACCCACAAAATACTATAGAAAACCCCAACCATATATATGGTTCCCAATTAGAGACAACGACACACAGCTGCCTCTAATTGGGAACCATTACCCCAACATAGAAATAGACAAACTAGAACCAAAATAACCCTACACCAAAATGAAACAAACACACGCCAGCCTAAACTCTGGCCTGGACGTGACAGAAAGTCAAAATAAAAATATGCAGTGGCCCTCTGTGAAGGATGCCATTTTTGAGGTTGGTTGTAACCTCATTTCACTCTCCTCACTTGAGGCCTCTCGAAGGCACTGCTCTGCAAATGACTGGGGTGAAGACAGAGGCAGAGTTTGTGGCTGTGTTATAGTGAGACTGGAGCTTTGTTTCTAACCTCAAGGGGAGGCGTGTGTGGGTGTATGAGTCAGCCATATTACACCCAGACAGACACCTCCAGAACAGAACACAATGCTGGGAGAGATAACATCAAAGAGCTCTGCATGAGGCCAGCCTCCACGCACTGAGGCCTCTTCGTCTTGTGCTATTCATCATGTCAACTTTTCTTCATCTCATGTTATCCATCTTATTGTGTTTACTCTTAGCTTCATCTTGAAAACCCACAGTGAAAATGAACATGTGATTAAAAAAAATTGCATTATCAGAATCTGGCACTCCACCAATCTCACAGGAATTAGATGTGAATTAATACCATTCTATCAAGTTTGATTTGACCCAATATTGCAGAGTACTACATTGTAATATCTTCAGTCCTTTCCTCAGCTTTGGTGCTAACCAGATATCTGCTGATGCTGATTGGGTCAGATGTGCCAGGCCATTGCAGCAACAAACAGGGCATGCAGAAATGCTCACAGATGTGTGCCACACGGGCTCCCCCACTACTCCATACCCACAATCTTCTTGAGGGGTAACCGTACCCATCCGTAGTGGAAGTTGGCTGAAGCCCAGGAAAACGGTTCCCTCTGCTGAGCCCGACACCAACCTGCAGTCAGTAGCACACCAAGGCAGTCGATACAGGTGTCACAACTGGTCCAACAGCGCCATGGAGCCTCCAGGCTTAGAGGGCTCTGCCTTGTGAACCTAATGGAGCAAAGTGGAACCGGCAGCATGTACCTGGTGAGACTCAATGAGACTCAATGAGCTGTAGCTAAAGCCCATCCATTCTCCATCACTGCACACCTTAACCCCAGCTTGGGTCATTAGGCCTAATAATAATACACCGGTAAATAATCAGAAGCTAATGACGGGTTGAATGAAACAGTGACCAGAGAGGATTGTGGGGGTTGTTCAAGCCTCTCCATCCAACTTAGCTAGCTAACACTGCTACTGTTGTACTCTCTGCACTGTGACTGGACGGTGCGGCGGTCACAGGATAGTCCCACACTGGGTTCTTCATCAGTGAGATAATGACATCTGCAGGGAGCCGTCTTTCCTGTCCACAACAATAGCACTTCTCCCGAAACCAAACCTGTGTCTGATTGAAGCAGACCAGCATTAGCGACAAACTGAAGTGTTGCATCAATGAGTCATCTGGGTGGTGGGGAGAGATATGTTGTCTGCCTAATTATACCTATCAGAGGTAACCTTTCAAGGGTATTGATCAAGTATCTCTGATAGAACCATTACGGACGCTCGATGGGCAACGGCGTCTTCTGCCAAACCCGCCCGAGACCCGCTTCCTCAATCTGGGGAAGATTAAAGGGGAGAGGGAGGAGTGCAAAGAAAAACAAGGCTAGGGGGTAAATTGAGCATAAAAAGAGGATGTGAGAGAGAGAGAGACGCTTTAGCTTGCAAATCACCCCTTGTGGGCCTGGAAAAAAACATGGACTCCACTGCGATTGTCTGTCTTGCAAAGTAAGGATATCAAGGACATATGAAGATCACTAGAAGAATACAAGGGCTCTGTGAGTACATACACGGCCTAATAACTGCCAAGGTGACTGATCACCTGGCACCAGTTTATATGCCGAGACCTGCTTATAAACCTACCCAAACAACATTCTCATTATTTCCAAGACCATCATTTCCAAGACCAGAGGAATCCTACTGCAATATACAAAAAAAAAAAACAGGACTCAAAAACAGACATGGCATTAAGATCATAGTACTCGGGCCTTAAAGCCTCTTCACAGTGGAAAACAGCTCGCCATTACCAGTGTATGGCTCTGCCGTACCCCTTCCTCTCATCCACACTTATCTTTGTAGAGTCTCTCTCTCTCTATCTCTCTCTAACCGTTGATCTACCCTGTGGCGGAGTGAACTGGGGCACAAACAATAACAGTAATCACGGCAAATCATGTGCTGCTCTGGCGGACCAGACCAGCTGACTGGCTGCATGCGTTGTGCTGCCTGCCTCAGCCTAGAGGGAGAGGGCCGCTGTGCAACAGCAGTAGCACACTGCATCCAGAGAGAGAGAGAGAGAAAGAAAGAGAGGGAGAGGAAGAGCAGAGGGGATTCGCCTCTCGTCGTCCTCATCAGCTTAGTCATCTTCCCTTCCTTCCACACTCTGCCCCTTGTGAGGCTTCCACTGACTCCCCCTTCCCCTCACTCCTACAACCCAGACACCCCTTCAGAAAGGAACGTAATGGTTCAGTCCATGACTACACATGGTTGTTTAGTATTATTGCCTGGATCCATCTATCAGCTAGTTGCCTTGTGGCCAGAGTGTTTTGACGGATGGCCGAACCATTGACTTGGTTCGCCTCACTAATGACACAGTCACTAATGAGTGTTATCAAGCCAAAAGGCAGAGGTGTCACACAATGCTTACCCCTTCAGATAATTTCAATGGGGCCATAATAACTATAATCATTATAAGCCAATGCTCCACAATTACTATAAAAATCATTCCCAAGTTGATTTTCAGGACTTTTATTGAGAAGTTGTCTGGTATTATTTCAACTGCAGCCAGTCAGACAGACTTGAATGGGCATGGTGAGGGGTGCCTATACAGTAATCAAGTGCAGTCTTAGACCTTCATTCTAACATCTGCGTGAGTGATCAATAGACTGGCTGGCCGGGTGGGGACAGGAGAGGAGAGCCTGGATTGCCGATTGGGCTGGGGGGAGAGTGTCCGATAACTAGGATTTACACATCTGTACATCAACCATAAACAGAGGGGTGCCCGTCTTCTGACGGCACCCCTCAACACAACATCCATGTGTACGTGTGTGTATAGTGTATATGCTATCGTGCATTTGTATGCACGTGTCTGTGCCTATGTTTGTGTCTCTTCACAGTCCCCGCTGTTCCATAAGGTGTATTTTTATCTGTTTTTTAAATCTAATGTACTGCTCGCATCAGTTACCTGATGTGGAATAGAGTTCCATGTAGTCATGGCTCTATGTAGTACTGTGCGCCTCCCATAGTCTGTTCTGGACTTGGGGACTGTGAAGAGACCTCTGGTGGCATGTCTTGTGAGGTATGCATGGGTGTCCGAGCTGTGTGCCAGTAGTTTAGACAGACAGCTCTGTGCATTCAACATGTCAATACCTCTCACAAATAAAAGTAGTGATGAAGTCAATCTCTCCTCCACTTTCAGCCAGGAGAGATTGACATGCATATTATTAATGTTAGCTCTCTGTGTACATCTAAGGGCCAGCCGTGCTGCCCTGTTCTGAGCCCATATTTAAATCACATACATTATCATGTCTTTAGCAGCGTCCCATCAGAACGTGCTTTAGGTGAGGCAGATGAACCAGTAGCCATGTTACTTCAACAGTATTTAACATGAGGTCCTCTCTAAGCTTTACAGGAATGTGGTTCTGAATATAAACAGCCAGACCTCCACCGTCGGCATTTCTGTAGATCTTATAACAATGTATTGCTACCACTGTATCATCAAAGGTATTAGAGTTTCAGAGATAGTCAGAATATGAAGGCCATCTGTTACTAGCAAATTATTGATTTCATTAACCTTGTTTCTTAAGCTACATATGTTAATGTGGGCTATTTTAGCACTTTTCTGTGAAGATGTTTTTATCGCTTACTGGGAAGCAAAAGTAGACATGCTCAGGTTCTTTCTGTTAGTGCATGGTGAGATGCACACAGTGGACTTCCTACTAGGGCACATGATTACTGCATACAATAGCTGTAGGACCAGCAGAGGCATTCAGGGCAGTAAGAAGGACATAAATTAGGTTACTTACATTGTGTCTTCCAGCACCCCTGGGATAATGTACATTTGCTGAAGCAATATGACAACTCATCGACACAATTGTAGGGATTAACTGAGCTGGACTTGGGTCATTGATAAGTCATTGTCTCAACACAGCATTATAATGCTGTGAAAGGATCCACGAACCCAAATGATTTGGGTGGATCCCATCCTCCTTATAATACAAGCTTTGTTTCCAGAAGGTAACAACATTGTCAATAATTGTTACATCCACAGAGCTGCAGTGGTCTCGTAGCCAGTTATGGAGGGAAAGTCTGCTGAACCGTTCAATGCCACGATGTAAGGAGGGCAGAGTAGGAATGAACAGTCGGAGCAGCCTTAAGACGAGGCGGCCATGTTTTGGTAACTAAACAGCGTATAGTGAGTGGGAGACACACAGAGGGCCTGGGACTCTCTGACTACAGTACAGTAACACAGCTGAGTTCACCAGGAAGCCTGTTTCAGGGGGAGAGTACACACAGGCAGGTCACATGGTCCCAACACCACGCTGCAGGCCCTGTGGCTGTCTGCGTGCGCGCGCGTGCCCTCCCTCCCTCTCTCTCGCCCACTCACTGACCCACGAGTAAGGAATTGTTGTGGGGACTCCTTCAGCTGGTGAAGAGAGCAGAGGTCCACTGTAGCAGAGATTTAGAAAAAAATACAGGGATGAATGAATAAAAGAAGATGTGCTTTTGCATCGGGTGTCGAAATACTGCTTTTAAAGAGCACAGAAGAGGAATATCTACAGTCTGTTTTAGCAGTCTAAGCTAACTCCCCAATGACCCGAAGCTCATATGGGCATGATCAATCTTAGCATACTGAGTAAGGCGGGACTCCTACAGGTGCAGGAGTGCTGTCAGAGTCAGCCAGTGTGGAGAGAGCAGGACACAGAGCCACGGCCGTCTCTGCTCTGGGCAGCCAGTCAGTCCATGTTGTTGGGACGGCCATGACAGAGACAGAGACACCACAGAGAGAGGCTCCAGCAGGACCTGAGCCCACTGCCAGCTGGGTTTGTTGTGCTACCAGCTGAGCGGCCGTCCAAAGGCCCTCTCCCTCTCTCACTAGTCTCTACAGTCTCGGGTGAGCGTGCCCACCACGTGCTGCCCCTACAAAGGCAGTGGCGGCTTAACCATGCCGTTAAAATCAGTGGCTTCTTGGCAGCCGGCGCTGCCATGCATGGGTTCCAAGCGGGCATGAGCTGCCGACACAAAGGGAGCTAATGGCTGCCCACTGCCTGCCACCGCTCCATGACCCCCTCTGTTCTGGACCACAATACAACGGACGGAGGGATGGATTGAAAGAGGGATGTTGTTGCATTGTTATGCACAACGCGGATAGGATATGACCTCGAGGCGTGGAGGGGGACGGAGGATGTCACTCCGATCAGCCAGACGTGACGTGACAAGGAACAGAGGAGCCGTGACCCTGACAGAGAAATAGAGAGAGAGAGAGAGAGAGAGAGAGAGAGAGATAGAGAGAGAGGGACTATAGGGAGGAGGGTTGGGAGGGTCTAACTGAAGCCTGCTGCTACAGACCTCTGTTAGTCGAGAGAGAGAGAGATACCAGTGTGGCTCCACTAGAAGCTACTGAATGAGGCCACTTCCATTTCTGAAGAAAGTCTCTACATGTCTCCTCATCTCACCACCCTCTCTACACACACAAACATACACACACACAAACACAAATTCACTCACCCGGCAGCTATCTCGCGGCCTCTTTAAGATCTACCCTAAATAATTATGTCTACCAGTTTACTTTATTCCCTGCACTGCCATGTAGTACTGACAAAAGCAATGGTTCAAAGTGCTTTGAAAGACACTACAAACATAACCAAGCACTGTCAAAATGATGCAACATATGACAGTCTACTACAGATATACACTGAGTGGACAAAACATTAAGAACACCTTCCTAATATTGAGTTGCACCCCCTTTTCCCTCAGAACAGCCTCAATTCATCGGGGCATGGACTCTACAAGGTGTCGAAAGCGTTCCACAGGGATGCTGGGCCACAGTTGTGTCAGGTTGGCTGGATGTCCTTTGAATGGCGGACCATTATTGATACACATGGGGAAACTGTTGAGCGTGGAAAAAAAAAATCCCCAGCGTTGCAGTTCTTGACACAAACCGGTGTGCCTGGCACCTACTACCATACCCCCGTTCAAAGGCACTTCAATCTTTTGTCTTGCCCATTTACCCACTGAATGGCAGATATACACAATCCATGTCTCAATTGTCTCAAGGCTTAAAAATCCTTCTTTAACCTGACTCCTCCCCTTCATCTACACTGATTGAAGTGGATTTAACAAGTGACATTAATAAGGGATCATAGCTTTCACCTGGATTCACCTGGTCAGTCTATGTCATGGGAAGAGAATTAAGTATTCTTAATGTTTTGTACACCGTTTTATAAAAATCTGTTATCCCGTTCCTTGTCCAACGGGCTCTCTCTCTCTCTCTGTACAAGGAATCTTTATCAGTCATCCATTAAAATGGGAGACAGGAGCCACCTTTTCTCCTGGGTAAGTACCTCCCCACAATTACAGAGGTCCAAAAAACTGCCTCATGAAGCGTTAGTGTGATGTTGATATCGTACAGGCTAATAAAAATGCTGCCAACACATTCATTAATGGAAGCATTTTTGCATGGGGGTAACATTGCGGGAGGGATCCAGATTGCCTGGTGACATCTCATTTAAAATGGTGCCTAGGAGCGCCACAGAAGAGTACGTCAACATTGCTGTCATTAGACAGTGACAAGCCATACATCATTATCTGAGGTGTTTTACTAGCAGAGGAAACGTCTGTTAGAAAACGTGGGATAATGGCAGAGCTGTTTCATTTTGTCGCCATTTCATTTTTCGTCCCCCAGACATTTTCATCCGGGAATGAAGCGGCATAAATTGATAGACATGACGGGAAAGATGCTCTCAATAATACCACTGCCAGATGTAAGCACTCTGACGATGATCAATATCTGAGTTGGAGTTTGAAGCAGAGGTTGTAGCTATAAAAGCATGTCCTGTGGAGCGCTGTGGCTATTTAATATTTACCAGACTTTTCTTCTCATCAATCAGGGCAATGCATACTGACAACTGAAAGGTGTTTGCAAACAGAGCACTACAAACCCTCAGTCTTTCACAAGGAGCTGTGTGTTTTGGTCCAGTATCACTCTGTTTCACTTCCCCCAGCCAGCCTCTCTACTGTACAGTATGCCGGTGTTATAATAGCAGTTGAAGAGGGTGAGAGACCCCTTAACGCAAAATATACAGTTGGAGCATGAATCCAGATGACCCTGAGTTCAAACCCAGTCACATGAATGAATAAATCACAACACGTACAGTCACTGAGGCTAAAGATGGAAAATAGAATCGACAGACTCACAGGGGATATACTGAACATACATCTACTGTGTAACCATATGCCCGGGTCCCCTATAAAAGGTTAATGGTCCATATCTGGGTTATAGCAATTCTAAGAAAATACATTTGAAACGTTCCAGAAGCAAAAGCAGATCATAAAAAAATGACTTTTTGGTAGTATTGTGATTTCAGACACATTATTATGGTATAAGACCCAACAACTCCTTTTAAGTAAGTGTTTGCCTGTGTGATCAAATCCCAGCCAATACAGTCTGTGTGCTTCTCTTGTGTCTCTAAAACCATGTGGATTTACAGTCGTTATCGGCCAGCACTGCCTGTGAACAAAGTCCTCTTTTCTTCCAGTGAAACCTCAAGAGAAGCAGGGGGAACTTGTGACTAGAATTATTGACACACTTTCTGCCAGCGAGATAATCTCTACTTTAATAGGAATTATTACGCAAGTCCTTACTTGCCCATATCGCTGGGAAGCGAACAACCAATGAACACACTAAACCCAAAATGTCAGCGCAATTCCATTCCATTTCACTGCATTCCAAGTTGTGTTTTTATTGCCATGGGACGACTATGGATGAATGCATTTACATTACCGTTCTTTAGCAGACACTCTTATCCAGAGCGACTTTCACGAGCAATTAGGGTTAGGTGCCTTGCTCAAAGGCACAGACAGATTTTTCACCTAGTCGATTCGGGGATTCGAACCAGCGACCTTTCAGTTACTGGCCCAACGCTCTTAGCAGCTAGGCTACCTGCCGCCCCTGAAACTAATATTGTGTAGCAGCTCACTTTCAATGAGATGAGTATTGCAAGAGATATCAATATGGATGCCACAACCAAAGGGGTTGACATTCGTTCTTTATATTGATCTTCAACCAAACAGAGAACATGCAAGCTGCTCACTTTGTGAAATGTGGACGGGTCTTCATTTTCACATCATGAAAGGAAGATAAATGACCAAAAAAAAATTGGATTGGTGATGGTCTTTTTGAATTATGTTCTTCATTTCATTAGAAACTGGGTGGTTCGAGCCCTGAATGCTGATTGGTTGACAGCTGTGGTATATCAGACCGTATACCACAAGTATGACAAAACATGTATTTTTACTGCTCTAATTACGTTGATAACCAGTTTATAATAGCAATAAGGCTCCTCGGGGGTTTGTGGTACATGGCCAATATATCCCGGCTAAGGGTTGTATCCAGGCACTCCGCTTTGCGTCGTGCCTAAGAACAACCCTTAGCCGTGGTATATTGGCCATGTACCACACCCCCTCAGGCATTATTGCTTAAATATAGCAATGGGACCATACTGTATGGTATGTGCAATGAATATACAACCTTTCTCATCTCTGAAGTGGAAGGAATAGCCTTGATGGACCCCCTCACTCCTAGTTGTTACCTAGCTATATCACATGGACCAGAACATTGTGCTCAACATACATGGAAGGAATTGGCTCCTATGCTGTACAATACTTGTGGCAGAAGCTGAGCTAAGAAAACATGCACAGTTGTGTTCTATCAATTTCTATGCGTTTTACCTCAGAATAGAATTGGACAATACAGTATGGGCATTGTACACACAGCCACTGTCATCTCCAATAGCCATGATGGACCTGCATGTTACTGTATGTTTAACATACATTAAGAAGGAAGAGGCTCCTGGGTGGAACGGTATGTTACCTGTGGCAGGGCGGAGCTGAGCTGGCGCTGCAGGGAGTCCCGGTCGTAGATAACGTCCTCCAGGTGCTGCTGGGATAGCCCCAGGCTCTCCTGGGTCTCTCTCAGGGTGTCCAACAGGCGGTCTCTCTCATCCAGCATGTTGACCATCAGCTGCTCAAAGTGGGAGTCTGGGTCCGAGGCGCTGCTCTGGGAGCCCCGCTGGCTCAGCGCCGTGTCCTCGCTGATGGTGGGCATCACCTCGCACATCATCACGCCCTGGGTGCGGGAAAGGGGGTCAAAGGTTAGCCAGGTCAGAGGGTGATGCTCAGTGGTTGTTCTATGTGAGGTAGGCCTAGGGAGTTTTATAGTGATGCTGTTACAGGAAAACCTCTTGGATCTTACAACAGTCTAATGATCGAGCCATAAACCTGGACATAAAACTGATGTTTTAAGTGATGATTAGGTGATTCATTCTGTGTTTCAGTCATACAAAATACAAAGATCTCGACCAGAAATGGAGATGATGTAGTCCTACACTTTCAGAGCTGCAGCACTGTGAGCCTCCATCTCATCTAGAGGCAGCATGAACCCTGGGTTTCCTGTGTTTACAAAGCCTTGATTGGTGTCACCTTCCCTCAGACTCAAAGACACCAGGGACATGACGTGAGGGATGACAGAGGAGAGTGTCTCCACTGTAGGGGGCCAGACGGCTTAAAGAGCTCTGGTCCTCAGTGACCTGCTTAGGGCAGGGAGATTCTCTTGGCAAGGACGTGTGTGTGTGTGTTGTGTGTGTTGTGTATGTGTGTGTGAGAGAGAGAGACACACACTTGGAGCATGGCTCCACATCTCTCCGGTGTTTCAAGGCTGTGTCAACGTCTTGGGAGGCTGGCCGTTCGTTCTGCCCTAGTTTTAACACTCATACTATTTTATGGGCCAGCCTGTGTCTGGTTGCATAATGCAGCTGATCTATACTATTGTGAATATTTGAAGCTATTTCATTCCTAGGAGGTTTTGGCTGATCTTTGGCTTCCACCTCCACCGGTCTGTATCTTGTCAGCTGTGTCCACAACCTCACAAAAGCAGATGTTGACCTATGACAGCGCAGCTCTTTAACCATCCCCATTACTCACCACATTAGCGCGTGCATGGAACAACCCTACATATCTAAAACACGCATTCACACTATCCTCTTGTCCAACATTCCATCACTTCACCAGAGACGTGAACCACAGACACTACAAATGTGTTGTCACAGAGACACAGACCGATAGACAGACCCATGGTCAGTCCCCTCGCCATCGATGTGTAGCCTATATAAATGGCAAGTCTGTCTCCCAGCAGCCTCCCCTGGCAGGAGTCTGGGGTCTCAGCGCTGGCCCCGGCACACAGCCAGCCTCCCACCTCCTCCCGTTCAGACACCATCCGTTACCATTTAAACCTGAGAGACCAGACTAGACTAGAGAGCTGGAGTCCGTGATGATCATGCGGTCTAGCTGTATAGTAAAACCCTACTGTTCCAAACACAGGTCGTGTACAGCGGAGGACCTAACTACAGATGCTCATAGGGCTCATGTCTTTAAAACAGGAAGAGAAGAAACAATTGCAGCAATCATGAGTGTCGCACACTGTTACCACACAATAATAACTCATCATTTAATGACACCAATTAGACTTGATTACAGCTCATGGATTTTCCCATTTCTCTAACTATGTGAAAGCAGATTTCGGTTGACTCCTTGGACAACCGATTTTCTCCCATAATGCCAGGGTTCCACTGCATATTGTCGCTACGCAATGGCACGCTTATATCAGCTGTGAATTATAACAAGTACAGTGGCAGGCAGGCGGGCAGGGGGGGCAGGCGATCAGGGGGGCAGGGAGAGAGGTTTGAGTTAGTGTGTCTTGGCTTATAAACTCCCCCATGGCTTCTTAAACTAACACAGAACACACAGTGAACATTGTTTAGTGTTTCAGGCAGTGTTTGTAGTGGACTGCTTCTTATTGCCATGCACCGTACTGCGAACGTGATGCAGTTCGTTTAAGATACACCCAGGACAGAGCTAACAGCTCATTAGCTTTCATGTCACCTTCTCTGGGGTATAGTCACATGAAACAGACAGAAATGTGTGTACTGCTGTGTGTAGGCTATGTGTAGGCTGTGTGTACTGCCAGATGACTCCTTGCTGTACCCCGTCCACCTGGCCGTGCTGCTGCTCCAGTTTCAACTGTTCTGCCTGCGGCTATGGAACCCTGACCTGTTCACCAGACATGATACCTGTCCCAGACCTGCTGTTTTCAACTCTCTAGAGACAGCAGGAGCGGTAGAGATACTCTGAACGATCGGCTATGAAAAGCCAACTGACATTTACTCCTGAGGTGCTGACCTGTTGCACCCTCGACAACCACTGTGATTATTATTATTTGACCCTGCTGGTCATCTATGAACATTTTAAAATCTTGGCCATGTTCTGTTATAATCTGCCCCCGGCACAGCCAGAAGAGGACTGGCCACCCTTCACAGCCTGGTTCCTCTCTAGGTTTCTTCCTAGGTTCTGGCCTTTCTAGGGAGTTTTTCCTAACCACCATGCTTTTACACCTGCATTGCTTGCTGTTTGGGGTTTTAGGCTGGGTTTCTGTACAGCACTCTGTGACATCAGCTGATGTAAGAAGGGCTTCATAAATACATTTGATTGATTTGACTGTGTGTAGCATAGTGATACAAGCAGAGGCCTCCTAGTCTGACCATTTACTGTATATTACACTATCATGGGCCAGTTATTAGGCCGTTATCAATATGTCGTCAATAAAACACAACTATACAGCCAATTCAAATCCTTTATTTTGACCTTTATGTCAGAATAACCACACGCAATAACGAGACAAACCAGAACAAATGGATGTGTAGTCTATAAATGCAGTACAGAAAACGAGGCAGGTTAAGGCGCTGGAAAGTATATCAAAGAAAATAAGACCAGTGCGACCGCTTCAGCGCCCAATTCTAACAACCTCATAAAACCACTAAAACGCAAGGACAAGGATGAAATGGAATGATATCAAATCAGAGAGGGGGGGTAAGACGCTCAATAGAACACATTCTGCACCACAGAGGCGGCGGGAGGTGGGAGGAACGTGCACTGGCAGGATCATTGGGTCTTGCTCCCTGTGCCATATGCCAATTAATGAAATATTCAGAGGGATTGGAGGGCTGGGTTCCCTTCCCAATCAGTGAATGATAGAGGCCTCTAGTGAACTAAAGTCAGTTTAAGCATGGCCAGCGCCATTGAGGGCTTCCACCATTTTAAAGAGGTCAAAGTAGCCAACTGGGTGGGGATTCCTATGGGTTGTAGCCTCAATGGCGCAGCTCATGCTGTCACAGACGCTATAATGCCTCCTGATATAAAAATGAGTCCTCTATCTATCTCTATGGGTGCCTCACACCCAATACAGTCAAAGCCTTCCTGAACCCTTGCGGTGGCAGCAGCCATAACACATAGCTCCTCGTGAGATTATACTGTATCAACAACTGTAGAATTCTACATTCTCTTCATGAAGGTGTAAGATTGAACCCTTCATTGGGAGTATCACTGTACTAATTGTATTAATTGCCATCATGTATCTTTGAGGAATCATCTTAGATATTTCATTGAATATTTACTGACTACGGAGGTCAGAAAGCACATAGAAAATCTTTACAAATGAAAAGTCCTGAGAAATATTACAGCAGGTGGCTAAGCATCCACATTGGAACTGGGACCAAGGCACTTACAAAGTCCCAATGGTCCTGCACTAACCAGTCCACAAATCAGCAAGTTCCCTCTAATTTCCTGAATGTCTTGACTTAATCTAATGAATGGGAACAATTCAGTGTGTAGATATTAGATAAACAGCAACACAAGGGCCTGGTCCAGAGTGATACAGCCGGGCGTGGCTATTCAGCACTGTTCTCAACACCCAGGAACATGGAAAGATATGTAGAGAGGGACAAAAGAAATCAAATGAAGCCTATACATCAGGGTGTAATCACATCAGAGACCTTATCAGTAATATTAGAATGCTCTAATTTGAATGATTTGGTTCTGACACTTTCATCAAAAATGACATGCAGGTAGATATCTTATTAACAGGTTATGACATACAGGTAGATATCTTATTAACAGGGTATGACATATCATGTTTTTTTAAACAATATGTCAGTAATTTCCTATGTACCAACAGTCCTCTGTACTTACGCTATAGAGGGCATGCTAAAAACCACATGTTGATGAGTCACATTCAACTCGACACCTAGAAAACTGCAACACATTTCTAAGGTGTGAAATATTAGCTGAGTCAAGATCTGTTGTTTCCATTCTTCACCATGTGAAAGACAAGGAGGTGGAGAGCTGTTGTGTGATGAACAACACCAAGACTTACATCAGCACAATATGCACTCGACCAGGGGCTCCCATTTTGATGTGGCCGCATTTTGATCAAAACATTTGTGACCCCACCATGTAGAAGTGATGTAATCAAAGGCCAAAGTTTACTTTTTTAAATTGAGGCTATGACAGTCTATTACAAATCAGTCTGACAGTACTTTTGACAGTATTTCAATCTGAAGGAAGTATGGTTTGAAGTGACTGAAATGCATCAGAAAGGTTGTTGTGTATTTTATGAACTTGTATCTTTTATAAGGGCACAAGGCGAGACCCAGATGCAGACACGGGAGGCAGATGGTTTGAGTCTTTGATATTTATTACATCCAAAAGGAGTAGACAAGAGAATGGTCACGGACAGGCAAAAGGTCAAAACCAGTTCAGAGTCCAGGAGGTACAGAGTGGCAGGCAGGCTCGAGGTCAGGGCAGGCAGAATGGTCAGGCAGGCAGGTACAGAGTCCAGAAAACACGCAAGGGTCAAAACCGGGAGGACTAGTAAAAGAGAATAGAAAAGGCAGGAGCACGGGAAAAACACGCTGGTTGACTTGGAACATACAAGACGAACTGGCACAGAGAGACAGGAAACACAGGGATATATACACCAGGGATAATAAGCGACACCTGGAGGGGGGTGGAGACAATAACAAGACAGGTGAAACTGATCAGGGTATGACACCTTTCCTCTGTATTGTATGTTCTATGTATTTTATGTGGCATTGTGTACAATGTTCCCTCCAATTTGTTGGGGCACTGAGCAAATTTGAGGTATTCTGAAGGGAAACTCCAATGTGGTGAGAATTTTGTGCAACTTCCAGCGCGCGTTTACAGTGAACACTGAGGCCGTATTCATACAGTTTTAGACATTAGCCTATAGGTTTATTGTGGCTATTTGAGCATAATGTAGGCCTACCAACAAAACCAATGGAACGAATCCCACAACATTTTCACATGGAAATAGCTGTTGATTTCTATGATATATCCTGTAAATTGCAATGTATTGTGTTGTATGATGCAAGAAACCACTTCACAAAATACAATGAATTATTATTACCATACAGAGAATTAGACAATGTAGGCTACCCCTCTGCCTATTGGCTTATTTGCATATTCAAGCCGGTCTCAAAATACAACACTGCCCCTTTAATTAAGACGTAAGCTTTTTACCTGACTGGCTTTTCAAAGACAGCTTGAAATGTAGCCTACACGTTGTGTGCTCTTGTAGGAAGCAGTAACTTGCCATTGCTGACCTATACTGATCTGTAACTGGGCTAATAGCTCGGCTCCGCGCGCTGATCTGAACTGATCTGAAAGCGCATTCACTCGCGGGTGATTGAAAGACATTATGCTCTGTTGCGCCCTGGCTCTGCCTACAACAAAATCACAGACTCCATCTTGCAAACTTAAATTTGTTTTGGTTTGTTGCATTGAAAAATGGGCTGATATAATTTTTTTTATATATAGAGATATTAATTTTGTATTTGTACCTTTATTTAACTAGGCAAGTCAGTTAAGAACAAATTATTATTGACAATGACGGCCAAATGGGGCCAATTGTGCGCCGCCTGGGTGCCTTATTACTATTATAAACTGGCTACCAAGTAATTAGAGCAGTAAAACTAAATGTTTTGTCATACCCGTGCTATACTGTCTAATATACCAGGGCTGTCAGCCAATCAGCATTCAGGGCTCGAACCACCCAGTTTATAATGTTGATTTGACCACAGAAAATTTTTGGGATGTATATAGTCCAAACTAATGGGGCAAACTCAGTGATGTTCAATCTCTCTTCTGCGCAGCAGTCCTGGAGGAAGTGTGCACAGCTTAAAGGGTACATTGGTGCTGACTAAAGGCAAATCTACTTTTAAATAATGTCCATGTTTGATTTCTTGGCATGCGTCTAGGCCCAATGCGCAGCAGTGGAATGCTTTGGTGATCTTAAGTGTATCGGAAAAAACTATTAAGTCACACTCACTCATTCTCACTTTGGCACGGTAGCACAGGGACAGGTGGAAACAGATGACACAGCAGTTTTGTGAATGAGGGAGAAGACAGAGAATTCCCATTCATATGACAGCCTATACCCGCAAATACACTTCAGACAACAATGCTGTTGGCTGCCAAAAAGACAGCTATTCAACCCCTTCCAATGCAATCACTGCGACTGAACCCTAGTCTCTTGAGAAGCAGGTACACAGAACATTAGCAAGGTTGATGGTGGAAGATCCCTCACATTTAAACAATGCTCAATCCACTGCAAGTCTAGGACCTCTTCTTATGTTTAATGAGTCAAAGATTGACAAGGCAAGGAGTGCCTGGTTTTCTGACATGAAATCAATTTCATCCGACCATGCCACTGAGCTCACTACATTGTGGGTGTAATATAACCCAACGTAGATACAAATGTAGGGCAAAGGACCTGTGAGTGGCTGATTCATTGAGTTAAGCCTCAAATCTCCCCCCGCCCCACTGACTCTCACAACTAGTGAATGGGCTGCCGACTGGGGCGGGGTGGGGATGAGAAGGGGGGGTTGAGTGTAGAGTTTCACCCAGCACGCTGTCATTAAGGAGCAGGAGGGAGTGGGCAGAGGAGGGTTTACGCGTGTATGTGTATGCGAACCAGCGTTGCCTGAGCACGGCCTCACCTATACCCCAACCCCCTACAGCAAGGTCATGCAAACAATCAATCGATGGAGATGAATAAGAACACAGATAGAACTGTGCCAGAAAGACAATAAAGGCCAGATCTGATTTGCAGCCAGTCACCATGATCAGTCTGACACCGTTTCAATGGCAAAGCTGGGCATTTTATGCTACCTTTACTTTGGCAATCATGTAAATTGGGCCATAAAAAAATCCATTAAATCATAATTTTATAGGCATCTCTCTCTCTGCCTGCTACTACAGGTAGCTCTCTGCATGATCCCACGTAGCAAAAAGCGCTGTTCTCTCACCAGACATATTAAGCACAGGAGGTATGAAGGAGGTACATCAGAGGAAAATCAACTCAGTTGTATACTCATTATCGTGAAATGATTATATTACTATATCACTGGTCTACGTTAGACGTGTACATGGATCCAGTAGGGCATGCACCCGAAGGAGCATCAGAGAACATGAGCAGAGCACATGTAATAATGGTATGGCTTGTACATATGGTTTCATCTGTCATTAACATCGCAGTGACAAAGAGCATAATGACTGAACTTGCATAACTGAATGAGATGTTAATGCGTTATAATTACTGAGTCAAGGGCATATATGTGATTTAATTAGGTATTCATCCATCTATGTGTGTGTGTGTGTAGCAGAATGAGCCTGAATGCTCAATCTTCACTCATTCCTCAGATGTGAATAGTATTCACTGCTAATGTAGAGGAGGGGCACATATTCTACTCATGACAGCCCTCTCAGTGTTCTATTCCTCAGAAACGCATGACATGCGCCGGAATGTTGAGCCAATCTCATATTTGCACAGTAACATTGTTTTCCGTGCTCTTTAATGATAATTGGGGAATCCTTGGCCATTTTTAAGTGCATTACATCATGCATGCCTCTCCATCCCGCCCCCTTTAACTATCTCTTTCGCTACACTCTGACAGTGTCCGGATTTTCTGTAGCTCTCCACTATACTATAGGCATTGGTTACATACTATCGCATATGTAGGCTATGGGCACGTCCGTTCATATTTAGTAGGCTACTCCAGCATCTTACACATCATTAAGGAAGTTGAGGATGAGAGGTTGCCTATTTCTAAATCACCTTGAGCGCGCTCTTTGTGCAAAACAGCAGGTCGTGGGGTGCAATCATAATCTCGACAGGCAAATGGTAAAACAATCAATGACATTCTATTCGCCGACAACAGTTTTCATACTTACGTTTTTTTCTTTAGGCTACTGTATGTAGGCTCCTTCAATGGATCAATGACAACTGCGGTCTCTGCGAGCTAACGAAATCGCACAGCTGGGACCATTAGCGGCCAATCCAGTCCTAGGATGAAGCTTCAATGGCAAAACGCAGCGACAAGAAATCTCCGATGAAAGGTGCGGCTGCATAAACCGCTGGCATTTTCAAAAACTTGAAATTGCCCTGTTCCGTGGTGGCATTTGGTTCTCCAGATATACTCATTGGTAAAAATATGGCACGTTACAAATTCCTGATGCGAGAAGAAGAGTCGGTAAAAACCATTGTTTCGGCTGGCGGAGGGGAGGTGTGCTGCATCTTAAAGTTGCAGTTGTTCAATTCTTTGCTCACCCGAATATGGTCACGATACATGGAACTTGTGATATCAATTATATATTTTTTCTTGGATGAAAAATGATGCACAAGTTGTATTTAAAAGTAGAATAGCCTAATGCGTAATGGGCAGCCTAATGCTGTGCATTCCAATGCTAAATTACATTTGGAAGTGTCAGGAATTTGCAACATGACTGAATGATAGGAAATCCATATTGTGTTAACATTACATATATAAATATCCCTTTTAAAAATACAGTCATCATATTGTCACAACCTAATGTTATGTCATTTATAGTGTATTTGTATTAGTTCAGTTAGCTTATTGAAAACACACATCACGGTTTTACAATCGGATCGATGCATTCACAAAACGATATTCCCTCCACCTCCCTGCGTTCTTACCTTTCCCTTTCACAGAGATGGTTTCTGCCAGGCTCGGAATAAACTGTGTAGTAATCGAGCCTGTGCTTCCAATTATGTTTACATCTCCCCAGACGACTGCAACGTTGACCATATCTTTAGTTGTTGCTCTTTAAACTTACAACATTTTCCCCGAGATATCAGGCTCTGTGGAGCATTTATTGGGCACGCAATAAAAGTTTTTTATTATTTTTTTAAGACACCCCTGAGGACGTTCCTACAGGTAGATGTGCCAGTCTGCCACTGACAGATGTTAGACCTGACAGACATGGTAATGTAAGATGAGGAGGGAAATTATGCGCAAAAGTCGCACATTCCACTTTTTCTCTGCTCTCCTAAAAAAAAACGATTGGTTCCAAAAATGGCATACCTTCATGGATGTTACAAACATTGTCATGCAAACTATGACTGTGAGTCTATGATTTGAGATTCTTCCATGCTTTATCTCGTCATCTGATTAAACACACAGGGTTGTATTTAGCAATTGGTGAATAGCCTCAGGTTACCTTATAAGGATGTCTAGTAAGCATGTACTATAGGCCAACAGTGCTCTCGAGCAACATTACCCTCTTGAATGCCTCTATCTTCCTGCTCTATGGCGCGGGGAAACACTGACTGGCATCTGGAAAGAATGTGGGACCAGTAGCCTGCAGTAGGTCGGTTCTGTCTTTCAAAATCGCAGTTTCATTTGATCATATAGTTATACAATTAACTTAAAATCATATTTCTATAGCATACCAAGACTATACTGCAATATGTGTACATTAGTAGTCTTTAAATATGTATTAATTAGCTATGAGCTGATATGTTATGCTTATTAATGTGTTATGAATGAAGCCCCCTAACAGAATATAAAATCATCTAACAATGTGTCCTTCGCTACAATATGGCCACAGAGCAATATCAATAGTTTTCCAGTCTCCTTTTCTCAAATATTTCTGTGAGTTCCATCTATAAAATTAAATCATATAATATCCAGAGCAATCCAAAACACTTCACAAAAAGAAGTCAAAAGCAGGCTTCAACAATCGCTCAAACAGACTAGCTTTGAAAATGCAATGAAAGCCACTCTCTTATGTAGTTACATTGCAGCCACACACGGGTCATCGCTTACCTGAACTCTATGGGGGCTATAGTGAGCAGTAACAGTAACACAATGTTCCAGCTTATCAAATATTAAAGTAGTTTAGGAGAGGTTGATGAACCAAGTATAATTTTGCTTTGTAAAACAAGCATTCTCACAGAGCAAGTTATAAATGTTTTAACACAGTCCGGCTGCTTTGTTTTATGGGCATTCAATTACTAGTGGAGAGAGATCATTAAAGAAGCTTATTATGTTCATAAAGTATGGCTGCAGGGTTTCCCACAGACCGTAAAGGGACATTAAAGGCATTTCTTTATGATTTCACATTGCACTGAGTTGTGTGTATTTAAATAATCAAATACACGTGAATTTGAACCCAGGTCTGGTGTTCATGCAATAGTGGTGTCCAAACAGTAGTGGCATGCAGTGGTGTCAACTGCTCTGGACTAGAGGCAGAGAATAGATTACCCACAATATCTGATCCAGGACCTGCCTTTGTTTTCCATGGCCTATCCACAGGCTTCATTAGCTTGATAAACAAAGCTGGCTCTGGACCAGAGCCTCAGGGCACTTCCTGTCTCCACCACTGGTATTGTAGGAGAGAGAGAGACTGGAGTCACCAAACAGGCTGAGTGTGGTGTTGCTGTCCATGGTGCTGAATCTGGCATGGATTCAGGCAACTCTTTCAGCTTGTCTGGTACACTGTCCTGAGTGTGGTGTCGCTGTCCGTGGTGCTGAATCTGGCATGGACTCAGGCAGCTCTCAGCTTGTCTGGTACACTGTCCTGAGTGTGGTGTCGCTGTCTGTGGTGCTGAATCTGGCATGGACTCAGGCAGCTCTTTCAGTTTACAGTTTGTGTGGTACACTGTACTGCAGCTCATGGGGGAATCGTGGTTGAGATAGTAAACTAGGAATATCAGTTAAGATGATCAGTAGTGGCATTAAAAGTGGCATTAGTCAAATTGCACAGTTGAGTTTATATGAATAGCTGAACTATTTGTCTTTACTGTTGCACATTGTAAAAAATATAAACCATACTGTACTTTTTGTTTTTGTGTCTTAGGGTAAATCCATATGAATTCAATCACTTTTTGACAGCATCCTTATGATTTAAACTAAACTATCCATACATGTTTGCCATACCTTTTGGACCTGAATGCCAAAACATTCAGGAGATAGAGGTGGTCAAAGTTGACCCGTTTTGCATACCCCACCTTACCGTATATGTCAATTTCGATTTTTTATCTAAAAACATGTAAACTCTTTTTTCATATTCCCATATGTTGTAGCTTAGAGCCTATTTTACATCATCTGAGGTTTTTGCGTTGTGCCTGCCATCGGTTGAGACAACATGCTCTTGAATACAGAGTGGGTGTCATATTTTGGCTGATAATGTACTAAAATGGCACTGAGAACTTCTACAATGGGCAAGTATGGAAGGTTTTGTTCAAATCAAAAGGGATGCTGACAAAAAAGTGATTGAATTGAAATGGACTTACCCCATACCCATCATGTGTTATGTCCCCAGTCTAAGTCCCTGCTCCATTCCCGTCATGAGATAGCTGGGAGTGTGGTTATGTGCTGAGAGAGAAGCTCCAGTGGGCTTGTGACCAGCAGGTCAGATGTGGAGTAGCTCTCTATTGGCCTCCAGCTCTCTGGCTGCTGAGATAGAGACCGCGTTTACCTCCTGCTGAGAGACACTGGATTTTGAGGAAACTGTGAGGAGGAGAACCAAGATGAGAGAGAGGACGCCTTCCATGCCTCTGAACACTATGAGAGCCACTGACAGAGGTTTGTTATATACATTTTACATTTTAGTCATTTAGCAAACGCTATTATCCAGAGTGATTTAAAGGAGCCGTTAGGGTTGTTGAAGGGCACAGGCACATTTTTCACCTAATCGACTCAGGGATTCAGACCTTGAACCTTTCGGTTACTGGCCCAACGCTCTTAACAGCTAGGCTACCTGCCGCCCATACAGTGGAGGGATTATCTGTGTCTGCTATGAGACTGAAAAAGGGGCCTATTTTATCACATTCATGTCACTACTAACATTGCTGTATTGTGTCAGAAACAGTGTTTAACAGTATTGAAATCCATGGTAGCACCAGACTCAACATACTGTACATTAGAAGAACTGTGGCTTTATCCTCAATGTTCATCCATCTCTTGTAGTGAAAGGTAAACGGCATGTGTTGAAGTCACATATTAGGTGACTGACACAATGAGGAACTGAGCTTACATTTCGATTCCCGCCTTGAGCCTAGAAATCAACCGGAGAGCACGGCTAAGGCTGAGCATATGCCTCCTTGCAGAGATACTGGGTTTAGGCCATGCTCACAGGTGCACATGGACTGTAAGAGGAGAACTGAGACATATGGAGAGGTTAACCATGGATGAACGCTGAGCTCTCGCTGGTCCTTGCATAATAGTGGTTACATCACATCGCTTAAACACTTATCACTATTTGCAGTAAGGTGGTTGTATTTTAAGTCAGATGTCTGCTCTTTTGGGTTCTCTTCTAGTTTATTGATCCATTGTAGTGTGTGTGTGTGTGTGTGTGTGTGTGTGTGTGTGTGTGTGTGTGTGTGTGACTAGCATGACATCATGGGATGGCTGCACATTAATTCCCCTGGAGGAGAGTAAAGCATGTCTGTAGCTCAGAGCCCAGGATGCAGCTAGGTGTACATGAATGATCCTGACATTATCTGGATGATTCAAACCTGCCAATGAAGCCAAAGAGTGTCACTAAGGACCGTTATTTCCTATAGTAATGCTGCATGTCTCTCCTGGTTCCCCGTTGGACACTGAAGCTATAAGAACAGAACAATGATAGAGACAGATCGTACAGTTAATCTAAGTCTGTGGAAATAGACTTCTGCCTAGATACAGTGGAAATAGACCTCTGCCTAGATACAGTGCATTTGAAAGTATTCAGATCCCTAGACTTTTTCTATATTTTTCTACGTTACAGCCTTACTCTAAAATGGGTTACATTGTTTAATTCCCCCTCATCAATCTACACACAATACCCCATAATGACAAAGCAAAAACAGTTTCGATTTTTTTGCAAATGTATAAAAAAAAAAATATATATATATATGTTTCACAACATCCTCACAGTAACGACACACCAAATGATAAATACATTTGCAGTTGAACTATTCCAAGACAATAAAAAAGTTTGTAGGCGTTTAAATGATATCAAACTCAACCGCTTATCTTTTCCAGTGATGAAGACAAATATGTCTCATGGTAAGGTGGGGTATGCAAAACGGGTCAACTTTGACCACCTCTATCTCCTGAATGTTTTGGCATTCAGGTCCAAAAAGTCCGTTTCTGACCACTTCTTCCATGGGCAAACATGTCTGGAAAATGTTGTTTAAATCAAAAGGAATGCTGTCATAGAGCGTAGTAGGCCTAGTAGTCACATGGGTCGGGCCTTCGCCCAGCAGCAGAAGCGCTGAAGTCGGCAAGTGTTTACTCAAGATGGAGGATTCTTGGTGCCACTATTCATATTTCTGACTAAGCATAAATACAAACACATACATATGAAGACGCCAGTCAGAAGTTGTAGAGGAGTTACCCCGGGCTTGGCATAGCAGGGGGTTTACACTTCCTGCTTTTCAGGAATCTTTTACGAGATCAAAGCAAATGTGTTTTTATCAAACTTGACATTTTCCTCAGCTGTTACAGAACTCTCTCATTTGCGGCCTTATCGCCTGTCTCATCCCTGTACTCCTGCTGTAGTCTGACAAATCCTCCAATGATTTAGCCTGGCGATCAGGGTTAATAAAACACTAATCCTCCAATGATTTAGCCTGGCGATCAGGGTTAATAAAACACTAATCCTCCAATGATTTAGCCTGGCAATCAGGGTTAATAAAACACTAATCCTCCAATGATTTAGCCTGGCGATCAGGGTTAATAAAACACTAATCCTCCAATGATTTAGCCTGGCGATCAGGGTTAATAAAACACTAATCCTCCAATGATTTAGCCTGGCGATCAGGGTTAATAAAACACTACTGGGCATATATCAGAGGCAGGCTGTGCAGAGCTGGAGCCACCAGAGGTCTGCTGCTATCTCTTATTGTCTGAACCTGTGCCTTCTAACCCTGGCTTCTGAAGGAGGGGTTGTGGCCCCTGCGTTGGACCCCGTTTAATGTAATGATAACAGAGATGGGTTTTGGGCTGGTTGGGGCAGGGCGGGGGCGAGGTGGTAGGGGACGAAATCACCGTCAGCGACAGACGGGACTGAAAAGTGTCTGAAGTCCGATAAATCCTTTTATCTTGCCATACCACCCCTCCAGGGAAGCAATATTATCACACCTTAATACACATTGCCTGCCACATTGGACGGCTGTGAACAAAGACACCACAAACCTACAATACACAGCTTTATTGCCCAGCCAAAATCTGAAAGGCTGCAAAGATTGAGAAACACAACTGTTGAATGAGGAAAGGCCTAGTATTACAGATCCACCCTAGATAGCTGCTTCTCTGTGAACACATGCTGATAAAGGTGAACCAACATACTGCTAATGCAGTATTGTCATAGGCTGGTCAAACCAGCCTGAATGCTGTGTTCACCAGACAGGGTTAACCAGGCTAGTGCTGTCATTATTAGCCCATAAAATGATACGTGGGCGTGTAAAGATTAGCTGCAGGTCTTAAATCCATTCATTAAGAGGAAACGGGAGTGGTTCAGTTTATCCCTGATCTTAAGTCTCAGTGAGTGAGCTTAATAAACTCCTACAGAGGAGGGTGGCCAATCAGATTTCATAGTTTTATACATTAACATATACCATCCCACCCTTTAATAATCCAACGTGTTCAGCATTCAGGGAACATTGATTTGATTATTTAAAAAAGTGGGGGTCATATTCACAGAAGATATATAATAGCTATGTTACCCCTATTGGGAGGTAAGAGTTATGTCAAAACACATTCATCTGTGGAATAAGGGCAGCCCCATTTGTGATGATGGCCATGTGAAAGGATAGCCTTAATGCTACTGTAAATGATTTGTATTGATTTGTATTAAGTTATTACATCATGCAAAATAAATTGTGACATTTTCCTCATTATTTCTACCTCATTGATGTTCACGGCGAGCCGCGAAACCGTAGAGACCCCGGATAAAACAACAGCCATGTTTAAGTTCTAAAATGTAGCCCTCTACCAAAACGAATGGTGTCTTCTTTACAGCAATCCATGTCAGCACAGTCAAAGTAGCGCAGTAAAAAGTCAAATTCATCTTTTATCTGTGTCTTGCTGTGATGGTTAATTGTTTGAATAAACAGCAGGCCGACTAGCTCTCACTCTCCTACGGCCTCATTAGAGTGTAACCATGCATAAAATGAGCAGAGACTTTCAGCGTCACTAAAACTATTATAATCTGTAGAATAATAACAGGATCTCTCTTCCTGGTGCCTGATTATCACCATGCTCCGAGCTGATGTATGAGTGTGTGTACACTACCATTCAAACGTTTGGGGCCACTTAGAAATGTCCTTGAAAAGCATCAAAATAACATCAAATTGATCAGAAATACAGTCTAGACATTGTTCATGTTGTAAATGACTATTGTAGCTGGAAACAGCAGACTTTTAATGGAATATCTACATAGGCGTACAGAGGCCCATTATCAGCAACCGTCACTCCTTGTTCCAATGGCACGTTGTGTTAGCTAATCCAAGTTTATCATTTTAAAAGGCTAATTGATCATTAGAAAATCCTTTTGCAATTATGTTAGCACAGCTGAAAACTGTTGTTCTAATTAAATAAGCAATAAAACTGGCCTTCTTTAGACTAGTTGAGTATCTGGAGCATCAGCATTTGTGGGTTTGATTACAGGCTCAAAATGGCCAGAAACAAAGACCTTTCTTCTGAAACTCGTCAGTCTATTCTTGTTCTGAGAAATGAAGGCTATACCATGCAAGAAATTGCCAAGAAACTGAAGATCTCATACAACGCTGTGTACTACTCCCGTCACAGAACAGTACAAACTGTCTCTAACCAGAATAGAAAGAGGAGTGGGAGGCCCCGGTGCACAACTGAGCAAGAGGACAAGTACATTAGAGTGTCTAGTTTGAGAAACAGAGTCCTCAACTGGCAGCTTCATTAAATAGTACCCACAAAACACCAGTCTCAACATCAACAGTGAAGAGGGGACTCCGGGATGCAGAGTTCCTCTGTCCAGTGTATGGCTTTTTCTTTGCAACTCTGCCTAGAAGGCCAGCATCCCGGAGTCGCCTCTTCACTGTTGACGTTGAGATGGGTGTTTTGCGGGTACTATTCAATGAAGCTGCCAGTTGAGGACTTGTGAGGCGTCTGTTTCTCAAACTAGACACTCTTTCCAGAAGAAAGTTATTTGTTTCTGGCCTTTCTGAGCCTCTAATTGAACCCACAAATGATGCTCCAGATACTCAACTAGTCTAAATAAGGCCAGTTTTATTGCTTCTTTAATGAGAACAACAGTTTTCAGCTGTGCTAACATAATTGCAAAAGGGTTTTCTAATGATCAATTAGCCTTTTAAAATGATAAACTTGGATTAGCTAACACAACGTGCCATTGGAACACAGGAGTGATGGTTGCTGATAATGGGCCTCTGTACGTCTATGTAGATATTCCATTTTAAAATATCTGCCGTTTCCAGCTACAATAGTCATTTACAACATTAACAATGTCTACACTGTATTTCTGATCAATTTGATGTTATTTTGATGGACAAAAAAAATGCTTTTCTTTCAAAAACAAGGACATTTCTAAGTGACTCCAAACTTTTGAATGGTAGTGTATGTGTATGTGTGTGCATGTATGTGTGTGAAAAACGTTCTTCTGCTGTACGTGGTGCAGCAGAGTAATGAAATGGAACTGTCTTACAGCTGACTGTGACATGCCAAGCACCCCACGTTCCCCTTCTCTGCAGAGGAAGAGCGGCAGAAACCAGGGATGAAGAAGCCAAAGAGCTGGCAGGCTAAATTAGATTGGTGCTGTCGACTGTCAACAAGGAGTTAATTGGAGAGAGACACCTGTGTCAGGGAGTGCTAGTATCAGACAGGCCAGTGTTGATGGAAACACACACAGGTTTACACAGAGGGGAAAGACCGTGCCACGAGAACTGCTTTCTCCACACTTGACCTTCTTCTAGTGAGACCTCAAGGCAACAAAGCCCCTCTGGATAAAGCGTCTCAGACCCTGTACTGTATGGGTCAGGGGGAAATGGAGGACGGGAAACAAAAATGGGTCTACATAAACGGTTCAGGGATGTGATTAGAGATCTGATCAATAGTATAACCATAGAGGTGAGATATACCATAGAGCAGGGCTCTCCAACCCTGTTCCTGGAGAGCTACCCTCCTGTAAGTTTTCACAGTGCAGATAGCCCGGGTAGCCAATGTGCGGGGGCACTGGTTGTTCGGGCCAATTGAGGTAGTATGTACATGAATGTATAGTTAAAGTGACTATGCAAATATGATAAACAGAGCGTAGCCGCAGCGTAAAAGAGGGGTTGGGGGAGGGGCACACAATGCAAATAGTCCAGGTAGCCATTTGATTACCTGTTGAGTCTTATGGCTTGGGGGTAAAAACTGGTGAGAAGCCTTTTTTGTCCTAGACTTGGCACTCCAGTACCGCTTGCCATGCGGTAGTAGAGAGAACAGTCTATGACTGGGTTGGCTGGGGTCTTTGACCATTTTTGGGGCCTTTTTCTGACACTGCCTGGTGTAGAGCACAGTCTCTCGTATTTAAATTTCCTTCTAGTGAACATGGAAAGAGAATCTACTACGATGTCCAAACTAATTTGATAGAAAGAAGAGACATTTTCTTCCAGACAGACAGACTGATCATCTGTTTTCCTTACTTGGGCTGGGTAGAGTGACACATTGTGGGTCTGTGCTGGGGTCCAGACCCAGGTGCCACCGTGCTATTCATCACAAGCGCCACCGCTGTTGCAGTTAAATATTAATCGAGTGTGCCTTGCTGCTATTGGATATCCAATTGACTTTTTTGTGGCAGAGCAAGGGAAGGAGGGAGAGAGAGCGGGAGGGAGAAAGAGGGAGGGAGAGAGAGACAAAGGGAGGGAGCTGCGGGGATAGAAGAGCATAGATCATGGTTAGCCTGTAGACGCAGAGACAGCACCCCCAAGCATGGTCCAGTGTCCGCCTCCAGCATCTATTGCAGATCAAGTCGTACATACTGGTGTTATGACTGTTACATCGTCACAGAGGAATATCACTACCAGTAAGTACACTATTTCAAAGCAGCTACTGTATATGTTCATTTCAGGTGGGAAAGACCCGGCATTGTAGGCCTGTTATGCATTCAGACGGGGATACAGTACCAGGAAACACTGAACCATAAACAGGTCTACAGTAAATAGAGGATAAATAACACATTTAGGAAAAAGCTATTTTTCTTCTTTTTCACCCATCAGTTTTCAGTAAAACCTGGCAGGGTTTTGTTGTCTCGTCATCCTTTGTTGTCTCGTCATCAGTTGGATGATTGCAATCTCACCCGACGCATTTGGAGATGTGAGCTGGAGGTAAAGATTTCTCTCAGAAGCACCAAAGAGCTGATCAAAGTGCAGCGCGGCCACCTTCATGTCTGCTTGAGTCGGACAACAACACACAACACAAACATTCTCAGAAACACACAAGCAACCAAGAGAATAAACTTTTATCTCCGATAAAAGCTAGGAGGCTTTCATCTCATGGCTCAGTCCGTTTCTACCGGCTTGTTGTGATGCAGCACAACACAGTGTGGGATAGACAGAGTGTGTATGATAAACTTGTGTGAAGGAAGCAGCGCCTTAAAAGTGATCTAGGAAAAGCTGCTGGAGACAGAGTGGTAGATATGCTGGACATGGTATCTCACTTCTAATCATACACACTGCGCTGCTACCATCAGCAGAGCTAGTTAAAGTGCAAAAACGCAACTAAAGAATTCATTCACTTGACCGGGAGTGACGTTGGAGATAAGAATCATTCATTCAAATTTCAAACTGAAAGCCCATTCTTATACAAGTGCATGGTGTAAAGTGTCCTCTAACCATCTGAACAAGACCAGGTGTCTGTAGCAGTTTCATGTAAGCAATACTTCATTTATCTGCACAGCAAGAGAAAGGGAGGGAGAGAGAGACAGAGAGAGATGGAAAGAAACAGAGGGAGGGAGAGGGGAGGAGAGAAAGAGATGTATTATGATGTATTGGCCCTGTTCCTCCTCCCCAAAGACACCTAGAGTTCCGGTTCCTCCTCCCCAAAGACACCCAGAGTTCCGGCGCCGACAGATGGCTGCCTCGCTTCGCGTTCTTAGGAAACTATGCATTATTTAGTTTTTTTATGTATTATTTCTTACACTGTTACCCCAGGAAATCTAAGTTTTATTACATACAGGCGGGAGGAACTATTGGATATAAGAGCAACGTCAACTTACCAACATTACGACCAGGAATACGACTTTCCCGAAGCTTATCCTCTGTTTGGTCCACCACCCAGGACAATGGCTCGGATCCCAGCAGGCGACCCAAAACAGCACCGCCGCAAAAGGGGCAGAAGGAGCGGTCTGCTGGTCAGGCTCTGTAGACGGGCACATCGCACACCGCTCCCGAGTATACTACTCGCCAACGTCCAGTCTCTTGACAACAAGGTAGACGAAATCCGAGCAAGGGTTGCCTTCCAGAGAGACATCAGAGATTGTAACATTCTCTGTTCTACGGAAACATGGCTCACTCGGGATACGTTTTTAGAGTCGGTACAGCCACCTGGTTTCTTCACGCATCACGTTCAATGCTGGTCTGACCAATCCGATTCCACGCTTCAAGATTGCTTCGAACACGTGGACTGGGATATGTTCCGGATAGCATCGGACAATAACATTGATGTATACGCTGATTCGGTGAGCGAGTTTATTAGCAACTGCATCGGTGATGTTGTACCCACAGCGACTATTAAAACCTTCCCCAACCAGAAACCGTGGATTGATGGCAGCATTCGCGCAAAACTGAAAGTGCGAACCACAGCTTTAAATCAGGGCAAGGCGACCGGAAACATGACCGAATACAAACAGTGTAGCTATTCCCTCCGCAAGGCAATCAAACTAGCTAAGCGTCAGTATAGTGACAAAGTAGAGTCGCAATTCAACGGCTCAGACACGAGAGGTATGTCGCAGGGTCTACAGTCAATCACGGACTACAAAAAGAAAACCAGCCCCGTCGCGGACCCCCATGTCCTGATCCCAGACAAACTAAACAACTTCTTTGCTCACTTTGAGGACAATACAGTGCCACCGACACGGCCCTCTACCAAAACCTAAGGCCCTCCTTCACCGCAGCCAACGTGAGTAAAACATTTAAACGGGTTATCACATATTTGCCCCCATTCCAGACGGGAGAGGAGGAGTGGGATTTGTATTTTGATCCCCCTTGAACCCGTCTGGTCTGTTTGCTGCCGATTTGTTTGTCGGGGCCAAGTGAGCGCTTGTGACCACAGCAATGTGTGAGAATCTCTCCAAACAGCTGAATTAACATGACTTTGTTCCTCAAATGGTGCAGTCACCTCTGCCACTCTGCCTGGCCCGCTGCCCTGGGAGTGAGTGACAGAGAGGCAAAATCTATTGAAATTAGAGGAGATCTCATTCCTCTTGCATGTATCTAGTGAGAACAACTCCTGTTGCATCCATCCGCCCTCTCATTGAACGCGGAGGGTCTCAGTTGCCAGGCAACCGATCCAGCGGTGCCGATGCCTTACTGAGGAGCAGCTGTTAATAAAGCTTGGGCAGCGGGTAGGCAGCATGCCTCGCACGTCCGTCCCCCCCACTCCCACACACACACACACAACATACCACACACACACATGCACGAGCGGTGGCTCTCTCACTGAGGCCTCAGTCTGAATGTAATCCTATCTCTGCGCTGAAACCTGCATGACTAATATTTACACTGTGAGAGCAGCAACTGAATGCATACTTACCCAGCATGCTTTTCCGGCTCCGCCCGCCTCCCTGTCCGCATACCCACTGCCGTAACGGGGCCGGCCAACCTTCAGAGGGAAATTGACATTTTCATGAATAGGGGATTATTTGCTGCTGGACTAGTTATTGAGCAGGATGTGCATTGTTTAAGGACAGGTGTGATATTTGAAATGATCTATAATAATCAACGACACACCGGAGGGAGGTGTGTCTGGAAACAACCACAGATGCTAAGTGGTTATGAAGTACAGGATACACATGAGTAAGTATAAAGCACAAGTACAGAACAACATAGTTCCACTAAACTGAAACTGACCGTTTAAGAGCCCAGTGAGTAAGAGGGTGAATCAACACTATCTAGACACAGATGGTAGTGAGGAAAACATCACCAACAGAGAGAGAGCTATAGCCAGTGTTGATTACTGGTGTGTGAATTAATCACAGGTCACACATACAGTGAGCTCTGGTTGGGGCTGTCGTCGCCGTGCTGTCGTCGTGCAAACCACCCCTGAGATCTGAGTCAGGTTCTTACGACATCACAGATACACCCCGCCCACCTCAGTGACACATGGAGAGACTATAACATGCTCTTATAAAGAAATAAGCCAGATCGTTGATGCATGTGGAGTGTAAATAAGTATAGAATGTCTTTTTTTTAAATATATATGTGTGTGTGCATGTTAACCACAGAAACCCTCCATAGACAGTCTGAGCTGCCTGTCTTCATTTCTGTGTTTCATGTGGACATGCAGCCAGCCTCTGTATTGTCCTGATGAAGAAGAATGAACCATTCCCACTGACTACGCCCAGACAACATTGGCCTGTCAAGCTTTCCAGGGACGCCTGACAAAATGGCCCATTCATGTGCACTTAACGTGGTCCCACACTGTTCCCCTATGGACCACTTTAAGTGTCTCTCTCTGCCCTGTCACTGTAACAGGCACACTGGGCCCGCCGGCCTCCAATCGCCCCCTCAAGGCTCCTGTTCCCTGTCCGCAGACCAAATGGACCAGAGCTCAGCTTGGGGCCTGCGCCACCAGACACATCTTCTCCTCTCCCCCCTGGTCGGCTGGGGGATTCACCATTAGAATCTCAGCTGAACACACACGGAAATAAAGGGAGGATATTGGAGTTCCAAGGACTGGCTCCTGGCCAAGCCTCCCTATCCCTGTCTAGTCAGGTGAGACACATCCTCCAGACTCCTCTGCCTGTCTGCCTGTCTGCTCTTAAAGGAGGATGCGGTCATGTGAATTCCCAGAAGCATTTCTGAGGTGAGAAAGTGCCAGAACAAAAGAGAGGAGAAACCAACAGCCCTCCCTCCTCCTCTGAATCTAACCCCATTGTCCATCACTAAGACTAAGACAGGGGTAAGAAACATCACACATCCAACGTTTCCAATATGTAATGGATCTTGCTGGCTACGTCTAATGGATGTACGCTTCCTCTCAAGGTTCCTTGTCATTCTGTACAGATGACAGCTGATTGATGAGTCTGGAGGTGACTCAGGAGAGCTTTATGGGAGTAATGTCAAATAGGATTCCTTTCACCTGCATTTCTCCTGAACTATAAAGGAGGGATCTCCTAGGCATCCACCCATCATGAGAAACGTTCTGCAATAATTGGTGTTATCCGTATCTACACAAGATACATTTGCTGCAGTCACGGGTTGGTGTGTGTGTGTGTGTGTGTGTGTGTGTGTCTTTGTGCATGCACATGTCTGTGTGCTTGCTTGTATGCATGTGTTCACCCATTTACACTCTGTGTGTACAAGTGTGTATGTATCTATTGGTGTGTGTGTGCTCTTTAAGCACACACCCAAGAGCCTACTTATTCCATCGTTATATGGAATTGATGAGTGCATTACACTGCTGAATAAAATGACCCCTGTGATTCTCCATCAGAACATGGTGGCTTAATTAAACAAACATATCACCATTTGTCATCTAGTTAAGGGCTGCACAGCTACACATGACATTTCCCTGCAATGAAAATGACACTGACTGTAAGCCACAGACAAATTTTAGAGCATGCTATGAAATCACCAACCAACCCCCTCATGGTCTCTCAACCAAGCCAGTAGATACAATTGTCCCATCTTCTCCTTTCTCCTACTTGCTCTCCATTTCAAATGGAAAGTGTTGTTGTGCAGTGGCTTGGACCTGCGGAGAATTCAGATAGGAAAGGATCAATAATTCAGGGACCTTGCGAAGCAGGATACACAGGGGGTCCTGGGAGATTAGAGTGGGAACCAGCACATCACACCACTACTGAGCTGGGGCAATTTGAGCTAGGTTGAACTTAGAAGTGCAGGCATTGGGGATGGATGCTGCATTCAGACTAGGAGAATGGACTGGGCTAGTCTGGCCTGGGCTGAGATGGCCCTTATATAGAATATAGACTGTAGTGGGGTGGGCTTTCTAAGGCTTTCTCAGTGGGAGTGCAGAGGACGTGTAGCAGAGAGGAGATGAGGAGTGAGGCGTCTGGCTGCTGGGCTGCCGGCAGGTCTGTGGAGGGAGGGCATCTTGCAGAACTAGGAGGAGGAATAAGTCTGTCCAGAGGGAACAGACAGGTACGTCTCAAGGTGGATCAGGTGATTAGGGTGGGGGAATGAACAGTATCTTCAGGTAACTCTGAGGATGGGAGAAAGAAATCAAAGAAAGGAATGAATGAATGAATGAAAGAAAGAAGTGAATGAATCAAATAAATGAATGAATCAAATAAATGAATGAATCAAATAAATGAATGAATCAAAGAATCAAAGAAATGAATGAATCAAAGAAATAAAGGAATGAATAAATGAATGGAATAAATGAACAAGCTAACAAACAAACAAACGAATGAAGAGCGAACTACAAATATTGTCACAACTTCCGCCGAAGTTGGTCCCTCTTCTTGTTCGGGCGGCGTTCGGCGGTCGACGTCACCGACCTTATAGTCATCGCCGATCCTTTTTTCTTTTATCCATTGGTTTTGTCTTGTCTTCCATCACACCTGGTTCCAATTCCATCAATTACATATTTGTGTATTTAACCCTCTGGTTTTCCCATGTCCTTGTCTGTAATTGTTTGTTGTAAGTGCTTGTGCATGTGTGTTTTGGTGCGGGTCGGGTATTGTACACAATTTTGTTCTGGTTACATTTTATGCCGTGGGTTTTGTTTATTAAACTGCTCCGGCTATTACCAAGTTCTGCTCTCCTGCGTCTGACTTCCCTGCCACCGATTACGCAACCCTTACAAATATGCGTAAACTGATGTGTTTTCAGCATCATCAAGGCATTCCTGGAACTTCCATTCCCCTCCAGTGGAACTAAAATCGCATCCCCGTTCCTTCGCAGCATCAGCAGTCTAAATGTAGGCCTCTCAGTAGGAGTCCAAATAACACACAGGCGGATTAAGTCTTCTGAAGATTGGTGAAGTTTATAGCATTAACGAAAGGGCTCGTAAGGCCCCTCCGGTATAAGGACCCCTGCTGAGACTGTGACTCAGTAGTACATAGATGCAAAACAGACCTGCAATTACATCCGGAAGAAAACAGTCCTTTGTAGAAATACATTGAGATTATATTGAGATACACAAATACATGGAGCACAGTAGATACTACAACATGGAAGCAGCTACAGCTCCACAAAGACCCCCTACCCTGGTCCCAGATCTATTTGTGCTATCTTTTTTATTGTCAATGCCAACGACCATAAGAGCACAAACAGACCTGGGACCAGGCTACCTAGTCATCTCCAGGCCATCCAATTAGAGGAGCTCAGGTCCAGCCCAGAGCCCCAGGCCAGTAGTAGTAATTCAGCCAGTGGGATGAGAGCTATAGTCTGATCCATAATGTAAGGTAGTGGTGCCCCCAGGCCAGTAGTAGTAATTCAGCCAGTGGGATGGGAACTATAGTCTGATCCATAATGTAAGGTAGTGGTGCCCCCAGGCCAGTAGTAGTAATTCAGCCAGTGGGATGAGAACTATAGTCTGATCCATAATGTAAGGTTGTGGTGCCCCCAGGCCAGTAGTAGTAATTCAGCCAGTGGGATGAGAACTATAGTCTGATCCATAATGTAAGGTAGTGGTGCCCCCAGGCCAGTAGTAGTAATTCAGCCAGTGGGATGGGAACTATAGTCTGATCCATAATGTAAGGTTGTGGTGCCCCCAGGCCAGTAGTAGTAATCCAGCCAGTGGGATGAGAGCTATAGTCTGATCCATAATGTAAGGTTGTGGTGCCCCCAGGCCAGTAGTAGTAATCCAGCCAGTGGGATGAGAGCTATAGTCTGATCCATAATGCAAGGTAGTGGTGCCCCCAGGCCAGTAGTAGTAATCCAGCCAGTGGGATGAGAGCTATAGTCTGATCCATAATGTAAGGTAGTGGTGCTAGTGAGCTAGTGATACATGACTTATCTCAACAGGTCATGAGTAATCTGACTGTCCTGGCTGTAGAGAGAGGAAAGGGTTGACCTGATTACCACAAACACGCTCATGTTCTCACACACACACACACACACACACACACACACACACACACACACACACACACACACAGAGAAACACACAATGACTAGACAGTGCTATCATGGTGGTAGAGTGGATTATTGTGGTACAACATTGAAGTGTCTGTTGTGTACATTAAGCAGCATTCCTGAAGATAATCTGAGGAAGGGGTGGCAACCAGCCTAGTGGTTAGACCGTTGGACTTGTAACCGGAAGGTTGCAAGGTTGAATCCCTGAGCCGACAAGGAAAAAATCTGTCGTTCTGCCCCTGAACAAGGCAGTTAACCCACTGTTCCTAGGCTGTCATTGAAAATAAGAATTTGTTCTTAACTGACTTGCCTAGTTAAATAAAGGTGAAAAACAGAAACTAGTGGGATTCATTTGTCTCAGCATTATTTTACCCACCATGCAGTGTGTGTCCCTCCTCTCTGTATTCAGAGCTCTCATAGTAGGTTGTGCCAAGGATCTGACAGCCACTCAGCCTCCAGATTATTGTCTAGGAGTAAGTACTGTACTGCCGCCTCCACTCTATCACTACCCAGCCCCAGCCTCCCTATTCACTGCCTGCCTCTGCAAAAAGAGGGAGCTGAGTTTGACAAATGAGGGAAATGAACCACTGGGTAGCCATGCCCTCCAGACCTGGCCACCCAGCAGGGTTTGTTGTTCGAGTAAAGCGACCAAAAAATGTTGTTTTTAGGGCTTTGTTTTTGGTATCTGTATCTAGGCTATTAACTATGCCACCTCAGCTATCCTTCAGCGTGTGTACACCCCATTGAGCTAAACATATTCAGTGAAAAAGCAGATCACAAATCATCAACTCCCAATGGGCATGGTAATACAGAGGAAACAATGAGGAGGAGGATGACAGCGGTGGCGTGCAGCGTGCGAGCTGGAGCCAGCGCTGTCGAAGCGGTTTGATGTGTGCATGCAACATTAGCACGGCGTTACAGTCCACAGCCAGCCAAACCAAGTGTACAGAGAGGAGCCTTCTACCCCTCTGTCAAACGATGTAGAGACTGAACATCTATGAGTAGGGTCTCCTAATGGTGATGAGAATCCCTCTCCCGTCCGTCTGTCCGTCTGTCCGTCCGTCCGCCTGTGTGTGTGTGTATATATATATATAATTATAGACTGATAACTTCCCTCACTGTGTGTGTGTATATATATATATATATATATATAAACCCTTGTTGACAATCACAGAGGTCAGATGTTTCTTGTAGTTGGCCACCAGGTTTGCACACATCTCAGGAGGGATTTTGTCCCACTCCTCTTTGCAGATCTTCTCCAAGTCATTAAGGTTTCGAGGCTGACGTTTGGCAACTCGAACCTTCCGCTCCCTCCACAGATTTTATATGGGATTAAGGTCTGGAGACTAGCTAGGCCACTCCAGGACCTTAATGTGCTTCTTCTTGAGCCACTCCTTTGTTGCCTTGGCCGTGTGTTTTGGGTCATTGTCATGCTGGAATACCCATCCACGACCCATTTTCAATGCCCTGGCTGAGGGAAGGAGGTTCTCACCTAAGATTTGATGGTACATGGCCCCGTCCATCGTCCCTTTGATGCGGTGAAGTTGTCCTGTCCCCTTAGCAGAAAAACACCCCCAAAGCATAATGTTTCCACCTCCATGCTTGACGGTGGGCATGGTCTTCTTGGGGTCATAGGCAGCATTCCTCCTCCTCCAAACACGGCGAGTTGAGTTGATGCCAAAGAGCTCCATTTTGGTCTCATCTGACCACAACACTTCAATCATGGGTTTTCTCACCTGTGTGATTATAAGGGAAAGGAGAGGACGTGGGAGGTAAGAGACTATTTACAGTGAGGGAAAAAAGTATTTGATCCCCTGCTGATTTTGTACGTTTGTCCACTGACAAAGAAATGATCAGTCTATAACTTTAATGGTAGGTCTATTTGAACAGGGAGAGACAGAATAACAACCAAAAAATCCATAAAAACGCATGTGAAAAATGTTATAAATTGATTTGCATTTTAATGAGGGAAATAAGTATTTGACCCCTCTGCAAAACATGACTTAGTACTTGGTGGCAAAACACTTTACCACCAAGTACAGAGGTCAGACGTTTCTTGTAGTTGGCCACCAGGTTTTCACAAATCTCAGGGGGGATTTTGTCCCACTCCTCTTTGCAGATCTTTTCCAAGTCATTAAGATTTTGAGGCTGACATTTGGTAACTCGAACCTTCAGCTCCCTCCACAGATTTTCTATGGGATTAAGGTCTGGAGACTGGCTAGGCCACTCCAGGGCCTTAATGTGCTTCTTCTTGAGCCACTCCTTTGTTGCCTTGGCCATGTGTTTTGGGTCATTGTCATGCTGGAATACCCATCCACAACCCATTTTCAATGCCCTGGCTGAGGGAAGGAGATTCTCACCCAAGATTTGACGGTCCATCGTCCCTTTGATGCGGTGAAGTTGTTCTGTCCCCTTAGCAAAAAAACACCCCCAAAGCATAATGTTTCCACCTCCATGTTTGACGGTGGGGATGGTGTTCTTGGGGTCATAGGCAGCATTCCTCCTCCTCCAAACACGGCGAGTTGAGTTGATGCCAAAGAGCTCAATTTTGGTCTCATCTGACCACAACACTTTCACCCAGTTGTCTGCTGAATCATTCAGATGTTCATTGGCAAACTTCAGACGGGCATGTATATGTGCATTCTTGAGCAGGGGGTTCCTTGCGGGCGCTGCAGGATTTCAGTCCCTCACGGCGTAGTGTGTTGCCAATTGTTTTCTGGGTGACTATGGTCCCAGTTGCCTTGAGATCATTGACAAGTTCCTCCCGTGTAGTTCTGGGCTGATTCCTCACCATTCTCATGATCATTGCAACTCCACGAGGTGAGATCTTGCATGGAGCCACAGGCCGAGGGAGATTGACAGTTCTTTTGTGTTTCTTCCATTTGCGAATAATCGCACCAACTGTTGTCACCTTCTCACCAAGCTGCTTGGCGATGGTCTTGTAGCCCATTCCAGCCTTGTGTAGGTCTACAATCTTGTCCCTGACATCCTTGGAGTGCTCTTTGGTCTTGGCCATGGTGGAGAGTTTGGAATCTGATTGATTGATTGCTTCTGTGGACAGGTGTCTTTTATACAGGTAACAAACTGAGATTAGGAGCATTCCCTTTTAGAGTGTGCTCCTAATCTCAGCTCGTTACCTGTATAAAAGATACCTGGGAGCCAGAAATCTTTCTGATTGAGAGGGGGTCAAATACTTATTTCCCTCATTAAAATGCAAATCAATATATCACATGTGTTTTTCTGGATTTTTGGGGGGGTTATTCTGTCTCTCACTGTTCAAATAAACCTACCATTAAAATTAGAGACTGATCATTTCTTTGTCAGTGGGCAAACTTACAAAATCAGCAGGGGATCAAATAGTTTTTTCCCTCACTGTAACTGTTAATAGGAATTAAACTGGGCCAGGGGAGACAGTTAGAGAATACCCCTCAGGTGGATCCTGCTGGATCAGGATAACCCATTAGTCCTTTAAGCCGCCTGTGTACGGAAGAGGCACGCTGTACAAAAACATGACATAAATAGTGTTGTATTACTACTATCTAAGGCAATTACATTAGCAAATGCTTTCTACAACAACAATTAGCAGTCTGTCTAAGCAACTGCCAAGTTTATTCTAATGCCAAGTAAATGCCAAGAATCGATAGATTGCTAGAAGACAGGATGGATAGTGTGATAAGCCTTGCAGGAGAATGAAAGCAACTAACAACACTCTGAAAAGAAAAGGTTCCTGGAGTATCCTTTAGGGGTTGAAACTGTGGGGGAACCCCTATAAGTTCTTCAAAGAACCCCTTTTAATGGATCCTCGAAGAACCTTTTGAAGAACCTTTTGGGGTTCATTATTTAACTACCCCCCCTCCCCTGTTATTATTATTAATAATACACATAACAATAACAACAATAAAACTTAATTTTAGTTGTCAGTGTTCATTATGATTTTAGTGGCAAAGCAGAATACAAATCTAAATATGAGGTAAACTCGCAGCAGAGCCCCAAGTCCAATGAGTATATCCTCTGGGGTGTTGATGTTAATGTGTTGATGCTCTCCGTATCTATAGCCAGAATGATGTTGCAGTGCATGGTGGTGGAATATTCATTAAAGAGGTAAGGGAGGTGGATGGTAAATGTAATCTGCATAATAACATACCAATACCAATTGACATACAGTGGGGCAAAAAAGTATTTAGTCAGCCACCAATTGTGCAAGTTCTCCAACTTAAAAAGATGAGAGAGGCCTGTAATTTTCATCATAGGTACACTTCAACTATGACAGACGAAATGAGAAAAAGAAATCCAGAAAATCACATTGTAGGATTTTTTATGTATTTATTTGCAAATTATGGTGGAAAATAAGTATTTGGTCAATAACAAAAGTTGATCTCAATACTTTGTTATATACCCTTTGTTGGCAATGACAGAGGTCAAACGTTTTCTGTAAGTCTTCACAAGGTTTTCACACACTGTTGCTGGTATTTTGGCCCATTCCTCCATGCAGATCTCCTCTAGAGCAGTGATGTTTTGGGGCTGTCGCTGGGCAACACGGACTTTCAACTCCCTCCAAAGATTTTCTATGGGGTTGAGATCTGGAGACTGGCTAGGCCACTCCAGGACCTTGAAATGCTTCTTACGAAGCCACTCCTTCGTTGCCCGGGCGGTGTGTTTGGGATCATTGTCATGCTGAAAGACCCAGCCACGTTTCATCTTCAATGCCCTTGCTGATGGAAGGAGGTTTTCACTCAAAATCTCACGATACATGGCCCCATTCATTCTTTCCTTTACACGGATCAGTCGTCCTGGTCCCTTTGCAGAAAAACAGCCCCAAAGCATGATGTTTCCACCCCCATGATTCACAGTAGGTATGGTGTTCTTTGGATGCAACTCAGCATTCTTTGTCCTCCAAACACGACGAGTTGAGTTTTTACCAAAATGTTCTATTTTGGTTTCATCTGACCATATGACATTCTCCCAATCCTCATCTGGATCATCTAAATGTTCTCTAGCAAACTTCAGACGGGCCTGAACATGTACTGGCTTAAGCAGGGGGACACGTCTGGCACTGCAGGATTTGAGTCCCTGGCGGCGTAGTGTGTTACTGATGGTAGGCTTTGTTACTTTGGTCCCAGCTCTCTGCAGGTCATTCACTAGGTCCCCCCGTGCGGTTCTGGGATTTTTGCTCACTGTTCTTGTGATCATTTTGACCCCACGGGGTGAGATCTTGCGTGGAGCCCCAGATCGAGGAAGATTATCAGTGGTCTTGTATGTCTTCCATTTCCTAATAATTGCTCCCACAGTTGATTTCTTCAAACCAAGCTGCTTACCTATTGCAGATTCAGTCTTCCCAACCTGGTGCAGGTCTACAATTTGGTTTCTGGTGTCCTTTGACAGCTCTTTGGTCTTGGCCATAGTGGAGTTTGGAGTGTGACTGTTTGAGGTTGTGGACAGGTGTCTTTTATACTGATAACAAGTTCAAACAGGTGCCATTAATACAGGTAACGAGTGGAGGACAGAGGAGCCTCTTAAAGAAGAAGTTACAGGTCTGTGAGAGCCAGAAATCTTGCTTGTTTGTATGTGACCAAATACTTATTTTCCACCATAATTTGCAAATAAATTCATTAAAAATCCTACAATGTGATTTTCTGGATTTTTTTTCCTCATTTTGTCTGTCATAGTTGAAGTGTACCTATGATGAAAATTACAGGCCTCTCTCATCTTTTTAAGTGAGAGAACTTGCACAATTGGTGGCTGACTAAATACTTTTTTGCCCCACTGTACCTTTGTATGCCTCCTCGTCTGTATACCTGCAGACACAGACACAGAAGTGAGCAGTTCAGTCATCTGCATCCAATACAGCTAGCCTTTAAAATATTATTATAGCCTACAGTACATAGTCTTACATCTTTGTTTATATCCATTGAAGTGTGTCCATTTTCTGTTTTATAAAAATTTGCACAAATATTAAAAGATTAATGGTATCATCATGAAACAATATGAATTTAGATCATTCAAGGGACAAACCTTACCTTCATTTGAGGAGATCTTTAGATCATTTTTCAGTTAAGTGCCTGCACCTGCTGTCCTTTCAAATCCAAATCCAAATGTTTCAGTTGGGCAGTTAGGTTCCTGTATAAACCCCCACCAACTAAGGAGGTTCCTCGATGAACCCCACCTCCTATGGGATTGGAAGAACCTTTTGGGAACAATGTTCAGTGCCAAGTAAACTAAGGTTCTTCAAATACCTTTTCCCATTCATTCCCTTTGCAGAGCTGGTACCATGTGGTGCTTCCAGAGTTGTGAGTGGCCTGGTGCTGCTGTCCCCAGGTCTGGTGACACAGATGAAAGAGACAGTGAGACACTGATCAATTCCCTCTTAATCACGCCGGCCCAGGCACCCAAATACCCACAATGGAATTTGTCCGGGGACAGGTCAGCCTCATTCATGTGAATTTACACCCACTGACCAATATTCCCTCAAATTCATTGGGGCACTGAGCACATGTTTTGTCTTGTGAGCAGACACTTGAACATGGTGAGCATTTTGTGCAACTGAGGCTGTATCCATACAGTTTTAGACATTAGCCTATAGGCTATTGTGGCTATTTGAGCATAATGTAGGCCTACCAACAAAACCAATGGTGTGAATCCCACAACATTTTCACATGGAAATAGCTGTTGATTTCTATGATATATCCTGTAAATTGCAATGTATTGTGTTGTATGATGCAAGAAACCACTTCAAAAAATACAATGAATTATTATTACCATACAGAGAATTAGACAATGTAGGCTACCCCTCTGCCTATTGGCTTATTTGCATATTCAAGCCGGTCTGAAAATACAACACTGCCCCTTTAATTAAGACATAAGCTTTTTACCTGACTGGCTTTTCAAAGACAGCTTGAAATGTAGCCTACACGTTGTGTGCTCTTGTAGAAAACAGTACCTCCCCATTGCTGACGTATACTTATCTATAACTGGGCTAATATCTCGCTAACTATATCAACATATGTGCACAAGCGCGGCTCTGCGCTCCGATTTAAACTGATCTGAAAAGCGTATTCATTAGCGGGTAATTGAAAGACCGCTCATGGTCTACCCCGCCAATAGAATTATACTCCGTTGCGCTCTGGTTCTGGCTAAAACAAAATCACAGACTCAATCAATACAACTAATGGGGCGAACTCAGTGAAGTTCAATCTTGCGTCTCTGCGAGGCATGGCATTTCTTAGAGGTAACATTGCCACTGACCCCCTGTAACCCTGACTCCCACCCATCCCCAGTCTCTGTTTATCACAATAACAATACAGTGGATTTGTCCATGTTGGCATACTCAAGTCCATATACTCATCAGTCACTAAAACGGTTAATTGGCAACGAGCATCAATGGTACTGGTTTAGGGTCAGTTGTCGCCATTATCAAGCAATCCAGCAGTGTCTGTTAGGAAGGGGCTCGGAAATAGAAAAGGAGCTGTAATTGCTGAGAATTCCATAACTATGGGCCCATGTAAACCAAGCCAAATTGGCAATTGTACATGTACACTACACTACTAAATGTACACTGTCGTTCTGCCCCTGAAAATGCAGTTAACCCACTGTTCCTAGGCCATCATTGAAAAAAAGAATTTGTTCTTAACGGACTTGCCTAGTAAAATAAAGGTAAATAAAATGACAAAAAGTATGTGGACACCTTCTCGTCGAACATCTCAATCCATCTCAGTCCCCCCTTCGCTGCTATAACAGCCTCCACTCTTCTGGGAATGCTTTCCACTAGATGTTGGAACATTGCTGCAGGGATTTGCTTCCATTCAGCCACAAGAGCATTAGTGAGGTCGGGCGCTTATGTTGGGCGATTAGGCCTGGCCCGCAGTCGTCATTCAAATTCATCCCAAAGGTGTTCATTGGGGTTGAGGTCAGGGCTCTGTGCAGGCCAGTCAAGTTCCTTCACACCGATCTCGACAAACCATTTCTGTATGGACCTTGCTTTGTGCGCAGGGGCATTGTCATGCTGAAACAGGAACGAGCCTTCCACAAACTGTTGAAACAAAGTTGGAAGCACAGAATCATCTAGAATGTCATTGTATGCTGTAGCGTTAAGATTTCCCTTCATTGGAACTAAGGGGCCTAGCTCGAACCATGAAAAACAGCCCCAGATCATTATTCCTCCTCCACCAAACTTTACAGTTGGCACTATGCATTGGGGTAGGTAGCGTTCTCCTGGCATCTGACAAACCCAGATTTGTCCGTTTGACTGCCAGATGGTGAAGCATGATTCATCACTCCAGAGTCCAATGAAGGCAAGCTTTACACCACTCCAGCCGTCGTTTGACATTGCGCATTATGATCTTAGCCTTGTGTGCGGCTGCTCGGCCATGGAAACCCATTTCATGAAGCTCCTGACGAACAGGTCCTGTGCTGACATTGCTTCCAGAAGCAGTTTGAAACTCGGTAGTGAGTGTTGTAACCGAGGACAGACAATTTTACGCACTACGCACTTCAGGACTCGGTGGTCCCGTTCTGTGAACTTGTGTGGCGTATCACTTTGAGGTTGAACCGTTGTTGCTCCTAGAAGTTTCCACTTCACAATAACAGCACTTACTTTTGCAGCTCTAGCAGGGTAGACATTTGACGGACTGACTTGTTGGAAAGGTGGCATCCTATGACGGTCCCACATTGAAAGTCACTGAGCTCTTGTTAAGGCCATTCTACTGCCAATGTTTGTCTATGGAGATTGCATGGCTGTGTGCTCAATTTTATACACCTGTCAGCAATGGGTGTGGCTGAAATAGCCGAATCCACTCATTTGAATAGTTGTCCACATACTTTTGTTTGTATGTATGTATGTACAGTGGGGAAAAAAAGTATTTAGTCAGCCACCAATTGTGCAAGTTCTCTCACTTAAAAAGATGAGAGAGGCCTGTAATTTTCATCATAGGTACACTTCAACTATGACAGACAAAATGAGGAAAAAAAATCCAGAAAATCACATTGTAGGATTTTTAATGAATTTATTTGCAAATTATGGTGGAAAATAAGTATTTGGTCACATACAAACAAGCAAGATTTCTGGCTCTCACAGACCTGTAACTTCTTCTTTAAGAGGCTCCTCTGTCCTCCACTCATTACCTGTATTAATGGCACCTGTTTGAACTTGTTATCAGTATAAAAGACACCTGTCCACAACCTCAAACAGTCACACTCCAAACTCCACTATGGCCAAGACCAAAGAGCTGTCAAAGGACACCAGAAACCAAATTGTAGACCTGCACCAGGTTGGGAAGACTGAATCTGCAATAGGTAAGCAGCTTGGTTTGAAGAAATCAACTGTGGGAGCAATTATTAGGAAATGGAAGACATACAAGACCACTGATAATCTTCCTTGATCTGGGGCTCCACGCAAGATCTCACCCCGTGGGGTCAAAATGATCACAAGAACGGTGAGCAAAAATCCCAGAACCACACGGGGACCTAGTGAATGACCTGCAGAGAGCTGGGACCAAAGTAACAAAGCCTACCATCAGTAACACACTACGCCGCCAGGGACTCAAATCCTGCAGTGCCAGACGTGTCCCCCTGCTTAAGCCAGTACATGTTCAGGCCCGTCTAAAGTTTGCTAGAGAGCATTTGGATGATCCAGATGAGGATTGGGAGAATGTCAGATGAAACCAAAATATAACTTTTTGGTAAAAACTCAACTCGTCGTGTTTGGAGGACAAAGAACGCTGAGTTGCATCCAAAGAACACCATACCTACTGTGAAGCATGGGGGTGGAAACATCATGCTTTGGGGCTGTTTTTCTGCAAAGGGACCAGGACGACTGATCCGTGTAAAAGAAAGAATGAATGGGGCCATGTATCATGAGATTTTGAGTGAAAACCTCCTTCCATCAGCAAGGGCATTGAAGATGAAACGTGGCTGGGTCTTTCAGCATGACAATGATCCCAAACACACCGCCCGGGCAACGAAGGAGTGGCTTCGTAAGAAGCATTTCAAGGTCCTGGAGTGGCCTAGCCAGTCTCCAGATCTCAACCCCATAGAAAATCTTTGGAGGAGTTGAAAGTCTGTGTTGCCCAGCGACAGCCCCAAAACATCACTGCTCTAGAGGAGATCTGCATGGAGGAATGGGCCAAAATACCAGCAACAGTGTGTGAAAACCTTGTGAAGACTTACAGAAAACATTTGACCTCTGTCATTGCCAACAAAGGGTATATAACAAAGTATTGAGATCAACTTTTGTTATTGACCAAATACTTATTTTCCACCATAATTTGCAAATAAATTCATAAAAAATCCTACAATGTGATTTTCTGGATTTTGTTTCCTCATTTTGTCTGTCATAGTTGAAGTGTACCTATGATGAAAATTACAGGCCTCTCTCATCTTTTTAAGTGAGAGAACTTGCACAATTGGTGGCTGACTAAATACTTTTTCCCCCCACTGTATGTATGTATGTATGTATGTATATACACTGCTCAAAAAAATAAAGGGAACACTTAAACAACACAATGTAACTCCAAGTCAATCACACTTCTGTGAAATCAAACTGTCCAACAACACTGATTGACAATAAATTTCACATGCTGTTGTGCAAATGGAATAGACAACAGGTGGAAATTATAGGCAATTAGCAAGACACCCCCAATAAAGGAGTGGTTCTGAAGGTGGTGACCACAGACCACTTCTCAGTTCCTATGCTTCCTGGCTGATGTTTTGGTCACTTTTGAATGCTGGCGGTGCTTTCACTCTAGTGGTAGCATGAGACGGAGTCTACAACCCACACAAGTGGCTCAGGTAGTGCAGCTCATCCAGGATGGCACATCAATGCAAGCTGTGGCAAGAAGGTTTGCTGTGTCTGTCAGCGTAGTGTCCAGAGCATGGAGGCGCTACCAGGAGACAGGCCAGTACATCAGGAGACGTGGAGGAGGCCGTGGGAGGGCAACAACCCAGCAGCAGGACCACTACCTCCGCCTTTGTGCAAGGAGGAGCACTGCCAGAGCCCTGCAAAATGACCTCCAGCAGGCCACAAATGTGCATGTGTCTGCTCAAACGGTCAGAAACAGACTCCATGAGGGTGGTATGAGGGCCCAACGTCCACAGGCGGGGTTGTGCTTACAGCCCAACACCGTGCAGGACGTTTGGCATTTGCCAGAGAACACCAAGATTGGCAAATTCGCCACTGGCGCCCTGTGCTCTTCACAGATGAAAGCAGGTTCACACTGAGCACGTGACAGACGTGACAGAGTCTGGAGACGCCGTGGAGAACGTTCTGCTGCCTGCAACATCCTCCAGCATGACCGGTTTGGCGGTGGGTCAGTCATGGTGTGGGGTGGCATTTCTTTGGGGGCCGCACAGCCCTCCATGTGCTCGCCAGAGGTAGCCTGACTGCCATTAGGTACCGAGATGAGATCCTCAGACCCCTTGTGAGACCATATGCTGGTGCGGTTGGCTCTGGGTTCCTCCTAATGCAAGACAATGCTAGACCTCATGTGGCTGGAGTGTGTCAGCAGTTCCTGCAAGAGGAAGGCATTGATGCTAAGGACTGGCCCGCCCGTTCCCCAGACCTGAATCCAATTGAGCACATCTGGGACATCATGTCTCGCTCCATCCACCAACGCCACGTTGCACCACAGACTGTCCAGGAGTTGACGGATGCTTTAGTCCAGGTCTGGGAGGAGATCCCTCAGGAGACCATCCGCCACCTCATCAGGAGCATGCCCAGGCGTTGTAGGGAGGTCATTCAGGCACGTGGAGGCCACACACACTACTGAGCCTCATTTTAACTTGTTTTAAGGACATTACATCAAAGTTGGATCAGGCTGTAGTGTGGTTTTCCACTTTAATTTTGAGTGTGACTCCAAATCCAGACCTCCATGGGTTGATAAATTTGATTTCCATTGATAATTTTTGTGTGATTTTGTTGTCAGCACATTCACCTATGTAAAGAAAAAAGTATTTAATAAGATTATTTCATTCATTCAGATCTATGATGTGTTATTTTAGTGTTCCCTTTATTTTATATATATAGTCTACGTCTGACTTTGACATACGTGGCGATAAATGATAAATGAAGCACAACAGTATAGAGATGCCTCCAGACTTGAGTGCCACTCATAACACTGTTCATTTTCACATTGTGCAGCTAGCGCCTTGTACCATGGGACCATAGTAGGGGCACATCTTTACTCAATTACTCCTTCACACAACAAGCCCCCCCATCAGCAAACAGCCTGGAATATCTATCTATTCTATCAGATAGGACACATGGCTTTATCATACTGACATCACATCAGAGAGGACAGGGGAAGACGAGAGAGACTGATATCCTTCACGTCCTGTTTGTCAAGATACCCCCTCGCTACTAGTGTTCAGCATCAGTGACCAGTGTTTAGATACCGCTCATGAGCCGTGGCCGCCTTTCCTTCCTTCCTGATTAACGACCGTCCCACTGGGCACACACGGGTTGAATCAACGTTGTTCCCACGTCATTTCAATGAAATGACATTGAACCAACATGGAATAGACGTTGCATTGACGCCTGTGCCCAGTGGGATGCCGTCACGTACTTAAGATGAACATGAACAGGGATGTCACAAAGGAAACAGTAGAACGGTGTGGAGGGGAAAGGGACAGCTGGTCAGTGATATACACAACAATCACAACGTGTTGCTATGCTCTGGGTCTCTAAGGGCTCACTTTATGAAAATACCAAGCCTTAGGGACTAAGCGAGATTGACTCTTTCCCTATCAGTTGTAGAATAACAGTTTGTGAGGGCAAAGGTCAGCTCCAGTAGCCACACTAAATGTCAATGATAACTCAAGAGGAGAGGCTGTAGTGTACAATACTTCAGCTCAGCAGTTCACATAATGGTACACTAACACTACAGAGCCTGTTGAGGCAATTGGTCAGTCTACAGTACAGTAAACCTGATGGAATTATATCTCAAGTCCTCATTCCTCCAATGGAGTGTCGAGTGAAGAGAGTTCCTTTATTTGACCTGGCAACCTGGCATAATGAACCCGTCAAAGCAACCAACCGCAACCGACAAGCTTAATAATCAGATCCTGCTATGTGTCTCCCGTGCTATCCACCAACAACAGCACCCATACGTCAGCATCAAGGGAACACTGTGGAAACGTCATGTAGCCACTGTCGGTACACTCTTCGAAAAAAAGATGCTGTCTAGAACCTTAAAGGGTTCTTCGGCTGTCCCCATAGGAGAAGACTTTTTGGAACCCTGTCTTCTAAAAGGGTACCAACAACACTGAGTAGTAGAGAGATGAGAGCTCCACCTACTGCCTGGCCACACTAGCTAATCTCACCCTGACTGTTTTCTTAAGACGTTTCCTCTTTTATTCTGAGAAAGAGTTCCTCATTTGCATTTCTTCTCCACGCTTTGCTGCTCCATGAATCATTCAGAGGTAAGAGCCTGCCTGGCCTGGGTGGAGCGCCCTCACAGGGACGCCTGGAAGAATCAATACAGGTGGTGAGAGGGGGAGAAGAAAGCCTGTCTCTTCCAGGCCCCCCTCTGTTGTTAGACTGAATGACTCATGCTATCAGTATTATACTACACTGGCTATCAGGACTAAAGCCCCAGTCTCATCCATTTAACATAACGGTGGGAGAATGAGCAATTGAGCCAATTGCCTGATAACCTCCGTGTCAAGTGCATCAAGTGTCAAACGTTAGAAGTCGACCGTCGGTGGCTAGGCTATAATAGGGGGATTAGGAGATTAGGAGTTCTGAAATGACTGTAGTTCATCTGAGGTCAAGCCTTAATACGAGACATCCTGGGTAGGGCTAGAGGGTCAGCAGGTCTCCAAATTATCACCGTAGAAGGAACGATTAAAATGTCCGATGTCATCATTTCTGAATTTGATAATCCCATCCCAGCAACGTGGTGTGCTCTTTTAAACAGATTTAGGGAGGGGGTGGGGCGAAGGTTCTTGCGGAGAATAAACACTGCTGCATGTCCAACACAATAAGAGATCCTTCTTTCACATCCCCAAACGGGATTTGTCTGAAAGTTCAGTTTCCTCTGTGTTTTGGCATTCGGCGCACACGGCCCTGCGTAGAATAACTGTCAATGTGTATTGACAGCAATGATTGGAGGTTTAAAGCTTAATCTGGTCTTTCAAGGAAACCTTGAGGAGAGCCAGTAAAGCGCAGCGTTGAATGTGTAACAGACTGAAGGAATATCAATGGGGACACCAGCCCAACATACTGATATCTTGGCTCCCTACTTCCACCACCAAACATACACAAAACTCTTTCTTTGGGACCAGGAAGAAAAAGAGGAGAGACTGAATAATGTCTGCTATTCCAGGGATGTCTGAGGTCATTCTACATATTCACTTTGAGTCCAATTCAGACTTGAGATAAGTAAACTTAACATGGATTTAAGTCAAAAATGGTTCATTTAAATCCTTGTTTTATTGACTTAAATTCATGTTAAGTCTATTTACATGTATCTCAAGTCTGAAATCGAGCCCAAAATGAATAGCCTACACTTGGAGAACAAGAGGGTGAGGCACTGACTTACCTCTGCCATAACCCCCTGTCTCTCACACTAAATATTGATTATGATACTCATCAGCCACCCTGTGTGCACGCCTCCACATTAAAGAGGTGGACAGGTGGAGATAGGAAGCGTCCGTCAAACACGGATGGAGATGGAGTCACACAGCTGGGGTATTGATCCAGGACCTGCTGGCCACATGAGCTCTGTGATGACTCTGAGATAGGGGGCTGCGTTAGTGCCCGGGACTGCTGTGATGGCTTACCAGAAGAGGACGAAACATAATGACAGGTTGGTTCTCCCTCTATAAAGCTGTCACAGTGGAGCTGTCACAGTGGAGCTATTCACCCCCAACCCCTGTCATTTTACCCAGAGGACTCAAGGATCAACACACAGACACACACACACACACACCAATTCGTCATAGAGACACATCTGTACATATAGCTAGGTCCCTTTAGGTTGTTTTGTCTAAATAATCAAAGATATATAGACTCATTTGTCCTCTTCATCATTGAAGTTTTTTCAAATCAAATCACATTTTATTGGTCACATACACATGGTTAGCAGATGTTATTACGGGTGTAGCGAAATGCTTGTGCTTCTAGTTCCGACAGTGCAGCAATATCAAACAATATCACAACAAATACCTAATACACACAAATCTAAGTAAAGGAATGGAATTAAGACTATATAAATATAAGGATGAGCAATGTCAGAGCTGCATTGACTAAGATACAGTAGATAGTATAGAATACATTAAATACAGTATTTTTGTTCACTTAACACTGCCACTTGATATACCGCCATATATATATCTCCCCAGTATCACAGACTATTGTGAAAGACACAAAATGCTTATTGTAAATTCTGTGTATAAAGTGAGTTTCCATCACAAAGACAATAGGCTACTTTATCAACTGTGTCTCTCTGAGCAACATGTTCACAGAATCCATTTCTCATCCGTAAAAGGGTGCAGCTTGTGCTACAAAATCTCTACTTGAAATTGTAATCCTCAGAGGATCTTCAGAAAAGGAAAACGGCACGTCGGGTCAGGAGTGAGGGAGTGAGGTTTACTCCGTTCAGGCCGAGAGGCAGCCGAAAAGGAGAGGAATGAGAAAACACATCAAACTGGAATTAACAACGAACTCTCACTGGAGGGCTTCATTTGCTAAGATCAGTAGTAATTTTACAGAATTTCAGAGGGCCTCAACAATGTTAAAAATGTTTTAAACTCCAGTGCTGGGTAAGTATGAAAAATAGAGAGAAAACCAATTTTCACTTGTCTATTAAAACCTAGAGGCATTACAACTTAACACACACTTCTGCTGTCATGGTAAAACAACCAGTATCTGATTGAAAATCCTATAATTGAATAGAGAATAGCGGAGAGGATGTAGGCTGACTCAAGAGGCACGCACGCACTCACTTTTATCATTGAGACATCTAAACTCCCACTCAGACTCCCACACAAGCATCCACTGTGCTTCAGATGGAAATGACATACATTTCTACATCCTTGACTACCTGATTGACCTTCTAGAGAGACTTCGACACAAGACGGCATCCACAAAATCCAGAATTTCACTCTATTTAGTCAGGCTTAGACCTACAAGACAGATCTGAAAGTATTACCTTCACCGATTTGCAAGCAGCTGATTTTTTACTATTTCATAATGCCTGTGAAATGAAAAGGTATCGCCTGAAACAGTACTACTGAAGTGTTTCACATAACCACTGATCTTCACAGAGATGAGATATGATAGCCACATAACCTTTCACTCACACACTTCTCTTCATATTATGATTCTGCATCTGTGGACAACTGGAGAATCGTTAACTTCACAGCCTATAGGTCTTTGTATATTAAATTGTCTAACCAAACTTGTCTGGCCGGTGTGCATTGATATGATTCCAACACACACACAGGCAGATGGTTGCCTCCCACAATGTATCCAATGCTGTTGCCTAGGGTCCGGTTTACAAGGCTATACACACACTTCTCTCATCTCTCTCTCTCTCTCTCTCTCTCTCTCTCTCTCTCTGATACCACCCCCGTGACCAGCGTGAGTCGATGGAATTAAGATATGCGGGTTGGATCGGGGAGGCTGGGTGTGAGGAATGATCCTGCACCCTTACGGAATCTATAACAGAACAAATGCATCTGGGCTTGTGGCAACCTTGTATAAGTGATAGAGGAGCCATACAGTACTTCAATACCACGTGCTTTACAGAGACATGACTACAGCTCGGGTATTTCTGTTGAATACATAAGAGCACAATACAGGGGTTGTCAATGCTCCCAATGATAGCGTGGATCCTGTGGTTTTTAAGACAATAGGTGCACTAACAAGACTGTCAGTCAGCTGAAATTCTCGTGAAGAAATAACTTCCCAGATGTACATTCATTTAACATGGTGTTATCAAGAGAACTAAAGGTGTCTAAAACACACTGTGTTGAAACGTGGGGCGGGAGGAAACAGATGTGAAGGTCACTATGATAGGTCTGAGTGATTCAGCGGACCCTTCCAGGAAGATCCCATATGCTGGGATTAAACACTCATTCTCCTCCCACAGTCCATCTGCAAGAAGAGTACTGTCTATATTCAGTTATCAAAACTAACAGAACTATTCATCAGAATTCAATCTTATTAGTCAGCCTAGGAAAAATGTACCATCTATGCAATGACCAATCCTAGTCAGGTTTGGAGAAATAACTTTACTGACGGACTCACTTTTCTCTGGGAATGAAAGGCGAAGCGTTCCGGCATCACTCTAGAATTTCAGATTAACAGACACATGCACGCTCACACACTGTGTGTCACAGAGGAACTGTTGGAGGAACAGGACCCAACCTAACGCGGCAACTCACCGGGATGGAATGGAAGGTGGGCGTGGGAGAGAGGACGGTGTGCACAACGTGGCAGAGAACACCAGTCGGCAACTTCAGAAACAATGGGCCAACACCCTCACATCAGATTAGACAAGCAACCACACACCAACGCTGAATCAGAAGTGAAGGAGAATTCCTTGTTCCAGACACTTCTAAAAGTGGAATAACTGTCAAATTGACATGATTTCTTTGACGTTGAGAAATGGTAAGCAACATTAGGAACATCTCTAGAGAAATGGCAGGTATAGTGCCTCTCCATTGAACAGCAGTACACTAACTACTACTGTGGTTTTACTTCCCAGACAATAACTCTCCCTGAGACTGAAATGTTTATATACTGTCGGAAGATTACATACGCCTTAGCCAACTACATTTCAACTCAGTTTTTCACAATTCCTGACATCCTAGTAAAAAGTCCCTGTCTTAGGTCAGTTAGGATCACCACTTTATTTTAAGAATGTGAAATGTCAGAATAATAGTAGAGAGAATGATTTATTTCAGCTTTTATTTCTTTCATCACATTCCCAGGGGGTCAATTAGTATTTGGTAGCATTGCCTTTAAATTGTTTAACTTGGGTCAAACATTTAGGGTAGCCTTCCACAAGCTTCCCACAATAAGTTCAGTGAATTTTGGCCCATTCATCCTGACAGCTGGTGTAACTGGGTCAGGTTTGTAGGCCTCCTTGCTCACGCACGCTGTTTCAGTTCTGCCCACAAATTTTCTATAGGATTGAGGTCAGGGCTTTGTGATGGCCACTCCAATACCTTGACTTTGTGGTCCTTAAGCCATTTTGCCACAACTTTGTAAGTATGCTTGGGGTCATTGTCCATTTGGAAGACCCATTTGCAACCAAGCTTTAACTTCCTGACTGATGTCTTGAGATGTTGCTTCAATATATCCACATACTTTTCCTTGCTAATGATGCCATCTATTTTGTGAAGTGCACATGTCCCTCCTGTAGCAAAGCACCCCCACAACATGATGCTGCCACCCCCGTGCTTCACGGTTGGGATGGTGTTCTTCGGCTTGTAAAGCCTCCCCCTTTTTCCTCCAAACATAACGATGGTCATTATGGCCAAACGATTCTATTTTCGTTTCATCAGACCAGAGGACAAAAAGTACAATCTTTGTACCCATGTGCAGTTGCAAACCGTAGTCTGTCTTTTTTATGGCGGTTTTGGAGCAGTGGCTTCTTCCTTGCTGAGTGGCCTTTCAGGTTATGTCGATATAGGACTCGTTTTACTGTGGATATAGATACTTTTGTACTTGTTTCTTCCAACATCTTCACAAGATCCTTTGCTGTTGTTCTGGGATTGATTTGCACTTTCCGCACCAAAGTACGTTCATCTCTAGGAGACAGAACGCGTCTCCTTCCTGAGCGGTATGACGGCTACGTGGTCCCATGGTGTTCATACTTGCGTACTATTGTTTGTACAGATGAATGTGGTACCTTCAAGCGTTTGGAAATTGCTCCCAATGATGAACCAGATGTGGTGGTCTACGATTTATTTTCTGAGGTCTTGGCTGATTTCTTTTGATTTTCCCATGATGTCAAGCAAAGGGGCACTGGTAGGCCTTCAAGGTAGGCCTTGAAATACATCCACAGCTACACCTCCAACTGACTCAAATGATGTCAATTAGCCTATAAGAAGCTTCTAAAGCCATTACATCATTTTCTGGAATTTTCCAAGCTGTTTAAACGCACAGTCAACTTAGTGTATGTAAACTTCTGACCCACTGGAATTGTGATACAGTGAATTATAAGTGAAATAATCTGTCTGTAAACAATTGTTGACTTGTGTCGTGCACAAAGTAGATGTCCTAACCGTCTTGCCAAAACTATAGTTTGTTAACAAGAAATGTGTGGAGTGGTTGAAAAACTAGTTTTAATGACTCCAACCTAAGTGTATGTAAACTTCCGACTTCATCTGTAGGTAACATGTCATTCAACAACTAAAGTGAAACACACACACACCTCACCTCCTTCCATATAGGCTCCCTAAAGATTGACTGGGCAGGGAGGCGTTTCCTAGCAACTGCTCAGCTGTGTCAGTCAGCTGTTTGACAGGGAAGAAGAGAACACTGGCATAACACTGTGGTGGGTCTGAGAAATGGACATGTATAAAGGGATGTGTACAAGAAACCAGAGGTAAACAAGGACGCTGTGACACTAGCTCTGTGTAGTACAGAGACACAGGTTATGCAGAATGAAGATCGCAGATGGCACTGTGATTGAAAGGCATATTCATCAATATCAATAAGTACTTGATGTACATTGGGTTTTGAGATTCTGATTTTAAGTTCAGTCTTTTACATTACATTGTACTAGATCACAATAAACACGAAGCACCACTGCAAAGCGCACTCTAAATCTCCAAGACACAAATTCCTGGGCTTGACACATTTACACTGACATTGAGCACATTGAGATGGGATAAACACGCCCCTTTAAGTAGTAAAGTGTCACGATCAATCACGCATCAGGGCCTTGTCACACCCCTCCTCTCTTCCTCATTCATCACCCGGGCTAACTATACTGTACAAGGCAAGCCTATATGTGGGGAAGCGTTCTAGCCACCCCTAGGGGGACACAGCTGGGTCAACCTACTCAATCAATCAATCAAATTTATTTATAAAGCCTTTCTTACGTCAGCTGATGTCACAGAGTGCTGTACAGAAACCCAGCCTAAAACCCCAAACAGCAAGCAATGCAGGTGTAGAAGCACGGTGGCTAGGAAAAACTCCCTAGAAAACGGCCAGAACCTAGGAAGAAACCTAGAGAGGAACCAGGCTATGAGGGGTGGACAGTCCTCTTCTGGCTGTGCCGGGTGGAGATTATAACAGAACATGGCCAAGATGTTCAAATGTTCATAGATGACCAGCAGGGTCAAATAATAATAATCACAGTGGTTGTCGAGGGTGCAACAGGTCAGCACCTCAGGAGTAAATGTCAGTTGGCTTTCATAGCCAATCATTCAGAGTATCTCTACCGCTCCTGCTGTACCTGGAGAGTTGAAAACAGCAGGTCTGGGACAGGTAGCAGGTCTGGGACAGGTAGCACGTCCGGTGAACAGGTCAGGGTTCCATAGCCGCAGGCAGAACAGTTGAAACTGGAGCAGCAGCACGGCCAGGTGGACTGGGGACAGCAAGGAGTCATCAGGCCAGGTAGTCCTGAGGCATGGTCCTAGGGCTCATGTCCTCCGAGAGAGAGAGAAATAAAGAAAGAAAGAAAGAAAGAAAGAAAGAGAGAGAGAGAAAGAGAGATAGAATTAGAGAGAGCATACTTAAATTCACACAGGACACCGGATAAGACAGGTATTTCTTTAAGTTCTCTCCAGATATAACAGACTGACCCTACGAGAGGAGTCTGCATGGAGAAAAGACAAAAAAAAGGTAGAATGAGATGAGAAGGAGCCTAAAATGCCAAATTACAGGATGGATTCTCTAGAGGCGGTTGGTCTCTTAGAGAAAGGTACTGTAGGGAGAGGATAGAATCGGGGACCGACCCGGCGGGTCATTGTGGATTCTGGGCAGAGTGTAGTGCGGCATTAGCTGGAGTATTTTGGGTGTGATCCAGGTCTGAAATAACAGGCCCTGTCCTCCACAGGCCCATTAAGGGCAGGAAAAATAGATTATTCTTCTCAGGAGTGGTTTGGACTGTGATTTACCTGTGAAGATGCGGGCCTCGGCAGGAGAGAGGCAGGCAGCTTCAGCCACGGTCGGCGATTCACTTCTCCAGCGCTGGACGTCAGCCCAGTCGGCTGAGGGCTCTGAAGGGGGTGAGGGAGGGGGGAGAATAGCAGAGATTGCCATTCATCACGGGCATCCTGCTGGGTCAGCCGCAGTACAAATGAAAAGAATAAGAGCACTCATGTATCCGTCTGCTCAAATACACTTCAATAAAGATGGCAGATGAAACATTCTATCTACTGTTTTTCCAGTTGTGTGGAAGATCTGACTCTCAGAAACTCCTCAAAACGATGTGTCCTCCACAGCAGTGCCCCAAAATATCAGGGAGACTGGACCACAAATGACCTGTCAAGAGGATCACGAATGCCCCAAAAGAGGGTCTTAATGGGAAATACAGGGTAAAGAGTATTGAAGACGCCCAAATTACAACTGACAATCACCTCTGAGGCAAACATTATAAGGATGCTCTTCACAGAGAGAAGTCTCAAGTAACTGTCCTTCAGATTTGAGGAGAAAGGCCTTCTCTGTCAGATTTGACTATATGACTATCAGTGCAAATATATTGCCTCTTTATAATCCTGGGCTTTCCAGTCTGGATGTGTTCTATACAGCAGTGAATCCCCACAGACTCTCCAGTGACAAGGCATTTTATTATGGCATTAGAGAGATCTGAACCCCCCAGCTGTATAGCATAGTGAAGGATCAATACCATGTAGTGAATTACAGTGAATACCCACAGACTCTCCAGTGACACAATGGTGTGTATTCATGAATGCCAAGGGAAGCCGAGCTTCCACAATTAATTGACAAAAAATATATATATATTTTGTCTCTCTGTATTTCATAAATGTCCTTCATTTCGAAATAGACTGAATGTATCTCACTGGAGAAAGCATCCGAGCGAGTGAAACAGTGCCCCTCTGTCTCTGTATGTGTAGGTCATCTGTCTGATGCTGTCTGGTCCAGAAGAGTGTGACATTGTTGCCGCCAGTAGCATTGAATGCAAGGGAAGCCAGCGAGCATTTGGCCTCCCTTGATGAAAAAAGATTCAATAATAACAGCCAATCAGCATTGAGCTAAACTGTTAGTGGTCCTGGCGCACCCAAAACAAAGTGTCAAGGGAAGCCAGTTTGGATTTGGTTCCTATCAAATTGCATCGAGAGCATACGTCATTGACAGAAAAAACTGTTGCATCTCGTTGTGTTGTCCTCAGGTGGCTAGCTAGCTAAAAGTGAACATTTCCTAAAATAGCCATGGATGGAGATAGGGATTTGGACTTTTATTTCATTCTCCATACTGGCCAATGATTATAATGGCGATTCTGATCCAACAATTTATTTTCATACATTGTGCCCCTGGCCTGAGAGGATGGAAGTTCAATATATGTAGCTAGATGTAGAAGGCTAATGGTAACTAGGTAACGTTGCCCATGAATGGAAGTTAGGCTAGCGAGCAAGCATTTTAACTAGGTAGACTGGGACAACACAAATTTAAAGCATGTACTGTATGACAGAGAGGAGGATGGTATTGGCGTAGGGTGAGTCAACATGTTTTTCTACTTGCCCACACACACACACACACACACACACAAATCAGAACCATGGACAGCCACATCATATTTAGCTTACGTTGATTGGACGAAATTGTTTTTGGTATCTTTTAGTTGTTACTGTATTAGAGTAAGCAGAGGTGATTTGATGATGTTGAAATTGAAATGGTGCTGGAATAGTGGAGGCAGCTCCTGTTTTCTTTGCGACTTGCGGTAACTCTCTGTGGTTCTAAATCAATAGTTGTTCAGTAGTCCGGAAATGTCAGAAACATTAACTTGCTTGACCATGCTGTAGTTCATGTAACTGTTGGTTACATTCAATATGCTTTGTGGACTTCACTGGACAGATGTTGCTCTCTGGTTTTGTGATGAAACAAAGGTCTGGTTGAATTTATTCTGCCACGGTGTCTTCTTATTATTGTCTCGGTTTAGGCCTAAATATCACAGTGTCAAAGCATATGAACTAACAGGTTATAGAGCAAACAACGCAATTATCACAACACATAGGTTGTAATATGATTTCTTTCTGGCTGCCCCAGTGATTTTACCCACTCACCGCTACTGCAGTGACAAGGCCTTTTATTATGACATTAGAGAGATCTGAACACCCAGCTTTATACCATAGTGAAGGATCAATAACATTACCAGAGGGGGTTTATGTTGCCGCTCTAAGCTAGAGTAGCTTCAGTCATATAGGATATCTGACATCCACACTGATACACTAACAGTACAACAGGTATTCATCATGTGGGCTTTGGGGTGCAGGGGAAACCCCTCCCTCAATAAGGGATTCCCACTATCGTAAGAACAAATAACACACCAACGGTCTTCAAAAACAAATGGAATAAAATCTCATACAGTACAATGAAAATCCTAAACCATATTTCATTGTGCCTGTGAAACATGCTGTGAGGAGATCTTCTCCCATGTTGGCTGCCATTGGCCCCAGCTGGGTGGGTGTGGGCAAGAAAAGGCACCTGGCTTTCCCTCTCTGCCCCCTTTGCCCTCAGCCCCTCCCCTCGTCATACCCCTCCACAGAGAATCCCGCTCAGGATGGCTATCCAGCTGTTGACTTGGCAACTGCACCTCGCCCCTCTCCACTGAGGGCATGGGATGATTGCTCACCATGCCTGGCAAAGACAGACCTGCGTGTGTGGTGGTGGTGGTATGTGTGCGTGCAGTCGCTCTGGGGGACAGGCTGATCACACCCTGCACCCAGACCTCTCCGTCTTGCTCTTATATAAGTGTCTGTGTGTAACCAGAGTATCATCAGTAAGGTACAGAACAGGAGACACCTCAAGGGGATAGCAGGGCTTGTCATGTGCTGACAGAGATTATAATGGACAGAGAAGAAACAGACAATGTTAAATGACTGGGCTATACTGAGGTGCACTGGGTTTGAAGTATCAAGCATGAAGCCTACTTAGCAGTGGGCCCATTTCTCTCTTGGTAAATTGGCTCGTATTTTAGCATTCCCCCTCCGTCGTTGCCTGTCTCTGAGCACCTGAAATCAATTAGACTAACAAAAACAACACTTAACGCCGCACTGAACCCACCACCATCAGCAGACTGAGACACTAACATACCAAAATGGAAAAGGCCAATGGGAAAGAGGGAGGACTTGGTACAGTACAAACACTGTCTAATTCACCGTTAAGGTCTTACAAAAATCCTTTTCCTCAAATACTATGACTTATGACTAAGTGGCTTTTGGTATACATTTTGGGGATTTGATTAAATCTTAGCAGCTGGGAACTAGGAATACACGTTGTCAAGCCATTATTTAAAAAAACCTTAATTTTGTAATTACAGTTTTACTTCCTCAATTAGCGTTGAATGAAAATGTGTTTTTTTATGAGCAACTTAATGTGTTGAGATAAAGAGTGTTGCCAAGTGTTTAATGCACGCATAAATTCATAGAAAGAGCCCATTGAGGAACATGACACAGCATGAATAATAAAGATAAGACTATCATTTTCCTGAAGCAATGTCTGACCCTATTCCAGACCTGGGCTGAGAGTAATACATCCCTTAGACATATGGAGGACTCCAAAAAGGGAATTAGGAATAAAAAAATCTCAAGGAGGATTCACAAAGGTCAAACTAATGGCAAGCAAACAGAACAACATACCTTCAAGATAATTTCATATTGTCAGGAGAAAAATGGTGACAGAAAACTTCATTGTAAAGAGTTCTATTGAGTGGTAGCCTATTGTAGGACTCAGCGACAGCTGTGCACAGTTTGAGCTTCAGATGTAGGATCTTAATTTGACCAATAGTGTCTTGGAAGAATAATCCTGCAGCAACAGGATTTGAACGTTTAGTCCACAATGTTGCTTGATTGTTGCTTTGGCTATTAGCCGGACCAAAGTAGGCTACATGAAAAGTCCAATACTGTTAACATAACCAGATGTTAGTGGGCGTTTTCAGTGAATTTTTGTAAATCACAAAGCTCATCTGCATTTCCTGCGGCGTAGGAAGATTCTCAGCAACAAATGAGTGATCAAATTAAGATCCTACATCTGTACTTTGATCCTTAAGTGGAAGCTTTTATTCTGTGGCAGTGGCGTGTATTCATGGACGCCAAGGGAAGCCAGGCTTCCCCAAGCAATTTACAAAAAAAATCATTTTAAAACATAAAATAATTTATCTTTCGTCTCTGTGTTTCATAATTTTCCTTCAATTCGCAAGAGGCTGAGAATGTATCTCACAGGAGAAAGCATCTGAGGGAGCAAAACAGTGCCCCTCTGTATCTTTTCTTGTAGACCATCTATCTGATACTGTCTCGTCCAAACGAGTATGACATTGTTACTGCCCTTAGCATTGAATGCAAGGGAAGCCAGAGGTCATTTGGCTTCCCTTGACAAAAAAAAGTATACAAAATTTGCCAATCAGCATTGAGCTAAACTGAGCGAGCTCAATTGTGAATGGTCCTGGCGAAAAAAATAAAAGTGTAAAGGAAAGCCAGCTTGGATTTGGTGTCTCTCCTATCAAATCGCTTTGAGAGCATACATCATTAACAGAAACAACTTGAATTGTTGCATCTCATTGTGTTAATCTCCGGTGTCTAGCTAGCTTGCTAGCTAGCTAAAATTGGCCTTTTCCTAAATTAGCCAAGGATGGAGATAGGGATTTGGACTTGTGGTTTTACTTAATTCTCCGTACTGGCCAATGATTATAACGCAGATTCTGATCCAAACATTAATTCATACATTGTTGTGCCCCTGGCCTGAGAGGATGGAAGTTCAATATAAACAGAAGCGAGATGTAGAAGGCTAAGGGTAACTAGCTAACGTTGCCCATGAATGGAAGTTACGCTAGCGAGCAAGCATTTTAGCCAAGTGGCCTGGGACAACAAAAAATAAAAGTGTGCACTTCATGACAGAGTGATAGACCATTTCTTCAAACATGAAAGAGAGGAGAATGGCATTGGCATTTCTCTACAAGTAGGGTGAGTCAACATGTTTTTCTACTTGCACAAACGCGCAGACTTAAATCAGAACCATGGACAGTCACATATTTAGCTTATGTTGATTGGACTAAATTGTTTTTGGTATCTTTTAGTTGTCACTGTATTAGACTAAGCAGAAGTGATTTGATAATGTTGAAATATTGAAGTTGAAAGGGGGTTGGAATAGTGGAGGCGGGGGTCTTGGCTTCCCAATGATTTTACCCAAGCACCGCTACTGTTCTGTGGAGACCAAATTGATGCGAGGAAACTCATGGACAGGCTGCATATGAACCATTATGAGAAATGAAAACAAGCTAACAATTCAAATGAATGCTATTTGAATGAACTCAGTCTGTTGGGAAATACTGTATGTAGATTAGACATTAACATGTTGACATGCTTAGCATATCTGGAACTGCTGCAGTTGGGACACTGTTAGAATGACTAATGGGACCGACATACATATGTAGGATCTTAATTTCTTAATTTGACCTTTATTGTCACAGCAAAATATTCCTGCAGCTAAAATATTTTCAGGTTTAGTCCATAATGTTGCTTGATCGGTGGTTAGGCTATTAGTTGGCCAAAAGTAGGCTCCATGAAATGTGCAATACTGTTAATATAGCTGTGTGTTAGTGTGGGTTTTCAGTGAATTATTCTAACTTACAAAGCACATCTGCAGGAAAATTCTCAGCAACAAGAGTGATCAAATTAAGATCCTACATCTGTAGGCAGATACATTATATAAATCAGTGCAAGTGCGCAAACTGTGACGTCAATGAGAAGACAGACAATAACACTGAACAAAAATATGAAAAATTTACAGTTCATATAAAATAAATCAGTCAATTGAAATAAATTAATTAGGTCCTAATCTATGGATTTCACATGACTGGGAATACAGATATGCATCTGTTGGTCATAAATACCTTAAAATAAAGGGCATGGATCAGAAAACCAGTCAGTATCTGGTGTGACCACCATTTGTCTCACGCAGCGCGACACATTTACTTCGCATAGAGCTGATCAGGCTGTTGATTGTGGCCTGTGGAATGTTGTCCCACTCCTCTTCAATGGCTGTGTGAAATTGCTGGATATTGTCGGGAAGTGCTACACGCTGTCGAACACATAAATCCAAGGGAATCTCAAACATGGGTGACATGTCTTGCGAGTATGCAGTCCATGGAAGAACTAGGACACTTTCAGCTTCCAGGAATTGTGTACAGATTCTTGCGACATGGGGCCGTGCATTATCATGCTGAAACATGAGGTGATGGCGGCGGATGAACGGCATGACAATGGGCCTCAGGATCTCATCACAGTATCTCTGTGCATTCAAACTGACATTGATAAAATGCAATTGTGTTAGTTGTCCTTTGCTTATGCCTGCCCATACCATAACCCCACTGCCACTATGGGGCACTATGTTCACAACGTTGACATCAACAAACCGCTCGCCCACACCACGTCATACATGCTGTTTACCATCTGCCCAGTACAGTTGAAACCGGGATTCATCCGTGAAGAGCACACTTCTCCAGCGTGCCAGTGGCCAATGAAGGTGAGCATTTTCCCACTTAGGTCGGTTACAACGCTGAACTGCAGTCAGGACCCTGGTGAGGACGACTAGCACGCAGATGAGCTTCTCTGAAACCGTTTCTGACAGTTTGTGCAGAAATTCTTTGGTTGCGCAAACCCACAGTTTCATCAGCTGTCCGGGTGGCTGGTCTCAGACGATCCTGCAGGTGAAGAAGCCGGATGTGGAGGTCCTGGGCTGGCATGGTTACATATGGTCTGTGGTTGTGATGCCGGTTGGACATACTGTCAAATTCTCTAAAACGACGTTGGAGGCAGCTTATTTTAGAGAAATTAACATTCAATTATCTGGCAACAGCTTTGGAGAACATTCCTGCAGTCAAGCATGCCAATTCCACACTCCCTCAAACCTTGAGACATTTGTGGCATTGTGTTGTGTGACAAAACTGCACATTTTAGAATGGCCTTTTATCATACCCAGAATAAGGTACACCTGTGTAATGATCATGCTGTTTAATCAGCTTCTTGATATGCCACACCTGTCAGGTGGATGGATTATCTTGGCAAAGGAGAAATGCTCACTAACAGGGATGTAAACAAATGTGTGGACACAATTTGAGAGAAAAGCTTTTTGTGCATATGGAACATTTCTGGGATATTTTATTTCTGATCATGAAACATGGAACTAACACTTTACATGTTGCGTTTATATTTTTGTTCAGTATACATTCATAATGCATTATGAGTCTAAATCTTCATGATTTCTTTCATGCCGCTTATGACAGCAATGTATATTTAAAACAAATGATTGCGGGCAACGCAATCAGAAGCATAATGAAAATGATGAATTATTGATGTGCTCATTACTCATAATATGCATGCAAGGCGCTCCAATGAAGTGCATTTTCCTTGGGATGAGCATTTTTCTATTGTTTCTTGTCCAGAATTTGATTGATTTATTAATGAGTCTATTTATTGTTTGGCGAGATGCAGTAAACCAATTGTATTGTTGCGGGCTTGGAATGTTCAGCTGTACCTGCCACGGTTGGCTTGGCCCATCTCTCTGTGAGCTGAACTGATTCAATTCTAGTTTGGCTGTGTGGCCCGTTATCTACTCCTACTAATTTGAGGGAATAAATACATTTGTGTGACTCTCAACTAACGTCCAATGGATTGGATTCCTTTAAGAATCATATATAACTAAGACATACCCAATGACCAGAGTGACCCATTTATTATGCAAAAGCTCCAAGAATCGGATGAAAGGGGTGTGTGATTCCAGACCTTCAAGATTTGCTCCATTAGTCATTCATTATAATTCTGGTTTCCATGTACTAGATGTGGCACTGAACAACCCCAGCGCTCCCTAAGTGTCAACAAAACAAGTAGAGTAACAGCCAGCCAGCCTGTTATACGTGAAGTGAGACCTACAAGAACAGCAAGGACAAAACCACAGTGCAAAATCTCTAGGGGGGCAGGAGGACAAGACAGCGACTCACAGCCAATCTCCTTCCAATTGTGGCTGGGTAATATGTGCTCAGCGCCACAGCAAGGCTCTCTGGGAGCTGCAGCTCAGCTGGCCCTGTAGCAGCCGCAGGCACAGGAAAACACAGTCAACATAGTCCAGTGGATATACACTACCCCGGCAGGGGGAAAGGACAGGCCCCAAGACTACTGCTCCTCTACGCTCCGTCTCCCCAGACACCCTGCCTGCAGGCCTGGCGATGTGTGTGTGTGTGTCTGGAGTGTGGCTGTGTGTGTGTGTGTGTCAGGAGTGTGGCTGTGTGTGTGTGTGTTTGTCCCTTGGGGATCTCTGAGTCAAACAGTGGCTCTTATTTTAGTTTTTTCTTGTTTCTCAGTGGGAGTTGTTTCATTGAGCTGTATCTTATGGACTAAGGGAATCAATATCATTATGCTACGGTACAGAGCTAGTGATGTAGATAGGGCTCAGATGCTGGAAGGGACTCTTAGTCACACACAGGGCTTTAAATGTCATTATTTAGTGCAAAGTATATAGGCTCTTTATCGGAAAGGACCCATAAAATCAGATTAGTAATGATGTAACAGCAAATAGTTGGAATACGCAAACTTCAAAAAACGTTTTTAAAATCGTTTAGAATGTGAGTAATTTAATTTTGTAAATCATCAAAGACGATAATCCCTTATGGAAATATAAAGCAATTTCACGTAAATGTTCAATGAAAACTGAGAACTCACTGTGAAAAGAGCCTCAACAATGGAAGGATACAGTGGTGTAAAGTACTTAAGTAAAAATACTTTAAAGTACTGCTTAAGTCATTTTTTGGGGTATCTGTACTTTACTATTTATATTTTTGACTACTTTTACTTCACTACATTCCTTAAGAAAATATTGTACTTTTTACTCCATTCATTTTCCATGACACCCAAAAGTACTTGTTACATTTTGAATACTTAGCAGGACAGGAAAATAGTCAAATTCACGCACTTATCAACCGAACATCCCTGGTCATCCCTAATGCCTCTGATCTGGCAGACTCACTAAACAGAGAACATCCCTGGTCATCCCCTGTCTCTGATCTGGCAGACTCACTAAACAGAGAACATCCCTGGTCATCCCCTGCCTCTGATCTGGCAGACTCACTAAACAGAGAACATCCCTGGTCATCCCCTGTCTCTGATCTGGCAGACTCACTAAACAGAGAACATCCCTGGTCATCCCCTGTCTCTGATCTGGCAGACTCACTAAACAGAGAACATCCCTGGTCATCCCCTGCCTCTGATCTGGCAGACTCACTAAACAGAGAACATCCCTGGTCATCCCCTGTCTCTGAACTGGCAGACTCACTAAACAGAGAACATCCCTGGTCATCCAATGTCTCTGATCTGGCAGACTCACTAAACAGAGAACATCCCTGGTCATCCTGTCTCTGATCTGGCAGACTCACTAAACAGAGAACATCCCTGGTCATCCCCTGTCTCTGATCTGGCAGACTCACTAAACAGAGAACATCCCTGGTCATCCCCTGTCTCTGATCTGGCAGACTCACTAAACAGAGAACATCCCTGGTCATCCCCTGCCTCTGATCTGGCAGACTCACTAAACAGAGAACATCCCTGGTCATCCTGTCTCTGATCTGGCAGACTCACTAAACAGAGAACATCCCTGGTCATCCCCTGTCTCTGATCTGGCAGACTCACTAAACAGAGAACATCCCTGGTCATCCCCTGTCTCTGATCTGGCAGACTCACTAAACAGAGAACATCCCTGGTCATCCCCTGTCTCTGATCTGGCAGACTCACTAAACAGAGAACATCCCTGGTCATCCTGTCTCTGATCTGGCAGACTCACTAAACACTAAAAAAATGAGAAAAAAAAGAAAATGGTGCCATCTGGTTTGCTTAATATAAGGAATTAGAAATTATTTATACTTTTACTTTTGATACTTAAGTATATTTTAAACCAAATACTTTTAGACTTTTACTCAAGTAGGATTTTACTGGGTGACTTTTACTTTCACTTGAGTCATTTTCTATTAAGGTATCTTTACCTTTACTCAAGTATGACAGTTGGGTACTTTTTCCACCACTGGAAGGCTATAACACATGTAGCTAAACAGCAAATAAGGAGGTATTTCTTCCCTGCAGAGGTCAAATGCCTGTCTGCTCACGTGGGCTTGGTCCTTTTCTCTTTGTCTCTCTCATCCTGCGCAATCTGTCGCCCTGGGAGACGAGGTAGTCTAGGTAAACGCTCACCTCCCTCCCTCCAATTCCACAATGCCTGGTTCAACAGGTTCACGATACACATCATGAGCGCCAGGTAGCCTAGCCGTTAAGAGCGTTGGGCAAGTAACCGAAAGGTTGCTGGTTCCAATCCCTGAGCCGACTAGTTGAAAAATCTGTCTGTGCCCTTTGAGCAAGACATTTAACCCTAATTGCTCCTGTAAGTCGCTCTGGATAAGAGCATCTGCTAGAGAAAAAAAAACATCACAATAATGAATACTACGGCTACACCAAATGCTCTCTTAGAAGGTCATTTTGGTTACATTCAAATTAGATGCACTACAATCATTATTTTTATTGAATACTTTATAATACAAATGTGTCTTACCACTGCAATATCCCTTAATGTGAAAATCTGGAATACTTTGAAATCTCAAAGCCCTGTATAAACAACATAATTGTATTTCTAATATCGTTGAGTCATCTTGCGTCATGTAACCTTGTCAGTGTAATACACCTGTCTGTGCAAGTGGTGATCCATATAAACAGTTATATAAGAAACCAAATGCAAAGTAGCCTATTCAACAACGTCTGAATCCAGCAGAGTGAGGCTTTGAGGTGTGCTGCACAGTGACAGAACTGTTCTCAGAAAACAGAAACAGATGGTCTGTCAGTCCTGACCTGAATGCTAAAGGCAGCCCCCAGTGCCTGGCCACTGATTGCCAATTCATATCTCTCACTATGGATTTGGGAATCGCTCCATCAATGCGTTTTAACTCATGGGAGCCTGTTTTTATGGATGAGTAACTACTGCGTATTGGATCAACAAGCATATTTGGAAGAAGAGGCCATAGTCTGTCAAATGTCTTGGGCTACCGCTCATGCTCACAACAATTTGCCAAGTAAGATTTGATCTGATTTCTAAAGAGGCAAAGGGCGTTATAACTATGTTTAGGACTTTATAACTATGTTTAGGGCTTTATAACTATGTTTAGGACTTTATAACTATGTTTAGGACTTTATAACTATGTTTAGGACTTTATAACTATGTTTAGGGCTTTATAACTATGTTTAGGACTTTATAACTATGTTTAGGGCTTTATAACTATGTTTAGGACTTTATAACTATGTTCAGGGCTTTATAACTATGTTTAGGGCTTTATAACTATGTTTAGGGCTTTATAACTATGTTTAGGACTTTATAACTATGTTTAGGGCTTTATAACTATGTTTAGGACTTTATAACTATGTTTAGGGCTTTATAACTATGTTTAGGGCTTTATAACTATGTTTAGGACTTTATAACTATGTTTAGGGCTTTATAACTATGTTTAGGACTTTATAACTATGTTTAGGACTTTATAACTATGTTTAGGGCTTTATAACTATGTTTATAGCTTTATAACTATGTTTAGGACTATATAACTATGTTTAGCACTCTATAACTATGTTTAGGGCTTTATAACTATGTTTAGGTCTTTATAACTATGTTTATGGCTTTATAACTATGTTTATAGCTTTATAACTATGTTTAGCGCTCTATAACTATGTTTAGGGCTTTATAACTATGTTTAGGACTTTATAACTATGTTTAGGACTTTATAACTATGTTTAGGGCTTTATAACTATGTTCAGGGCTTTACAACTATGTTCAGGACTCTATAACTATGTTTAGGGTTTTAGAACTATGTTTAGGACTTTATAACTATGTTTAGGACTCTATAACTATGTTTAGGGCTTTATAACTATGTTTAGGACTTTATAACTATGTTTAGGGCTTTATAACTATGTTTAGTTTAGGGCTTTATAACTATGTTCAGGGCTTTATAACTATGTTCAGGGCTTTATAACTATGTTTAGGACTCTATAACTATGTTTAGGGCTTTATAACTATGTTTAGGACTTTATAACTATGTTTAGGGCTTTATAACTATGTTTAGGGCTTTATAACTATGTTTAGGACTTTATAACTATGTTTAGGGCTTTATAATTTAATTTAATCTTGTAAGGAATACAACTCTGCTTTCGGGTATCAAATGCAGAATATTTCTATTAACTTGGCAGAAGAGAGTGTATTAGCCTTTTACATCCAGTCACAGACAAGGCTTTCCTTTGGGTCTTCCTTGAAAGGACAGCCCTCTTGTTTACTCAGCCCTCTTAAGACAGTGCCGCCTGCTCTCCTGTGTGTGTTTGTGTGTGTAGACCCTGCCTCTTTCTGAACATGATGCCCTGGGACTTAATTACTCTACATGCACACAGACCCATTCTCCGCAGTAATAGGGTCCTAATTGGGAGAGTCAAAACACTAATACCACCATGGGTACAGGGACCTCAGATGGTTGTCAAGGGCGATGTCACTTGGGTCTAGATTCACAAAACCTTCTTAAGAAGAAATGTCTTCTTAACTGAGCTTTTTTCCTTAACTATCGACAAAAGAATAAAGTTAAACATTAGTTGCCATTTCTCAAAAAGGTTATTGGAAATGTTCATGTGCTATTTCTTATGTTTCTCCTTAAGCAAAAAGTTAAGAAGAGATTCTTGAAAAGAAAGCTTTTGGAAATGTTCTTAATTCCAAGATAGCGTGTCTTAAACTCAGGGCTGTGAGAGAATAAGCTCATGAAAGCAATTGTTTAATTCACTCACAAACTTCATCTGAAAGTTGAAGTTTTGATTATTTTAAACCCAAGAATATGTTTTAGAACAGTAATCTCTGTACGAAATACACTAACATGATTGCCATTGCTAGCTAGGTAGCTAGCTAAATCAGTTGCCTAGCAACAAAGATCTTAAGAAGATTTGTAAGAAGATATTTGAGAAGTTAGTAAGAAAAGCATCGCAGTGTGGCGGCGTCACTACAGCCTGGGGTTCGATCCCAGGCTGTGTCACAACCGGCTGTGACCAGGAATCCCATAGGATGGCCACAATTGGCCCAGCGTCGTTCGGGTTAGGGAAGGGTTTGGCCAGGGGGGCTTTACTTGACTTCGGTCATCAGTTGAACGGTGTTTCCTCCGACACATTGGTGCAGCTGGCTTCCGGGTTAAGCAGGCGGGTGTTAAGAAGCGTGGTTGGCTGGTCATGTTTCGGGGGACGCATGACTCGACCTTCGCCTCGTTGGGGAGTTGCAGCAAAGAGACAAGATTGTAATTGGATATCACTAAATTGGGGGAGAAAAGTGGGGTAAAATTACAACAACAAAAAAGTTGACTTTTTTTGCGTAAGAAGTGTTTTGTGTATCTGGCCCAGGTCAATACGAGGGATTTCTGTTTTCCCTTTTCTTTCTCTCTTTTTTTCTTTCCGTCTCACAAAATAAGGGGTTCTGACAACCCCCACTGTGGGTGTAGGCCAGGGTTCAGCGCCTGAGTTTGTTTTTTCCCCACCAACTGTTTACTTTGAGGGTGAACCAGGAACCCCAATTTGGCCCAAGGCTCCAAATAGATTTTTGTTCATCCTGGATCTTTTTTAGGGACATGACAGAACCTTCTCGCCGGGCATGGCTCCTGCTGTGCCAAGCTGCTATTTTAGTTCATAGAAGCTGAGGGGCTGGGGCTGAGGAGGGGCTGCACCGAATAGAATGTTCCTCTGGGATGTGAAGAGGAAAGAGGGAGCAGTTAGGGCTGAGGAGGTCAGCTAGAAAAACTCACATCTCCTGGAGAATAGTGGAGACCTACTGTATGTAGGGCCATGCCAATCGGTCTCATGGGTTTAGCTAGATGACCTGCAGTCCCAGAAGAAACTGCAGTCTTGCAAATTATCCATTTGAAATAGTACAAAGACATTTCAACCATGCCAACAATAATGTATTTATCTTGAATGGTTGTAGATCATTCAATTGTTGTGATGGTATAACATAGCATTTCTAATTTACTGTACTCACATACTTTGCTTTTCGTTTGCCCTTTGTTTTTGCAGACAGAGGTCAAAGTGGTTCAACACATTTGTTCTGGAGCAGATGTGAATTTGTGGATAATTGGATGATCATTAATGAGACTCAGGTCGCTTTGGCTTGCAGTATAGAATGAGCTCGCCATCTCCTGGAAGAACTGCGAACTGCACCAGAATAGCTGATAATACGTATCGATAAATTGAGAATAAAGTGCATGAGGAAGACAGTTCGTCAGTTATCCACCACTGAAAATGTTTCACACTAAATATGTAGGTTCTATGTTTTCGATTAAATAAATACGAGTTCACAGTATGATAGTAAATTTAGCGGACGTAAATTGTCGCAAATGTGTCCAACATAACGACCGTCTGACGTGCTTTACGGTTGTCGAAAATACAAACACGTGTGTGCTGCCTACTTATCAACTGTACGGAAGATACATCTGCGTCTATGTATGTTGACAGTCTTTTCTTTTTTTTACAATACCAGAAATACGAGTAAATTGAGTACACCGAATACTAGTTATTGCAGTACAAAAACATCGAACGGAATAGGCCGACCGATTGTTCTAAAACAATCAGTTTTCTTTAGCAAGGTTGCTATTAGCCACGTTAGGTAAAAGCTAGCTAAGTACTCCAGCTAGCTAACTTGACTGTTTATGTGGAGTCTTGCAAGGACAGTAAAATCATGGACAGTTTAACGGCAATTCATCGTGATTAATTATACAAGAACCTCGATTTATGATTGTGTGGTATTTGGGCTATACGAATGTCTTTGCTGGCTAGCTAACGTGGCATGATGGTAGTTGATGGCATGAGTGTTGTTTACATTAGCTAAGAACTCAATCGTATGTTTTATTTTATTTAACCTTTATTTAACCAGGTAGGCCAGTTGACAGCAAGTTCTCATTTACAACTGCGACCTGGCCAAGATAAAGAAAAGCAGTGCGACACAAACAACACAGAGTAACACATGGGATAAAAAAACGTACAGTCAATAACACAATAGAAAAATATTTACAGTGTGTGTAAATGTAGTCAGAGGTAAGGCAATAAATAGACCATAGTGGCGAAATAATTATAATTTAGCAATTAAACACTGGAGTGATAGATGTGCAGAAGATGAATGTGCAAGTAGAGATACTGGGGTGCAATGGAACAAAAAAATATGCGGATGAGGTAGTTGGGTGGGCTATTTACAGATGGGCTGTGTACAGGTGCAATGTATGGCTCTGCAGGGACTGTCACTGAACTAGAGTTAAAGCCAGTCGATCTGTGTTTCCATTATGTAACCCTGTCTTTCAGAACCTTAAAATGGCCAAAAGTCTGCGAAGCAAATGGAAGCGGAAGATGCGTGCTGTGAAGAGAGCGAAGAACGCCCCTAAGGAACTGGCTCGGCTGAAGCAAGCCTTGGCCCACGGTGGCACAGGAGACATCTCCATGAATGACATTCAGGACATAGCTACAGTGGTGCCAGCTGACAAGATAAAGGAGAAGAAAGTGGTTGTAGACATGGAGGGAGAGGAAGTCGATGGTGAGAACAGACACACCGATCAAGCATTTTGTATCGTTGCCAATGTCTGAGTTTTGACACCTTTTGATTTTGCTTTGCAGATGGAAAGATGGACATGGACAGCAAACGCAGTAAGATGACCCAATTGGACGAGCACGGACAGTACCCAACATGGATGAGCCAACGACAGGCCAAGAAACTGAAAGGCAAACGCATGACAAAGAAATCAGGAGGAAAGGCCAACAAAAAAAAGAAGGGCATTGCCTGGTAGCCTGGAGAAAATTAATGGACTGACTATGACACACATGACCCTTGAATATCATGTATCGGAGATTGAATACATGATCTTTGTGGACTTGAGTTGCCTTGTGTTCAAGTTAAATGGTGATATGAGGAAAAGGATCTATATTGTGCAACCCATTGTCTGTAAGTCCATTTAATGTATGAAAGGAAACAACAGCGATGTGTGTTATTGGGCACAATGGTATAATACTGCATCGACATACTTCACTTGAATGAAAGCCATGTTTTCTTATTGCTGTGGTATACAGAAGAAAAGATGGTTGATTCTTTACATTTTACCCCAATAATGCTACTACCTGTTGGTAGCTCCATTCCTGTTTGATTTGCCGACAGTCTGATCTTCCTGTAGCCTAGCCCATCATTACAAAGACATTCATTATACATGTAACAAACTGTCACGTTGGAGTAAATAAATGTTTCTGTACATTAAGACTTTTTATTGATTACATGCAGTTGATTCTAGAAAGAACCTTTTTAACCTGGTGTTTCAGATATGCTTTGCTTACATATGAAAATGTAATTCAAGAGAATTCCATCAATAGCCAAAATACAATTCTCTGTAGTTAATTATTGTTTGAAATGCAAGTGTATGAGAATATTACTGGAACATTTAGCAATCAGCTTTTATAAGGGGAAGGCCTCCATCCCACCCTGAGCAATATGAAGCACAATGACTATCCATTATATGTCAAGACTACTGACCGGATATAAATCAATTGATTAGAAAACACATGAGGAGAATCTCAATTGTATACTCCTTGTGTCCTCACCTCAAAACTCATTGGATGAGAAACCCTTCTCCAATGGGTATTGAGAAAGTGAGGCTAGAGGAGTATGAGATACTCCCATTCTACAATCAAACTATACCTGTCAGATTGGATCAATATGCTTATGTTCCCCCTGTGAAAAGACCCACAGCTCATGGGTCCTATGGGCTCAGGTATATGTCTGTGTGTTGGCGACTGTATAGGCAAGCTCACTACATCATTTTCACGAATGTAGCAGGGAAAAGTCCAATGCGTCCGTGACACTGTCCCTTCCACCAGCCTTCGTCCACCATCTCTATGTTGGTGATGACATCATCCGGGTTGAAGGAGATCTCATCATCTGCCTCTTCATATGTGAAAATAACATTAGTTTAGTATTTTGTCTCCGAAAGGGTTTATAGACTTCTGCATTGAGCAATGTTTAGCATTGATCTCTGTATTGATCCACAATGGAAGTAACATCACAGTATGACCAAGAAATAGATGAGAATTGTGACATGATATCACAACGCAGTCATTGATACAGTAGACTACCTACCTCCTTGGTAGTCATAAATGGCCACTGCGGTCTGACCGCATGTCAGGTCCTCATAGTCATTATCCACAGCTGTAGAGGGAACACATGGAAGGGTCAGTCTTTGATATGACACAGTAATGGGTTACCCAACCCCTCTACCCCACTGGGTGTGGCACACTGACCTGGATCAGGTTCTGGGACAGGTATTGGTAAGATATCCTCATACTCTCCCTCATCCTCCTGCTCTGGTTCTGATGGGGTCTGCTCCTGAGGTGGCTCTGCCTCCAGAAGGTCACTTGACCGTGGGGGCAGGCACGGGGGCTGGTCATAGTCTGGCTCCTCTTCCTCCTGAGACCACAGAAAAGGAGTAGGTGTGAATTTCAGCAATTCATTTTATAACGTTGCAGTGAAGAAGAAATGACAGTTTTTAGGTCATCAGTGAGTTGCATTGAATTAAATCAGAGATATCTACCACTGGCTCAGGTTCATCTCTTGGTATCTGAGGCACTGCCCTGGCAGTGGGCAGCTGTGGTGGTTGGGGCTTCCTGTTGGTCTCTGGAACAGGTGGAGGTCTCTGCTCTCCAACAGGTGGAGGCCTCTGCTCTTCAACAGGTGGAGGCCTCTGCTCTTTAACAGGTGGAGGCCTCTGCTCTTCAACAGGTGGAGGCCTCTGCTCTTCAACAGGTGGAGGCCTCTGCTCTTCAACAGGTGGAGGCCTCTGCTCTTCAACAGGTGGAGGCCTCTGCTCTTCAACAGGTGGAGGCCTCTGCTCTGCTTCCTCCCTGCTGTTCTGTTCCTACAGGAGATACATACCGCTGTGTCAGTGTGTGCATGTTAATTGGAGTAACATTTTTAATGCAGTACCTGTTGTCTGCGTCGTGCCTCCTCCTGCTCTCTCTTCTCTCTAGCCTGTCTCCTGGCTCTCTCCTCCTCCGCTCGCTTTCTGTTCTCCTCGTCTGATGACCGAGCCAAGTTCTCAAAGCGAGCCTTCAGGTTGCCTGCCCCTGCACTCGCTGCACAGACCGACAGGAAAAGCAAAAAACATATTTTCCTCTTTGAACTTGTGAACTAAATGTTTATGAGGAACTATAAAGTGCATACTTACATGCCTCCAATGGTAGTGTCTTCTCATAGGCAGAGGTAGGGGATTCCATGTCTGTGAAAGACACTGCACTCTATAGAGCGAATGGGGATTGGGGAACCATAATTCCAATCAATGAGTAAGTGTCATAGCCTGAGTGTGTTTGTACAGGTCAATGTAAAATGCGTCAAGAATTACTGTCATCCTGAGTCTTGAGGGTCAAGAAAGACTCACTTTATCCATGCGGTCTGTCTGGACTCCATAGCGTCCCCCAAAGCCCTTGGCATAGTCTGAACGTGGAGATCAAAGGTCAGTTTAATGTGGAAATGGTCCTTGACTTTTACAAACACAACTGTGGTTACAACTGTGAGTAACTGACCTTTCTGTGACTCATGCTTCTCCGTCTCTCCCTTGTAGTCGTAACCTAAAGCAGCCTTGTCCACTTTCTCCTTCTCCACCCCAAACTTCCCTCCAAAACCCTTGGAATAGTCTGGTGAGGGAGAGTGAGGGATGAGGTTGCTTCAAATATGATCTAGAAATCTAATATGAATAATTGACCATGAAACGTTTCTACCTACAAACAGCCCACAGTACAGTACCACTCTAACCTTTCTGAGACTGGTGCTTCTCTGTCTCTCCCTTGTAGTCGTAACCCAAGGCAGCCTTGTCCACTTTCTCCTTCTCCACCCCAAACTTCCCTCCAAAACCCTTGGAATAGTCTGAAAGATAAAAGGAGCGTGAGAAAGATGCCAGGAGTAGCTGGGTAGGACAACAACATGCAGTCGACTTACTTGGAAATCAGAAAGAATGTGCATTAGACTTCCTTAAGGCTGTACCTTTCTGAGATGTATGCTGCTCCACCTCCCCCTTGTATTCAAAACCCATGGCAGACTACAGGAAGAGAGAAGGAAGGTTCATTACGATCCCTCACCCTGTTCATCAAATCCTGTGAGATCTTTGTCAGTAAGAGTATAGTTTCCTCACCTTATCCACGCGGTCTTTGTCAGTAAGAGTATAGTTTCCTCACCTTATCCACGCGGTCTTTGTCAGTAAGAGTATAGTTTCCTCACCTTATCCACGCGGTCTTTGTCAGTAAGAGTATAGTTTCCTCACCTTATCCACGCGGTCTTTGTCAGTAAGAGTATAGTTTCCTCACCTTATCCACGCGGTCTTTGTCAGTAAGAGTATAGTTTCCTCACCTTATCCACGCGGTCTTTCTGCACTCCAAATTTCCCCCCGAATCCTCTCTTTGCATCGGTCTGGGATGAGTGCTGCTCCACCTGCGCCACGTAGCCATGCCCCACTGCCCCCTGGGTAATTACACACACATAATACATCAACACCGGAAACGATCTTTGATAAACTGTAGAAGTTCATAAAAGTTGCAATAAGCCAGCACACACAACTGTACTGTCTGACAGCATATGTTTTGGGGTGAGCAGCACTGCACTAGAGGAAGCCTTGTGCTTGATGCGTTACTTGGACTTGACTGAAGACCTTATGAGTGAAATACACTATATATACAGTGGGGCAAAAAAGTATTTAGTCAGCCACCAATTGTGCAAGTTCTCTCACTTAAAAAGATGAGAGAGGCCTGTAATTTTCATCATAGGTACACTTCAACTATGGCAGACAAAATGAGGAAAAAAAATCCAGAAAATCACATTGTAGGATTTTTTATGAATTTATTTGCAAATTATGGTGGAAAATAAGTATTTGGTCACATACAAACAAGCAAGATTTCTGGCTCTCACAGACCTGTAACAACTTCTTTAAGAGGCTCCTCTGTCCTCCACTCGTTACCTGTATTAATGGCACCTGTTTGAACTTGTTATCAGTATAAAAGACACCTGTCCACAACCGCAAACAGTCACACTCCAAACTCCACTATGGCCAAGACCAAAGAGCTGTCAAAGGACACCAGAAACAAAATTGTAGACCTGCACCAGGTTGGGAAGACTGAATCTGCAATAGGTAAGCAGCTTGGTTTGAAGAAATCAACTGTGGGAGCAATTATTAGGAAATGGAAGACATACAAGACCACTGATAATCTTCCTCGATCTGGGGCTCCACGCAAGATCTCACCCGTGGGGTCAAAATGATCACAAGAACGGTGAGCAAATATCCCAGAACCACACGGGGACCTAGTGAATGACCTGCAGAGAGCTGGGACCAAAGTAACAAAGCCTACCATCAGTAACACACTACGCCGCCAGGACTCAAATCCTGCAGTGCCAGACGTGTCCCCCTGCTTAAGCCAGTACATGTTCAGGCCCGTCTGAAGTTTGCTAGAGAGCATTTGGATGATCCAGATGAGGATTGGGAGAATGTCATATGGTCAGATGAAACCAAAATAGAACATTTTGGTAAAAACTCAACTCGTCGTGTTTGGAGGACAAAGAATGCTGAGTTGCATCCAAAGAACACCATACCTACTGTGAAGCATGGGGGTGGAAACATCATGCTTTGGGGCTGTTTTTCTGCAAAGGGACCAGGACGACTGATCCGTGTAAAGGAAAGAATGAATGGGGCCATGTATCGTGAGATTTTGAGTGAAAACCTCCTTCCATCAGCAAGGGCATTGAAGATGAAACGTGGCTGGGTCTTTCAGCATGACAATGATCCCAAACACACCGCCCGAACCGAAAGAGTGGCTTCAGAAGAAGCATTTCAAGGTCCTGGAGTGGCCTAGCCAGTCTCCAGATCTCAACCCCATAGAAAATCTTTGGAGGGAGTTGAAAGTCCGTGTTGCCCAGCGACAGCCCCAAAACATCACTGCTCTAGGGAGATCTGCATGGAGGAATGGGCCAAAATACCAGCAACAGTGTGTGAAAACCTTGTGAAGACTTACAGAAAACGTTTGACCTCTGTCATTGCCAACAAAGGGTATATAACAAAGTATTGAGATAAGTATTTGGTCAATAACAAAAGTTTATTTTCCACCATAATTTGCAAATAAATAAATAAAAAATCCTACAATGTGATTTTCTGGATTTCTTTTTCTCATTTCGTCTGTCATAGTTGAAGTGTACCTATGATGAAAATTACAGGCCTCTCTCATCTTTTTAAGTTGGAGAACTTGCACAATTGGTGGCTGACTAAATACTTTTTTTGCCCCACTGTACAAGTATGTTGACCCCTTCAAATTTGTGTATTCGGCTATTTCAGCCACACCCGTTGCTGCAAGGTGTATAAAATCAAGCACACAACCATGCTATCTCCATAGACAAACATTGGCAGTAGAATAGCCTTGCTGAAGAGCTCAGTGACTTTCAATGTGGCACCGTCATAGGATGCCACCTTTCCAACAAGTTTGTTCGTCAGATTTCTGCCCTGCTAGAGCTGCCCCCGGTCAACTGTAAGTGCTGTTATTGTGAAGTGGAAACTTCTAGGAGCAACAACATCTCTGCTGCAAAGTGGTACGCCACAAAAGCTCCCAGAACGGGACCGCAGAGTTCCAAACTGCTTCTGGAAGCAACATCAGCACAATAACTGTTCATCCGGAGCTTCATGAAATGTGTTTCCATGGCCGAGCAGCCGCACACAAGCCTAAGATCACCATGCGCAATGCCAAACGTCGGCTGGAGTGGTATAAAGCTTGCCGCCATTGGACTCTGGAGCAGTGGAAACGTGTTCTCTGGAGTGATGAATCACGCTTCACCATCTGGCAGTCTGAATCTGGGTTTGGAAGATGCCAGGAGAACACTACCTGCCAACTGCATAGTGCCAACTGTAAAGTTTGGTGGAGGAGGAATAATGGTCTGGGGCTGATTTTAATGGTTCGGGCTAGGCCCCTTAGTTCAAGTGAAGGGAAATCTTCACACTACAGCATATGACATTCTAGACGATTCTGCGCTTCCAACTTTGTGGCAAAAGTTTGGAGAAGGCCCTTTCCTGTTTCAGCATGACAATGCCCCCATGCACAAAGCAAGGTCCATACAGAAATATTTTGTTGAGATCGCTGTGAAAGAACATGACTGGCCCGCACAGAGCCCTGACCTCAACCCCATCGAACACCTTTGGGATGAATTGGAACCCCGACTGTGAGCCAGGCCTAATCACCCAACATCAGTGCCCGACCTCACTAATGCTGTTTTGGCTAACCTTGTCCATGCGGTCTTTCTCCACTCCAAACTTCCCTCCGTAACCGTAAGAGGCCTTGGGAGCCTCTGCTCGCTCCTTCTGCTTCCCCACCTCATGCTCCTGGGACACCTTCTGTCTCAGCTCTGATACGCTGGGGAGATGGAGGGATCACACACACACGCATGGAAATACACACACACCAGAACTTTATTCTCATGTTACATTACCTGCTGACACCGGGACTACATAGTTACACTAGTCTGTGGCTAACCCTTACTCAGAGACTTACTCAGTCACCAACCCATATTTGGTAAGACTCACTGCTTGACAGCCTACACACTGTTTTCACTTCCTTTTCCTGTTTCTACAGAGCTAAAGTAGCGATACACAGCTGAGCCAACCATCCCCCATAGCTCTCCAACAGCATAACACCAATCATACTGTCATCTGTCTTTGATGTGTAACTTCTGGTCTGGTCATCTCAGGCTGACCACCCACCCACAGTTACTGTTCAATGGTTACCTGATGTGTTCTTTACGACCAGACCCCTCAATGGTCTTGGCCCCCCATCGCTGTTCCTGTTCCGACACATCATTCTGAAACACAGAACCCAAGTCATTCTCATCACCTAACTGTAGTCTGAAGACCAAGGTGCCGTTGAAAACAGGACTGAGGCGGTTACGGACCAAGCATAAACAAAACATTAATTCCACTGGGAAAAAATATTGATTAGAGAGCGCCTTAGTAAATACACCAGCTCCATAAGGACCCTCGCTTCCTCCATCCCAGTGGCTAACCTCAAAGTCAGGGTCGGTCTCCCAGTCGTCCCCCTCTGCAACCTTTATGCTCACGTTGTGTCCCACCACTGACTTCCACATCTAGGAAGAGAAACAAAACAGAAGAAGTGTACTGTCAGTCTAAGTATAGTGTATGTGTGCACACAAGAGGGACCACAACTTGTTGGTCCCTGATGTAAAAACAAGTTGAGAAACACAGCCTCAGTGAACACTGTATTTGTGTTTAATTGCATTTTGTCTGCATTTACCCAATATAGTAGTAAAACTAAACATAAGTTGGCTATAATTTACACAGTAACTATATATCTCTTCCAAGTAGGCTTGACCTTCCTTTGATTCGACTTTGAAACAATATAACGTTAGCCTATGATGAGTTCAGTACAGAACTTATCTGCAACTTCCTGAAAGATAGACACGTTTAGATATTCTAATAATCACGATGATACATACTTAATTCAAACAAAGAAACATTATTTCATTGTAAATACACGTACCTTTGCGTTGCCAGACAAATTTCTTTGATGCAATAATGTCGCAAATGTATATTTTCACAAGTCTCAACCAGCGCGAGGATAGAGTCGCGCAAACTGTTGATATAGGAAATAATGCGCGTGGCCGATAATATGCAAGTAGCTACGGGCTTGCTACTGTATCAAAGCTGGACACAATTGTATTCAAAACGATACTGTTTGTTAATTAGTAAAAGCACACATTTTCATTCCGTAATAAACATCCATTTGTTTTCCCAATATATTTAATTAAAAAAATAGCCCAAGAGTAACCAACACTTATCATACAGAGATTTGACAGCAGATTTACTTTGCACCAGTTATTTTCATAAGGTCATAAATCATGTGTAATTCCCAATTTTTGTCTGATATTTTCCCCTGTTATGTTGTAACTGGTCCCCTTTGAAAATAACTGGTACACATCTAGCCCTATACTTCTCAGTGGGCTGTGCTGAAAAACACATATCGTTATCATCATCACAATTCAATCTATACAGCACAGTACAAGGTCATTTACAATAGAAGTTAACAGAGGAAACATGAGTTACAAGATGTGAAGTGGGACAACAGAAAACAAGAATACGTTTTAGAGTAGTCATTTTTCCCAGCAGTATTGTGTTCACCATACATTGTAGTAGATTATGCGGTTTGAATGCGTAAGCAATAAATAATGCTAAATTATAGGAATCATAGATTGGATGGACATTATTCGTAGTGTCACAGAAAAAATACCAACACGATTTCATCTGGAATGGACAACATTACACCAGAATGGCAAATTAATCTGCCAAAAAATCTACAGAATTAAACCTTATCCGTGCAACAATGGAAGAAATTGGGGAACTGATTGGATAACCCACATCCAGTACATACATACTGTACATACAAATACTACAGGAGTCAAATAAGCCAATGATAGTGCTCTCTATTTAATTAAAGAGACTGAAAAGAGGAAAAATAAGGAATAAAAAGAAAATAGATTGTTGTGGGAATGTAGTCATAGCAGGTTGTACACGTTTCAGTTGGTGTCCATTGTACATGAGAACATAGGAGAGTGAGAGATGAACAGATCCACAGACCCTGACCCTCACTCCATCCAGACATGAAGTGACCCTTTATTCTCCTCATTTAAAGGCACCTAAACCACCACTCATATAAACTGGCTGAAAAACTAAAGAAAAACATGTGAATCTACTGTGTAGTGTCATGTTAGTTCCCCCAGGTCCATTTAAAGCTGCATAATATCCAAGTCCCTTTATAGAAGTCTGATAAACAACAGTTCTGAGGTAGTGCAATACTGCTTCTCATTCCCTCTACAATAACATTAGACTGATCATGTACGCTAACAGTAACATATTAAATATTACATCAAATCAGTGATGGCAGAGGGTGTTTTTGACTCCCAGTATATAAAAAAAAAAATATTCACTTTGGTTAATAGGTTAAGACACACTTCCGTAATTTTGTTGTTGTATCAAAGTGCATGGTTTGTGTGTGTGTGTGAGAGACGAGTCTTCTCCTATTCTACAGTATTGAATGTAACAGTAATATGATATCTGTCTTGGAGAGGGGGTGGGTGGGTCTGTGTCACATGTCTGTTATCTCTCCATCTCTCTCCATCTCTAAGGGGTGGAGGGGGCCCTAAACGTAACCCCCCAGGCAGAGCAGTAGCAGCACGTGCACAGTGAGCAGGTAGAGGGACACCAGCAGGGGTGTGCGCTGGCGAGAGCAGAAGGCCACGCGCAGCATTCTCATCAGGCCTGGCCCGCTGCTGCTCCGAATCTGATGGAGGGGAAGAGCGAGAGAGAGAGGGAGGGGGGGAGAGAGAGAGAGAAGTATAGAAAGTTACAGGAGGCAGTAGTAGTAGTAGGAATAGACCATTCTTACATGGCAATGGTGAATGGACATTTCATCTTTATAAATATATCCTGTGTAAATAAATACAGGGTGTTGGTTGGTACTTACTCGGGTGACAGAGCCTCCTGGTGGCTCAATGAGTACAGCTGTCTCAGGAGCAGAGAACTGCCCTTCGTGGGCCGACTGCCATTCACCCTGGTTGATCCTACACCGGGTGAGCGAGGAGAGAGATACTGGGTAAATACTGTCTGACACACACAGGAAAGCACTCCGATAAGTTCCAACACAAATATGCCAAACGATGACTTGAGGCCAATAATCCCATTATCAGCACAGTACCTCTACAAATCTCACAGCAGAGTATCTCTATAGAGCCTGACAGAGTCACAGCAGCGAGCTGACATGCTCATTCCTCATTAAAATCACACTGTGTCAGTAAGTGTAGAGCTGTAGGGGAAGGCAGAGGATGACCTCTGTCATGTGACAGGTGACACTAAGCTGTGATAACTCTCTTACAGTTTGAGGCGGTCCTGGGCGGCCATTAGCTGCTCCTCCACAACCACCCTATACTGCTGCTCCTCATCCAGTCTGACAGACACAAAGAAAGGACACATTAGCATGTCGGACATGCTTGCGTTATCACGGGCTGGGGTTGTGTGTTGTTGAATGTGTTTGTTGTGTCTGTTCTGTTTGTTATTGTTAATGTTTTGCGTGTGTGTTTTGGTCATTGGTAGAGAGAAGGTGTGTGTGTGTACTGTATGCGTGTGTGTTTTGGTCATTGGTAGAGAGAACGTGTGTGTGTACTGTATGCGTGTGTGTTTTGGTCATTGGTAGAGAGAACGTGTGTGTGTGTGTACTGTATGCGTGTGTTTTGGTCATTGGTAGAGAGAACGTGTGTGTGTACTGTATGCGTGTGTGTTTTGGTCATTGGTAGAGAGAACGTGTGTGTGTACTGTATGCGTGTGTGTTTTGGTCATTGGTAGAGAGAACGTGTGTGTGTGTGTACTGTATGCGTGTGTGTTTTGGTCATTGGTAGAGAGAACGTGTGTGTGTACTGTATGTGTGTGTGTTTTGGTCATTGGTAGAGAGAACGTGTGTGTGTACTGTATGCGTGTGTGTTTTGGTCATTGGTAGAGAGAACGTGTGTGTGTACTGTATGCGTGTGTGTGTTTTGGTCATTGGTAGAGAGAACGTGTGTGTGTGTACTGTATGCGTGTGTGTTTGGTCATTGGTAGAGAGAACGTGTGTGTGTGTACTGTATCGTGTGTGTTTTGGTCATTGGTAGAGAGAACGTGTGTGTGTACTGTATGCGTGTGTGTTTTGGTCATTGGTAGAGAGAACGTGTGTGTGTGTGTACTGTATGCGTGTGTGTGTTTTGGTCATTGGTAGAGAGAACGTGTGTGTGTGTACTGTATGCGTGTGTGTTTTGGTCATTGGTAGAGAGAACGTGTGTGTGTGTACTGTATGTGTGTGTGTTTGGTCATTGGTAGAGAGAACGTGTGTGTGTACTGTATGCGTGTGTGTTTTGGTCATTGGTAGAGAAACGTGTGTGTGTGTGTACTGTATGCGTGTGTGTGTTTTGGTCATTGGTAGAAGAAACGTGTGTGTGTGTACTGTATGTGTGTGTGTTTTGGTCATTGGTAGAGAGAACGTGTGTGTGTGTGTACTGTATGTGTGTGTGTTTTGGTCATTGGTAGAGAGAACGTGTGTGTGTACTGTATGTGTGTGTGTTTTGGTCATTGGTAGAGAGAACGTGTGTGTGTGTGTACTGTATGCGTGTGTGTTTTGGTCATTGGTAGAGAGAACGTGTGTGTGTACTGTATGTGTGTGTTTTGGTCATTGGTAGAGAGAACGTGTGTGTGTACTGTATGTGTGTGTGTTTTGGTCATTGGTAGAGAGAGCGTGTGTGTGTACTGTATGTGTGTGTGTTTTGGTCATTGGTAGAGAGAAGCGTGTGTGTGTACTGTATGTGTGTGTGTTTTGGTCATTGGTAGAGAGAGCGTGTGTGTGTGTGTGTACTGTATGCGTGTGTGTTTTGGTCATTGGTAGAGAGAACGTGTGTGTGTACTGTATGCGTGTGTGTTTTGGTCATTGGTAGAGAGAACGTGTGTGTGTACTGTATGCGTGTGTGTTTTGGTCATTGGTAGCGAGAATGTGTGTGTACTGTATGCGTGTGTGTTTTGGTCATTGGTAGCGAGAATGTGTGTGTACTGTATGCGTGTGTGTTTTGGTCATTGGTAGAGAGAACGCGTGTGTGTGTGTACTGTATGCGTGTGTGTTTTGGTCATTAGTAGAGAACGTGTGTGTGTACTGTATGCGTGTGTGTTTTGGTCATTGGTAGAGAGAACGTGTGTGTGTACTGTATGCGTGTGTGTTTTGGTCATTGGTAGAGAGAACGTGTGTGTGTGTGTACTGTATGCGTGTGTTTTGGTCATTGGTAGAGAGAACGTGTGTGTGTACTGTATGCGTGTGTGTTTTGGTCATTGGTAGAGAGAACGTGTGTGTGTACTGTATGCGTGTGTGTTTTGGTCATTGGTAGAGAGAAGCGTGTGTGTGTACTGTATCGTGTGTTTTGGTCATTGGTAGAGAGCGATGTGTGTGTGTGTACTGTATGCGTGTGTGTTTTGGTCATTGGTAGAGAGAACGTGTGTGTGTGTACTGTATCGTGTGTTTTGGTCATTGGTAGAGAGAACGTGTGTGTGTACTGTATCGTGTGTTTTGGTCATTGGTAGAGAGAACGTGTGTGTGTACTGTATGTGTGTGTGTTTTGGTCATTGGTAGAGAGAACGTGTGTGTGTACTGTATGTGTGTGTGTTTTGGTCATTGGTAGCGAGCGTGTGTGTGTACTGTATGCGTGTGTGTTTTGGTCATTGGTAGAGAGAACGTGTGTGTGTGTACTGTATGCGTGTGTGTTTTGGTCATTGGTAGAGAGAACGTGTGTGTGTACTGTATGTGTGTGTGTTTTGGTCATTGGTAGAGAGAACGTGTGTGTGTACTGTATCGTGTGTGTTTTGGTCATTGGTAGAGAGAACGTGTGTGTGTACTGTATGCGTGTGTGTTTTGGTCATTGGTAGAGAGAACGTGTGTGTGTGTGTGTACTGTATGCGTGTGTGTTTTGGTCATTGGTAGAGAGAACGTGTGTGTGTACTGTATGCGTGTGTGTTTTGGTCATTGGTAGAGAGAACGTGTGTGTGTACTGTATGCGTGTGTGTTTTGGTCATTGGTAGAGAGAACGTGTGTGTGTACTGTATGCGTGTGTGTTTTGGTCATTGGTAGCGAGAATGTGTGTGTACTGTATGCGTGTGTGTTTTGGTCATTGGTAGAGAGAACGCGTGTGTGTGTGTACTGTATGCGTGTGTGTTTTGGTCATTAGTAGAGAGAACGTGTGTGTGTACTGTATGCGTGTGTGTTTTGGTCATTGGTAGAGAGAACGTGTGTGTGTGTACTGTATGCGTGTGTGTTTTGGTCATTGGTAGAGAGAACGTGTGTGTGTACTGTATCGTGTGTGTTTTGGTCATTGGTAGAGAGAACGTGTGTGTGTGTGTACTGTATGCGTGTGTGTTTTGGTCATTGGTAGAGAGAACGTGTGTGTGTGTACTGTATGCGTGTGTGTTTTGGTCATTGGTAGAGAGAACGTGTGTGTACTGTATGCGTGTGTGTTTTGGTCATTGGTAGAGAGAACGTGTGTGTGTACTGTATGTGTGTGTGTTTTGGTCATTGGTAGAGAGAACGTGTGTGTACTGTATGCGTGTGTGTTTTGGTCATTGGTAGAGAGAACGTGTGTGTGTGTACTGTATGCGTGTGTTTTGGTCATTGGTAGAGAGAACGTGTGTGTGTACTGTATGCGTGTGTGTTTTGGTCATTGGTAGAGAGAACGTGTGTGTACTGTATGCGTGTGTGTTTTGGTCATTGGTAGAGAGAACGTGTGTGTGTGTGTACTGTATGCGTGTGTTTTGGTCATTGGTAGAGAGAACGTGTGTGTGTACTGTATGCGTGTGTGTTTTGGTCATTGGTAGAGAGAACGTGTGTGTGTACTGTATGCGTGTGTGTGTTTTGGTCATTGGTAGAGAGAACGTGTGTGTGTGTACTGTATGCGTGTGTGTTTTGGTCATTGGTAGAGAGAACGTGTGTGTGTGTGTACTGTATGCGTGTGTGTTTTGGTCATTGGTAGAGAGAACGTGTGTGTGTGTACTGTATGCGTGTGTGTTTTGGTCATTGGTAGAGAGAACGTGTGTGTGTGTGTACTGTATGCGTGTGTGTGTTTTGGTCATTGGTAGAGAGAACGTGTGTGTGTACTGTATGCGTGTGTGTTTTGGTCATTGGTAGAGAGAACGTGTGTGTGTGTGTACTGTATGCGTGTGTGTTTTGGTCATTGGTAGAGAGAACGTGTGTGTGTGTGTGTACTGTATGCGTGTGTGTTTTGGTCATTGGTAGAGAGAACGTGTGTGTGTACTGTATGCGTGTGTTTTGGTCATTGGTAGAGAGAACGTGTGTGTGTACTGTATGTGTGTGTGTTTTGGTCATTGGTAGAGAGAACGTGTGTGTGTACTGTATGTGTGTGTGTTTTGGTCATTGGTAGCGAGAACGTGTGTGTGTACTGTATGTGTGTGTGTTTTGGTCATTGGTAGAGAGAACGTGTGTGTGTGTACTGTATGCGTGTGTGTTTTGGTCATTGGTAGAGAGAACGTGTGTGTGTGTGTGTACTGTATGCGTGTGTGTTTTGGTCATTGGTAGAGAACGGTGTGTGTGTGTACTGTATGCGTGTGTGTTTTGGTCATTGGTAGAGAGAACGTGTGTGTGTGTGTACTGTATGCGTGTGTTTTGGTCATTGGTAGAGAGAACGTGTGTGTGTACTGTATGCGTGTGTGTTTTGGTCATTGGTAGAGAGAACGTGTGTGTGTACTGTATGCGTGTGTGTTTTGGTCATTGGTAGAGAGAACGTGTGTGTGTACTGTATGCGTGTGTGTTTTGGTCATTGGTAGAGAGAACGTGTGTGTGTGTGTGTACTGTATCGTGTGTGTTTTGGTCATTGGTAGAGAGAACGTGTGTGTGTACTGTATGCGTGTGTGTTTTGGTCATTGGTAGAGAGAACGTGTGTGTGTACTGTATGCGTGTGTGTTTTGGTCATTGGTAGAGAGAAGCGTGTGTGTGTACTGTATCGTGTGTGTTTTGGTCATTGGTAGCGAGAATGTGTGTGTACTGTATGCGTGTGTGTTTTGGTCATTGGTAGCGAGAATGTGTGTGTACTGTATGCGTGTGTGTTTTGGTCATTGGTAGAGAGAACGCGTGTGTGTGTGTACTGTATGCGTGTGTGTTTTGGTCATTAGTAGAGAACGTGTGTGTGTACTGTATGCGTGTGTGTTTTGGTCATTGGTAGAGAGAACGTGTGTGTGTACTGTATGCGTGTGTGTTTTGGTCATTGGTAGAGAGAACGTGTGTGTGTGTGTACTGTATGCGTGTGTTTTGGTCATTGGTAGAGAGAACGTGTGTGTGTACTGTATGCGTGTGTGTTTTGGTCAGTGGTAGAGAGAACGTGTGTGTGTACTGTATGCGTGTGTTTTGGTCATTGGTAGAGAGAACGTGTGTGTGTACTGTATGCGTGTGTGTTTTGGTCATTGGTAGAGAGAACGTGTGTGTGTGTGTACTGTATGCGTGTGTGTTTTGGTCATTGGTAGAGAGAACGTGTGTGTGTACTGTATGCGTGTGTTTTGGTCATTGGTAGAGAGAACGTGTGTGTGTACTGTATGCGTGTGTGTTTTGGTCATTGGTAGAGAGAACGTGTGTGTGTACTGTATGTGTGTGTGTTTTGGTCATTGGTAGCGAGAACGTGTGTGTGTACTGTATGTGTGTGTGTTTTGGTCATTGGTAGAGAGAACGTGTGTGTGTGTACTGTATGCGTGTGTGTTTTGGTCATTGGTAGAGAGAACGTGTGTGTGTACTGTATGTGTGTGTGTTTTGGTCATTGGTAGAGAGAACGTGTGTGTGTACTGTATGCGTGTGTGTTTTGGTCATTGGTAGAGAGAACGTGTGTGTGTACTGTATGCGTGTGTGTTTTGGTCATTGGTAGAGAGAACGTGTGTGTGTGTGTGTACTGTATGCGTGTGTGTTTTGGTCATTGGTAGAGAGAACGTGTGTGTGTACTGTATGCGTGTGTGTTTTGGTCATTGGTAGAGAGAACGTGTGTGTGTACTGTATGCGTGTGTGTTTTGGTCATTGGTAGAGAGAACGTGTGTGTGTACTGTATGCGTGTGTGTTTTGGTCATTGGTAGCGAGAATGTGTGTGTACTGTATGCGTGTGTGTTTTGGTCATTGGTAGCGAGAATGTGTGTGTACTGTATGCGTGTGTGTTTTGGTCATTGGTAGAGAGAACGCGTGTGTGTGTGTACTGTATGCGTGTGTGTTTTGGTCATTAGTAGAGAGAACGTGTGTGTGTGTACTGTATGCGTGTGTGTTTTGGTCATTGGTAGAGAGAACGTGTGTGTGTGTGTACTGTATGCGTGTGTGTTTTGGTCATTGGTAGAGAGAACGTGTGTGTGTGTACTGTATGCGTGTGTGTTTTGGTCATTGGTAGAGAGAACGTGTGTGTGTACTGTATGCGTGTGTGTTTTGGTCATTGGTAGAGAGAACGTGTGTGTGTGTGTACTGTATGTGTGTGTTTTTAAAGGGCGGTGTCATGAGGTTGAGAACTGGTACCTGCGCTGGAGCTCTTTAAAATCCACCCTGAGGCTCTCGCTTTCTGAAGGGCCACTGTGCTGCTGAGGAGCTCCGGGGGCACTGTCCACTTCCCCTGTCCCCTGGGGGCCACAAGCAATAGTCAAAATCACTAAACATTGTAGAAATAACTATAGTCTTAAATCGCTCCAGAGATGTCAATGTGTAAATCTAGTTCCTCTGTGCCTTAGTGGACACATTATCTTTGAAAACATATGTTCAGTATGTATCAACTAGGGACAGTGAATGAATCAGAACAGAGTGATATCTAAGGGCGTGCTGACCTTGCGCTTGTCTTCGTGCAGTTCCTGGAGCTGCCTCTGGAGGGCAGTGCAGCGGCTCTCTGCCTCATCCAGCCTCTGGGAACTTCCTTGGAACTGGGAGGAGAGATGGCGGTTCTCCTCAAACACCTGCGAGAGCTGAGGGGAGGGAAGGACAGCAACGGGCTCAGCAGACTGTACACAAACACACACAAACACACACAAAACCAAAAGACAGAAGAATGAAGAAGAAGCAGAGAAGAAATGATGAAAGAAAATGGAAAAGGGGCATGCAAGAGAATTGAAATGAAGAGGAAAGAGCCAGAGGGAGACACATAGATGGAATATGTAATCATGAAATGAAGTACCTTTCATCCAGCCATGTCATTTAGTATTGTAAGTCAGAGAGGGTGACCAGAGGTAGTTGTGAGATAGCGTAGCAGTACAATAGAATGATTGTAGGTAGGGTTGTTAGACATGGACAAGAGGCTATGGGTGACAGGAAGGGGGAACAGTCTGGTCTCTCTACCTTGTTACTGAGCTGTGTAATCCGCTGCTCTCGCAGCTGAAGATCATTCAGCGGGCCACTCTCTGATTGAAGGACCCCTACTTTAGATGGCAGGTCTGCCTCAAGAGGTGCCTGAGCACAACAAACAAAGAAATACACAAATAGCCATGGAGAAGAGACAACAGAAGTGAACCATAATCACACCATTAACTTTAAAGTACGTCTCTTAACTGCACAAATGTAAAACTTAAACCTAGATTTGTAGATAACATTGTCCGGTACAGGCCGAATCCACTTCATACTTGTACCACAGTCGTACTTGACACAGCACATTCATCATTTATCCTGTATATCCAATTGTGAAGATATCAGTTTTATTACTATGCATACTACCTTCCTTTAATTCATTGTTATTTTGATTGGTCCAGAAAAAGGGGATTTCACTGCACCTTTTCTACCCGCTGTAAACTGTGTACGTGACAAATACAATTTGATTTGGACATTTAACAGCAGTAGATTACGTCTGCCATCTCACTAATCCCTGGTCCAAGTACAGTCGTTATCAGTTGCAGATTTAGAGGTGTCCTCCTCCTCACCTGTCTCTGGTAGTGTTCCTCCAGTGGTTTGGGCCTGGTGGCGCGGGCCTCCTCCAACATGGCACCGAGCTGGCGCACCTGCTGGTCACGGTCTGAGAGGGTGGCCAGGGTCTGCTGCTTCAGGAGCTCTGCCTGGGCCTGCCAGTCAACCTGCTCCAGCCTAGAGAGAGAGAGACAGATATGTAGCCAAGGCAGAGACACTCATATACCTCTAAACAGGATTTAGAATGTTTGGACTTGAAATAACATAAGCAGCTCTTTATGAAGTACATCTCACCTGAGAATTTCTAGTTCCTGGTTCTCCCTCTGCCTCAGGTTGTCCAGCTCCCTCATCCTGTCCACCATCTCCTCAGCCCTCCTCCTCTCCTCCTCTAGTTCCTGGCTGAGTCTAGACAGCTCTCCTCCTCCCAGTCGAGTGAGCTCGGAGTGCTGCCGCTGCAGCTGTTCCAACTACAGGACAGGGAGAAACAAAGCTTGTGTTACTGTGGATACTGGTATATGAAAACACTATGTGCAGGTAAACTATGATGTCACTACCATTGTGGTTGTGTTAGTAGTTCTTTTACGGAATACTTTGTGTAAAATAGAGATAACTCTGGTTGATTACCAGTCTCTCCCTGTCATTCTGCAGGGCTGACAGGGCGTTCTTCAGTCCCCACACCTCCGCAGTGGATCCTCCGTGGCCCGTGGTGGGTGTCTGCTGGCCCCCTGCCCTGCTCATCTCCTCCAGTCTGAGGCTGAGCTCCTGGGCCTGGCTGAGTGCCTGGTCCCTGCTGCCCTGCAGTGACGCCATGGCCTGGCCGAACGCCTGGTTCTGGGCCCGGAGCTGGCCGGCCACCTCCCTCTCCTCCAGCAGCCTCTGCTCCATGGTCAGCAGGTCTCGGGCCAGCTCGGCCACCCTCTCGGCCGCTGTCTCCGACTCCGTCCGCGTCACCCCTCCTTCCCAACGCAGTTCTTCCAGCTCCTTCTGCCGAGCCTCCTGCACCTCTCTTTCCTTGGCATGGCTCTCCTCCAGGCTCTCCACCTGGGCCCTGGCAGCCTGCAGCTGCTCCCTCAGCTTCTCTACCTCCGCCCCGGGAGCGTCTCTCACCTGCCTGTTTCCACTATCACCAGCCTGGCTAAGGTTCTCCCTCTCCACCGCCTGAACGAAAGCCTCCCCTCCCTCCAGGCTCTTGATCTTAGCCCCTTGCTCTTCTCTCTCCTTCTCTAGGGTAGCGATGCGCTCCAGCTGGCCGGACAAGAGCTGCTTGTGCTGGGACTCCTTCATGGTGAGGACCTGGGTAAGGTGGTCCCTGTAGCCGTGAAGCTGGGCCGATAGCTTGGCCTTCTCTGCGTGGAGGTCGTCCCTCTGGACCAATAGGGAGCGCAGCTCCTCCTTCAGACTGTTATTCTCCGCAGCAGCCTCCTGGATCAGAGCGTCCTTTCCCATCATCACCTGGGACAACAGAGCCATTACGTAGAGGGATGGGTTATACAACTGGGGCATGAGGAAGACATTCTAGAATACTATCACACTAATAATATCGCTCTTATCACTACATACAGTTTCAGCATGTCGATGACATGCGAGTATATAAATAAACATTTACTACCGGTTTACCATTCAGAATCTCTTGTTGACCTGCCATTTATGCCACTGTGTTATCATTGTTCTTTTACCTGCAGGTGTTTCTCCTCCAGCTGTTTGTACATGCCAAGTACTCGGTCTCTGTCGTCCTGTAAAGAGCCCATGGCCTTGGTGAAGGCGTCCAGCCTGGCTTTGCTGTGGCTGCTCTCCTCCTCTGCCTTCCGCAGCCGGTCCTCCAGACCCCGCACCTCCTCTCTCCTCTCCTCCAGCTCCTTCTCAGCCTCCCGGGCCCTGGCGTCAGCCTCCCTCCTGGCCTCCTCTGCAGCCTGGGGGGAGCAAGCATGTAAACAGTCAAGAAGATGCAGGGGAATGGGTTTAAACATTTTCAAGCTGGTAAAACAACTTGATAGCTCAATCAAAACGGTAACATCGCAATACATTTGTAGGGAATTTTGACACCCTATTTTGAATACATGTAGAATTAGACACCCTATGCATTAAAATGAGCAGCTATCCATTGTGATCACAAAACATGACAAATCAGAGATGAAATAAAAGTGATGTATACCTGTGTCACAGCTTGCTCCGTCTCCCCCAGCAGCTCCACCTCTCTCCTCTCCTTCTCACTCAGCTCTGTCTGCAGGCTCTCTGTCAGGGTCTTGGAGGAGCGCAGGTCTGTCTCCAGTTGTTCCACGCTCAGGCCCAGCCTCCTCCCCTCTGCTTCCCTCTCCTTCAGCTGGGACCTGGCCTCGTTGGTCTCTCCCTGCAGCTTCCCAACTGCCTCTTCCAGGGCCTGGGCTCTGTGGCGGAGCCCCTCCGCCTCGCTCTCCAGGGAGGCCAGCTGGGTGCGAGCGTCAGCTAGGGAGGTCTCGGTCTGGGCTAGGGACTTCTGAAGCTCCCCCCTCTCCTGCTCCAGGGCAGCCTGGTTCTCACGGAGCCTCTTCTCTTCCTGCTCCAATTTCAGCTGCCACTGCTCGTCTGCTTTCTGCAGTCTGGACAAAAAAATAAGAAATAAACGCATTACATAACACAGTATAGTGTATCACAAACCTGGCTGCAAATTGGGGCAATTTAATTATTCAACTTTTTCAGGAACAGTAGCCATTTTTACCTGTCCACTGTAAGCTGCAACTCTTCTCTCTGAGCGGTCTCTTTCTGCAGCTGTTCAGCCAGATCTCTGGACCGGGTCTCTCCCTCCCGCACCTCGGCCTCCTTCCCCTGGAGGGTGCTGTTGAAGCGACTCTCCCACTGCCGGGTCTCATCCAGCACGCGGTCCCTGTCGTCCTGCAGGGAGGACATACAGCGCGAGAAGGCAGCCAGTCGGGCCAGAGACTCATCCAGGCGGGCCTGCATCTGCTGAGCCTGTCTCTCAGCGGTGTCAGCCAGCTCTTTTGCCTCCCGGGTGGCATCCTCCTCTCTCTCCCTCTCCCGGTAAGACTCCTCCAACCTCAGCTCAATCTGCTTCAGCTCGGCCCCCAGCCTGAACCTCACAGAGTCCAGGCTCTGCTCTGCCTCTGCTTTCAACTCAACCTCTCTCTGTAAAGCGGTCTGCTCACAGGCTCTCCTCTCAGCTTGGGCCTGGCTGGCCTCTGTCTGGGCCTCAACCAACTGGGCTTTGCAGCTAGATATCTCAGCCTCAGTCTTCTTCAAAGCGTCTGTGACTTTGGTCCTCTCCAGATGGGCTTGCCCAAGCTCTTTGTGGACCTCGTTGCTGCCCAGTTGCAAAGCCTTGCCCTCCCTGGCCATCTCGCTGATCCTTTCCTGGTACTGGATGCAGTCCTTCTGCATCTGGCGCACCTCCAGCTGCTTCTCTCTCAGCAGCTCTTCCAGCTGCTTCGCCCGGCTCTGGCTGCCCTCTTTCACCCTCTGGGCGGACTTCAGCTGCTGCTCCAGCTCCCTCTGCTTCCCTGACTCGGCCTCTGCCTCGGCCCTCTCTCTCTGGGCCTGCCTCTTGTCCTCCTCCAGCCTGGCTGCCCGGTCCCTCTCGCTCTCGGCCAGGGCTTCCAGTTCAGCCCGCTCCCTCTCCAGTCTCTCCACCTCCCGCTGCAGCTCCGCAAGGCGCTCCCGGCTGTCTGCCGCGTCCTGCTGGTAGCCGGCGATGCTGCCATTCAGCTGGGCCAGCTGGTTCATCAGACGCTCCTCTAGGTCGTCCTTCTCTACCTCCAGGCTGCTGTGGAGCTCCTGGAGTTTGGCTTCCCTTTTAGAGCTCTCCTCCATCAGTCTCTGTTCCTTATCTTTACTCTCCTGAAGGAGCTGCTCCAGAGAGGCTAGTCCAGCCTTGAGTTCAGCCTCACTCTCTTGCCACTGTTCCTTCTCTGAATGTAGAGATGCCTCCATTTCCTTCCGTTTTCCCTCAATTACAGCCAGTTCACTTTCAGACATGTCTGTCTTCACAGGCTCCTCCCTCTGGGTCTGTTCCTTCTCTTTACTCTCCTGAAGGCGCTGCTCCAGAGAAGCCAGCTCAGCAGTGAGTTCAGCCTCGCGCTCTTGCCTCAATTCCCTCTCTGACTGTAGGGCTGCCTCCATTTTGCTCAATTTCTCATCAATTAGGGCCTGTGCATTTTCAGTTATTTCGGTCTTCACCGTCTCCTCAACAGAGGGCGTTTCAGGTGCAGCTACTTCAGACTCTATGGCCTGACTATGTGGCTCTATGTCTTGAGGCTGGCTCTTAACTGGCTCTTGGGTAGTTTTAGTCATGGCTGTACTAGACTGCTGGGCAACAATAGTCTCCTCCACTACATCATCAGAGCTGGGGGCTTTATCTGGAGCTAATCTGTCCCCTTTCTCTAGCTCTTGGGCTAGTTGCTCCCTCAACTCAACAGCCTGCTGTTCTAAGGAGTCCCTCTGTGCCGTAGTGGCATTCAAATCAGCTTTCAGAGCCTCAAACTCCTCTTTGAGTCTTTCAAGTTCTCCTTTGAGTGCCTTGTCCTCCCTTCTTATTCCTTTCTTTTCATCCATCTCTCGGAGACTCTCATTTTCCTCCTCTAAATCCATTATTTTCTGCTGCTTGGTCTTGGCAAACTTCCTCATCTTGTCTTTGACAGTGTCCACCTCTTTCTGGGCCTCTTCTTTCTGCCGTTCAGCCTCCTGCCTGGCTGCCTCGTGGGCCCTGGCTCTAGCAACAAGCTCCTTCCTCTCCTGCCTAGCAGCTTCCAGCACACGTCTCACACGCTCTGCCTCATCACTCACGTTCTCATAGGACTTTAGCAGAGTCTCATACTCATCCTTCATCCCATGCAGCTTCTCCTCCCATTCTCTGCATGCCCGGGCAGCCTCCTCCTTGGCAGACTCAGCCTCTCTTTTAAAGAAGTCTTTCTCTGTCAGCATACCCTCCATGGCCAGCTTGAGGCTCTCGCAGGACCCCCCAAGGCTCTGGTTCTCCACCAAGGTCCGATCGACCTCCTCTATCAGCCTCTCTCTTTCTGCTCTCAGCTTCTCCAGCTCGACTTCTCTAGCCTCCATCTTCTGATGCAGTTCAGTGATGACTTTCTCAGTGGAGGCCAACTCCTCTTTCTGGCTTTTGTTCTCTTTGAGGGCCTCTTTGCGGGAGATAAGGGCAGCCTTGAGCTTCTGCTGAAGCTGCAGGATCTTGTCCTCGCTGCCCTTCTCTTCCTCCTGCCTCTGAGGGACCTCGGCCTCCAGTCTCTGGCTCTTTTCCTTCTCTGCTCTCAGGCCTTCCTGCAGGGAGGCGATCGACTGGTCCTTCTCATACACTGTCTCTTGCATGGACTGGAGGAGGGAGCTTTGCTCACCAAGCTGCTGGCTAAGCTCCATGATCTCATTGTTCTTGTTGCTTAGGAACTGCTTGAATTCCTCCACCTCTGTCTGCAGGATGGCAATGGTGGACTCAGCGGAGTCTGAGGCGGCTCCCTTGGCCACAGCCTCCAACTCTGCTTTCACAGCTTCTGCATAGGTCTGAGCCTGGAGACACTTCTCCCTCAAAGCCTCCAACTCCTCATAGACATGTTCAATCTGGCTCTCCTTCTCTCTCAGGGCCTGCAGATCTTTTCCCAGCTTTAGAAGCTCACTTTCCCTGAGTGACAGGCTAGCCTGGCTCTCCTGCAGTTGGCCCTCCAACTCTGTACAAGATGCCTTCTCAGCCTGGACCTCTTCTTTCAGAGCTTGTAATGAGGCCTCAATGTCAGCTGAAAGTAGCTGAGAGGGTTCCTCGGCACTGGGAATGGGTTTATCACCTTGTTGCTGTTGTGCTTCATTCTCAGGAGCTGCAAAGTCCACCCAGTCTTCCTGGACCCAATCTCCTGCAGCTGACTTCTCAATCGTCTCCACTGCAGCGTTGGTCTCCAGCTCGGCATGTACTTCCTTCTCTGGGCTCACCTCTTTCTGTGCCTGCAGTTCCTCGAGCTCTCTCAGTCTAGTCAACAGCCCATCTCGTTCACCAACCTGCTCCTCCAAACGCTCCAACAGCACGTTGTACTCTTCCTTTTGCTGTTTTAGCTGTTCGCGGTGGTGCCTGTCCTTTTCTTTGGCCTTGCGGATGGTGTCTTTGCGAGAGTCCTGGGCCTCCTGGAGTTTCTTTTGCAGTGTTTCGTAATCTGACTCCAGTGAGGCCACCTGGGACTGCAACCCAGTGATTTCAGCTGAGGTGTCAGCCTCTGGAGTCTGCTCAGCTCCCTCACTCAGCCTTCTGTTCATTTCTAGTGTCTCTTCCAGAACCTGATCCTGCTGGCTAATTTTCTGTTCCAAAACCTCCATGGCCTCTTCTTTGGACCTCAAGGCTTGTTTGAACTCTTCGAAAGTAGTCTCAATTGCCATAACCTCTTGTTTTCGGTCTTTTTCTAAAGTTGGTACACTTGTAGGGGCTTCCTCCGTTGCTTTCCCTACTTGTCCTTTCCTTTGATCTTCCTCTTTCTCAAACTCTGCAACTTTTTTCATCAGCTCTTTGCGCTGCACCAGGGCTACCTGCAACCTCTTTTTAATGGTGGCCACTTGGGTTGTCAGATCCTCTTTGTCCTTTCGCAAACTAGTGAGCTCATCACCATCCTCTACATGACTCTCCCCTGTCGCTTTCTCCTTTTCTCCAGCTTTCTCAAGCTCAATTATCTGCTCCTTCAGTTTTTTGAACTCAGTGCTCATCAGGAACTTCTCCTCACCGGTCTGGAGCAGTTTGGCAGACATGCCGTTGCTCAGCTCCATCATCTCCTGCTCTTTCTGGGCGATGCGCAGTTGCAGCTCGTTAATCTCAGTGTCCCTCTCAGACAGTACAGCTTTGGCCATGTCCCTAGCCTGGGAGAACTCCAGCAGGCTGGCCTCCATGTCTTGGAGCTTCTGCTCCAGCTCAGAGGAGGTGATCTCCCCTTCTTCCAGCTGGGCACTCAGCATCCTGGCCTGGCCCTCCTGCTCAGAGAGAGAGCGCTGAGCCTCGTTCAGGTCTGCCTGCAGGGCCTGGATCTTCTGCTCTTTGGAGCGGCCTTCTGTCTGCAGGCTGGCCAGCTGCTCCTCCAGGAGATGCATCTCCATGCTCTGCCTCTTCAACTCAGAGCCACTGTGCTGGGCCACCGTGTCCATGTCTGACCTGGCTGACTGGAGCTCTTCCTCATATCTCTGGGCCTGGGACTCTGCCTCATCCTTGGCAGCTGCCAGGGACCGAATCTCTTCCTCAAGGCCTTGGGTTCTCTCCTGTGACTCTGAGGCAGCCTCTCTCAATCTCTGGAGCTCAGCCATGAGCTCACTGTACCTGTTCTGCAGCTCATCTGCCAGGGCCTGGGCAAACACCTGTCCAGGGGCAGAGTCAGAGTCAAAGAGGGTCACCCCCTGCTGGCTGAGGTGCACCTGCACAGTCTCACAGATTATGGCTGATGAGGACTCCACCTGGACTGTGGATGTTTCCTGCTCAGAGCTGTTCTCTTCCCAGGATTGCATCTGGAGCTGGCCAAAGCCCTGCAGTATGGGAGGCGACTGCTGACCTTCATCTTGGTTCACAGCCTCCAGGAGGGTCCAGCTGCTCTGGGCCACCTCGGAGTCACTGCTAGTGACCATCTCATCAGAGGAGGCCCCCTTAGAGTCAGACTGGGGTTCAATGAGCTCTGGGGTGCTCTCGTTATCAGCGGAGACTGACAGGATTGTGCTATCCTCTGCCACCAGGGTGGTGTCCTCCTCTCGCGTGTCTTCTAGGAGGAGGTCTGGCAGCACTGTAGAACTGTCGCAGGGGGCCATGGCGGTGTCCTCACTCTGGTCTAGAATCTGATCAGCGCTTACCTTGAATGCATCATTTGAGCCCTGCTCTTCAGCCAGCACAAGACTCTCTCGCAGGGCAGCCAACTCATGGTCTTTCTCCAATAGCTGCTGCTCCAGAGCCAATATTTGGGCTGGGGAAATCAATAAAGATGAAAATTAATAGCCAGCCTAATTATCTCACAATACACAATTAATTGATCATACCTGAAATGCCAAAACAGATATTTTTCATGTACCCCGTGCAAGAACTTAAAGCTTCCTCAAATTCAATACTACCAATGCCCCTCCCAGTAGTTCATGACTAGACCTTTATATTATAGATTTCCTTTCATATTATATATTCTAAATGTTAACAATTCAACAATTGAGATAATTATTGACATACCCGTCAACATGCTGTCAATACTGTTAACATACTGTCAATACTGTTGACATGTCTACTAAACCCCCAGTCTTTCAGGTTTAGTCACAGACTGTGAAATGGGTAAGGCCTGTAACTGCATCTGCGTCACTATGCCGAACTCTGTTGTCAGCGGGGCCTGTGACAGCACAGTGTCCAAGCCTATGCAAACACATCAATAGAGGGTGTGTGCTGCTGGCAGGATGTATGACTGGTCCTGGTGGATGGCTTTCAGATTCAGAGAATAAAAACACATTTTAAAATAGGTCTCCTTACCTTTTTCAGCATCAGTCACTTCTTCCACAGACTGGTCAGTCACACACTGGACCAATGACTCACTAGCAGCCTAGGAGAGAAAGACAAACGCCTGAGTTACTTCTGAACACACAGAGGGCGTAAACGTCATGACTTAATAATAGATAAATCCCATTGAAGTGGGACTACATTCAAAATGAAGTGAGTTAACAGTTTCACACAGCTGTAATGTAGTTACACAATAGTTACACTGTAGTTATGATGGGACTGGGCATGAAGGTCAGCCCAGGGCTGCAGTCATAACAGAGGATCAGTGGAGAGGCGATTAGCATTGCCTTGACCCAAATGACAGGAGGACATTCTGCCTCAGCATTATTAAACCCAACCACTGTCTCTGTCCCTCAGGCTGTCCCCTCTGAGATAGATAGTGGCCGACTGACCTGCCCCAGTAGTCAGGGCAGAGACCAGAGAGACTTCCCCACATGAATAAGCATGTGTGACACTCAATGTGCTGGCTGGGCAGTCCTCACATCATAGCGAAATAACAGCACACTAGTGGATCACATTGTATCAGACTGCACACAGATACAGCACAAATGTCTATAGGGGGGTTTGTTGCTTTCTATTGTGACTTCGCACTGTCAACAATTCTGTTAGGAAAGGGGACTGTAACAACTAGATTGAACATCCAGTGCCTTCAGAAAGTATTCACCCCCCTTGACTTTTTCCACATTTTGTTGTGTTCCAGCCTGAATTAAACATTTATTAAAATGGAAATGTTGTGTCGCGGGACGACACACAATATCCCCAAAATGTTAAAGTGGAATTATGTTTTTAGACATTTTTCTAACTATTTAAAAATGAAGAGCTGAAATGTCTTGAGTCAATAAGTATTCAACCCCTTTGTTAAGGCAAGCCTAAATAAGTTTGGGAGTAAAAATGTGTTTAACAAGTCACATAATAAGTTGCATGGACTCAATCTGTGTGCAATAAGTGTTTAACATGATTTTTGAATGACTACCTCATCTCTGTACCCCACACATACAATTACCCCTCAGCCAAGCATTGAATTTCAAACACAGATTCAACTACAAAGACCAGGGAGCTTTTCCAATGCCTTGCAAAGAAGGGAACCTATTGGTAGATGGGTAAACATTTTAAAAGCAGACATTGAATATCCCTTTGAGCATGGTGAAGTTATTAATTACACTTTGGATGGTGTATCAATACACCCAGTCACTACAAGGATTTAGGCATCCTTCCTAACTTAGTTGCCGCAGAGGAAGGAAACCGCTCAGGGTTTTCACCATGAGGCCAATGGTGACTTTAAAATAGTTCAAGTTTAATGGCTGTGATAGGAGAAAACTGAGGATGGATCAACATTGTAGTTACTCCACAATACTAACCTAATTAACAGAGTGAAAAGATAGAAACCTGTACAGAATAAAAATATTCCTAAACATGTCTGTTTGCAATAAGGCACTAAAGTAAAACTGCAAAAAATGTGGCAAAGAAATTAACTTTTTGTCCTGAATACAAATGGTTATGTTTGGGGCAAATCCAACACAACACATCACTGAGTACCTCTCTTCATATTTTCAAACATGGTGGTGGCTGCATCATCTTATGGGTATGCTTGTCATGAGCAAGGTCTAGGGAGTTTTTTAGGATAAAAATAAATGGAATAGAGTTAAGCACTGGCAAAATCCTTGGGGGTGACCAGTGAGATATACCTGCTGGAGCGCGTGCTACGGGTGGGTGCTGCTATGGTGACCAGTGAGCTGAGATAAGGGCTTTACCTAGCAGAGACTTGTAGATGACCTGGAGCCAGTGGGACTGGCGACGAGTATGAAGCGAGGACCAGCCAATGAGAGGGTACAGGTCGCAGTGGTGGGTAGTATATGGGGCTTTGGTGACAAAACGGATGGCACTGTGATAGACTGCATCCAATTTGTTGAGTAGAGTGTTGGAGGCAATTTTGTAAATTACATCACCGAAGTCGAGGATTGATAGGATGGTCAGTTTTACCAGGGTATGTTTGGCAGCATGAGTGAAGGATGCTTTGTTACGAAATAGGAAGCCGATTCTAGATTTAATTTTGGATTGGAGATGCTTAATGCGAGTCTGGAAGGAGAGTTTACAGTCTAACCAGACACCTAGATATTTGTAGTTGTCCTCATATTCTAAGTCAGAACCGTCCAGAGTAGTGATGCTGGACGGGCGGGCAGCGATTGGTTGAAGAGCATGCATTTAGTTTTACTTGCATTTAAGAGCAGTTGGAGGCCACGATTCGAAATGGTCGGTGATCTGTTTGTTAACTTGGCTTTCAAAGACCTTATAAAAGGCAGGGTAGGATAGATATAGGTCTGTAGCAGTTTGGGTCTAAAGTGTCTCCCCTTTGAAGAGGGGGTTGACCGCGGCAGCTTTCCAATCTTTGGGAATCTCAGACGATACGAAAGATAGGTTGAATTGGCTAGTAATAGCGGTTGCAAAAATTTCGGCAGATAATTTTAGAAATTGAGGGTCCAGATTGTCTACTCATATCTCCCTCACTAGCTTTAAGCACCAGCTCTCAGATCACTGCACCTGTACATAGCCCATCTGTAAATAGCCCATCCAACTACCTCATCCTTACACTATATTTATTTATTATCTTGCTCCTTTGCACCCCAGCATCTACTTGCACATTCATCTTCTGCACATCTACCATTCCAGTGTTTAATTGCTATATTGTAATTACTTCGCCACCATGGCCTATTTATTGCCTTACCTCCCTCATCCTACCTCATTTGCACATACTGTATGTTGACTTTTTCTACTGTATGTTTGTTTATTCCATGTGCAACTCTGTGTAGTTGTATGTGTCGAACGTCTTTGCTTTATCTTGGCCAGGTCACAGTTGTAAATGAGAACTTGTTCTCAACTTGCCTACCTGGTTAAATAAAGGTGAAATAAAAAAATAAAACTTTCAGCAGGACAATAACCTAAAACACAATGGCAATTATATACTGGGTGGGTCGAGCCCTGAATGCTGATTGGCTGACAGCCGTGGTACAGACTGTATATCACGGGTATGAGAAAACATTTATTTTTACAGCTCTAATTACTCTGGTAACCAGTTTATAATAGCAATAAGGCACCTCTGGCGTTTGTGGTATATGGCCAATATACCACGGCTAAGGGCTGTGTCCAGGCACTCCTCGTTGAGTCGTGCATAAGAACAGCCCTTAGTCGTGGTATATTGGCCAAATACCACACCTCCTCTGGCCTTATTGCTTAAATATACACTGAGTGTACAAAACATTAAGAACATTTGCTCTTTCCATGACATAGACTGACCAGGTGAATCCAGGTGAAAGATACGATCCCTTATTGATGTCACTTAAATCCACTTCCATGAGTGTAGATGAAGGGGAGGAGACAGGTTCAAGAAGGATTGTTAAGCCTTGAGGCAAGTGAGACATGGATTGTGTATATCTGCCATTCAGAGGGTGAATGGGCAAGACAAAAAGATTGAAGTGCCTTTGAACGGGGTATGGTAGTAGGTGCCAGGCGCACCGGTTTGGGTCAAGAACTGCAACGCTGCTGGGTTTTTCACACTCAACAGTTTCCCATGTGCGCTAAGAATGGTCCACCACCCAAAGGACATCCAGCCAACTTGACACAACTGTGGGAAGCATTGGAGTCAACATGGACCAGCATCCGCTTGTAGAATAAAAATAAATACAAGTGAAAATACTGTACAATCCAGGTGTCCAAAACTGTTGGGAGATTTACCCACAAAGCCTCAAAATGTGGAATAAGTCAAGGGTTATGAATACTTTCTGAAGGCACTGTAACATCTGTGTGTGCAAACATCTGACATAAATCGATGCCATACATTAACATAAGTCTTGGTTCATTTGTCATTGTTTTTTTGGCATTGCATAACTTCTCAAATAACAAGCCTTGTAAGACATCCATAGCTTTGTCTTTTACACAGATGAAAATAAGCCCACCATTTGGTCAAATTACAGAAATAGACAAAGAACATTAGAGAATCTAGCATTGCGTACAACAGACTGAAGACGCTGGTAATTTGGGGTTCACCGATAATAAACCATATAAACTATTTTGTCCAAAGTACATTTTTATGTTAATTTTCAGGTTATTACAGGATTCAAAACAAGCTTATATGTGCTACCTTCATTCATTTAGTAGTCGTAACAATCTCCTAAATTCATTTAGTGTGTCTGACTGCTCACCATTCCAATTTGCTGCTCCAGCTGTTGTATCCTAGCAACTGCCTCTTCGCCTTCTGCGTTGCGCTTATCCAGTTGTTCTGAAAGAAAAACAACACAATTATTAAATACGCTGCAAGCAAGCCGCTTGTCAGGGTATCATGAATGCTTTACACTTAGAAACGAAACTTGCTTGATAGTGTATTCGGTTCCCTTACCTTGCAAAGTCTCCATGGTGTGGGTGACCTGGGCGCAGCGTTCCTCACTCTCCCTCTGCTCCACCCTCAGCCTCTCCAGCCGGGCCTCCAGGGCCTGCAGTGTACCCAGGCACAGGGCCGGGTCGGTGGGAACAGGGCTGTCCTCCTCGGCCCCCTCTCCAGCCAGAGAGCGCAGGCCTGTCAACAACTCAGACAGGGCCTCTCCTGCCCTTTTCCCCTCTCCATGCTCCTCTCTTAAGGCAGCAAGCTCCTTCTCCAACCTGGCGACTTCTCTGTTGGTCACTTCCTCCCGCTCTCTACTGGCCCACTCCAGTTTCACTGTCAGCTCCTCCATCTGGATTGATCTGTCTCTCTCTGAAGCCTCCAGACTGGCTAGCTGAGCAGCTCTGTCTCGCTCTGAGGCTTCCAGGTTGGCTAGCTGGGCTGCTCTGTCCCTCTCTGAGGCCTCTAGGTTGGCTCGGAGGGCCACCAGCTCTGCCTGGGCCTGGCCGGACCACCCAGCCCACTGCTGCCTCTCCTCCTCCCTCTGCCTGCCCGCCTCAGCCAGCTCCTGCTCCCTCTGCCTGCCAACCTCAGCCAGCTCCTGCTCCATCTGGCGGAACTGAGCCGTGAGGATCTGCAGAGAGAAGGAGAGGCAGAGAGAGAGAGAGAGAGAGAGAGAGAGAGAGAGAGAGAGAGAGAGAGAGAGAGAGAGGGGCAGAGAGAGAGAGAGAGAGAGAGGGGCAGAGAGAGAGAGGGGCACAGAGAGAGAGAGAGAGAGGAAGAGAGAGAATGAAGACACATGAAGGACGGGGACGGTAGGGTCTACAACGAGAACTGCTCGGCTGTGCCAGTCAAGCAGTGATTTTTGCATTTAGATGAGAAATGAGTCTACCCCTCAGCCCTTACGTAAACATGCAATTTGTCAATCACCAAACGTACTTACTCAGTCAGCGTCACTCTGCTGTCACACTAGTAACTTGGTGAATAATGTAATACAGTACTCTGTGCCAGTCTCTTCAGATGGGCTCATTTTGCCCAAGTGTCAGTCAGGTTGCATTGTTATTCTATTGTGGGACCTTCATTGAGAAAACCCCATTCCCCACTATGGCTCTACACTGACCAGCACAGTAGAGCGTGTCTGTACCTGTTTCTGCTGGTCAGCATTGTTCAGCTCCCCCTGCAGCATCTCCAGCACCTGGCAGCGTGACCGCATGGCTTCCTCCTGCTCCTCACAACGCCGCTGGGCTGCACGCAGAGCCTAGCAACACACACACTAAGGGCTTGGGTACAGGCTAAAAACAGTGTATAGGACCTGGCCTGTAATCAGGGAGTGTACTAGAGTGAGTCAGAGAACGAAGTTTGTACCTGCTGCAGCTCAGCGTCGTTCTGCCTCTGCACTGTGACCCTCAGCAGCTCGTCCTCATGCTTCTGGATCTGCTCCTGGAAACGCGCGTCCTTTTCACAGACAACTGCCTGAAGCACACGAACCTAAAAGCATGACACATCTCTGCAGTCAGTTAAGGCCCTTTTTTTATACAATTTAGTGCCTTTCATTGAAAATGGTTAGAGTAAAAATTTAACTGGCACCTGCTCCATGTGCGTGGCTTCCTTTTCACACAAGGCCTGTTCGGACATCTGGAGACGCTCCTCGAGGTTCTTCGCCGAGGTCTCGACCTCACTGAGCTGCTTCCTCAGCTCCTGGAGTTCCTCCTCCACAGCAGGAGCTGAGCTGGTGAAGGAGCTGTCTGGAGAGCTCTTCAGGAAATAGACAAGGATTTCAAAATGTTACTGATGACAAAATAGTCTAGTGTAGACCAGCTGGCTGTAAAGAATCGACATCATTTTAACTGTATACATAACAGCTAAAATACACATCCGAACCATGCTTATTGAACATGGAGTTACTTGAACTCAGCTAAAGGACTTACTGCTGCTCCCTCCTGCCCTTTGAGGTCAGCAACTTGTTTGTTCAGAGCAGCCATCTTGGCTTTGGCCTGCAGCTTCAGTTTAGTGAAGCGTGCCTCCGCTGTCTCCCTTTCGCTCTGTAAACACACCAACAAACACAGCATTGAAACTTGTGTTCCAGCAACAACAGCATAATCTCAGTATATTCCTGATGACAATCTTTATTTGACAAGAAGTGCATCAAATATGAATATGTCATGAACCCAGCCCACACAGAACAGAAAAGAAATCGAAGCTATGCATGGAGGGCACATCCATATAAAACCACTGCATTCATGTCTCCCACACACACACACGCATACAAAGTCATAGCAATACACAAAGTCAAAACAACACATGCAGGCCAACGCACCTATCTGTACCCAGGCCTCACCTTAAGCTGCTTTTCAAAGGTGGCCAGCTGGCTGTCCTTATCGCTGACCACCTCCTTGAGATGCACCGTCAGTTGCTCCAGATGGGCCAGCCTCTCCAGGGGCTCCTCCTCCACCCCAGGCCCAGACTCCTCAGGTGCCCCGGGGGCATCTCCAGGGGGGAGCTGGGGGACCAATATATCCTGCAAAAAGGCCACAGAGAAGAAGAGTGGATACAAATATGGGGACTTGGAGAACATTAAGGCCTCCAACGTTGATCCGTTAGAGCAGGGTTTCACAAACTGGGTCCTAGGGCCCCCTCCCCCTGGGTGCACATTTTGGTTTTTGCTCTAGCACTACACAGCTGATTCAAATAATCAAAGCTTGATGATGAGTTGGTTATTTGAATCAGCCGTGTAGTGCTAGAGCAAAAACCAAAATGTGCACCCAGGGGGGACCCCAGAACCGAGTTTGGGGAACCATGTGTTAGAGTGCTGATCAGTTTTGCCTTTTAGATCACAATGGATGTATTATTATGGACAGAGAGGAGCTGATCCTAGTTAACCACTACTACTCTGACAATTGATAAATATGGGCCCAGGACAGAAAACATGTGTCATGATTTGTAAGCTTGTGAGGGGTTGAGGGAGGCTCTCTTACCTGAGGGGCTCCATCAGGGGGTTCGTCCCCAGACAGCTCCTGCAGGACATTGGTAAATCCCTGGGACAGCCGGCTGAGCATGTAGCCGAAACTGTTGGTACAAGACAGAGACATTAGGCCTTTATCTGGACAGGTGGAACCTGGGTCATGGTCAGTAGGTTTCAAAAGATCCTACCAAAAAGCTCCTTCGAGAGGTCCTACCTAAACTTTCCCAATATATTTTGGGGTTTTCATATCTTCTGAGTCCATAGATGCCACAACAAAATAAATGATAAAGTTTTTAACTTGTGAATATTCCATGCAGTGTTTCTTCCCATGCAAGATCCCTGATCAAAGTAAACTCATGTCCTAACATGATACGGTCACCTTGGTTTGACATGTTAGATATGAGATTCCTGAGAGACGCCCAAGATTCTAGAGTTTTGACATTGAGGGTTCTATCTCAATCAATCATTATTTATAAAGCCCTTTTTACATCAGCAGTTGTCAAAGTTATTATACAGAAACCGGATCAAAAAAATCTCCATGGAGTTAACATTATGATGCATTTACAACATTAGCACCCCTGTTATGTTATGATTCACATTTCTGTGTATAGAATTTATTTTAAGACAAAAACATAGATTGACTAAAATAATCAATGGAAATAAGTGCAGTGGAAGAGAACAGTTGAGACCAGTGAAATCATAGAATGAGGGTTCCTGGACAGTCAATCAGTGGAGGCCCCTCGGAGGACCATCCTCCTCAGTGAATTTCATAAAAATAGTGAAATATTTAAAAAGTTATCATTTTTAGATCAAACTATACTAAATATATTCACGTCACAAAATAATTAATTAAAACACACAGTTTTGCAATGAAGGTCTACAGTAGCCTCAGCAGCACTCTGTATGATAGCACCATGGTGTAGCTGGAGGACAGCTAGCTTCTGTCCTCCTCTGGGTACATTGACTTCAATACAAAACCTAGGAGGCTCATGGTTCTCACCCCCTTCCATAGACTTACACAGTAATAATGACAACTTCCGGAGGACGTCCTAGAAACCTATCACAGCATTTAATGAGATGTTGTCCGCAATCAAAGTACCAGAGAATGAATCTAGTACTGAAACCATAAGCTACCGATAGCTAGCACTGCAGTGCATAAAATGTGGTGAGTAGTTGACTCAAAGAGAGAGAAAGACAACAGTTTTGAACAAAATAATTTATTCCAAAATTAAGGAAAAGCGAGAGAGATATTTTGTTACTTTCACTTACTTAGCTAGCGAATGCAGCTAGCTAGTTTAATGTACTAAAACAAAAACATCACTCAAACAGAGTGATGCTATGTTAGTTAGCTGGCTATGGCTAACCTACACTGGATTTCAGAGTACTGTTCTCTGGGCCACTGGAAGTCAAGGTAAGCTTTTTTTAAATGTATGTATTGCCACCGGGGCCACCGGTTCTTAAACAGAAGAAACGGAACAAAACTGGGATATAAATACCTGAATTTGTCCAATAAAAATTCACATTTGCAACAGTTGGACTAATGATTGATCCCGAGATCCGCAAGACGCAGGCAAGAGTGTGGAAGGCGGTATTGAATGTGTCACTGTCTGTCACCTTGATTCTCTACCTTGTAATCTTTCATTCGTAGGCTAGGTTGTAGCAACCTCACGATGGGTATTGGAAAAATTAGAGTATCATGTAGTAGCCTAAACCCATCGATGTCACAATGAGCTGGGTGAATGGAATGTGAATGACCGTCATCCAATATGCTGTAATAGAAATAAGGCCATGCTCGTAAAAATGTCATCGTCCCTCATCTTAAACGGCACCGACCGCCACTGCAGTCAATCATCATTTGTGCCAATAATATACCTGTGGCAACATACATTTACGGGCATTATTGTTATTGTTTTGTGACCCAGATAGTTCGTGCAGAGGGCCCCGAGGTTCGAGTGTCATCGGAAGAGCCGAACACTGCCGAACAGAGGCCATTCGACTGCGGCTGCGTCATTTCGTTTTGCCCACTACTCCTCCTGAACAGCAAGATTATGGGGAGAAATGGATGGCTTGCTTTCTGAACAATGTGACAGTGCTGTCTCCAACCATAGTAAGAGTATTTGATGTATATACATACATCGGAATGATGCTGTATTGGTTGCGCTTGTATAAAAACAGCGAACGAGTTAGCTTTTCAGTGCACGTAGACAAGCAGCTAGCTAGCTGGCTAACAAGGATAACAGTAATTGGCGAAATATATCGCCGTGCCTTGTTTTATTTGGAGCGTGTGGCAGCTGTTCTAAACTGCAACTCTGGGAATGGGGTGCTGATAGTTGAAAGAACGAGGGACTAACCTGTATGAGTGCTTCTCAGATACCGGTTTCTGCTTTTTATTTGATAAATCTCCTCTGCTGTATTTCTGTGCATAGCCACATCACCAAACATCCCGGAAACAAAACTTGCAGAGCATCGATTGGCCAGTGGAGGATTGCACAACAGTAAGGGGGCGTCTGTAAATTCCGACCGTTTACCATTTTTCAAGAGACCGTCGTAAGGAAAAATGTGCAGCATGCGCCAAAACACTATTTTTTTTACAAGATAATGTTTTGGTCTTTCTATACCATGATTAACCTTCTTATACATTTTCATTTGGAACCACACAACTGAATTTATTAGGATGGGGCCCGGGTCATGACCCACGGGTCAATCTGATCATCAACAATGGAAGACAACTTGGACGAAGCCTTCTCCTACTTGCACACTACACCACAGTGTTTGTGGCCTTTGTGGGTCGCTCTGTGAGCTGGTTTGTGCAGATGCTGAAGTGGACCACACTGTTTGCACGGTACACCGCGTCCGTCTTTGACTCGGTCTACAGACACCTGCATTGGTGGCGTAGAAGGGGCGGCGGAGGGGTTGCCAAGCAGATCTTCCCCAGCCCTGATACAAAATCAGGGTGACCAGAGTAAACATGTCAAGTCTCTTTAAACTTGAAGAAGTCTTCCAATGATTTTATTGAGAGTTTGAACCTTAAACCCTAGCACTAACCGGACAGCCTGCTCAAGACATCAAATCGGAAGTTCTCACTGACCTTTTGGGAAAATGAAGTGCACCAGTGGTGAGAAAGTAGAATGGAAAGAGCAAAACACACTAAGATCTCTGGTATTGCAACACTTTTCTAAAGGGTATAACGTCAATTCAACTACACTACCCACCTATAAACTGTCATTTGTAAAATGTATAGGATGTACAGTATAGGGGTCTAACTCTAAGCAGCTATTTTGTCCCACAGCCAACTATTCATGTGACTGTAAATAACTGAGAAGTATGTTTCCAGGGCCACCGGACAGGGAATGGGTCTTTCAGATTCTAATCTCGGCACCCAGAACCAAATCTAATCGATTACATTTATGTTCAGTCTGTCTCAAGACTATTCCCATTCCTGCATTATACTGTCTATCAGTAATTCTAACCACTATTGAGTTGAACGAATACAGAATTGTTTTTATCTATGCTTATGTGTATCCTTTTATTATTGTATTATTTTTTTACTTATTTTATTTGTAAAAACCGTGAAAATACTATATGAATGGCAGAATTGTGTTAAAAATCATGCCAACAATAATCCCTACAGTTGGAAATGTTGACTGTTGTCTGTACTTAAATCACTATTTCAATCACTCATATACACTGAGTATACCAAACATTAGGAACACCTTCCTAATATTGAGTTTCACCCCCCTTTTGACCTCAGAACCGACTCAATTCGTCTGGGCATGGACTCTCAAGGTGTCGAAAGCGTTCCACAGGGATGCTGGCCCATGTTGACACCAACGCTTCCCACAGTGGTGTCAAGTTGGCTGGATGTCCTTTGGGTGGTCCCTTCTTGTTACACACAGGAAACTGTAGTGTGAAAGACCCAGCAGCATTGCAGTTCTTGATACAAACCGGTGTGCCTGGCACCTACTACCATACCCCATTCAAAGGCATTTAAATATTTTGTCTTGCCCATTCACCCTCAATCCGTCTCAAGGCTTAAAAATCATCTACATTTATTGAAGGGGATTTAACAAGTGACATCAATAAGGGATCATAGATTTCACCTGGTCAGTCTGTCTTGGATAGAGCAGGTGTCCTTAATGTTTTGTATACTCAGTGAATACCACAGGTGTCAAACTCATTCCATGGATGAATGAGTGTCTGCGGGTTTTCATTCCTCCCTTGTACTCAATAGAGGAATTAAGGTCACCAGCTAGTAAGGAACTCCCCTCACCTGGTTGTTTAAGGCTCTATTGAAAGGAAAAGCCAAAAACCTGCAGACACTCAGCCATCCATGGAATGAGTTTGACACCCCTGGTCTAGATAAAGCCTTTAAAGATGGAATCTGCATTAGCGGGAGCAGCGTGTTAAAAATGCAGTACACATTCTGCTGTTCTTTCGCACGTGCAATGATGTGCCAGGGGGAAAACAAGTGTTTGCAGTAACTTCTTTGTTATTGATGCATATATTGACATTTCTGACTTGATTTTCTCTTTAAAATATAAATATTTTGCATAAATATGAATGCAAAAATTAACAATTTTAATGAGTTACAGTTCATATAAGGAAATCAGGCAATTTAAATAAATTAGGCTCTAATCTATGGATGTCATGACTGGGCAGGGGCGAAGCCAGGCCCAGCCAATCAGAATTAATTTTCCCCCACAAACGGGTTTATTACAGACAGAAATACTCCTCAAGTTTCATCAGCTGTCCGGGTGGCTGGTTTCAGACGATCTTGCAGGTGAAGAAGCTGGATGTGGAGGTCCTGGGCTGGCGTGGTTACACATGGTCTGTGGTTGCGAGGCTCATTGGATGTACTGCCAAATATGATGTACTGCCAGTACTCTGCACTGTCGTCTAAGTAAGACACTTCTAACTGACTGTAGGATGTGCCACACTTTTCTATCTGGGCCTAAGCACCACAGTTGAAGTACTTTGTTGTGTATTATGCTAAATCCACTGCTTGTCTGGCGTCAATGTTACTGTTGCGCTGTATGGAGAATCAAAGTCTGGCACTGTAATACAGATAGTTTATGCTTGCAGAAAGCATTGTCTTGTGGTCATGATGAACTTATGAGTAATGACCTAGGCCTACTTGGTCTATGAATGTGAAGGAATCTTAATAAATCAATGCTAACACAGAACTGTGTGACATTCTTCATATTTTCTTCCCTTTTCAGTCAAATGCCACACACACACGATCATGATTGATGTAGGATTGCAAATAGGTGAGAACATGAAACGATTCCAGATTGTTAGAACGTTGTCACCCTAAGAGCTACAGTCTGTTGCTGTTTTAAAGAGCTCAGTCCACAATGAAAACAGTTTCCAGAAACAGTAGCATTTACTTTACACTTGCAGCTCCAGAGAAGCAATGCATATGTTCATATGTATGACTAACGATGCTGCAGTGCATTTACAGTAGTGGAAAAAGTACTCAATTGTCATACTTGAGTAAAAGTGAAAGTATATGCTCTACATCAAATTCCTTCGATTAAGAAAACCAGATGGCACACCAACACTCAGACATCATTTAGAAACAGTATTTGTTTAGGGAGTCTGCCTGATCAGAGGCAGCAGGGATGACAACTCTTTATAGTGGTAGGTACGTGAGTTGGACCATATTGCTGTCCTGCCTTAGCATTCGAAATATAAATAGTAAAGTACAGACACACCCAAAAAATGAAAGGTCCAACGCGCAATTTGTATCTCAATATCAAATCATTTCTGGGTAACAATTAAGTACCTTACTGTGACGGTTTTCAATTAAAATTGTCAAAAAGAAACAAAAATAGCTTTTTAGCAAAGAGCAATTTCTCAAGCAAGAATTTTGTTAGGACTGTCTGGGAGTTGTGGGGAAAACTGAATTTGGTTTTGAACTCTTTATTATTGGTCTATTAAATAATTTACAGCTTGGTGATGTCACCAGGCGGGCCAAAACTCCATCCCACCAAAACAGGCTGAAATTTCAGGCGGCCTTTTCAAACAGCTCTTACACTAAAAAGGCATTATCATTTTCACAGTATTATTCCAACCTCAGTGTGGAAATAAATACATATCACGTTTTGACTGCACTGGGCCTTTAAATAGAATACCAAGGTGTTAGTCAGTGTCCCTGTCCCATGGTTGATGGACAGTGTACAGTCCTCCTTTCCTCCAATTGGACCTTAAGCCCTTTATCAGCTGCTGCTCCTGGGTTACAGCCAACTAGAGACAAGGAAAACACAACAGGGTGTGGCCTGTACGACCTGATTCAAAAGCCCCCAGCCCGTGCCCACCTCCTTCCAAGGTCCCATCGTTGTGTGACTGTGAAGAGCGATACCCTCCGCTTCACAGTAGACCAATAGGGCTCTTAAGGCGACCGCCAACCCCGTCTTGACACTTCTATAGGCTCCAGCCATCACACCACAGTCAGTCAACTCTACAGACATGGGTAACGCTACAGGATCCACCGTGGAAGATCTCCAGGCAGTGGAGAAGCACCTCTGGTATAAGAAGTTCATGACAGAGTGTCCTTCGGGTCAGCTCACCCTGCATGAGTTCAAGCAGTTCTTTGGGCTCCGGGGACTGGATGCTGAGGCCAACGCTTACATTGAGCAGATGTTCCGCACGTTCGATATGAACAAGGTAAGACTACGAGGCATTCATTGAACCGAGGCTACCTGCAAAGGCGATGCTATAGGCTAAAATTGGCTTTACATTTATATGTCAAAGTAGGAACGCCTCAGGCACACTCAAAATGGTGAAGGGGACACCTTACAGAGGTACGTATAAGGATATGATTGGCTGTATTGTAAAATGTATGCACTAATTACAAGTGCACCTAAATATATAGTAATGTCATGCCACTACTCAAATAAGACCCCTAGTTCTCCATTTTCCAAAAGCTAAAGTGAATATCTTAAACCAGCAAGAATCCACAGTTAAACATAGGGAATCTCTTGAATCCAAGGTTTTTTGTTTAGACTGGTCCTCCAGATGAGTTTGAAGAAGCTAGTCGTCTCACAAGTACTAAGGCTCAATTTACACAACTATATTTAGTAACCCTGTCACCTTTGATTATAATAGGCTGGGATTGGAATCATATGCGATTTAGTATGAGGATTATTTTGAGAGACAAGTTGTCAATATCTCTGCGGTAGGAGTGCGGTCTGAGTTTGTTATTTTTCTCTTTAGAAAGACAGCACCAGGTTCTGGTATTCTCCAGTACATTCTGGTCGATTTAAGAATCAATTACATTTAATTATTTCAGCATTAGAGACAGATGGTTTTAATTAGTGATAGCTTATGTGAAAGTTTAATCACGGAACATGATGCATGTGAACAGCTGGTTGCACTGATCAGAATATTGAACGTTCACTTCAAAGTTATTACTTGAATCTCCCTTTTATCACGTTGAAGCCTAAGGAATGTCCAGAGCGCAAGAGCTGCATGCCAGATTAGACCTTTGTGTTTTGAGTTTCCCATTTTTGTCAGTAGCTAGCAGTTTTATGGGTGTAACTGGGGAGGTTGGAAAACATGGTACTATTCCCTGGGGACAGAACTAAGTGACAAACTGCTATTTGTAGATCTTCAGGACAGTGCAGTGAACAAGGCTGGTAATTATGTTATAAAACTGGTTGTTTGAATCCTGGATGCTGATTAGGAAGTGCAGTATAACAATCTTAGATTGTGCACGTCGGCTGCGTTTAACCAGGCAGCCCAATTCTGATCTTTTTTCCACTAACTGGTATTTGTTTTACCAATCACATCACATCTTTTTCAGAACTGATCTGATTGGTCAGAGACCAATTAGTGAAAAAAAAGATCAGAATTGGGCTGCCTGTGTAAAACGCAGCCATAGTGAAGTGAGGGTGTCAGTGTAAGGCTGAGGGAAGTGCAACTCATTTGGGTTGACCCAGAGGGCACTAATGCTGCCAAGTCATTTTGTAGGATCTTAATGTGAGCTAGTTTTATACAGCAGGAAAATAATCCTATAGCAACAGGAAACGTGAATTATTATGTGGATTATAATTAATGTGAATTTTTTGAAGGGGATGCTACATTTTTTTAAAAGAGAAAATCAAGTCAGAAATTTCAAAGTGGAAATTTAACTTCAGAAGCCTTTCTAAAACTCATACACTACAGGGTTTAAAATGTCCTACATTGCAGGAAAGTTAACCTGCAACACAGTGATCAAATTAAGATCCTACATCTGTAGGTCTTGCCACGGCCTTGGCACAGATCAGTGTGGAGTTAATCCCACAGCGATTATACATAGAAGATCCATTATCAGGGATGATAACTAAGCAGAACATGATCACCTACATCTTGAGGAGATGACTGAGATAATCTGAGATGTTAAAAAGAGACGTTCCAACTAACACGCTTTCCTTTTTACAGGATGGCTACATAGACTTCTTGGAGTATGTGGCTGCTCTGAGCCTGGTGATGCGGGGTAAAATGGAACATAAGCTCCGCTGGTACTTTAAACTGTATGATGTGGACGGCAACGGGTGCATTGATCGAAGTGAACTGCTAAACATCATAAAGGTATAGAGATCAGTCCAGATAGGCAGTGCTGTGCAATGGAATCAGTATCACAAAGGCATGCAGGCTAACTCGCTCCTTTTCTCTTCTTCAGGCTATCCGTGCAATCAATGGGAACGAAAACCAGGAAGTTGATGCAGAGGAGTTCACCAACCGGGTGTTTGACAAGATAGACGTCAACGGAGATGGCGAGTGTCCACTTATTTTTTTTATCACAGACTTGTAGGGCTGCGAGTTCTGTCCCTTTCCATTTCAGGTTAACAATCTCTTTAACTTGTCTTCTACCCATCAGGGGAGCTGTCTTTGGAGGAGTTTGTGGCTGGGGCTCACACTGACGAAGACTTCATGGAAGTGATGATGAAGACCTTGGATCTCACCCACATCGTCGCCATGATCCACAATCGGAGGCACAGTGTTTAGAGTCTGCCCTCAGACGCCTCCATCTCCACTCTCCATTGGTATAGACTGCCGAAGGGTCACTTAGGAACTGAGCCATGAGCCCTCAAAACATCTAGCCCAGATTCTAGCCCAACATCTAACATCTAGCCCAGCCATGCTTTGAATGCATTCTTTGTTGTCAGAATTCACAAGAGGTTGAATGACTTGCATACAAATGACTGTCAACCATCGCTGGCTGGTTAGTGCCCTTGTGCATGATCTAAATCTGAGAGAGGTCTACATGATGAGAGAGATCATCTCTCACACCGTCAGCTGAACCTGAGACCCAACTAGGTCATAACATAAGGAGGGTGGAGGATAAAGAGGAGGGTGGAGGGAGTGGAGTGGTGACTACCCAAGGTGGTGATTACCCATTATAACCCATGCATTCCTGACAAAAAAAATATATTTTTAAATCCCTCACCCACCTCAGAGACAGATTCCTGTAGGGAAATGATCATTTCCAAACCACATCGATAATAACGTCTCAATCTTTTGGACCAAAACTCAGTTATTCAGTTGAGTGGTTCCTCTCTGACTGTGCGTCCGGGTTCTATTGGAGGAAGTTCTAATTCACCTACTTTCGCTCAGTACAGTCAGTTGTCAGCTCAAATATGACTAGAACCCAAGTTTATTCTGTGCCATGACTAAACGGTCCAGTTCCTGAGGAAACAGGTACTTCCACAAGTTAGGGATCTCAATAACTTTGATACTTGTCACAAAATGCACTTAGTAAAATAAATAAGACCAGCATGTTTTTACATTGCACTGGCCCCAGTTGTCAGGAGATTAAAGTCTGCATTTTCAGGACTTCATTAATTTGAAGGAATATGTTGACACAACTACATTCTAATGTTTTTCCCTACAAGACAGTAAAGTGTAAAAAAATTAATTGTGCAAATTTGTTTGTGTTTCTGTGAGTGCGTGAGACATTATACATGAATGATCAATGCGCTCGCCTAGATGGCATTAGAATGACCTTTATATAGATCCATAGCCCACTAACCTTGTGCATTATTTAGGGAAAATGTTTTACCCCAAAATTGCTCATTTATAATTGTCAAATTAAAGATTGAAATCTTCACGCTCCACAGCTTTAATTGCTCGCTATTGTTTTAGAAATCAAAATGCCTAACAGACGTTACAGTCTCTGTAGCGTAATGAGGGAGACAGGGAGGTGAGTCACAAGGCAGACTGCGCCAATACGGTTGCCGTGACAACCAGGGCCCATTTCCATGGTAACACACATCCATAAAGCACTACAAAAAGGTTACGCAGCACTTACATGATCTGAATGAATCTGGAAGGAGGGACACTGACCAGGGCAGTCTGACAGTCAGCAGAATGTTTAAAAACCACATGAACATGATGTAAAATATTAATACATATGCCAGCTGATACATAGAAAACACCCAAACCAAATAAAAAGGAGTAGAGGTCACAGTCAATCAGGGTGAGGGCCTAAAACCACCAAAACTCCCCTTGTGGATCTGACTACTGGCTTTACCTCTGCAGACAGACAGGACAGACTGCATTGTGCTGCGCTGGTTGATCCACTGCGCACAGGATGAGTGTTTAAAATCTGGATAAAGGCCTTTAATCATCTCTAAAAACACAGCCGCAGCCTGCAGGCACATCCCAAAGCTGGTTCAAGATTCAGTTCCGGGATTCACTGGAGCAGGAATGGCTAGTGACAAATAAACAAGTACCCAGGAATATGGCACCTGTTAACCCAGAAAGGATTAATGATCTACAACTGCAGCCCATAACACACCACATATACTAAATCAATGCACCACTTATCAGGATGGATGTCAACCATCATGGAGAGCTGATTATTTTAGTCATTTAGCAGACGCTCTTATCCAGAGCAACTGGATAACCAACAGAGAAATTAATGGGACAATTTGACTTCATGGGAACACAAGATCTAGAATCAGAGAGAAGGAAACATTTTGTCCCTTAAGGTCTTCGATGAGTCCTTCATTCTACCAGGTTCCTATTGTGCGTAGCTGTAGATGTCAGACTACGGACAGAACAGAATCCTGTCACAATTACGAAACCTTTGTTAACAGGGACATTTTATTTTGAAGTATTGAAAAATAATATTGAAGTCCACCATAACCCCAAGGTATCCAAAGGGCTCCTGTGAATCCAGTAAAGCATGAATGTTCTCTATTGTTTGTTCACCACAATCAAACAGGTGTATGTAGGGAATCAATAGGCGCATTCACAATGCTGCAATGTTAGTGTCTGACAGTGGTTCCAGTCAGTCACCAGGGGGCAGTAAAGCATAGGCCTAATGATTCCATAGTCCTCTGGTCCTGCACAGCGCACACACAGTGAGTAGTCCAAACAACCGAGGCATCTCCCACCTTTCTGCTCATGTCTGTCCAATGTCCACCAGTACATTCCATTCTATCAGAGTCCAGCTGAATTCCTCTCCTCCCTTATACCACCATGCTCAGAGGAAGTCATAAAGGTACTTCACCATGTCAAAGCTCACAGTCCTGGAAAATAAGAGAAGGGGTTCACAAAAGTCAGCATCTGATATTCTAAAAATAGAAATGTCTAGCAGTAACAGATCTGTGGTGAATACACTAAAGCAGGGCCCCCCGACCCTGTTCCTGGAGAGCTACCCTCCTGTAGGTCCCCTCCAACCCTAATCAGCGACACCAGGTTCTAATAATTAGCTGGTTGATGAACCGAAAGAGGTTGGAGCAAACACCTACAGTAGGGTATCTCTCCAGGAACAGGGTTGGAGAGCCCTGCACTAAAGACAACAGTAACATACACACCTGGAGATGGCGAGGATGAAGTCCAGAGAGACGGCACATTTGTACTTGGGCGCATCCAGCTGGTCATCGTGGCCCACCTGATTCAACAGCTGAAGGGTCACCAGGGAGGAGATCTGAGGGGGATGAGGGCTTGTCATCAACCATGTTTCATTTGGCTTTACACAAATAGAGAATTCAGACTGGAGATCATATCATTTTAAAATCCCTTCACATTAAGCCCGTACCACACATCAAATCAAGAGCAGTTTAGGGGTTGAAATAATCTAGCCAAGGGGACAGCTGGTGAATTACAATAAGAATCATCCAATCATACACTAATACTACCATCACATGACTGTTCCAGGAGTTCCATTAAATAACATTGCTACATAATTTTCCATGATCAAAGTTCAGAGGCAGAGCTGATTGAAGACCTTTTCACTGAAGAATGAGTTTGTTTTATACTGAACAAAAATATAAAAACGCAACACATAAAGTGTTGGTTTCATGAGCTGAAATACAAGATCCTAGAAATGTTCCAGAAATCTTTCCAGCCCAGGACCTCCACATCCGGCTTCTTCACCCGCAGGATCGTATGTAAGAATCTATATGTAATAAAGCCATTTTGTGGGGAAAACTCACTCTGATTGGCAAGGCTCACCACTGTGTGGGCCTATGCCCTCCCAGGCCCACCCATGGCTGCGCCCCTTCCTAGTCATGTGAGATCCATAGATAAGGGCCTAATGAATATATTTAAGTTGATTGATTTCCTTATATGAACTGAAACTCCGCAAAATCTTTGAATGTATTTTTATATATATGATTGTTTTACTTTTCATGTATTGACGTGTATATTCATGTGTATAGTGATGTGTATGTTTGATACAGGTCTCATCTGTAAGAGACCTTGGTCTCAGCATGACTCAGTGTCAAAATAAAGGTTAAATTTAAAAAAAAACAATTCTTCTTTGATGACACTGCAGAAAGCCTGAGTGTCTCAGCTGACCTGACAGAAAACACTGGCGGTGGGGGCCACTCTGCTGTCCACCACACTGTAGAAGATGGCCAGGAGACGGTCCAGGGGGAATGGCTTGGGCCCCAGCAGGTGATTACTGGTCTGAATGGGAGGGAGGTTGAATTCACCAGGTAGAACATCTCATTGACTAAACCTAAAGAATAGTCCAACAGATGCAGCTTCAAAGATAATCACCTTTTCATGTTTCTTCAAAAAGTTGGTCTTTTTATTTTGCCATGGTGCTGTTGGGCAAGAGAGAATCATAAAATCACCAACTAATTAAGGGGGAATTATGCAAACAATTACATTGATAGAAACTACAATCCATCTGCAATATTAAAGCTGATCGACCCCCAAACACACAGAAAAAATAACAAGAAAAAAAATGAGTAAGCAAAGTAGCAGGCAAATAGAGTTGGTGAATAGTATGTGGCATTGATGTTTAACAACTATCCTATTCCAATCAGGACTTGACAATCATGTGTCTAGCTTTTGAGATGGTGAGGTGAATGAGGTTCAGGTGCTGAGGAGAGAACAGGTACCTTGAGGAAGAAGCGTTTGTCAGTGCGAGCAGGGTTGTAGGAGGCCAGGTATGCAGCTATCAGCAGGAACTTGGAGTAGTAAGGCAGCTCCACATGGGCATGAGCAGACAGACCTGAGAAAGGCAGAGGAAGCTCTCAATGTCATTACCTGGGAAACATGTACAACAGCATCATCTACAGATGGCTTGTGGATAGGAGATGAGAGAAACATCTGCTGTTGTTTCCACTGTCTGGGTATCTAGTACCAATGAGTCTGGAGTGGGCCCTTCATTCAGGGATAAACATAGGGGTGGTTTAGAGGGTCCACTCCCCTGAACTCCCTCTCAGGCTGGGGACAAGCGGCAACACCAAGGAGGAGATAGCTGGGGTCTGGGAGTCTGGTCCTGGGAGTCTGGTCCTGGTCACTAGATTCTAACTAGGTTATTTCCACTGGTCTTGTTCCCAGTGCATGCGTGCATATGTATCTGTGTGTATCTGTGTCCACACGTCTTCTTGCCTACCTCTCACGGCTCCTGCCTCCTTCTCCTCCATCTGCAGCTGTTGCTCCCACTGCACACTGAGCAGAACAGAGACATGACAAAGTCAGGGGACACACCACTATTACAGAGCCAGCAGCACTGAGCCGCTGTTGCGTAATAAAGGCCGGCAAACGGAATTAAGGCTGTCCGTCGCCAAAGTCAACGAGAGAAGGAGGTCGGTCACGGAAGCTAAATCAATGGGAGTCGATCATCTTTGGCTGAGACAGATGTACACAGACAGACCTGGACACCTCTCGCAGGTACACCGTCTGCATGGCCTTCTTCAGGTGAGGCTCGATGTTCCTCCACAGCTTGTGAGTGTCACCCTCTTTCACTGAGGGCAGAGAAAATGAAGGGTGGGATTTAAACATTGATCATCTGAGAGACAAGCTAGAGAGAGGATGAATTGAAAGGAATCCATCATCAAATGAAAGTACAGAGAGAGAGACTAAGGGAAGACAGCAAAGTAATGTAGCTACTGTTCTAGAAATATGAATATATTACCTTTGCCTTGCTCCAAAGGTTCAACGAATTTAGAGAAATTGATGGCAGCCTGTTTGAAAAGAGAATTAAAAATATGAAAGGACAACAAGTACAGACTATGACAATGTAAACAACATGTCTGCCACGGTTGGATCATTATTCTGCATATCAAAGAATCCACAATCCTTAGAAGTAATTACTCAACTGGACTAAATAAAATAGTGATGGATAGCCTGGAAACAAACTCACACTGAATCCTCAAAGGGTAGCATGGAGAGTGTGTGTGTACATATTCAGAGCAAACTGTTGCCTAATCTGAAATTGCCCCCTTGCACCAACCTATTGACACTTCTTTAAGCCCCCAGCATACATCTTAAAGAACTGGACAAGTGTGTAAGCTATACATTTTTCTTCAGACTTACAAGGGGACATCAAGACACATCTAGAGATGGGTGCAAGGGCTAGCTCTTTGTCTGGGGTGTCGGAGCGGGTTATGACAAAGAGCGTGTTATGACGGAGCGTGTTAACAGCTAGTTGAGAGTTACTTTGAGTGTGTCTGTGTCCTTTCGGAGTGTGGTCTGAATGTGTGAGCATGTGTGAGAGAGTTCAGTGTTACTATGAGTCTGCCTGACTACTGATGTAGTGTGTAACTGACCAGGTGTCTGAGCTCTCGGAGGTCCCTGCAGACGGAGTAGAAGACTCCCAGTAGGATGTTGATGAAGGCTGAGTAGAGCTCTGGGGAGTAGGACGGGTGGCTGTCCTCGGACAGGATCTGCTGCAGCTCCCCTGCACAGGGACAACACACACACAGTCAATGCCTGCCTCAAATGAAGTCACACACAAAGACTCCCTCATACACGATTGTAGTCATTTTATGTACAGGAACTCAGACATTCTTTCAAACATTGATTAAATCCTAAGTGTTCATTTTCTCGAGCGGATGCATTCGTTTGCGGTGTTCTGCCACATTTACTTCTCATGTGTTGGTGCAAAACCACAGGTACAAAGAGTTCTCACTAATCACAGGAGGTTGGTGGCACCTTAATTGGGGAGGACGGGCTCGTGGTAATGACTGGAGTGGAATCAGTGGCAAGGTATCAAATACATCAAACACATGGTTTCCAGGTGTTTGATGCCATTCCATTTGCACCGTTCTGGCCATTATTATGAGCCGTCCCCTCAGCCGCCTCCACTGCCACTAATCCATCTGTACCTAATTCAATGCTAAGGCCATAGATGCTCGTCTGTTGACAGCTGTACCTTTACTGTAGTCAGGGAAGTAGAGCAGCAGCGGTTCAAAGCAGCCAGTGTTGGGTCGGAACTTGTCCCACACTATCTCACTGAGCAGGATCACCGTCACATTGTCCTCAACCTGCCAGGGAAACAGTGCCAGTTACGTAGAGGTACAGGATCAGATCACAGATCAGTTATTTGGCATTACATTGTTGATTCACAAAGAATCTATGTTGGTATTCAACAACCCCTTTACAGTACCACTACATCAATGCAAGGGGATGTGTTTTCCTCCTTCAAACCTGAGTAAACTAAAGAGGGAGGACAGTTATGAACAGCTGTTCGAGTGCATTCTCCCAACACTTCACATTACAATCCTGCTTCTGATTTATCACCTCAAAAGGTGCATTTGTCACCGTGACTCTACATCTGTCACCGTGACTGCACTAGCTACGTGCCACTCACACTTCTACCAAGATAAAAACAGGCGGCATTCAGCATGAAAAACTAAACGAAAACTAAACATTCTGGTCGTCTATCTGCACTTTTGAAGTTCAGAATTAATATGCAAAGAATGATTATCAAGAATGATTGTCATTCTTCCTCATCTCTGCCTTTCAAAGCACTTATTCGAGGTCATCTATCAAAAAGGGACCCTTCTACGCTAGTTCACCATCTATCGCTCACGGTCCATCTGCAACTTAATGAAGTACTATGCTCAACAGGTGACATGACTCTTACCAATTCCTGAAGGCGTAAGAAGGCAGGGAGGAGATTGGCTTCCATATCTCTAAGGAGCTCAGCCCGGTCCAGCACCTACCCAGATACACACAGCAGAGGTCACTGTCACTGTCATATACCACAAACGATGCATTATAACAATTCACGTTATACTTCATCGGAAAGAGAATCTGCATTGTAACTGAGGATGCAATTTTTTAAATAAGTGGATTATCAAGCAGGAATATCACAGGCGAGGATGATTTTTACTCACAATGTATCGTGTCTGCTTGACTGAGGCCTGGACACACAGTTGTTTGTAGACTCGTACGAAGTCTGACAGGGAGGGACTGCGGGACAGTAGGGAGACAGAGTCGGAGCCAAAGAGGGAGAGGAGAACTTGCTCAAACAGCAGTCCTACAGAGACACATTCCACACAGCTCACTGTGGCATAGGGAAGCTCCAGTTCCTTCAGCAAGGTGTGTATCACATGGCTTTTTCCTGTGGCACGATGACCATAAATGAAAATGGAAGGGTAGCTGCAATGCTCTGGCTGTAGGCACAAAATGTATTAACGTGTAAACTTTCCAAGCCAAACTATTTCATAACTGCTACACACAGCCTACATCTTTGTTACCATATGAGCTAAAGTAACATCATAGTCAACATAGTTAATAGAACTAACAAGTTAGTAAACCTGCTACAATCATGCAGTACAGTTCAGCAGTTAAACTGACGCCCCCGGTGGCAATAAATTAGTCAAACCTAAAACTTGACTTGGAATAGTTCCAGTGTTGGGTAGTCATAGCCAGCTAACTAACTAACATAGCATCCCTCTGTTGTTTCATTTATTTTGTTGTACCTTTATTTAACTGTTTACCATAAGGAACTTGATGTTACAATGTTTCAAAATCAGACAGACCTCTCCCATCAACGCCAGCAGCATGCTCGCCTGGACATCTCTGCAAGGCAACCTCTCCACCACCCGCTGCCACTTTTCATCCTCATAACCTAGGTGCTGACCGTGTGCTGCCATTGTTTCGGCTACTTTTAGACACACACCGAACCGTAAAGTGTATGACTTAAAGTAGTTTGGCCTATAATGTAGATAAAGAGACAGTTACAAAACAAGGTAACTCTTTACAAACTAGCAGTGCATTGTGCAAATTGTCGGTCTTTGCCTTCCTTCCTCTGCGGCAGTGCTAACTCAACAGTGTAGCTCACGTGGAAACTCAAGGGTAATGTTTATTTGTTGAAAGTTCATATTTTGTTCCTGCAAGCATACTGAATAATGTTACCTGGTTTGAGTTCATGAGGTGAAATTACCATATCCAACATGCCAAGAGTTTCCCGCGTCTCCAAATGGCACGTCACAATTTCCTGTCTTTTTACAAGCCAATCACCGCCAGGTTAAAGCAGTTGACTCTGGGAGTTGTAGTTGTCAATTTGCAACGCAATGCCTCCATCACCAAGTGCCATCATCCCTATTTGAAATGTTTTGGATGTATGAAAGCGAGTGATTTAATTGAGGACATTTCGTTTCATTGCAAAAATGTTCAAACACCGGATTCTCGGGCATTATCACTTAAACAAACCACCAGTTTACTGAATAACATTGGAGTTTAATATTAGGGTTTTAGCATGAAATACCCTTTATATTTTTTTACACACTTATTTGACTGCTTTGTTGTAAATGTTTTGGCGCCAAACTGGTGGCAGTTGTGAAAAAAGTAAACACTTGGAAGAGTTAATAGAAAATAATGCCATTGTTGATGCTTTTTTCGTTAGCCTATTTAGGCAATTTTTTCTTGAACATATGGTCTTTCCACTAGAAGCCCAACAATATGGACAAATATATTTAAAAAATCTATACTATATATGAATACATTTTTAAAATAGTTATTCAAGTATAGGCCTAAATTACCAGTTACCATAGACTGCCATAGATTACCTGTTAATTACCTAAATTACCGAAGATGTTGGTAAATTACCGGTAGCTTTGCAACTCTATACATATCTGTATCGGCGGCTTGATGGGAAAAACTGGTAAACTACTCCTGGCTAAGTGAGGTCAGTGGCAATCATTACCCCCGCCCGCGCCACTCTCTCAAAAGAACAGTGCTTCCATGCTAACCAAACTACCAATGATTTTACTTGACAGCTTTACTATTTTGTGGAGTTGGTTTTTGTTTGAGATGGATAGTTCATTGTTCCATGGTACCTGCAGGCTTGGAAACAGAACGTGAGAACACTCTGAATTAAGGATGGGTAGAATATGGTTATTTATTTATTTTTATTGATCTGATATTTCTCCTCGTGAAACACTTTTTGGTAGATTGCTATGTAGACAATCAAAATCAGCCTACCCTACTCAAATGATATTTATTTCAATGAAGGTCTTATCGAAATGTTTATGATGAATGATCCTTTCTTTTGTCATGGTCTTTCTTTCTATTCATCCCTACCCTTGTTATTTCCTCAAATTCCTTCCACCGTCATCCTATGCTGTTTATGTGATACATAGCCTCTAGAATGTATTTTTTGAGATGTTATGAACAACTGCAACAACATATTTCAATATATTTTAGAATATCGAATGAAGGAAATTACATTTAAATTGATTAAAGGTTTATATTGTGCATTTTTGTAGCTGAAAAATGTCCCAGTGACACTATTCAGACACCATTCGTTGGAATTGGGACAGAACTATACATTTGATTTTCGAGAAGTACATGTTTACATGGTTATTATATCTTTTTTAAACTGACAATAACTTCCTTTTAACACCAAAAGTTAGATTGCTGAATTATAATTGACAGGATGACAGATATTCTAGCGCAAGGTTTTATAGTTTTCATGATTATCAACGGGTCACCTATCTAAGAAACCTGAACGCACACTTTGCATCGAGTCTGTGTGGATGGGCCCCTTGTCTTCTTTTACAGCTATGAAGTTTGTAATTTCTTTGTTTTGTTTTTTCACATTGAGAATGATTAAATATGTATTACACCATTCATAAACTAATAGGTATGCTACTGTGAATATAAAGTTATTTTCTCAGTTTCAAAATAATTGTAAACACAAGCCTTCTCCTAAATAATGAACATAACATGCTTTCATGCCTGTGTACATGTTGTTTGTTTTTCTTGTTAGGCCTATAGGCTACCTCTACCGTGCCAAGGGGAGGAATATGCCACATGCAGCTCTGAGTAGGCTAATCCCGAATAAGAATAGACTGCACTGAAAGAAGGTACTGGCAGAGCAGTCCAAGCCACTTCAGAATCATCAAGTGATCAACAAGAAGAGCATCATCCTAACCACTGAGCACTGTGCATACTGTTGCCCACTGCATAGCACCCAAAGTTTTAGACTTGGTAGGCTATTAAACAGGTGCTGCATTTATAGTGATTACCTAGCCATTGCAATCATGATTAAGTTTAGCCAATTAGCCTATATCATGACTTTGTGATAAATGCCATGTCGAAGGGCTGAGTTTTATAGCCTGCCCTTGTTGTTGATGTGCACTTGTTCACTGTGCGCTAAATACCAGTGCGTCTTGTTTTACGACAGAAGCCATCGTATTTCGGTGGACACAGATCAACACGTAGAGAGAGGCGACATGAAGAGAGAGAGCTGAGACTTCAATGTTCTGCATCACGAGTCAGAACTAGACTATACTAAATCAAATAGGAGTGTTTATTTTTAGATGTAACGATTTTATTTAAGATGTCTCCCATTCCATCATTGCACTGGGGCATACGAGAGTGGGATTAGGGGATAGGCTATATTGCGCATGGTGCTTTATCAGAGGAGCTTTGATTGGCCTATCGGTTGTGACAGTCGGTCTGCGCCTGCCTGGAATACAGGTGTTCTTTGGTCAAATATGGACGCAGAGCAGATGATCCACACTGAGCAGATTGTCAACACTCGCGACCTCATCATCTCAGTTAAATTCACCTCCTGGAAAATTGGTGTTCGGTGGAAGATGAGGTTGTAGCCTTGACAACTACGGCTGTGGCCAAGTCTGTGAAGGGGGACCTCAGCCGCTCTCCGTGGACGTTAGCATTTTTCATGGATTATTCATCTCTGTGCGCCGCTGGTGCGCTCTCAGTCGAATGCAGTTCTGACGGTTGGATGCTTGTTTAGCCTGTAGAGTATTTGCGAAATGCATGGCCGTTTCGAATTAATACCCGGTGATTATTACATGCTGTTATCTCAGTGATCATTAATGCAGAAGATTCCTCCTCAGTGTTATTCGTAATAGCTCTCGGATACCCAGCCTACAATTCAATAAAGATAAGAAAAACGGTGGCGGACCCAAGCACAGTGCAAGCTGCGAAGCTTTAGTAGGCTAAACACTCGCCCAGGAGGGAGCAGTTTAGTCGGGGAGATCATGTCACATTGAAGCGGCCGGGATGTGCTTTGTGCTTGATTAAAGCTCTGTGTGTGAACAGTTCGTAAATATAAAAACCTTTAGAGACTAAATGATGGTGCCTGGGGCTCCTACAACCATGCTTCCCGCTTCCGAGGCTGCCAAAATCTATCAGACCAACTACGTGAGGAACTCCCGCGCTATCGGGGTTCTGTGGGCCATCTTCACCATCCTCTTCGCTATAGTCAACGTTGTGTGCTTCATCCAGCCCTACTGGATCGGAGACGGGATGGACACGCCACAGGCCGGCTACTTCGGCCTCTTCCACTACTGCATCGGAAACGGGCTGTCCCGGGACCTGACGTGCCAGGGCAGCTTCATGGAGTTCAGCACAATCCCCTCCGGCGCCTTCAAAGCCGCGTCCGTCTTCATCGGGATGTCCATGGCGCTGGTCATCGGATGCATCGGCTGCTTCACGCTCTTCTTCTTCTGCAGCACAGGCACGGTCTACAAGATCTGCGGCTGGATGCAGCTGGCTGCGGGTAAGTTCCCCCCGTCTGCATATTGATTCCCTAAAGGGTGAAGGAGTTCAGAACTTCAGCAGTTCTACAACCAGAGATAAATCTCTGTATTCCAGCTGTTCAATCAGCCAGGTAGGGGAAATAAACAATGTGTTAAAGCTAGAATCCTTAGTTGCTACATCCATTCTTGGACTTGTGAATTATGAACTGCCAATTGATTCTTGAAGAATAACTAATAAATGCCTCATGAGTTTAGTTCAACTGTCGTGCCCCATCAGATCCCTAAATATAAGCTTGTTTTACTCCAATGTTTGTAAACAACGTAAATGTAAAGTTAGTCTTTGCATCTATAGCTCTGCCTATGAATTTTAGAGTAGTTACATTTCTTCAATCCAATCCCTTCGATTTCTTGCAAAACGGGCGGTGGGTTAAGTAGGTGGGTTAAGCAAACATATTTCTATAAAATGAGCAAAAGCTCCTTGCAGATGACTGCCATATTTGATTATCTGTCTTAAATCACCATACACTGTCACACTATTTTTAAAACATATATTAATGTAGCAAAGACAACAACACAAAATACAGCCAGACACGCAAACCACACTGTTTGCGTCAAGCACAAACGTAGTTCTATTTGAGATGCTCCTGGTGCTGCAAGTCCCCTCCTTATTGTATATCAGGAAGATACAAACCCACACAGATGATTGAAAAACACACGTTAAGAAATGAATTAAAGATAACTTAACACCAACATAGGTTTCCCGTTTTATCTGCAGATGAATCCTTGGAGTTTATGTATAACTCCAGGTCAAAATTCTACAAAGAACCATCTTTTAAAAGAGTACCATATGAATGTTAGGTAAAATAACAACCCAATGTTCATCTCCCAGCTAAATTAATGTTTCATGTGTTTCGACCCATGAATGGTGTTAATGCTGCTTGCCAGATGCTGGTCTGAGAACCGCAACACCATCCGTCTGTATAGCTGCAGGAGCCTCTCTGTAAATTCATGTTGAACATAAACACCAGCATGGAGATTATCCGGAGGATTCCACAGCATTCTCATCCCAGACTGAATTAAAGAAGTGTTTATATCCTCACCTTGATTCTCCACATGGAAGAAAGACACTGCTCATCACTCCGGGGTGGGAGGGAGTCAGTGGTAACCACTCGGTTGGTTTCCCCCTTCTCACAGGGAAGAGGCCATATCCACAAAACGATCTCAGAGTAGGAGCGCTGATCTAGGATCAGTTTAGCATTTTAGATCATAATGAAGACGACTATATGGAGAGATCCTAGATCAGTGGTCCTACACTGAGATGCTCTGGATACGGTCTTTATAATACGGTACAGATCTGATCATGTTCAGACTATACAAACTGACTAACACGGCCTGTATGATGCCAAAAAACACACTTTACTAAACATATTGTAAATATTTACGTTTTTTTTAAAATGATCTCTGCCGAGTTATGGGGCCTTTTCACCACTGAGATTCCCCCAAGGGCTCTGTCAAGGAATATGGTATCACGATGTACCATACTGCTGTAAGGCTGCAGAGCGTGGTTTTATGGAGTGCTGTGTGGTGAGGAGTCAACATTGGCGATGACAATGAGAGGTCTGAGTGCTCGGGGCCTGTTGGCTGCTCATTGCTTCCTTGTCTGTTATTGATCCATCACAGCACTTTGCTCGCGGCAATGACATGCATCATCAGCATTCAGCCAGTCACTGCCTCATTCAACTCACTCACTGAATCTCTCTCTCTCTCCATTCTCTCAGATATGTCATGTTGAGGTCACTGTGGAATTGGCTATTAAGACGTTCCTGGGGAGTAGTAATTGGAAATATAGTGTACTTTTATTTTCTCATTGCAGCCACAGATCCCAGGTATGATTGTCAAATCCTTCTAGGCTCAGTGTAGTCAGACTTCTATCCAGGAGTAACTGGCTGTTGTGAGTGTCTGTCAAAGACGGCACATAGTGAAGAGGCACCTCTCCTTAAAGGCAGAGGCTGAACATCTGATGAGAACAATCCACCTGCAGGCATTTGAACAGAAATGCTAGAACAGTGCTCTCAAAATGTCTGCTTCTGTGCAGGTGTGTTTTTCAAGGAAATGTACATGAAACCAACTGACATGTTCCCGCCCCGGCAGGCTGCAGCAATACCTAAAGAAGTCTCTTTGCTACTATTACCACTCTTGAATAATCTGCTTAACTGGCCCTCTGCACACAGCAGTTCTCAGGTAGACATGCCCAGTCTGCACTCAGCCCAGTAGCTGCCTGCAAACTGGAGCAGCTGAACCATCCGCCCTGCCTCCCTCCATCCTCCCTCTCTCCCTTGTGTCGCCTTGACCACCCCCTCACTGCGGACCAATTAACTCCCAAACTAAGACTGACAGGCAGCCCCCTCCATGACAACCACACTGCATGGTCGGTCGATGATAATCACACTCCTCTTGTGACAACTTCCACCAAATGCCAGGTACTTCTCCACTCTAGTGGAGGATGTGATGGATGGGTCGCCTCTGGCAGCATGACAATGCCTGCCTGTCTGGCTCTAGTGAGGTAGCAGATTGGTGCTTGGCTCGCCATCCTGGAGGGAAACAAGAACTCCGCTCACCATCCCTATTTCCGACCCTCACCAAGGCAAATGCCTAAACACAGAGGAAGGTGATTATCATTCATGTATTCGGCAGGGGCTCCATGCTCAGTTTGGATATGGCTTCCACAAGCAAACAAAGGAGCCAGGCGGGCTCTTGAGTGTGTTGTGGAGGCATTTCAACAACCTGTTTCCCGGCTCTGTTTGGACTACCAGGCTGCCCATACGGGTAAGTGGCCGCACATTGCTGCACTCAGTACTGGTCCAATGGGCCCCCTGAGACGGAAGCTGGCATGAGCATCAAGCATTAAAAGGCCCATTTGGTTGCTAGTGGTTTATTGATCCAGAGGTGTCTGTGCAGAACAGAACAGCACAAAGCTCCACTAATGGGAGACAGCTGCTGTCACCGTCTGGCTCCTCTGCTGCTTACAGGCAGTACTGTTTGTTTGTCTATTTATTCAGGTGTGTGTGTGTGTGTGTGTGCTCTCTTTACCGTGTCTTTAATTTATCATAGGTGTCTGTCACGTGCCTATGCATGAGATTGCATGATTTCAGCACTCATACAGTACTGTGGCTATTGGGGATCTTTGCACAGTGTAGCTCTCCATTTCTCACACTTCTTTAAAATAGAGGCAAGTGAGAGACATCACATGGTGCCTTGCTGGGGGAAAGAGAGGAGGTGGATAAGAGATGTCAACTAAGGGAGGGAATGAAGACCAGCAGGGAGGAAAAGATAAAAGCACATTAAAGAACATGGAAAGTGATGGTCAAAAAGAAGGATTTGAGAGAAGAAGAGTTAAAATATTGATGCTGAAAAGTACTATCGAGAGATGAGGTCAGGAAGAAAGCCATGTCATTAGAAGTTCAAGCTCGGGCCCAGACAGATCTGGGACCAGGCTACATATTTCACCAATGTCTTTAGGAACTGAATATGACATGCCATAAATGAGAGCTTAGTTGGCCTCCCTCTCCACTCACAACTTTACAAGGTTGTGCACCAAGCCAGTGGGCAGTTGCTGTGTGTGTCATAGTACCATTAAAGTCAATAGCTAATGACATCAACCAGCTCTTATCCTTCCTGTCAGTGGTAGCGTGATGGACTGGCTGGCTGGGCCTGAGATGATTAGGGAGATGATGTAACATGACCGAATGGGAGTCCCAGTTACACACACTCACTCTAGCGCCATTAGTCAGAGTTTTAGAGGACAGCAGTAGTAGTGTGGTGGGACATCAAGAGGAGTTGTGAATGGGGCGGATGAAAGCCGGCTCACTACTCCAGCTCTTTGGAAGCCCATTGAGACTCACCCACATCATACTCCACAGATCAGAGACTCTCCCAAAGCATACTCCACAGATCAGAGACTCTCCCAAAGCATACTCCACAGATCAGAGACTCTCCCAAAGCATACTCCACAGATCAAAGAGTCTCCCACAGCATTCTCCACAGATCAGAGACACTCCCACAGCATACTCCACAGATCAGAGATTCTCCCAAAACACACTCCACAGATCAGAGATTCTCCCAAAGCATACTCCACAGATCAGAGACTCTCCCACAGCATACTCCACAGATCAGAGACTCTCCCACAGCATACTCCACAGATCAGAGATTCTACCAAAACATACTCCACAGATCAGAGACTCTCCCAAAGCATACTCCACCGATCAGACTCTCCCAAAGCATACTCCACAGATCAGACACTCTCCCACAGCATTCTCCAAGGATCAGACACTCTCCCACAGCATTCTCCAAGGATCAGAGTCTCCCACAGCATTCTCCACAGATCAGAGAGTCTCCCACAGCATTCTCCACAGATCAGAGTCTCCCACAGCATACTCCTCCGATCAGAGACTCTCCCACAGCATACTCCACAGATCAGAGTCTCTCCCAAAGCATACTCCACAGATCAGAGACTCTCCCAAAGCATACTCCACAGATCAGAGACTCTCCCAAAGCATACTCCACAGATCAGAGACTCTCCCAAAGCATACTCCACAGATCAGAGACTCTCCCAAAGCATACTCCAGAGAGAGAGAAAACGGGCCCACCCCTCTATCCCTCTCCTCTTTTACTAATCTCTCTTTCTCTCCTAATGTTATGTACAATGGGCCAATGGACATTTATGCCTCCAATGCAGTCATCAGGAAGTTAGATGGTGTGCCTGCCAGACATGAAATGTGTGCTTTCTCAAACCATGCTCCAAAATTAACAGCATAGCATGCTTCTTAATATAACTGTCAGTTGGTAAATAAATCAGAAAGCAGATGTTGTGCGTCAGGAGGTGTGAAGGCGTCAGAGCAGGAGGTGTTTTATGTCTCTTCCTGTGGATTAGAGGTGGCAGATACAGTGCCAGGTTTAGGATGTCATTCTGACACATCCTGTACCTGCCAACGACCCATAAGATGGGTTTGTGCTAAGAGGAGAGAATCTCCCATGGTTGTGCATCTGCGATGACTGTAGATGCCATTATTGGGATTTGCTTCAATAACATTTCATTACTAGATCTGGTGGTTTATATGTAGTCTTATTATTCAGATGTGGGAAATTGTTTTAAAGATGTTGGGATCTTATCGTATTGGTGCACACAATTAATTTTTCCCGAGTTTGATTGGCAGCTGTGATGGAGGACTTGCTAGGCCTGTTAGAAATGAAGTGAGAGTGACATCTCTAATTGAAGAGTTGCTTGGTCTTTTGGGACTAAACTGTGACTGAATTATGGTTAGATATATGAGGGTGACGATAAGAAGGTGACGAGAGAGAGAAATGTAAAGCAGAAGAGAGGTTTTGAAAGACAGTTGATTCCAGAGAGCCACGTCTAAACATACTCTACTGCATCATTAAACCAACTTCCAGTAAGGTAGTCATTTAAATGCTCTAAGAGCTATTCAAGTGGGTTCCTGCACATCAGTGGATTTTCATTGTAGACCGGCACAGTTGAACCACTAATTTAACTTTGTGATTTTTCAGGCAAAGGCTTTCCCCGGTGCATGTCTTTTTGGACAACCTTTTCAAATCAAATCACATTTTATTTGTCACATACACATGGTTAGCAGATGTTAATGCGAGTGTAGCGAAATGCTTGTGCTTCTAGTTCCGACCATGCAGTAGTATCTAACAAGTAATCGAACAATTTCGGGTTAGATTCTCTCGGGGTGTCAGCCTCGGTGCCACAGGTGGGTGGGGGGTAACTCACTGTGTTCGCCCTGGTTCCATGGCACCGGCCGGCCGGCTAGCGTTAATGTTATTTCCTGCTGTTGCTCTTTCAATGGGGAGGTTAATAATGGGATTAGGACTGGTCGACTGACTGAGCTGCAGGTACAGCTGACAGGAGAGATAACACAGCCTTTCCTAGAGGTCGTGCAGGATGCACGTGGTGTATGTGTCAGTCTGCTGTTGCTGATGAAAGCTACAGCTCAGTAACAGTACTAATCATGTTATCATAAAGCACCACAGAGGGACCGAGCACTAAGGGACATAGAGGGGGTGGTGGGTGAGGGAAGAAGATTGGCAACTCCAAGTCAGACATTCACAGTATGGGTAAAAGAGTGGCGAGGCAAGGTCCTCTCCAGAGCTAAAGTACTATACCAGTCAAAGGGTTTTTCTTTATTTGTACTATTTTCTACATTGTAGAATAATAGTGAAGACATCAAAACTATGAAATAACACATGGAATCATATTGTAAGCAAAACATATATTTTAGATTTTAGATTCTTCAAAGTAGCCACCCTTTGCCTTGATAACAGCTTTGCACTCTCCTGGCATTCACTCAACCAGCTTCACATAGAATGCTTTTCCAACAGTCTTCAGAAGTAGTTCCCACATATGCTGAGCACTTGTTGGCTGCTTTTCCTTCACTCTGCGGTCCAAGTCATCCCAAACCATCTCAATTGGGTTGAGGTCGGGTGATTGTGGAGGCCAGATCATCTGATGCAGCACTCCATCACTCTCCTTCTTGGTCAAATAGCCCTTACACAGCCTGGAGGTGTGTTGGGTCATTGTCCTGTTGAAAAACAAATTATATTCCCACTAAGCAGCAGCTAGGGGTGGCAGTTAGCCTAGTGGTTAGAGCGTTGGGCCGGTAACCAAAAGGTTGCTGGATTAAATCCCAGAGCTGACAAGGTACAAATCTGTCGTTCTGCCCCTGAACAAGGCAGTGAACCCACTGTTCCCCGGTATGCCATCATTGTAAATAAGAATTTGTTCTTAACTGACTTGCCTAGTTAAATAAAGGTAGACATTTAAGCGCAAACCAAATGTGATGGCGTATCGCTGCAGAATGCTGTGGTAGCCTTGCTGGTTAAGTGTGCCTTGAGGTCTAAATCAATCAGACAGTGTCACCAGCAAAACACCATCACACCTCCTCCTCCATGCTTCACGGTGGGAACCACACATGCTGAGATCATTGGTTCACCTACTCTGCGTCTCACAAAGATACAGCACTTGGAACCAAAAATCTGACCAAAGGACAGATTTCCACTGGTCCAATGTCCATTGCTTGTGTTTCTTGTCCCAAACAAGTCTTTTGTTATTATTGGTGTACTTTAGTAGTGGTTTCTTTGCAGCAATTCGACCATGAAGGCCTGAGTCACGCAGTCTCCTCTGAACAGTTGATGTTGAGATGTGTCTGTTACTTGAACTCTGAAGCATTTATTTGGGCTTCAATTTCTGAGGCTGGTAACTCTAATGAACTTATCCTTTGCAGCAGAGGTAACTCTGGGTATTCCTTTCCTGTGGCGGTCCTCATGAGAGACAGTTTCATCATAGAGCTTGATGGTTTGTGTGACTGCCGTTGAAACTTTCCGCATTGACTGACCTTCATGTCTTAAAGTAATGATGGACTGTCATTTCTCTTTCCTTATTTGAGCTGTTATTGCCATAATATGGGCTTGGTATTTTACCAAATAGGGCTATCTTCTGTATACCACCCTTACCTTGTCACAACACAACTGATTGGCTCAAACGCATTAAGAAGGAAAGAAATTCCACAAATTAACTTTTAACAAGGCACACCTATTAATTGAAATGCATTCCAGGTGACTACCTCATGAAGTTGGTTGAGAATGCCAAGAGTGTGCAAAGCTGTCATCAAGGCAAAGAGTGGCTACTTTGAAGAATCTCAAATGTAAAATATATTTTGATTTGTTTAACACTTTTGTCTACTGTGTGTGTGTGTGTGTGTGTGTGTGTGTGTGTAGCTGAATGCAGCTTTGTCTGTGTATTCCTACAAATCTGACAGTTATCCTTTGGGAGTTTTACGTGCACAGTATTTGCCAGCAATGCTCTACTCTGCAATAGAGTACAGTGCCAGCATGCTACAGCAGGAAAATAATCCTGTAGCAACAGGAAATGTGAATTATTATGTGGATTATAATTAATGGACATTTTTGTAGGGGTTGATACATTTTTCGTAAGTAAAAATCTAAAGTGGAAATTACAAACTTCAGAAGGCTTTTAATAAACCTCAAATAAACTACAAGTTTTACATTTCCTGCAACGCAGTTAAGTTCTCCTGCAACAGGGTGATCAAATTAAGATCCTACATCTGTATCATCCGTCCCCAAGGGAGCGTCACTAAATAGCTAGGCTACCCACAACTGCACAAGGGATCAGAGACAAATCCCCCAGCAGGGGAATGTGATCATCTCAAGGAGCATAAGCTCATCCTCCCCCAGCGCTTAGAAATCTACATATCAACAACTTAATCTTCTACAGCAGGGGTTCTTAAACCTTTTCAGCGCGAGACCCAAGTGAGAAATTGACCATCCTCCCGTGACCCAAATCGTCATCCAACGACCCAAATTAAGAAAAAATACTGTGTGATGATAGACGTATTCTCATAACTGCGACCCACCTCTCACATGCCCAGGACCCACTATGGGTCCCGACCCATAGTTTAAGAAGAAGCCCTGCTCTACAAGCAGAAGATTCCCTAACGCAGTCAGACAGCAGACAACCTGAAACAAGATGACGTCAAATAACCATGGAAACGCTCTGCTGCAAACACCAACCGCTAAAGATAAGACTAGAAATCAGGGCATTTAGTTTCAGAATTGTGTGCTTAATGTATACATGTATGTGTAAGATATGACTTTAACTTTGGTGTTTCTAACAAGGATTTCTCTATAGAGCCACAATTGAGTGACTTTCTCTGGGCTGAATTTCCCCCAGGTCTGTGAACCTTAGCCTAAAGAGCATTCACAATTGAGATCTCTCTGTCAGAATTGTTTATCCATAAAAAAAAAAATGCAGAATGCTGAAATGCAAAGTTCATGACCTTGTAGAATGTGTTGAAGCATCTTGAATCCCTTTCGGTCTTTAAGAAATGCGTGAGCCATATCAATAACACTGCGTAACTCTGGTTTGTGATTAAATTATAGTTGCGTCAAATATGAATGAAAGGCTTTGAAGGCGTTTGGTATTTCAAGTTGCCCTGTGGGAGCAGTTTTAGTTGAAATGCAATCATGAGTCGTGCAAATACATTCATATCTGCTGTAAGCAGGGGATAGCAGGTAGAACATAAACTCAGTTGCTCTTTTGAATCACATGAACTCAAACACAATGCTGCAGCCCATTCCAGCAAGCTGCATCTCACTGCTCAACCACAGGTGAGAAGGTCTATAGAGACCTCCCTCTCTTCGCTCTCCCTGTCAGCTTTCTTCAAAAAAAAAACCCAGTCCTGAGCATTTCCCTTCCTGACTTCATAATTAAGAAATAATGACAGTTTAGAGTTGTTTAATTATGACTAGAGGAAAAAGAGTAACAATGCAATCATTGGATAACAAAATGGATGAGCTCCGATCAAGACTATCTTACTAACGGGACATTAAAAACTGTAATATCTTATGTTTCACCGAGTCGTGGCTGAACGACAACATGGATAACATACAGCTGGCTGGGTTTTCGGTCCATCTAATATTAATCTAATATTAAGGAAGTCTCGAGGTTTTGCTCGCCTGAGGTAGAATATCTCATGTTAAGCTGTAGACCACACTATTTTCATCTATATTCTTCGAAGCTGTCTTTTTACCACCACAAACCGATGCTGACACTAAGACGGCACTCAACGAGCTGTATAAGGCCATAATCAAACAATAAAATGCTCATCCAGGCGGCGCTCCTAGTGGCCGGAGACTTTAATGCAGGGAAACTTAAATCCGTTTTACCTAATTTCTACCAGCATGTTAAATGTGCAACCAGAGGAAAAAAAACCTCTAGACCACCTTTACTCCACACACAGAGACTCATACAAAGCTCTCCCTCGCCCTCCATTTGGCAAATCTGACCATAACTCTATCCTCCTGATTCCTGCTTACAAGCTAAAACTAAAAAGCAGGAAACACCAGTGACTTGCTCAATAAGGAAGTGGTCAGATGACGCAGATGCTAAGCTACAGAACTGTTTTGCTAGCACAGACTGACATATGTTCCTGGATTCTTCCGATGGCATTGAGGAGTACACCACATCAGTCACTGGCTTCATCAATAAGTGCATCGATGACGTCGTCCCCACAGTGACCGTACATACAGTTGAAGTCGGAAGTTTACATACACTTAGGTTGGAGTCATTAAAACTCATTTTTCAACCACTCCACACATTTCTTGTTAACAAACTATAGTTTTTGCAAGTCGGTTAGGACATCTACTTTGTGCATGACACAAGTAATTTTTCCAACAATTGTTTACAGACAGATTATTTCACTTATAATTCACTGTATCACAATTCCAGTGGGTCAGAAGTTTATATACACTAAGTTGACTGTGCCTTTAAACATCTTGGGAAATTCCAGAAAAGTATGTCATGGCTTTAGAAGCTTCTGATAGGATAATTGACATCATTTTAGTCAATTGGAGGTGTAACTGTGGATGTATTTCAAGATCTACCTTCAAACTCAGTGCCTCTTTGCTTGACATCATGGGAAAATCAAAAGAAATAAGCAAAGACCTCAGAAAAAACTTGTAGACCTCCACAAGTCTGGTTCATCCTTGGGAGCAATTTCCAAACACCTGAAGGTACCACGTTCATCTGTACAAACAATAGTACGCAAGTATAAACACCATGGGACCACGCAGCCGTCATACCGCTCAGGAAGAAGATGCGTTCTGTCTCCTAGAGATTAACGTACTTTGGTGCGAAAAGTGCAAATCAATCCCAGAAAAAAATCATTGCTTGTGGAAATAATCATTCTCTCTACTATTATTCTGACATTTCACATTCTTAAAATAAAGTGGTGATCCTAACTGACCTAAGACAGGGAATTTGCTAGGATTAAATGTCAGGAATTGTGAAAAACTGAGTTTTTAAATGTATTTGTCTAAGTTGTATGTTAACTTACGACTTCAACTGTACATACCCCAACCAGAAGCCATGGATTACAGGCAACATCACCGACTGTGTGATCACACTCTCCGTAGCCGATGTGAGTAAACAGGTCAACATTCACAAGGTGGCAGAGACAGACGGATTACCAGGACGTGTACTCCGAGCATGCCAACTGGCAAGAGTCTTCACTGACATTTTCAACCTGTCCCTGACCGAGTCTGTAAATCCATCAGGTTTCAAGCAGACCACCGTAGTCCCTGTGCCCAAGAACACCAAGGTAACCTGCCTAAATGACTACCGATCTGTAGCACTCACGTCTGTAGCCATGAGGTGCTTTGAAAGGTTGGTCATGGCTCACATCAACACCATTATCCCAGAAACTGTAGACCCACTCCAATTTGCATACAGGAAAAGGAGGACCGAGCACGCTCCCATTCTCATCGACGGGGCTGTAGTGGAGCAGGTTGAGAGCTTCAAGTTCCTTGGTGTCCACATCACCAACAAACTATCATGGTCGAAACACACCAAGAATACCTGTTGTATTCGGCGCATGTGACAAATAACATTTGATTTGATTTTAGGGTGTTATGATTGAAATTGAGATCATTATTGTTAAACTCTTAGAGACACAATTGAGAGACTTTCTCTGGGCCTTGGCCTACATGTGCCAACAAACAAACCACACACATAAAAACAGGTGTGAACAAGATCTGTTTCTTATGCTGGATATTCTTGAGGAGGCTTCAACACCCTAAAATGAGGGCTATGAAGCTCTCCATTAACATTGACTTGTATTGGCCATGTTGATAAACTATTACAAGCACATCTAGCATACAGCATGGGGAACTCTTCTCACCGCCAAACATTCTGCTCTCAACCTTTAATTCCACGAGACCCGCTGTTAGATAAAATCACTGTTTGATCCATCAGTCCAGACAGTGTTGTTGTAGTCTAAGTAGTGATAGGCTATAGATGTATTGACCCCCACGTCTCCTCCGGTCTCTATGTCCCAGCCAGCGTTCAGAGGAGTTGGCTTTATAGATTTCCAAACTGTGTATCTCCTGGACCACCAGAGCCAAGCAAAGGTGACAGGGGTTTGATTTATCCCCCTCTTCCGGAGGGAAGAAGAAGGAGGGAGGGATGGACAAGGGCATGGTGAACCATTAAAAAAGCAGCGAGGCAGCGGCAGCAGCAGCAGCAGCGTGTGTGTGTGTGATGTTGGTGTGTCTGAGTTTTCTTTGTTAAGAGACTGTCGCGCAGTTCCTGTTTCTGTCATTATCAGTCTCTCCAACCGGCTGGTTATGACACCTGGCTGTCATTGGTGGGTTCTGTTGTTGGGTGATTTATGGTGAATGAATGAGATGCAGCGAGGGTAAGACTACTTGGCCCAGGTACTCAGGTCTAGAAAACAACACCACTACCTGCGAACTGCTCATCTTTAAGAGACTGTGTGCTTGATATCTGACGGTGTGGGCAGTGGTGACTCGTCACGTACTGGCCAAAGTTTTCAGAGACCTTTCACTTTTTTATTCATTACTTCTCAGTCCTCACCTGCGGCATCCATTTTAAGTTTCCACACCAATCAAAGGAGGACATAGGGCAAATCCTTTGATGTGCTGGACCTGGGCAGCCATCCGCTGTGTTGGAGCGTTTCATCCTCCTCATCCAGTCTCTCTCTTCCTCCCCTGCTCCTCCTGACCCATGGCCAATCAATCAGTCATTGTTTCGACCACCTCTTCCAACCGTAAACCAAAACCCAAGCCCTGGGGGCGATCTCATTCTCCATGTTATCCTCACATGGCCGCCTCCTCATCTCCCAGCACTTCGATGCCCTTCATCTTAATCTGATCATCATAATGGATTGGGTTTTCCTGGGCTTGGCTGGCATATTGCCGTGCCTCCAGCATGTATTACCCTAGCTAGCACCAAGTCTCTACCCGTCTGGGAGAAGCAGCCTGTGAAGATGTAGGTGGTCAGCTGACCCAAGAGTTGAAGGGAAACAGCCTATTGTTAGCCAGCCACAGAGACCAGGACCTGGCATAAGGGTCTAATAAATGACCAGCAGGGATGTTTTTCCTGGAGCACCATGTCATTGTTAAGTAAGCACTAACACCCCTTGGGGAATTGCCCCGAACAGTAATTACTGTGAAGGAAGGCAAGTGCAGCCATGTCAATGGGATACTAGCCACTGGGCAAAAACTGGTTGAATCAACGTTGTTCCCATGTCATTTCAATGAATAAAAAGCATTGGGGTGACGTTGAATCAAAGTGGAAAACTGATTGGATTTGCAAAAAGTCATCAACATAAGGGCATTTCGTCTTTTTATTCTCCCAACGTTTAACCTAAAGCCAATGACATGGTGACATTTTTTCATTTCACGTTGAATTCGCGTTAGTTGACAACTCAACCAAATGTAAATCAAAACTAGACGTTGAACTGACGTTTGTGTCCAGTGCATTATTAGCAGAAATTGTATGTGATATGGGGCCAACGTGTATATTTAAAGGGATCTGGATCTCTTTAAGCAAGACATTTTTATTAATTGGTGCAATATCTAAAGGACTGGTAGTACCGAGCTGAGCTGGTTTTGAGGAACAATGTTCCCGCTGTGAAAGAAACAGCTAATGATGTTGAGTGTTTGTTTCAAATCGAGCCTTGCCAAGACTGTGGGCAAAATAACTTGTACAAATGAGGTCTGTGTTGTGAGTACATCAAACGACTTCGGCACTCGCGGAGCGGCACAACAGCAGAGGTTGATATCTGATCAACTTAGCGCAGTAGTATATTGGTCTCGGGGAACGTGTGGTTGATACTCCAGGGAGTCTGGATGAGGACACGTGCTGTGTGCATTGCTGCACTTATGACTTCTTATACAATCTCCCCTGGGTTCCAACAACATACTTATCTTTAATGAGATACTTTAATGAGATCGTCTATGTTACAGCTTGTGGTTTAGCATTGTAGTTAAGTTGTTTTTGTGTTGCGGTGTTGATCTAGCTGTAGCCCAGTTCGTTTACACAGACCTGTTTACGAGGGTTACTGCTCGGAGGATGCGTGGCTGAGAGGGAGATGCACTGTTTCACGGTTGTTCGCTGCCAGCTCTGCAGTCAATATTCTTTCCGAGCTTTGGCTCGCTCACTCCCCTGGGTTGCCATGGATACGGCACACTACTCACTCGCTTCCTGCCTCTCCCTCTCTTGTTGCTGTGAGATGGGCAGGAACTCTCGGACACGGCGGGCGGAGACTGGTGTAGTGGTCAAAGAGGTTCCTGCTGGGAAGGCACCGCTGGAGAGTTAAAAAGGTGTGTCTCCATGGCAACCAGCTGGATATGGACCCGTCTGCCCTTTAAGCAGTTCCCTGCTGCCCTCGCCCCATGGGCACTGGTTGGCATCAAAGCCTTCCCTCTGATAGAGCTCTGTCATGCATCACTCTTGTTGATCATCATGACATATGATCAGAGTGGGCAGAGAGAGACACAATGAGTCTGTCCCTCCTACACAGACAACGAAACCCCTGACAGTCCATCATTTAGCTTGGAAACTAGATCCAACCACTCACATCTCTCACTCTGTAGACATTTTCAGCTTTATAAACACATTTAAATTCAACAATTATTTCAGTATTCCACTGTCTCTCTGTGACACTCTGCTTCCAGATTCTCACTATTGTCTCTTTCAACATTCTCTTCCCACTTCAGCTGAATGTTATTTTCATGATTACAGCACAACAGAGACCGTTGCATAAAGTGACTGTGCAAGATCACTCCCTCTATCCCCTCCTCTCTGTCCATCATTAGTCAGCTTGGTACTTCCAAACTGATCTCCAAGCAGTAGAGAGAAGATCACATCACATGTACCCTTCCGTCAGCCCAGATCAGAGGAATATTAAAACAATCCCATCAGCCAACTTCAAATGGCGCCAGGTGGGGGAAAAGAAACGAGGACATCTAGAACATTCACAGGAACTGCCTTCGCCATCTTCCACTTCCAGAACCCTGTCACCACATCTGAGGAACTTGGGAAAGAAAAGAAGGATCCACGCTGAATAGTGATGACGTTCTTCAAATCTAATGGAGGGATGATGAGGCTATACTAGGGCCCATCTCTTTCTGTGAAACTAAAAACTCAGGGAAAGGATTTTCGTTAGACTTCAAGCATTGATGAGACACTTGGGTTGATTGGTGCAATGAAGAACTAGCCCTGTGGGTGAATTATCTTGGAGGCTTGCAGCTCACCATCAGAGTGGAGGAAATTGCCTTTCTATTGCTGCTCATTCAGCACAGTCAGTAAGCAGTCCCCAGTCTGTAGCTGGGTCCCATCCAAAAAAGCCTTGCTACTTTATAATACTATACTACTACTACTCAGCTTATACCTCTCATTTCCTCTCATGGAAGCGCATCAAAATATTATTAGGTTGATTTCTTTTCTTCTCTACTCACATGATTACACAGTGCATCAACACATGTTGTTTACCCTGTGAGGCTGCATTTCTTGTCACTGTGGCTCCTCGTTGGCAGACGCTCGATACTCGGCGGGTCTGCTGGCAGCCGCCGGTAATTAATTGGAACACTGTTCCCAATCACCTCTTCTGTTCTTCCGCCCTAGAGGTTCATGGGAAACAGTGTCCTCTGTGCAATGTGTGGGGCTACTGTAATACTACAGCTCTTTATGAGTATGATAAAGGGCTAGTCATATCTGAGCGAGGGGTTGAGTGTGAGTGTCTGTGCCTCTTTAGTAGGGATTGATGCATATGGCAGGGTTGGGTTCACTCATGAGATGTGATGAGAGAGAGAGAGAGAGAGAGAGAGAGAGAGAGAGAGAGAGAGAGAGAGAGAGAGAGAGAGAGAGAGAGAGAGAGAGAGAGAGAGAGAGAGAGAGAGAGAGAGAGAGAGAGAGAGAGAGAGAGAGAGAGAGAGAGAGAGAGAGAGAGAGAGAGAGAGAGAGAGAGAGAGAGAGAGAGAGAGAGAGAGAGAGAGAGAGAGAGAGAGAGAGAGAGAGAGAGAGAGAGAGAATTAAAGAAAGGAAGTGGAAAATGAGGGAGAGCAAATGGGAGATAGCTAGCTGTCACAGTGTCAGGAGTGTGTGACACTCTCAGCTACCTGCTACCTGAGAGAGTCCGGAAGAGGCGACGCAAGAGGTTTTCCTCCGCCCAAAATCTTTTTATATGGAGGTCAATGAGTGTCAACAAAAAATGGAATTGCTGATTTCCTGTGTGTAGCTTATTTGATCGAATAGAAGTTTCAAATGGTTAAGTTGTTATGAATGCACTGATATAAGTTGATGCACATTTCTGCAACTTTATATCAGAGCCTGTGGTCATAGAGATAGAGGACTCATCATGGATATAACCCGTTTTAGCATGGACATTGCCATTGAGGGCTCCCACCATTTTATAGTAGTCAACTGTGTGGGGATTCCTATGCGTTGGGAGCAATCAGCCAATGAAGAAGAAGAAAATGTACTACTTTAAAATGGAGCCCATGCTGTGACAGATGCTATAATGGCACAGATACAAAGTCCTCTATCTATCCCTTTTGTTCACACGCGTATATGTCCTCTCATTGGCTAGAATGGCCCCACCTGATCTCGCCTGCTTTCCATCTTTGAGGACATGCATTTCCATTGTTAGAGTGGTCAATTGACTATCTTGTCAATATAATAAACAATCTTCGGCTGTAGTCACCCACATGCACATAACATGTAATTTCCTGTACGGATCACAGGATTGACAGCAGGCCGCCAGTCACCATGACGATGCATCTGCTTCTGCCACCTCTAAACAGATCTCAGTGGGAGAAGACATCCTTGGTGGCAATTACTGACTACTTCTGATTGGTGGAAACGCTTTTTTACTCTCCCTGGTCAACTATTGCTTCCAGTGGGGTCAGTCAGTGGGCTTTCATAGAGGGATTTAAACCAGAGGAGCTCAGTCGGAGGGCTTTCATAGAGGGATTTAAACCAGAGGAGCTCAGTCGGAGGGCTTTCATAGAGGGATTTAAACCAGAGGAGCTCAGTCGGAGGGCTTTCATAGATGGGATTTAAACCAGAGGAGCTCAGTCAGTGGGCTTTCATAGAGGGATTTAAACCAGAGGAGCTCAGTCAGTGGGCTTTCATAGAGGGATTTAAACCAGAGGAGCTCAGTCAGTGGGCTTTCATAGAGGGATTTAAACCAGAGGAGCTCAGTCAGTGGGCTTTCATAGAGGGATTTAAACCAGAGGAGGTCAGTCAGTGGGCTTTCATAGAGGGATTTAAACCAGAGGAGGTCAGTCAGTGGGCTTTCATAGAGGGATTTAAACCAGAGGAGGTCGGTCAGTGGGCTTTCATAGAGGGATTTAAACCAGAGGAGGTCAGCCAGTGAGCTTACATAGAGGGATTTAAACCAGAAAACAATATTTATGCCTATGAGGATTATCATAATGATTCATGCAGATTTATGTTTTGATGAAAGACAGACGGTTTTTCTATTGCTGTGTCTGACAATGGGTTGAATTGGTCATTTTGTTGTTGCATTTTAGCCTAATCTACACTATGCTGCCTTGGGAGACAGTAATGACATGAGTTGAGCTTTTTTTCTGAGCTTTTTTTAATATAAATGAAGAAATGTAAGATATCAGTCCTGCAAATACAAGAGCATGGTCCTGCGTGGCTTAGTTGATAGAGCACAGCACTTGCAACGTCAGGATTGTGGGTTAGATTCCCGCTGGGGCCACCCATACGGAAAAAAGGTGTATGCACTACATGACTGTAAATCACTTTACATTTTCTATGACGGAATAAAAAAAGATCTGAAAACCAAATGATCTGAAATATTCTACATAAGGAATCACAACAGTGTACTCTTGGTAGGAATAAGGCATGTAGAACCTTGTGTTTCGGTCGACTGTTTGTTTTTTTCGCCCCCCCCCCTGGCTATTATGAATAGCTAATAATACTATAACTGCTGTGATCTTCCCTGTGCCTGGGGCTGATACAGACGTGGGCGGCTTGCTGCAGAATGATTGGGTTGTTAATTTGATCCTTAATCACTTTTACGGCACACTGTCCTCCAGGGACCCTCCATAAACCCCTCTGCTTTAGGAATGGAGAACAGAAGCAGATTTCTCTGCTGTGAATAGGATAGGACTTTTTCCCAGTCAGGGCAGAAAAGACTCAAAGGTCATGGTAATAAATTGCAGAACAAATGAAACATATCTATTGGTTTAATTAAGAACCACCATTGCTGCTCAATTAAGGACAGGGTGGACTAGTCTTGCTTGTTGAACACTTCCGTTCCTCTCTTTATGTGTCAGATGGGACGCATTGGGATTCTAACCCTGTAACCTCCCGATGGTACTTCCATTCAGCAAGCCCTCCCTCTATCCCTCGATCTTCTCCCCCATCCACACGCCCTCTATGTATTCCCACCTTCCTCCTCTCCTCTCTCCCTAGGAAAGGAAACAACACGCACCTCATATAACTCTTACTCTGTTCAGACACTCATTGTATAAACTCAAAGTGCGTGTTCCTGACATGATGCTCTTTTCTCCTCTGTCTGCCTGCTCCACCTGTGCACAGTAGAGAAGCAACAGCTACAATTGATGTCATTCTGAGCCTGAGCCATAGAGACAGAGTGCTCAGCTCTTTCCCTCTCTCATTCTGTCCCTCTCTCTTTCCTATCTCATTCCTTTTATCTTTCCCCTTCTCCTTCCCTGTCTGCCTCCTTGTAAAATCCTTATCGGCCCCAATGACAAGTGAAACAAGGTGTCGTGGAGGGAGAGAGAAAAAGAAGCATGCCAATGCTATAGTCTGCCGGAGTGTGTTGGCTGCATACAGAGATGAGGGGGAAGAATGCACTCTAATCCAAACCACAGAGCAGCTCATGTAAGCCAGCTGAGTGAATGCAGCAGGTCTCCAGTGTGGGTTTCAGCACCTCTTGATTGGACAGCTCCCTGCCAGCATTACAATTCAACGGTCTAAAATGAATCTCTTTGGCTGTAATCACATTGACTGCTCTGTTTGTACAGTCAATTTGCGGTGCGCATGGGTGTTTGCATTTGTGCGTTTCATGAGCTGATGATCCTGGCCATCTGCAGAAGACGTCACAGCATCCATGTCACACAGCCTGCATCCCCACATTACCCTCAGCCCTTAACACACTGACCCTCTGACCAGCATCACCCGGGAGGATTGAGGGGGGAGGGGAAAGGTGTGAGAGAGGGAAAGGACGGAGAGGAGAGCACCCAATTTTCATCTATCTGTCTCAGCCCCAATTTACACCCTCTATATATGCATTTGGCATGGTTCACCTTTGCACTGAAAGAACCTGCACGCACGCATGCACACACACAGCCTCAATCACAACCAACCAGCCAGCCACAATCACAACCAGCCAGCCTCAATCACAACCAACCAGCCAGCCACAATCACAACCAGCCAGCCTCAATCACAACCAACCAGCCAGCCACAATCACAACTAACCAGCCAGCCTCAATCACAACCAACCAGCCAGCCACAATCACAACCAACCAGCCAGCCTCAATCACAACCAACCAGCCAGCCACAATCACAACCAACCAGCCAGCCACAATCACAACCAACCAGCCAGCCTCAATCACAACCAACCAGCCAGCCTCAATCAAAACCAACCAGCCAGCCTCAATCAAAACCAACCAGCCAGCCACAATCACAACCAACCAGCCAGCCACAATCACAACCAACCAGCCAGCCTCAATCACAACCAACCAGCCAGCCACAATCACAACCAACCAGCCAGCCACAATCACAACCAACCAGCCAGCCTCAATCACAACCAACCAGCCAGCCACAATCACAACCAACCAGCCAGCCTCAATCACAACCAACCAGCCAGCCACAATCACAACCAATCAGCATCAATCAAGACATTAAGCAGCCGTGGAGTGGAAGGGCGGAGAACTGGGACTGTAATTGCAGTTGTGATTAAGGAGCTGTCTGTCTGTGTTGAGGAGAAGCAGCAACAGTTGAAGGGAAGATGGAGAGGAGGACTGAAAGGTCCAGACTCCGACTCCTCCACTCCCTGATTCCCCCCAGGGCTCTACCCTGCCAACAGCTATCAGCTGGGAGGAGGAGAAGAGAGAGAGAGAGAGAGAGACAGAGACTGAAAGAGGTAATAAAAAGATGGAAGGGGAGTTAGGAGAAAGAGAGAGAACAAGGACAGACTCTTAACTTTCAACAAGAAGGTTAGAGAATCTTCAGAAACGACCTAAAAACATAGTATGCAATATGTGGTAATGGCATGTTCTCTTGCTATCTAACCTCAAAGCAGAGGCAAGGATATATATTCGACGGTGAACAGGGAGAGCTGGGATATGCAGATAGATCGGCAGACGAACACTAGATCCACATTCGATGCTGGCAACACATGAGAGGGGGGAGAGAAAGATGGGGAGAGAGGAAGAAAAGACAAGGAAAGAGAGAGAGGCAGGGAGTAGAGAGGAGGGAGAGGGGAAGATATAGAGATAGAGAAGGATATATACACTGAACAAAAATATAAACACAACATTTAAAGTGTTGGTCACATGTTTCATGAGCTGAAATAAAAGATCCCCAAAATGTTCCATACGCACAAAAAGCGTATTTCGCTCAAATGTTGTGCACAAATTTGTTTACATTTCTCCTTTGTCAAGATAATCCATCCACCTGACAGGTGTGGCATATCAAGAAGCTGATTAAACAGCATGGTCATTACACAGGTAGGCCTTGTGCTGGGGACAATAAAAGGCTACTCTAAAATGTGTTTTGTCACACAACACAATGCCATAGATGTTTTGAGTGAGCATGCAATTGGTATGCTGACTGCAGGAATGTCCATCAGAGCAGTTACCAGAGAATTGAATGTTAATTTCTCTACCATAAGCCACCTCCAACATCGTTTTGGAGAATTTGGCAGTACGTCCAACCGGCCTCACAACCGCAGACCACGTGTATGGCGTTGTGTGGGCGAGCGGTTTGCTGATGTCAACGTTGTGAACAAAGTGCCCCATGGTGGCGTTGGGGTTATGGTATGGGCAGGCAAGCATAAAATATGGACAACGAGCACAATTTCATTTAATCGATGGCAATTTGAATGCACAGAAATACCATGACGAGATCCTGAGGCCCATTGTTCATAGATTAGGGCCTAATGGATTTATTTCAATTGACTGATTTCCTTATATAAACTGTAACTCAGTCAAATCTATGAAATTGTTGCATGTTGCGTTTATATTTTTGTTCATAGAGAGAGCTCTGAGTGTGAATAGAGCCCTGAACCAACCATCCCTCCCCCCACCCCACCTTCCCTCCCCCAAGCCGCCTCCAACATCGTTTTAGAGAATTTGGCAGTACGTCCAAACGGCCTCACAACCGAGACCACATGTATGGCAATGTATGGGCAAGAGGTTTGCTGATGTCAACGTTGTGAACAGGGTGCCCCATGGTGGCGTCAGTGGCTCATTTATTCACCTATTCAATGTTTGCTGGAGACTTAAACTTGAGGCTCCTTGTTCATTACAGATGTAGGATCTTAACCCGTATTTGGCACAGTGAAATAATCCTGCAACAACAGGATTTGGATGTTTGATGTTGCCTGTTTGCTGGTTAGGCTATTAGCTGGCCAAAAGTAGGCTACATGAAAAGTGCAATACTGTTCATATAAACGTGTGTTCGTGTGGGTTTTCAGGAACTTTTGTCAATCACGATGCTCATCTGCATTTCCTGTGGTGCAGGAAAATGTATCACAAAAAGTGATCAAATTAAGATCCTACATCTGTAGGATCCCGTGCTCTCTCCTCACTCTGCATCTCCCTGGCTCGCTGCAAGAGGAAGTGAACGGGTAAATGATGTCTTTATTATTTATGATGAGTGTGGAGTTAGAATGACTTCTCTCCTCTCAGATTGGATCCAAGCAATAAGACCACCTCAGGACCGTATTGTGTTATTTATGAAAAGGTCTGGAAGTGAGAGGATCCAATCCAACCCTCTCTCACACACAGCACCTATTAACAAGATCAACGTTGAAAACGAGAGAAACTCATAGGTGTCCCGTCCTCAGATCCTAGAACAGTGATTAGCATTGTGGATCATCAGTGCCGGAGTCTGGCGCCGCGCTAACGCTCCCGGCTAGGAAAATTTGCTCACAATGATTCATCAATCGAGAGGCATATGTGATCATATCCCAATGTAATCAAGGTTTGAAATGATTATGTTTTTGTCAAATGCTACCGGTTTGGGCTACTTGTGACGGCCCCTTGATCATCATCCCGTGGCTGAATGTAATCTGGACCCCTGGTGTAGAGGGAGTGGGATTAGATTATAGCTTTTACATGCTTTAACACCAGTGTGCAATATTATAGACCTGTTAGCACTGTTTGTGTCATTATTACCACAGTTCTGATCCATATCAACATGTCCTGTTTAACTCCAGACTAACAGGAAACCACATGTCCTGTTTAACTCCAGACTAACAGGAAACCACATGTCCTGTTTAACTCCAGACGAACAGGAAGCCACATGTCCTGTTTAACTCCAGACGAACAGGAAACCACATGTCCTGTTTAACTCCAGACGAACAGGAAACCACATGTTAGGAGAGAACACAGTGGGGAGTGTCTCTCTTTCTCACTTTCTCTCACTTCCTCCAGTTCCTCTCCGCCCCTTTCAATTCAAGTCAATTCAATTTAAAGGGCTTCATTGGCATGGGAAACATGTTAACATGCCAAAGCAGGTGAAATAGACAATAAACAAAGGTGAAGTAAACAATCAAAAATGAACAGTGAAAAATATTACACAAAGGAATAGACACATTTCAAATATCATGTTATGTGTATATATATACAGTGTTGTAACAATGTGCAAATAGTAAAAGTACAAAGGGGAAAATAAGAAAAAATAAATATGGGTTGTATTTACAATGGTGTTTTTTCTCTACTGGTTGCCCTTTTCTTGTGGCAACAGGTCACAAATATTGCTTCTGTGATACTCAGAATGAGAGGGAGGGAGGAAGGAAAGAGAGGGAGGGAGGAAGGAAAGAGAGGGAGGGAGGAAGGAAAGAGAGGGAGGGAGGAAGGAAAGGGTGAGTTAGAGGGATGGAGAGAAAGAGAGGGCTGCTCTTTCATTTCCTGAGATGATGCGTCTCTTAAATATATCTATTTATCTCTCTGTACTCTGTCTCTGTCTCTTTAGCTTAGCCTCTGACAGCAATGTACCCTTCCTCGACTGTTAACACACATGCATCTACTACGGACTCTGCTGCTGTGACTGTGTGGGACTGCTATATATCCTCTGACAATACTCTTATTGATCTGCTACCACAGCCTGCACTGACATCTGTGTTATTGTCACATGCTCTGGACAAGTGAATTGAATTGAAGACCGTGGGTTTGTGTACTGTTTGTGTCCATGAGGAGCTGCAGTGGTCACTCTGACAGTGGTCAGGAGAGGGAATCAATCAGCCTGTGAACAGAGGAGAGGAGAGATTACAGGGGGAGGAGGGGAGGAGAGACTACAGGGGGAGGAGAGACTACAGGGGGAGGAGGGGAGGAGAGACTACAGGGGAGGAGGAGGAGAGACTACGAGGGAGGAGAGACTACAGGGGAGGAGGGGAGGAGAGACTACAGGGGAGGAGGGGAGGAGAGACTACAGGGAAGGAGGGGAGGAGAGACTACGAGGGGAGGAGAGACTACAGGGGAGGAGGAGGAGAGACTACAGGGGAGGAGGGGAGGAGAGACTACAGGGGAAGGAGGGGAGGAGAGACTACAGGGGAAGGAGGGGAGGAGAGACTACAGGGGAGGAGGGGAGGAGAGACTACGAGGGAGGAGAGACTACAGGGGAAGGAGGGGAGGAGAGACTACAGGGGAGGAGGGAGGAGAGACTACAGGGGAAGGAGGGGAGGAGAGACTACAGGGGGGAGGAGGGAGGAGAGACTACAGGGGGAGGAGAGACTACAGGGGAGGAGGGGAGGAGAGACTACAGGGGGAGGAGGGGAGGAGAGACTACAGGAGGAGGAGGAGGGAGGAGAGACTACAGGGGGAGGAGGAGAGGAGAGACTACAGGGGAGGAGGGGAGGAGAGGCTACAGGGGGAGGAGGGAGGAGAGGCTACAGGGGAGGAGGAGGAGGAGAGACTATAGGGGAGGAGAGACTATAGGGGAGGAGAGACTACAGGGGAGGGATGGAGGAGAAACTACAGGGGAGGAAGAGAGGAGAGACTACAGGGGAGGAGGAGGAGGAGACTACAGGGGAGGAGGGGAGGAGAGACTACAGGGTAAGGGATGGAGGTGAAACTACAGGGGGAGGAAGAGAGGAGAGACTACAGGGGGAGGAGGGGAGGAGAGACTACAGGGGGAGGAGGGGAGGAGAGACTACAGGGGGAGGAGGGGAGGAGAGACTACAGGGGGAGGAGAGGGGAGGGGGAGAGGAGAGACCACAGCGGATGAATTTAGAATGCTGCGTAGATATGGTATGGGTTAAGCTAACTCTCTTTGTCTCTTTCTCTCTCTCTCCCTCCATCTTTCTGTATTTCTCTTGTACTCTCTCTTTTCTGTAATCTCCCCCTTTCTCTCACTCCTCTTCCTTCTTCCCTCCCCCTCTCCCAGGTACGTGCCTGATTCTGGGCTGTATAATCTACCCAGACGGCTGGGACAGTGACGAGGTGAAGAGGATGTGTGGGGAGCAGACAGACAAGTACACCCTGGGAGCGTGCTCCGTGCGCTGGGCCTACATCCTGGCTATCATGGGCATCATGGACGCCCTGATACTCTCCTTCCTGGCCTTCGTCCTGGGAAACCGTCAGGATGGGCTGATGGCTGATGAGCTGCTGGATAGTAAGGACAACACTTGATCTAAGATCAGTTTATGAATAAGATTACATGGACAGGGGGGACCTGATTCTAGATCAGTACTCCTACCCTGAGATGCTTTGTGAATTCGAGCTGTGGACTTTCCTCATATGAGCATGCCATACAGAGGCTGTCTCAAAAAGCGATAGTTGAAGTCTGTGTAAGGTCATAGATCAATGCTCTTCAATCCTGCTCCTGGGGACCACAGGGTGTCTACCTGTCTCTGAATGTGTTCGTGCTGGGCTGGACCAAACACCTGCACACACTTTGGCTCTCTGCGACCAGGAGTGAAGAACACTGTTGCACAGAGTAACAGAACCTCTGTAACAGAAGTCTGAGCATCCTCTCCTCCAGACCCTTCCACATCTCCCATATCTTGGGGTTTAATGCATTTAGGCTAATAAATACACACTTCTCATCAACCCCCTCCTCCAAAGCCCATAGCATGGGGTGGGTGTGTATCAAAGGTAACAACTGTACCCTGCTGTGAAAACCCCACATCCCACACGGTTGGCATTGATATTCCGTCCCTTTTTATGCAAATATTTTCCGCATAATTTCACACACCCGAACCACCACCAATTAACATATTTTAACTGCTTCTCACATAACACCTGCTTACTGTTATTACCAATGGGATTGGGAATTGGTGAGTCAGAGAGAGAGAGAGAGAGAGAGAGAGAGAGAGAGAGAGAGAGAGAGAGAGAGAGAGAGAGAGAGAGAGAGAGAGAGAGAGAGAGAGAGAGAGAGAGAGAGAGAGAGATAAGAAAACAAGATGGCAGAGTCAAAGAGAATGGCAAAAAACGACAAGAAGGGGGGAAGGAAAAGAGAAGAAAAAAATGGATGAAAAGAAATGGAAAGGGAGTTGTAGAAAATAAGACTGAAGAAAAAGGGAGAGAATTTGCGGAGTCATGAATCACTAATTACTGTTTACACAGCTTGGCTGTCAGCCTGTCTAAATGAATCACATGAGCTGGATCAGCATTGGCTAGGGCTGCCTTTTAGTGCAGGAGAACGCCATGCTGGAGAACGCCATGGAAAAGAGCGAGGATGCCGTTATCAGCTACGGGACAGGAGGAGAGTGAGCGAGAGAGAGAGTGTGTCTCAATTGGGCACACATTCAAATGAAGTCTAGTAGGTTCTGCTTCCAAAATGTGAGACGCCCTCAATTATCGATATTATAGGGTTTCAAGATGTCAGACTTCACATAATCAGGTATAAGGAGAGAGAGAGAATACAATGACTGAGTCTCATTTTGGCAAAGTGATTAATTATTCTGTTGCAGAAATGTATGCATCAGTCCACTGATTAACTATGTTTATAAAGGAGGCCTCTGAGCCATTTAGATAAGAATGTCATTACCTTACTACTGATTGGTGATTTTTCCTCACTACTGCCACCCTCTGGTGTATCTGTGTTACTACAAGTACACAAGCTCTAGTGGTATTAATAGTGACAACCAATGCTAACCTCTTGTTTCTCTCCTCACAGAGACTGGTAATTCCATATAAAAGGTCAAATACTGTACAAAGGTGTGTGTGCTTTTTGTAAATTGTGAATGATCTGATATCCTTTCATGGGATCAAAATCCATATGCTTCCGTTGCCATTGGTAAATCTAGTTGTGTTCTTTGTTCACAGGTGTTGGTGCCCATCAGGGGGGAAAGATAATGTATCACAACGTTTCATACCCGTCACTCTGGAGGTGGAAAGGAGAGCTACTGCTGTTGGAAAGAATAGAACGAGAAAAAGACGAATGAAAGGTCCAAGAGAACCCACTTAGTAAAGACCCACCCCTACGGCCCCGTTCTCATCCAGACATGACCTTGATATTGGCAACAACAGATGGAAGACATTGTTTTATGGAATGAAATCCGTTACTGAGTGGACACAGTAGGCCGACGGCTTAACGGGCGGCAGATAGCCTAGTGGTTAGAGCACTGGGTCAGTAACCGAAAGGTCGCTGGTTTGAATACCTGAAGAATCTGTCGTTGTGCCCCCTGAGCAAGGCACTTAACCCTGATTTGCCCCAGAGGCGCTGTACTACTATGACTGGCCCTGTAAAACAACACATTTCACTGCACCTATTAAGTGTATGTGACAATAAAACATATTACCAAGTCATATGAGGAAAGTTTTGTTTGTGAAAAAGAACATGAGATTCTGTCCCACCATTCAAGGCCCTGCCATAGAAAAACACAAATTAACCCAGCGTTTCCCAAACTCAGTCCTGGGGACCCCAAGGGGTGCTAATTTAGTTTTTTTGCCCCAGCATTTGACCCAACTGGTTAAAAGAATGAACTAATCATCAAGCTTTGAACATTTGAATCAGCTGTGTAGTGCTAGGGCAAAAACCAAAACGTGCACCCCCTGGGGTCCCCAGGACTGAGTTTGGAAAACGGTGAACTAACTCATGACCACACATGACCGCTAAGCTACAGCATTGGATTGTTCAGACGTCTGGTCAAACAGAGCTGTCTTCTTTATTGTGTCAAACTCACCTCTGGACCGCATGTACCTGAACTGTGGACTCCTTCTTGACTTGTGTTCCTCTCTTTGCTCTTCATTGGGCTCATCATTGTAAGACTGTTTACAACAGGGGGAGCATGGGCCATGAGAACTGTAAGCACTGTTTGGCTTGCTGAGCCACCTTACTGGACTCTGTGGTGGAAAGGTTAGCGGTGCCCGGCAACCTTTGGATGCCCCTACCCAAAACCCTAACCTTTACCCTTACCCTAACCGTTTTAAATCTAGTCTTCAACGGGGGTGACATCAGAGTTGGGACGTCCCGAGGATCCCTTTTTCCACACTGGAAGACGACGGCTGAACAGAGAGTGATGCTCCACCACTGACACCACATTAAATGTGACTAAGTTGAAGGTAAAGAAGAAACCTTGTAGCTGTAATGAATGACTGTTGTGATAGAATCCGAGAGGTAGAGATCAGAGCCATGTAGGACTACTCTGTACAGAGGTCTAGAGCAGGCAGCCAATCATAGTGTCCTCAGCAACCCTGGAGAAAACCATGCGGAAGAACAATGTATTACGTAGTTGAATAGGCCTATTAACAAATAGAAATAGCTGTTCTACATGTTGGAATATTATCTTGTCTCGACTAGGATATTTACAATCGATGCAGTATGTTAAAGCTATTGATTCACTTCAGATGTGTGTGCCATACAGTGTATACAGACAGTGTTGTAGAGTATTGCCATTTTACTATGGGAAGAAGTGTTTCCATAAAGTGTGGCTCAGTGTCTTGAATTGAATTATCTGGGAATATAACCTTAGAATCCATCTGCAACTTTATCACTAGTAGCAATGTGTCGTTAACGGAAAGTCATTCTTGCTCTCTATCCAGCACACTTTATCAATGAATGAAAATACCATTTCTTGAAGGTCAAAATGTGGATGTTATTGCCATTTAAAGGGACAGAACTGGTTGAAAAGATCAGTAGCCTCCAGAGCCCATGTAAACTCAAGTCACGTAGCTTACCACTGCCACACAAACAGGGCTGCAACACAACTTTAGAACTAGGATGTCAGCAGTCTACTGCCAGCAGCATAGCACCCTGCATCCCACTGCTGGCTTGCCCCTGAAGCAAAGCATGGTTGGTCCCGGTTGTGAAGGGGACATTGCCCTGTGTAGGGCGCTGTCTTTCAGATGGGATGTAAAATCTGTGTCCTGACTCTCTGTGGTCATAAAAAATCCCATGCCACTTATTGTAAGAGTAGGGGGTTAAATTCCCAACCTGGCCACCTGATCACTGGTGAGTGTAGTGCTTTATAAATCCACTCTCATTATGTCGTAAATGTGCCTAGTGTTCTTATAGGGCTTCTGGGCTGAAACAAGCTCAACTTAACATGTGAACCACAGGAAGCTGCAGAGGGGACGGCTCATAATAATGTCCGGAACGAAGTCAATGGAATGGCATCATACCATTCCACTGATTCCGCTCCAGCCATTACCACGAGCCTGTCCTCCCCAATTAAGGTGCCACCAACCTCCTGTGATGTGAATCAACATGTGAACATATTCAGTCTAAACCCCACCTACCTTATTATACTGCCTAGTCCAAACCCCACCTACCTTACTATACTGCCTAGTCCAAACCCCACCTACCTTATTATACTGCCTAGTCCAAACCCCACCTACCTTATTATACTGCCTAGTCCAAACCCCACCTACCTTATTATACTGCCTAGTCCAAACCCCACCTACCTTATTATACTGGCTGTCTAGTCTGAAAGCAGTGATATGTTCCAGGCGGTTTCCAAGTGTAGCTGGAGGAGTTGACTGCATGAAAAAGTGTATTTACGGGTGAACACGAGTGCACAGTCAGAAAATCTCTGCACACATCCCGTACATATCCGATAACAGACCACTTTTGTGTGCGGACATTTACGGACATGTATATGTAATCGGAGATGTACGGGATAGTGGTAGACCTGTAAATGTGCCTTTTCATGCAGTGTGTAGTGTGTAGTGTGTATGAAAGTCTGGGATAAACAAACAGAAGAGGTGAGGAACCAGGGAAAGGGGTTTGTCCCAAACATTCCCATGTACGTAAATATTACCCTAAGAATACAAAACTGTAGAGGGTCAAAACAGGGGGGAAGTAAATAAACGTTAAAACATACTCACTGCTCGTGTCTCTTTAATGGTGTTTCTTTCAAATGTAATAACACGTGAGGAGTTTTTGTGTTACAATCAAGAACAAACAGAACAAACACAAGAAAGTCACTTCAAAATATAGTTGTGTGTTGTAAAGCTTTGTTCCCAAGCACGACGGGGACAGGAGAGCACTTGTAACCATGAAGAGGCTGCTAAATCATTGATGTCAGAGATAACATGAAATGAATCACAATACAGTCACATCAGCATGACATTATCACATAATGTATACAGTACGTACATCTAAGAAATGACCACAGAGACTGGAACAATTTCATAGAATATTAAACAAAATATTTGCAGGGCTTTTAAATAAAAATAAAAAACCGATATGTGATTCATGTGTAGTTGATGCAAAGGGCAGTATTTTAAACTTAATGGGATCAAGGTCCAGGCTGAGTGTTTGTCAGGATACCATTATCTTCAGTAACATCTCCACACTGCTGCAATGTCAAAATGCCATCCTCAGTCTGTGTGATTGACAGGAGAGATAATCAGAGGAGCAGAGTTTATCCCCAAAGTTAGCACAAGGTCCTAAGTATGGATATAGTTTCTTAGTGAAGGTGCAGTCAGTGAAATATTAGATGTGAGACCTGGCCTCTACATCATAAAAGGACACCTGACCCTCATAATCCACAAACACCCCCACCTTCTGGGGCTTCTCTCTCAGGGAGAAGAGGACAGGTCTGGAGGTACGTATACCTTTCCCTCAGTGCCACAGTCCAGTATCCATCCTTAGGGCTCAGTGTGATATTTCCCTTCCTGTTGATGGACTCTCTGGCCACTCCTAAATCCCACAGTCTTTCCCTTAACAGTCACCTCATAGTAAACACACACACGTCTGATCACTCCTACAGAACAGCTCCAGGAGTCTGTCATGCTTCTTACACATCCTGTCTTCCAGGTTCTCCACAGGGTTGATCAGCTTGTGTCTCTTTAAGGCTGGGACTCTTTGATGAGGCTCCAGGTGAGTCTCACAGTAAGAGGTCTGACACACTAAGCAGGACTTCAGGGCCTTGAGCTTCATCCCAGTGCAGATGTCACAGGAGACTTCTCCAGATTTGGCAGGGAGTTGAGCTGCTGAACTGATTTCCTGAACTGAGCAGCCATGTCAGAAATGAATGTATTGATGAACAGATCTGGGTCTCCTATAAAATGTATTTTTACACACGGGACACTGGCACGTCATTGCCATCCCAGTACTTCCTGATACAGGCCATGCAGAAGTTGTGTCCACATTGAATAGAGACGGGCTCAGTGAACACATCCAGACAGATGGAGCACAGGAACTGCTCTTCAGCGAGGACACTGCTGGAGGACACCATATCTAGACAGAGACCAAGGTAAAAGGTAAAACGTTGGCCTATTGTAGCAAAGAAAAAAAGGAGAATACACTTTATTTAGAGGTGATCTTCAAATGTCCATGTTCGTCTTTCTACTCACCTGCATGTGTTTGTGGAGAAGATTTTTGTTCTTTCTGTTAGTGCTGTTAAGAGTTCGAAATAAATAGGAGACTGAATTTCACTAACAGTTTTCTGAAGAGCTGGGGAGTTTGGGCTCATGCACAACTTACGGTGTGCTTTAGCTACACTTCAGAGAATTGACTTTGAAAATGCACTTCTCTCTTCTTGGAACAAATAACTATACACAACCCAAGAGCACTCACCTGTCCAACCCCTATAGCCCTATTCTGATTGGACCATTTCGTTTTGCACGGCCCGGTGCCCCGGATGGGTGGAGAATTCACTTAAGGACCAATGGAATGGTCTAAAATATGCAAACTCCCCCCCACCTGGGGCACCGGGCCAGGCATTGAACTGCAGACTTCTCGTCAAACACGTCTCTCTAGACCACATGTCCCTGAACTGTGGATTCTCTCCGCTTGTGAACATGGGAGACACTCCAAAACCATGAGTGGTGTGTTGTTGTGAAGCTCATTTGTGCTGGTTAGTCATGCATAACGGGGACAGGAGAGCACTTGTAACCATGAAGAGCCTGCTTAATCATTGATGCTCATCAAGACCGGAGAGTCGCATTGATATGCACACGGCATCCCAGATCAGAGGGAGGCGTCACACCATCTGCTTACCAGTGATGAACTACAACTACCCAACATGCATCCGTGTCAGGAAGAGAGGCAGGCGCTCATTAGATGCAGCTAGCATTGCTCTCCAGATGGAACGGTCTACAATCTGCTGTGATTAGATGGGATACAACCACTAAAGACATATTCATTAGTGGACAGATCTGTTGCTGGCATGATGGTTCCTTAAACCTGAAAGGCAATTCACACTGTAAAGGAATTCTCACGGGACATGCTGAAGCCTCTATGGTTCTATGAAACGGTGAAGTTGTCCGACTGCATCCAACCACAACTTTTCACAGGACTTTTATTTGGAGGCGACAGGCAGCTTGCTGGTGGCCTGTCAGGTAGGTTAGTGCTATCCGGGGTTCCTTGGGACATCCCTACTCTAAACTTAACCATAATCCTTACCTAACCCTTTCCTTGACCATTTTCAACGTTAACGTCAACGGAGTAGGGACGTCCCAAGGATCCCGGATAACAAGGACCATGTCAGGTAGGAGGCATCCGTCAAACCGTTTGAAAGTGACGCCAACATGTCAGCCTTCCTTCTCTCAGACAGACAGAACATACAGACAGAACATAGACACAACACCACCAGTGGTATAAAACTGTCATTACAGTGATTTATTATAATGAACCATGAAAATAGCCAACCAGTGCAGTGTTTGAGTCTCTCTCCTCTGCACAAACATACACTCACACACACACACACACACACAAATAATAAAAAAAGACTACACTGAAGAGTCCAGAGAGGAAAAACTAAATAAAAAGTGCTATTGTCACAGAAACATTCATCTTTGCCAAGAAGAGCGCTCGTATTTACAACCAGATTCCAAAATGGGATGGGAGCCAAATTGTACAAGCATAGGAAAGAAAAGAAGCAAATATATACAACCTGTTTCCGGAGAAAGCTGGAGTAACCACCTATACATTAAATTACAATTTCTACAAATAACCATTGATATTCAAAAATAAACCGCTACCGTCCTACCTACGGGTGAGACCTCACTCTGGCTCCCTCAAAGACTGCTGCACTCGTTTCACGCCATCACTCTTCCTTTCAAGCGCTTCCCTGTCTCCCACTGACACACAGGACAGACGGACACACACACAGTCCACACACACACACACACACACACACGAGTGCAGCCTCCTGGGGCAGTGAAGCGGTCTCCCAGAAGAGCATTTTCTGAATCACTGCAGCGGTGCACAGATATTTGTTACACAGAGGAATAAAAATTATAAGAACATTTTTTTTCTCTTTACAAAAAGCTTTCCGTTTGCTATAATGAGCCACTAGATAAAACAAATAAACGGTGTAGAAGAGCAGACAATAGACGAAGAGAAGAAGAAGTGACTAACTGACGAGGGGGGGGGGTGGAGGCTGGAATGTACATTGATACAGAAAGTGCAGGACCTTACAATAGAAGTCCACAACAGACAGACGGTCAGACGGACAGGCACTCTCTCCGCCACAGGAGGGATATTCAAAAGAAAACGGAGGGAGGGACGTCGGAGAGAGAGAGTGTGGGATGAGCACCGGGGGAATCGTCCATCTTCATTTCAAACACAAAGTCTCTTAATAAGATTGTTTCACAGTCCTTGTTTTCAGTTTGTCCTTTTTAAAAGCACCCCTTTATCCCACGTTCTCCTGTTTTTCCATTGGCCATGTGTTCAGGTACATAGAAAATATTTACAGCTTTTGTTGCTTGTTGTGTTCCGCGGTCTGTCGGTCTGTCGTCAAGCTCCTCTCAGAGTGAGTTCATAGGGGGAGGCCTGCATGGAGGCGGTCAGTGCCACCCCGTGCCCAGGTACCCAGCGTTGTGAAAGGGGGCCGGGGACGCAGGGGCCCCACGTGTCCCGCTGGGCATCTGAGTGGCGGTGGCCACGGCCTGGGCCGACTGAGTCTGCTGCTGGAGAGGGGGCGGAGGGGGGGCAGTCCAGTCTGCTGGTGGGCCGGGGGTAGGTGGAGGGGGGCACCGAGGGGTTAGCGGTGCCGCTGGTGTGCATCAGCGGGGTTGGAAAGCCCCCCAAGTTGAGAAAGTGGTGAGGGGCCTGCACTTGCATGGGGACACGGTGGAGGAGGAAGGAGGAGGGGTGGGGGTGGAGGAAGAGGCAGTCCCTGGTTGAGTGACAGGAGGGTGCTGGCACTGGGCTGCTGGGTCTGGCCCTGTGGGGGAAGGGGCGGAGGGGGAGGGAGGGAGGACTGGGGGGCTGTGGTCAGGAGGAGCTGGTGCTGCTGGACAGGAGGAGGCTGCATGTTAACATGCAGCAGGGCCGGGTCGGGCCCAGGGTGTTGTGGTGGGGGAGGAGGAGGAGGAGGAGGGGGAGTGGTAGAGCTCTGGTAGTGCAGGGCGTGGGGAGGAAGAGTCTGCAGGAGGGGCTGGGCTCCAGGGGGGAATGGGGACGTCACGGCAGGCTTGAACCCAGGGAAGGATCCCACGGCAGGGGCTGACTGGCTGGGGAAGTAGGCCGCTGAGGCTGGGGGTGCTGGTGGAGGAGGGGAGGCGGAGCGGACTGTGGGCTGTACTGGGAGAAGGGGGGCGGCCCTGGTTGAGCCTGTGGCTGAGGAGGAGCAAAGAGGAAGGCCCTCTGGCTGCGGTACGGGGAGCTCTGGGCCTGGGGGTTGGGGGAGTGGAGGAGTGAGGGGGCAGGGTAGGGGGCAGCAGGGTGCAGCTTGGTGGGGGTCAGGGGGGCTGTCTTGGGTACGGCAGGCTTGCTGGGCTGCTGTGGGGAGGCCTGGGAGGGGGTCCGAGGCCGGCTGTCACTCTCCTCCTCCTTCACTGGGCGACTGCCAGGCTGGGACGGGCTGCTGGGGCCAGGAGAACACGGCTAGGGAGGAGAGAGAGACTGAGCGAGGGAACGGGTAAGTCATGAACAATAACAGCCTACATCAGGGGTAGGCAGCTACATTCAGCCGCGGGAGGATCCTTGTTGGAACGAATGATCGGGGTGCACGCTGACTACAAAAAGATATTCTATTTGAAAATAACAATCATGTCATACCGTGATTACATTGAGACACCATCACATCTCTTATTCTTTGTGGGAATACTTGGGAACAGATTTCCTGAATTAAACACATTTTTTGCTGAATTTTACAAACCAAAAACTAAAATCAAAACTGACGGTTTTGGCTCACGGACCCCTGGCCTACACTATAGGCTGTGTGATGGCTGTGTTTGGCAGCAGCATGTACTACTGTTTGAGTCAGAAAGCAGAGTGTTTCTTACCGTGTGGGTTGGGGTCCTCTGTGGGCTAGGAGATGGACAATCTCTGACTGGGACCTCACTGCCCTCGGGCTCTCCATCTGAAACAAGCACACGTTATTACAATTAAACTATCATCAGTAAAGAAGTTATGTCCAAGTGGTGTGTGTGTGTGTGTGTACCTTTGTCCTTGCTGTGGTCACTAAGCGACAGGGCTCTGTGGTAGCCACGCTCTCTTGCCTGCTCCACCGAGGTGGACGAGGTCCACTGTCCCTCTCCCCCCCTCTCTCTCCCCCTCGACAGGGGGTTCTGTGTCCTCGCTGGGCTGGGGGGTATTTGACTCAGGCGGGGTAGGGGCCACAGCAGCAGGGGCCACTGGAGCTTGGGCCGGAGCAGGAGCCAGGGGTGGAGGCTCTTGGGTGGTCTCCATGGGCAGAGGGAACATCTCCACCAGGGTAGGTGTTGTAGAGACAGGCGAGCAGCATTCCATTTTGGAGCCGCTGCGCCGCGCCTCGCGCTGACGTTTCCTGTACTCCAGCAAAGACACCTGGGAAAACACATGACATCACACGAAAACAGACATACCTTTATCAGTCCAGGAACCTTAACACAGCTTGAATGGGCAGGCTGAATAGAGAATATAGCAACTCACCTTTTTCTTCTGTGGGGGATTCTGTCCTGACCCTCCCTCTCCGGTGCTGTCTCCACTCAGTGAACGAGAGAAGGCCAGGGTTCCCCCCTCCTCAGGGCAGGGGGTAGAAGAGAGACCCTGCAGCCTCTGTGAAGGGTCCTGCTGCCAAGGGTACTGGTACTGTCACAACACCAGCCCCAGCCACAGCCACAGCCACCGCCTCAGGCCTGAAGGCCAAGATGGGCTCCAGGGTGTGTGACGGGGTAAGGTCCCTCAGGTTAGAGTTGATGGGGGAGAAGGACAGACCCCCTGGCCCTGACAGACCCACTCTCTCTGGACTCTTCATCCAGGGGGGGAGGAGGGAGGAAGAGGCTGGGTCTGTGGAGGAGGAGGGGACCTCGCCGCTGCCCTCGGCCCCTGTCTCTGGCCCCTCCTCTCCCCCACAGTCCTGGGACTCGGCGGTGGGGGGCTGGGGGCTCAGGGGGGCGCTGGTCTTGGCCTCGTGGGGGGGCAACACGTCCAGACTGGGAGCCCTGACCGCTACACAGGGGGAGGAGAGCAGCGAAGGTGGCCGCTCAGCCTCTTGGGGGCTGGGTCTGCGACTGCCCTCCGGTGAGCTGTCCAGGGAAGACTCGCTCTGTGGACACAGGAGCAGAGATATTAACACACCGTTCACTTCCTTCTATGAGTGTGTGTGTTTGTAGGTGAGAGTGTGTCTTACTTCCTGCGGGGCACTGAGTGTGTGTGTGGGGGTGCTAGGTAGAGGCTCTGGGCTCTGCTCCTCCGTACGGGTGACGCGGGGTGGCGTGGCCAGCAGCAGGGGTGTACCCGGCGTCTCTGATAGGTCGGCCCGGGTTGGCGTGGCGCAGGGAGAGCCGTAAGGGGTGGAGCTCTCTGACATGCAGGCGTCCAGCGGACACAGACCCAGGCGCCGCTTCTTCAGAGGAGTGGGAAACTCTGAGACACACACACACACACACACACACACACACACACACACAGAGGAAGTGTTAAAAAAAACACTTGCATACAAGACGCATGTTCCTTCTAAGTGAAGAGAAACACATTCCTGAGTCCTCACCAGAGTCCTCACCTGGCAAGGTGCAGCTGCCGTTGTAGGGGAGGGGGCTGTCAGAGTCCCCGTTGATAGGGGGGCTGAGAGGGCCCTCGCTGGGCATGACCAAGGTGGGCCGGCCGCTGCTGGGTGGAGGGGTGGTGGTCTCCTCCTCTAGAGCCTGCTTCAGCCAGCGCTGTGGGGAGAAGACAGGGAGGGAGACATTCACTGCACCACTGATCTCCAAGGCAGCTACATCTTAATAAAACCTAAGTCTCTGTTACTGATAATAATGCTGTCCCTCTGCTGGTAACCCCGTCAGCCTGTCCCTCCGCTGGTAACCCCGTCAGCCTGTCCCTCCGCTGGTAACCCCGTCAGCCTGTCCCTCCGCTGGTAACCCCGCCAGCCTGTCCCTCCGCTGGTAACCCCGTCAGCCTGTCCCTCCGCTGGTAACCCCGTCAGCCTGTCCCTCCGCTGGTAACCCCGTCAGCCTGTCCCTCCGCTGGTAACCCCGTCAGCCTGTCCCTCCGCTGGTAACCCCGTCAGCCTGTCCCTCCGCTGGTAACCCCGTCAGTCGGTCTTTCTACCTGACAGCTAACACTCTCTCCATTCCCCTGTGGGGTGGTGAACATACCTTCTTGCAGGAGCCTGAGGTGGGCGGCGTGTCGGGCAGCTCGCGGGAACGCCGGCGTCCTGTGGGAACCCCAGGGGTGGTGGGGCTGCGGTTGGCCAGGAAGGGCGAGGAGAAGCGGACGTAGTGTTTGGGCGTGCTGTAGACGTGCGGGCTGGGGCCCATGCCGGGCAGGGCGTTGAGCTGGGTGGCCAGCACCTCCGGGTCGCTGCTGATCCTCAGGGGCCTCTCCGGGGCCGGCTCTGGGGTCCGCAATGACCGCTCCTGCTTGTCGACGCACCACTCACTCACTAAGTGCTATAGAGACAAAGAGAGAGAGAGCTTTAGTCACAAGCACACTGCATTTGACTATAGTATTGAGTGACATTTCACTAGAAGGAATAGAACATTCCTATAAGTCTAAATAGAATAGTGACTAGTCGTGTTTAGGAGGTGAGCACTGAGCCGTGGCTAGGGTACCTTTTTAGTTTTGGGGTACTTCTGCCCGGAGCGGTTTCTGTCAGGGGCCGGGGAGCCACTGTAAGGGGGGCTGGTGTCGGGGGCATGGGAGGAGAGGGCCTCTGGTTCGGGATCCCTGGAGGCCTCTACGTCTGGACCGTCATTGGCCAGGGGGTCCAGGAGTTCCCCGGGCGAGCCGGGAGGTATGTCAGAGCAGCTGCTGATGGTGCGCGCTCGCCGCCGCTGCTGCCCGATGTGGGTGCGGCTCCGCGAGAAGCTCTTCCTCTGCTTGCTGCCTCGCAGCTTGGCCGGCGTGGGCTTGTTGAGACCCGGCTCCTCCTTCACCTCTAGCAGGGGCTGGGAGAGACGGGGTTAGGATAGAGTACAGTAGCATAGTTCTGGATGGGTTTCTAGTCACCAGCTAACCCTTCAGATTATCGGCAACATCCTCTTCTATACTAACGACCTGGTGGGACCAATGTGTCAGAGAGATTGCAGGCATAAAGAACAACTATCACTTACCGTCATGATACCAGGGGACTGCATGTCGGCCTCGGGGGTGGCAGGGGGCTCCTCCTTGATGCCCCCCTCTGACTTGGTGCCGATCTTCTCCAGGGCCTGCTCCCGCCTCTTCTCCCTCTTCTCCATGCGGGCAAAGGCCTGCAGGATGGCCTCCATCTTCCTCTCTTCGCGGGTCTGTAGAGGAGAGGAGGACAGAGCGGTAAAGAGTTAGTCCGTGTGGCCTAGTCTGCTGCCCCACTGGACCTAGAGGGGGAGGGACACGTTATCGCAACACAGGACAGGCAATCTGGCTGGCTAGCTGGCAGAGGAAAACAGACCGCGGCGGCGCAGAATGACAGATAAAGGACCTCCATTTCCCCTTCCAGTGGAGGAGAAACAAACTATGGAGACCAATGTGAGACCAAACTAAGTGGAACTGGGGGGTGGGAAAGTAACATTAGTCCTTACCAAACCATTCAGGGTGTTTAATAACACCATGGCTGCCTCCACCAGACAGGGCACCAACACTAGTTTTACCACCCCTACTAGCAGAGACACACTGGGGTCTGCCACAGGGCCAGTCAGTGGAGAGAAGATGGAGGTGGGGGGGTATGTTTGTCAGTCAGTGGGGTCCCCTATGAGGTGGAGGGGAAGGCAGGCAGGCAGGCGGGGTGTATGTTTGGGGGTGGGGAGGGGGTTGGTGGGTCAAGTTTACCTCCGGTTTACTCAGTCCCAGACAGCTGGAGGCCCCACGCCTTGCAGATGGGACTCCTCCGCTGGGCTGGCCTGAATGGTTTACAGAGAGACAGCCTGGTTTAGAAGACAAGAGGCCCGGTCCCCCCCCAATAACACACATAGAACATACACACACCACCACGGTTCCCCACTCTAGGGGCTTCAGCGTGTCTGCCGACCCTCAGGGATCCTCTGGGACAGGTGGGGGTGTGGAGAGGTGACCTGGGCACTACAGTGTTATCAAAGAGGGGAGAGAAGAGGGGCGCATATAGGGAGAATGACTGCCTTATGCCTGGAGACGCGTGTCCAGTCAGAGATTCTTCTCCTTGTCTGCTTACACCAGCATATCCAGTAAGACTATTTGGGATGAATGAATGAACAGTGATTTCAACACAACCCACCACCACTGGAACTCAGCCACATGGTCACCACCTCACCACAGTGTCATAAACCACATACTGAGCCCACCCCACGACACATGGAAAGAAAACCAATATAGACAATAGCAACCAACCCAATCACCAACTTTCACCAAGGTTGATGACAAGCAACTGCATACCGTCGGCAACAGCCAAAACCGAACCTTAGTGCAACCTTCAACATATGAACTGTATGTTTTCCATGCCGTGTCTGTATCCCTGGCACCAAACCGGATCTTTAACATGAGTGTGGGAGACATACCATGCCTAACACACACAGACATCACCAGTGTTAAGAGCCCATGCGGACAGGGCATTGTTGTGGATGCGTGGTTGAACACCATACATACACCAGACCAGAGGGTGACTGTCACGTCAGAGGACCACAGTGCATCCCGAAGCTCTTTCTTCCACAGTAGAGGGGGGGTTCCTCCTCCTGGACCAGCTTGAAGCTTCCCTTGGAGGGAGGCAGGCTATTGGATGTCCCAGAGTCAATAAGGCCCTGGCAACAGAGAAGTCGCGCCCAGCTCCCCCCTTCTCTCTCGCTCGGGGCTATTTAGCAGAGAGAGAGCCAGACCATTGGCCAGAACGATGAGTCAGCGTTTTACACATTGGGCCTTGTCGTGTGAAAGGGAGCTGACGGCAGGGTAATTTCCAGAGTGTGTGTGGTTATGAAAGAGGGATAGCGTGCCAGCGTGTGTGTGAGCCCATCTCTCTGGGTCACCAGAGCTCTTTAGCAGGGGAGAGGAGAGTAATTGGCCATTTCAAAACAGTTGGCCAATTCTGTAGGTGAGGGTCATTCTCAGACACACAGGGAGAGTTCCAGTACTTACGTGTGTTGAGGCTGGCGCTCTTGTTTACTCAGCTAATGAGAGGGGAGGAGGAGGGGGTAGGGGGGCCTGTGGCTCTGGAGGGCCCGGAATGGTGCAATGTGTGATGGTTAACTATTAAATAAGTGAGAAAAATAACCATGCATAATGATGACCAAAACACAGAGCCAGTGTTTGAGGGCTCTGCCAGAGGAAGTGAGTGAGCGACAGAGAGCCTGGGGGGGGGAATCCCGCAGGCTAGGCTACACAGCAACAGGATGAGGCAGAGACAGCAGCAGAAGCAGGGAGGTGAATGGAGGGGGTTGTGGGGAAACCACCACCACACAAACAGTGACCCATACCAGCAAGGATGAGCTTTTTCCTATGGGGGGTGTTATGGGCTGCACACAGCAGGCGCGCTGCAGCCCTGGCTCACGGAACTTACCATCTTCCTTTTTCTCTCTGCAATGGCCTCCTCTGACTCCATCTCTACTTCACTGCTAACCGAGTTATCAGGCTGGTCTTCCTCACCCTCTAACTCTGTAGGATCCTGTTAGAGGGGGAGAGGAGGGGGGCGGCGCTTTATCATGCACTGACCAACCACAGGCAGTCTGGCTACAGACTAGAGGGTCTAGAGTAGTGAGGTGGTAGGTGGGGTGGGTTTGTCTGTCCACAAACTTTCTCAGGGCTTTGTATTCGGTCCTAGGCTGTCAGAATAACAGCAAAACGCAATCGTACCCCTTTTCAAAAGAAGAGCGAGAGACCAGGCTCACTTCTGTAGTGCCTTGTGATGCATTGTTTGGAGCCCACTCCCAACAACTACCTTGTAACCAACAACTACCCTGTAATATGTCAAGTTGTGGCCACACAAATGTCTGTTTGCGCACAGTGACAGATGTGGACAGCTTCCGTATTCAGCGCGGTCATTTCATTGTTCGCGCGTGTTGTTCCGATAGAGATGCCTCGCACTTCATCTCTGACGTCAGACCCTCTCTTCACCGTTCCTAATTCTAGACAAGGCCTGGGAAATTCCAGGCCTTGTCTAGAATTACCCTTTTTTTTGTCTAGAGTCACACTTTCCCCCCCATCCCTAGCAAACACACCTGATTTAAACTAATTGCATTCTAAACTGAAGATCATGATTAGTTGATTATTGGAGTCAGGTGTGTTGGCTGGGGCAAAAGTGTGACACCAATCAGGCCCCCGAGGACTGCAGTTGCCCAGGCCTGTTCTAGACCATACATCAGTCTAACCAGTCTCCATAAACCATGCTTCTGTGTGCTTCCCAGATCAGTCCTTAAAATGACTCCTTGTGGGAACTACCAGGCCCTACCACAGAAGCAACATGCTTGCCGATAATACCTATGGCCTGGGTTGGGGTTATTAGACAAGGCAACAAAATGTTTTGCAATGGAAAAACGGAAACAGACATTTCTTACTGGACATTTTCAGATTGTACCTCTCAGTTTCACTGAGCGTTTTCTTCCGTTTGGTATCTACTGAACACAACGTTGGGAACCACCCCAGAGACAGAGGGCTTTCTCTCTGTGTGTAACACTGAGTAGAGGGATGCCTAGTGGTGCGCTCAGGAGCTACTGCAGCAGAGAGGACACAGTGTGATAGCATGTCTCATCTGCCACTAGAGGGCTAAATGCCAGACAGCTCTGAGCAGCGATACACGGCATGGTGAGAGAGAGGGCTGGGTGCAGGAGTGGGCTTTGGGCCAGGGAGAGGGGGAACCAAGATGGATGATAAAGGAATACAAGTAGTCTACTAAATGGATAACACAAATAAAACAAATGCAGCAAATATAACAGAAACATAGAAAAATGGCTACACGCATGGACATTGGACGCCAACTAAATGGAAAACAAGATAAATATGATAACAAAAGGTCTTTAAGGGGAAAGCCAACTTATTGGCTCCTACGGGGCAATCTTGAACAGAGAGTGATGGAGAAGTGGGAGTGGGTGAAGGGTATGTGACTGGGATGGGGCTGTGGTGACGGGTACGGGTGTGGTGACGGGGGCTGTGGGGGCCGGGTGCGGGTGTGGTAACGGGGGCTGTGGGGACGGGGAGCGTGTGGGGACGGGGATGGGTGTGGCGATGGGGACGGGGGGAGCGTGTGGTGACGGGTGTGGCGACGGGACGGACGCGTGTGGCGATGGGGACGGGGAGCGTGTGGTGACGGGTGTGGTGGACGGGACGGGGAGCGTGTGGTGACGGGTGTGGTGACGGGGACGGGGGGAGCGTGTGGTGACGGGTGTGGTGACGGGGGGAGCGTGTGGCGATGGGGACGGGACGCGTGTGGCGATGGTGAGAGCGTGTGGCGATGGGGACGGGACGCGTGTGGCGATGGGGACGGGGGGAGCGTGTGGCGACGGGGACGGGGAGGCGTGTGGCGACGGGACGGGGGGGCGTGTGGCGACGGGACGGGGAGCGTGTGGTGACGGGTGTGGTGACGGGACGGGGAGCGTGTGGTGACGGGTGTGGTGGACGGGACGGGGAGGCGTGGCGACGGGACGGGGAGCGTGTGGTGACGGGTGTGGTGACGGGGGGAGCGTGTGGCGATGGGGACGGGACGCGTGTGGCGATGGTGAGAGCGTGTGGCGATGGGGACGGACGCGCGTGTGGCGATGGGGACGGGGAGGCGTGTGGCGACGGGACGGGGAGAGCGTGTGGCGACGGGACGGGGAGCGTGGTGACGGGTGTGGTGACGGGGAGCGTGTGGCGATGGGGACGGACGCTGCGTGTGGCGATGGTGAGAGCGTGTGGCGATGGGGACGGACGCGCGTGTGGCGATGGGGACGGGGAGGCGTGTGGCGACGGGGGGAGCGTGTGGCGATGGGGGGAGCGTGTGGCGATGGGGACGGGGGGAGCGTGTGGCGACGGGGGGAGCATGTGGCGACGGGGACGGGGGGAGCGTGTGGCGATGGGGACGGGGGGAGCGTGTGGCGATGGGGACGGGGGGAGCGTGTGGTGATGGGGGAGCGTGTGGTGATTAGGGGAGGGGGTGATGGGGACATGGATTGAGGCGAGTTGTGTTGCCAGGGAGATCTTACCTGGTTGTTGGAGATGGAGAGGCGGAGGGGTGATAGTTTCCTCTGCTTGCCGTCGGCCCCCAGGCCCTTGGCCCTGCCGTCACAGTCCAGGGTCATGTTCTGATTCTGGCCCGGGTCCAGGTGGTCCCCACGCTGCATCATGGGCTCCTTGTCCTTGCGGCCCCGTCGGCGGCTGCTGGCCTCCTGGTTCTCCGTGGGCTCCAGGTTGTGCTTCAGCACCGGGCACTCTGGGTTCCCCCTCACACATGCACAGTCCACCTTGTATTTACTACGAGAGGGGGGAAGAGAGAGAGAAAGAGAGAGAGAGAGAGAGAGGAGAAAAAAGGTAGAAAGATAACATTGTTGAGGTTGACCAATCTTGTCTTTTGTGTGTGTGTGTGTGTATATAAACTCAGCAAAAAAAGAAGCGTCCCTTTTTCAGGACCCTGTCTTTTAAAGATAATTTGTAAAAATCCAAATAAATTCACAGATCTTCATTGTAAAGGGCTTAAACACTGTTTCCCATGCTTGTTCAACGAACCATAAACAATTAATGAACACGCACCTGTGGAACGGTCGTTAAGACACTAACAGCTTACAGACGGTAGGCAATTAAGATCACAGTTATGAAAACTTAGGACACTAAAGAGGCCTTTCTACTGACTCTGGAAAACACCAAGAAGAAAGATGCCCAGAGTCCCTGCTCATCTGTGTGAACGTGCCTTAGGCATGCTGCAAGGAGGCATGAGGACTGCAAATGTGGCCAGGACAATAAATTGCAATGTCCATACTGTGAGATGCCTAAGACAGCGCTACAGGGAGACGGGACGGACAGCTGATCATCCTCGCAGTGGCAGACCACGTGTAACACCTGCACAGGATCGGTACATATGGACATCACACCTGCGGGACAGGTACAGGATGGCCACAACAACTGCCCGAGTTACACCAGGAGCGCACAATCCCTCAACCAGTGCTCAGACTGTCCGCAATAGGCTGAGAGAGGCTGGACTGAGGGCTTGTAGGCCTGTTGTAAGGAAGGTCCTCACCAGACATCACCGGCAACAACGTCGCCTATGGGCACAAACCCACCGTCGCTGGACCAGACAGGACCGGCAAAAAAGTCCTCTTTACTGACGAGTCGCAGATTTGTCTCACCAGGGGTGATGGTCGGATACGCGTTTATCGTCAAAATAATGAGCGTTACACCGAGGCCTGTACTCTGGTCCGTCATGGTCTGGGGCGGTGTGTCACAGCATCATCGGACTGAGCTTGTTGTCATTGCAGGCAATCTCAACGCTGTGCAGTACAGGGAAGACATCCTCCTCCCTCAGGTGGTACCCTTCCTGCAGGCTCATCCTGACAATGCCTGCCACCAGCCATACTGCTCGTTCTGTGCGTGATTTCCTGCAAGACAAGAATGTCAGTGTTCTGCCATGGCCAGCGAAGAGCCCGGATCTAAATCCCATTGAGCACGTCTGGGACCTGTTGGATCGGAGGGTGAGGGCTAGAGCCATTCCCCCCAGAAATGTCCGGAACTTGCAGGTGCCTTGGTGGAACAGTAGGGTAACATCTCACAGCAAGAACTGGCAAACCTGGTGCAGTCCATGACGAGGAGATGCATTTCAATACACACCAGATTCTGACTGTTACTTTTGACCCCCCCCTTTGTTCAGGGACACATTATTGCATTTCTGTTAGTCACATGTCTGTGGAACTTGTTCAGTTTGTCTCAGTTGTTGAATCTTGTTATGTTCATAGAAATATTTACACAAGTTTGCTGAAAATAAACACAGTAGACAGTGGGAGGACATTTATATACAGTTGAAATCGGAAGTTTACATACACCTTAGCCAAATACATTTAAACTCAGTTTTTCACAATTCCTGACATTTAATCCCAGTAAAAATTCCCTGTTTTAGGTCAGTTAGGATCATCCCTTTATTTTAAGAATGTGAAAAATGTCAGAATAATAGTAGAGAATTATTTCTTTCAGCTTTATTTCTTTCATCACATTCCCAGTGGGTCAGAAGTTTACATACACTCAATTAGTATTTGGTAGCGCTGCCTTTAAATTGTTTAACTTGGGTCAAACATTTCAGGTAGCCTTCCACAAGCTTCCCACAATAAGTTGTGTGAATTTTGGCTCATTCCTCCTGACAGAGCTGGTGTAACTGAGTAGGGTTGTAGGCCTCCTTGCTCGCACACACCTTTTCAGTTCTGCCCACAAATCCTCTATAGGATTGAGGTCAGGGCTTTGTGATGGCCACTCCAATACCTTGACTTTGTTGTCCTTAAGCCATTTTGCCACAATTTTGGAAGTATGCTTGGGGTCATTGTCTCTTTGGAAGAGCCATTTGCGACCAAGCTTTAACTTCCTGACTGATGTCTTGAGATGTTGCTTCAATATATCCATATAATTTTCCATCCTCATGATGCCATCTATTTTGTGAAGTGCACCAGTCCCTCCTACAGCAAAGCACCCCCACAACATGATGCTGCCACCCCCATGCTTCACTGTTGGGATGGTGTTCTTCGGCTTGCAAGCCTCCCCCTTTTTCCTCCAAACATAACGATGGTCATTATAGCCAAACAGTTTTATTTTTGTTTCATCAGACCAGAGGACATTTCTCCAAAAAGTATAATCTTTGTCCCCATGTGCAGTTACAAACCGTTGTCTGGCTTTTTTATGGCGGTTTTGGAGCAGTGGCTTCTTGCTTGCTAAGTGGCCTTTCAGGTTATGTCGATATAGGACTCGTCTTACTGTGGACATAGATACTTTTGTACCGGTTTCCTCCAGCATCTTCACAAGATCCTTTGCTGTTGTTCTGGTATTTGCACTTTTCGCACCAAAGTACGTTCATCTCTAGGAGACAGAACGCGTCTCCATCCTGAGCGGCATGACGGCTGCGTGGTCCCATGGTGTTTATACTTGCGTACTATTGTTTGTACAGATAAACGTGGTACCTTCAGGCGTGTGGAAATTTCTCCCAAGGATGAACCAGATTTGTGGAGGTCTATAAGTCTTGGCTGATTTCTTTTGATTTTCCCATGATGTCAAGCAAAGAGGCACTGAGTTTGAAGGTAGGCCTTGAAATACATCCACAAGTACACCTCCAATTGACTGAAATTATGTCAATTAGCCTAACAGAAGCTTCTAAAGCCATGACATCATTTTCTGGAATTTTCCAAGCTGTTTAAAGGCAGTCAACTTAGTGTATGTAAACTTCTGACCCACTGGAATTGTGATACAGTGAATTATAAGTGAAATAGTCTGTAAACAATTGTTGGAAAAAGTACTTGTGTCATGCACAAAGTAGATGTCCTAACCGACTTGCCAAAACTATAGTTTGTTAACAAGAAATTTGTGGGGTGGTTGGAAAAACGAGTTTTAATGACTCCAACCTAAGTGTATGTAAACTTCCGACTTCAACTGTATACGTCTACGTGCGGTACTAGGTGATCAATTCCACCCTGCTTACCAGCAGCCATAGTCATAGTCGAAGCCTATGGTGATCTCGGTGCCTTTGGTGATGGACCTCAAAGAGTAAATGTACAAATGGAGCATACCATCCTCTATTACATGACGCACCTGAGAGAGACAGAGACAAACAGAGACAGAGAGGTGGAGAAAAGGGGAGAGAGAGGCATCTATTGAAATTAACGAGGTTACAATAAGTTGAAGTTCGTGGCTCTGGGGGGGTGTGGTCTGGGTTTTGAGCTGTAGGTTTTGTATTGTGGTCTGCGATTGGCCACTCACCTCAGAGTTGGGGGTGCAGGAGCGTCGGATGAAGCGGGCCTCGTTGCCAAAGCTGCGGGCGTGTCCACACACATCTCCAGGCCGTCAAACTTTGAGTAGAACAACACAAAGGGGTACGGCCTAGAGAGAGAGAGAGAATGAATGAATGAATGAAACGCAGTGCTGTGTAGACAAACATAGTAACAGATTGGGAATGTCCATATGGTGACCATGGGAAGGTAGCCAGGAGCGCAGCAAGAGCTGGAAAAGCGTGAGAGATTCACTGCCCACTTCCATGGAAGGACCACAACAAGCACACCCCTTCCTTCTATCAATTTCTCCCTCTACCTCTCAAATGTCTCAGACATACAACTATGAAAAGGAGTGTAGAATTCCACTTTTAAATTTGAGCTGAGGATTCTACTTGAGCTCAGGTTTCCACCAGATGGGTCCTCACCTCTTGAAGAAACATCCGTTGGCCTCAAACTGCTGTCGCAGCATGAACTTTCCCCTGTACTCTATGATGAGGGAGTCTGGAGCCAAGTCCCTCACTGCCTTCAGGATCTTCTTGTTCTTCTGAACCTGGCTCTGGAGAGGGGAGAGACAACAGGACATGAAGAAAGAGGGTGGCTGACACTGATATTTGCAGAGGCAATGTGTGTGTACAAACTGTGTGTATGCTGCCTCCTCAGGCAATTTGAGGACAAATGTTTGTAGGTCACTGTGTCGGTTCCAGCTACCTCCACGGGCGGTTTGAAGGTGGCCGTGTGTGTGTTGTAGGCCAGGGTTTTGCCGTCACCGGCCTCCTTGACGCGGAGCAGGATCTGGACGTCCTCGCTGTACTGGTTGCTGCCGGCATCCTCGTAGGCCTCCATCCAAGCCTTCATCTTGTTCTCCCACAGAGACGGGTGCTCCCCGGGCTCCATTTCTGGAGCTCCACCCTTCACTCTGGAGGACTTCCTGGAGCCCTCGCGGAACGCCTGTTAGACAACAGACTCCGGTAAGCAGACAGCATAAAACAAGGTTTACCACCCATTTAAGAGAAATTAACAGATTTCTGTTAAAATACACATGCCAAAACTTATTTTGGGGTGAGTTGCTCCACATACATGTAAAGCTCAGAGGTACACTTGGGGTCAAGATAAGAAACTATTGAGTGTCGATAGGTTGAATGGAAGTTTGAACACAGACCTTCTTGGCTCGGGCCGAGGTGGCGACAGGCTCCTTGTCTCCGCTCCTCTTGCGTTTCTTGTCGGCCTGCTTGTTGCCCGCCAGGCGGCCGGTGGTGAGTGTGATGCTGGTGGGCGTGTGCTGGAAGGCCGTGTACAACTCCAGCGGCACCTCGTCCCCACTCTCTGTGGCACTGGTGTCCCCGTCTGCAGAGATACATACCGGTATGCCTTAATAAAGCATTGGTAATAAAGGTTTATTTGTGGATCTTGTACAGCAGGGTCCAACCAAAGCAAAGTTTTCCTGGTTAACATATTTCGTCAACTTATTTCTCAAAGGTAAAAACAAGATTTTCCATAGCAGTCAGCCATTCTAAATGTCTGCATTGTTGTATTACTCGATGTGACCAGCAGGTGTCAGCGTGCAGCCGAATCAGAAATGTGGTCCTGGGGCCCCACGGTGCACATTTTGTTTCTTGAACTAGCACTACACAGCTGATTCAAATAACCAACTCCGCATCAAGCTTTGATTATTTGAATCAGCTGTGTAGTGCTAGGGTAATAAAACAGGTACAAATTACCTTGACTAACCTGTACCCCTGCACATTGACACAGTACCGGTACCCCCTGTATATAGCCTCATTGTTATTGTGTTACTTTGATTAAATGTTTTACTTTATTTCAGTATATATTTTCTTAACTCTTTCTTGAACTGCATTGTTGGCTAAGGGCTTGTAAGTAAGCATTTCACATTAAGGTCTACACCTGTTGTACTCGGCGCATGTGACAAATAAAATGTGATTTGTGGCCTGGGTGCCTCCAGAGCTGCAGGGGGAAGAGGCTGCAGTAGTGAGCAGAGCAGCCTGACATACACAGCCTTTATCACACTGCCATCTGATCTGAGAGCGGTTTACTGCAGCGCACTGGGAGGGACTGGAAAAGGTATATCTCACCATCTCTCCACTCACCGGACATGTTCTCCCTCTTGCGGGTCTGCAGCACAATGGCCCGGTCTCTGTCCAGGATGCGCGACTGGCAGCGCTCACACAGGTACGTCTCAGGAATGTGCTGCCTGTCGATCCCCATGCAGTCTATGTGCTGCCACACACTGAGAGAGGAGAGAGCAGAGAGTCACGAACAGCAGCCACTCACAATACAATAGGGGATCTAGACAGGGGTCACTAATCCCAAAGAAAAGTTGAAATGAGACATGGACACCGTTTGAAGGCTAGAATGGTTATAAATCACTGCTAGGACAGTATGGACTCTGGTCTAAATCACTGTGACCTGTGACCTGATAAAGGAGAGGGTCTATCCCAGTTCCTACCTGCACTTGTCGCAGCAGATCATGTAGCCGTCGTCGTGGGTGAAGCCACAGATGCAGCGGGTGATGTCAGCCCCGTAGCTGCCGTCCTCCGAGGTGCTGAGTGTGGTGCCCCTGGAAGCCTCGTCCTGCAGACCCCCCGGCACAAACAGCCCCTCGCCTGGCCGGATCAGCATGGAGGGGGGAAGGGAGGCCGGGGGCGTGGGCGGGGGGCGCGCCCCATAGTTGTGGTCCTGGGGAGGAGGACAGAAAGGTGTTGAAGGTGACACACACCACAAAATTAAAGAGAGTAGCACACTATATATAAACTCCCAGTAAATGACCAACTTTTCGGCATCACTGTGCCTTCTTCAGGATGACACCTACACCCGGTTTATACCAGAGAAAACTATCTATGGCGTTCTCTCCATCTCTATAGTTTATAGCATATGGCAAACATTTAAATTCTGATTCAACAACTGCAAACGGCCACTTATTTCCAATATGAATTGTTCAATTGTCTTGAATTGGAATTTCCTTTTCGTTATTCACTAACAGATTGGGGATTGACCCTAATCCATATACACAGTCTCCTCCCCCAGGTGAGTGAACTAGCCTGGAGGAAGCTAGCTAGCTTTACTGATGATTAACCAGGAGGGGGAGAGCAGAGTTCAGGTATATTAGGTCTGGTAGCGGGTGAGAGAGAACCAGAGAGAAGTATGCGGTATAGCCAGTACTGTAGTCTAGTAGCACTGTATGACAGTGTACCGTAGCGTCCTGTATGACAGTGTACTGTATTATAGTGTATAGTCGTGGCCAAAAGCTTTGAGAATGACACAAATATAAATTTTCACAAAGTCTGCTGCCTCAGTTTGTATGATGGCAATTTGCATATACACCAGAATGTCATGAGTGATCAGATGAATTGCAATTAATTGCAAAAACCCTCTTTGCCATGCAAATGGACTGAATCGCCAAAAAACATTTCCACTGCATTTCAGCCCTGCCACAAAAGGACCAGCTGACATCATGTCAGTGATTCTCTCGTTAACACAGGTGTGAGTGTTGACGAGGACAAGGCTGGAGATCACTCTGTCATGCTGATTGAGTTCAAATAACAGACTGGAAGCTTCAAAAGGAGGGTGGTGCTTGGAATCATTGTTCTTCCTGTGTCAACCATGGTTACCTGCAAGGAAACATGTGCAGTCATCATTGCTTTGCACAAAAAGGGCTTCACAGGCAGGGATATAAATCAACCATTTATCGGATCATCAAGAACTTCAAGGAGAGCTGTTCAATTGTTGTGAAGAAGGCTTCAGGGCGCCCAAGAAAGTCCAGCAAGCGCCAGGACCGTCTCCTAAAGTTGATTCAGCTGCGGGATCGGGGCACCACCAGTACAGAGCTTGCTCAGGAATGGCAGCAGGCAGGTGTGAGTGCATCTGCACACATAGTGAGGCAAAGAATTTTGGAGGATGGCCTGGTGTCAAGAAGGGCAGCAAAGAAGCCACTTCTCTCCAGGAAAAACATCAGGGACAGATTGATATTCTGCAAAAGGTACAGGGATTGGACTGCTGAGGACTGGGGTAAAGTCATTTTCTCTGATGAATCCCCTTTCCGATTGTTTGGGGCATCCGGAAAAAAGCTTGTCCGGAGAAGAGTAAAGCATCCTGAGACCATTCATGTGTGGGGTTGCATTTCAGCCAAGGGAGTGGACTCACTCACAATTTTGCCTAAGAACACAGCCATGAATAAAGAATGGCACCAACACATCATCCGAGAGCAACTTCTCCCAACCATCCAGGAACAGTTTGGTGACGAACAATGCCTTTTCCAGCATGATGGAGCGCCTTGCCATCAACTAAGTGGCTCGGGGAACAAAACATCAATATTTTGAGTCCATGGCCAGGAAACTCCCCAGACCTTAATCCCATTGAGAACTTGTGGTCAATCCTCAAGAGGCGGGTGGACAAAAAAAAACCACAAATTCTGTCAAACTCCAAGCATTGATTATGCAAGAATGGGCTGCCATCAGTCAGGATGTGGCCCAGAAGTTAATTGACAGCATGCCAGAGCGGATTGAAGAGGTCTTGAAAAAGAAGGGTCAGTGTACGGTAGTGTCAGTGTACTGTATTATAGTGTACGGTAGTGTCAGTGTACTGTATTATAGTGTACAGTAGTGTCAGTGCACTGTATTATAGCGTACGGTAGTGTCAGTGTATGGTATTATAGCGTACAGTAGTTTACTGTATTATAGCGTACGGTAGTGTCAGTGTACTGTATATAGCATACCGTAGTGTCAGTGTCCTGTATTATAGTGTACGGTAGTGTCAGTGTCCTGTATTATAGTGTACGGTGGTGTCAGTGTCCTGTATTATAGTGCACGGTAGTGTCAGTGTCCTGTATTATAGCGTACGGTAGTGTCAGTGTACGGTAGTGTCAGTGTCCTGTATTATAGTGCACGGTAGTGTCAGTGTCCTGTATTATAGCGTACGGTAGTGTCAGTGTACGGTAGTGTCAGTGTCCTGTATTATAGTGCACGGTAGTGTCAGTGTCCTGTATTATAGCGTACGGTAGTGTCAGTGTCCTGTATTATAGCGCACGGTAGTGTCAGTGTCCTGTATTATAGCGTACGGTAGTGTCAGTGTCCTGTATTATAGCGTACGGTAGTGTAGTGGTGTGTACTGCAGTTTAGTGCTGAAGTGCAGTGTACTGTGTCAGTAGTGTCAGTGTCCTGTATTATAGCGCACGGTAGTGTCAGTGTCCTGTATTATAGCGCACGGTAGTGTCAGTGTCCTGTATTATATAGTGTACGGTAGTGTCAGTGTCCTGTATTATATAGTGTACGGTAGTGTCAGTGTCCTGTATTATATAGTGTACGGTAGTGTCAGTGTCCTGTATTATATAGTGTACGGTAGTGTCAGTGTCCTGTATTATAGCGCACGGTAGTGTCAGTGTCCTGTATTATAGCGCACGGTAGTGTCAGTGTCCTGTATTATAGCGCACGGTAGTGTCAGTGTCCTGTATTAAAGTGCACGGTAGTGTCAGTGTCCTGTATTATATAGTGTACGGTAGTGTCAGTGTCCTGTATTATAGCGTCAGTGTACTGTATTATAGTGCACGGTAGTGTCAGTGTCCTGTATTATATAGTGTACGGTAGTGTCAGTGTCCTGTATTATAGTGTCAGTGTCCTGTATTATAGTGTCAGTGTACTGTATTATAGTGTCAGTGTACTGTATTATAGTGTCAGTGTACTGTATTATAGTGTACGGTAGTGTCAGTGTCCTGTATTATAGTGTCAGTGTACTGTATTATAGTGTACGGTAGTGTCAGTGTCCTGTATTATATAGTGTACGGTAGTGTAGTGGTGTGTACTGCAGTTTAGTGTTGAAGTGCAGTGTACTCACAGCGTAGGGCAGCCCAATGTAACTGTGGGAGTGGTGAGAGCTAATGCTGTAGATCTGGTGCGGATATCTGGATTTCTCCACCACCACAGGGCTGGCCTCTACCGATTCTGGTCTGCTGGACAGAGAGAGAGAAACAGAGTTAGGAGGGGGATCCCATTCACAACGTAACAGAGAAGAGAGATCTGTGTGTTGTAAAATTAAAGATAGACATGCAAGAGGGACAGAAACATTAAGAAGGGGGATTCCATTTACGAGAGAGCTAGAAATTAAAGCTAGACATGAGAGGGAGAGAAACAGGAGGGAGATGAGTGTAGTGTTAAACGACAGGTAGAGAGAAAAAGGTTAGAATAGAAGAGAGAGAGAGAGAGAGAGCGAGAGAGCCTTCTCATAAGCAGTGAGTGTATTGTTGTGCTTCATTGATTCTCTTCTTCCACTGGCTTAATGAGGAGTGTTTATTTGAGAGGGCTTTAGGGGAGCTGACAGTGGATGTGACAGAGTGGAAGTGGCCTGCCCCCCATATCACCTCAGGTAACTGGACAGAGCTGACAGCAGGGCTAATAACTGAAATGGGGGGCCTAATCTCTCCACAATATTTAAACCTAAACCCCATTTCTGGAGGACACACACATACAACATTGACACACGCAGAAACAATAACAGGCATTCACTTCCGTGAGATCCTTTATCAAACTGGTAAATCAACTTATATTCTATGACATTGCAGTGGCGCAGAGAACGCCTGTCTGGCTGTTTGAACATGAAAACAAGGACATGGGGGTATGGTTAACTAGGCTGATTATCACTGGCAGAGAAGGAGGGAGGAGGGGTTCAAAAACAGAGAGGAGGGGAGGAGAGAAGGAGTGTCAGGAGAGAAGAAAAGAAAGACCAGTGACAGCCCAGGCAGTTGAGACTCCAGGCTGATGTCATGACAAATCAGAAGGATAGCTGATGTTCCAACAACTAATACTGCAACTCCTACACACAGACAGCCTGTTGGTCAGTCATCAGGAAGAAACTCCACCAAATCCTCCCCTTCTACTCCAGGATAGTCCAGACAACTGCTTCGAGGTCAAAGACAGGGAGAGTGAAGGAGAGAGGAGAGAGAATAGAGATGCCCCCAGGTGTATCCGAGGCTGGCTTTGCACATCCACAGTCATCTAAGAAGCAGAGGCTAAATGAAACCTTGACAAGAAGCCAACTGCCCTGCAAAGAAGTTTGGCTAACAATGCAGAGTACAAGAGAAAAGCCCACTAAACAAACTGGACAGCTTCAAAGGTACTGTATTACAAAATGTATGTGTGGTCTGATATGGCTATATGTCTCAAACAGCCTATGTAGCATATTTGGACATTGAGTACTAGGAACAGCTGACACAAAAACCCTGACTAATAAAGAGAACATATGTGAAACACCACACACACTGCCCCGCAGAAACACTTCCAGACAGTAACTGGAATACATGCCAAGCCAAGACAGTCAGTAGCAGCACAGTAGGGTCACAAAACTAGGCTACTCAAACGAATAGATGTGCCACGTGTCAGCATGTTAAAGTACAAACACACACACCTCTCCAATGCTCCAACTCCCCCCTCTCCTTCTCTAGACACCCTGTCCCTCCTAGGGTAACGCAGCAGTACAGTACCTGGTGGAGTCAGTCTTTCCCCCCCTAGTCTCCCCGCGTGCTGCACACTGTGACCTCCCAACGCTCGCTGTGCAGCACTTCCTTAAACATGGTATTGGCGCTTTGTGTCAAAGTGAAAATGTAAGTGCCTGTAAAAAGGTCTAGGGGCGGGCCCCGGGGAAGGTGTGTGTACATAATTCGCTGAAACACACACACACACACACACACACACACACACTTCACTAGGCTACTGAAAACTGTGAATGATTTACTTGGGTAAAAATCTATACTTCATAATCAGGGATTTGCAGGGATGCAGCATGCATCATTCAGTGGTGAGAGAGAACATTCTCATTCATGTACTAAAATGAAATCAGTGATCATATGAGGAGTCATTCAAATGGGCTTTGTTGTGTTTTCCTGGGACAGTCCCTCTGGTGAGAGAGGGGGATGATAGAAAAAGGAGAAGAGAACAGACGAGTGATGAGTGAGTTTGTTTGACGGATGGCGAGGGGCCATGTTTGGTCTCAGGTTTGGTCTCAGGGTGAGTGGCCAACGGGGCCGAGACTGACTGCATCAATCATGTCGGTCTCATAGGAAGTCAGGGACGGAGACACAGAGTACATGATGCTATAGTCAATTACAATCACACACGTCTAGGGGGAAGCTATGAGATGTGAGACACCGGGAGACTCAGAGGGCAGAGACAGCAGAGATGGAACGGAGGTTTCAATTAAACAGACAGCTAGGCTAGGCATGTGCTAATCATAGCTCACAGCTCAAGAGAGAGCTTTATATGGAGCAACAGATCACACACACAGAGAGACAGAGAGCGAGAGAGAGACAGGGAGAGCGAGCGAGAGAGAGAGCGAGAGAGCGAGCGAACTTCTGCAAAGCCAGATGCAACGCCTTCACGACAAAGTGTTTCCACTCACTGCCATGGCAACGCACTGTAGCCGTGTCGGAGAGTGCATGCCCACTGTGCCCCGTGTGTCGCTGGGTAGCTAGAATAACACACACGGCTGCCGCTCGAGGCATGTCACCACACACACAGCACATCCCCCAGCTCGTCACAGCGCTGCATCATTCAGAGGCAGGTGGAGAGGCAGTGACTGCACCTCTGGGAGGAGCACTGGTGTTCCTAGGGTTAGCAAGTTAGCACACTAATGCTAACCTCTGCCCTGTGTTCAGAACACGAGGGCCTCAAAGAGCACCACGGATCTGTGACCCGTTTTATCAGTAGGGTGGAAGGAAGAGGGCTAGATGATAACTACCCTGGTCTGTGGGCACGGTGGCGGTAGGTAGTCCTGTGTGTGTGTGCGTTTTACAGACAGCCAGCCATACTCAGTGCTCGCTCACAGTGGAGGCCCAATTCAAGCTTGTTAACTTCTTTTGATGAAATCTGCATCAGGCAGGGGGCAGGCAGACGCAGGGCGGAGAGAGAAGGATATAGAGAGAGAGGGCTTAAAACCCGCCCCTACGAACAGAAGGGCCCTGGGCTGAGACGCGACCCTAAAAAAAGCTCACTGGAAGGGGGGAGGACGGGGAAAGAGGTGAGCGCGACGGGAACCATTTAAGACGCCTTAACCGCAAGAGGGCCACCTGTCATTCAGCCCGGTGACCATGGCAATGGCCCCTGCGCAGTGCTGAAGGGAGACATTGGGGCGGTTTCTATGGCAACCAGCTGTGGCCGCCTGCAACAGCTCTTAAGGCTGGGGAAGAGTGACACGGCCCCATTTAAAGAGACAAGCCCTCTAAAAGCAGACCTTTCTATTCTTCAACCACAGGAGCACAGAGGAGGTCTCTCTTATTTGTCTATAATACTTTGCCAGCATCCCTGAGGAGGGTATAGGGAATACTGTGAGGGCGGTATGTTGTTGTTGCCATGCTCCACTTCCCTAACAAGGTGCACAGCGTACAGACAAGGATCAGGTGCGTCATTTTCAGAGTAAAGTTCTCCCTCCACCAGCTGGTGTCAGGTTGGTAGGAGTCATTCTAAATCATGACATTAGCTACACTGACACTATTACACAGAAGCAACAACTCACAAATAGAACATTAAGGTTGTGTGACGCTAGATAGACAGAAGCACCGCATGTTGTGTTGAAGTGACAAGCTCTTCTGCCTCACATCTTCTCTACAAAGTGGGTTTTGTCATATATGGAACTTGGGTGGTTTGGTCAGATTAACCACTAGGGCTTTGAGAATGTCTATGGGAAGTGATGGGTGTGAGACGATGAGTACTATGTATGTGATCAATGGCAGTGATTGACCAGGCCTGTCCCTTACAGCCCCTCAGCAGGGCTAGAGCAGAGACAATGCAGCACACACACAGACACACAGACAGAGGAGACAGAGACAGAGAGAGAGAGATATATGGTAGACAGACCGGGCCAATTAAAGCAAATGAGGAAGCGGGGGAGAAAGGATGAAATAAAAAGAGAGAGTGGGTGAGAAAGAGATAGGAGGGGGGGATGACAGCAGCAGACAATGGAGGAGATGCAGAGAATGAGTGAAAAGGAGAATAGAGAGAGGAAGAGAAGGGCGAGATGAATCATGAGATGCTGGTTTGGGCCTGAAGACGTTGGTATACTCACTCTGAGCCTGCAGCCATTTCCAGGTATGAGGTGTCTGCTGTGTCCACCCCTACAGGGATCACTATGCTCATGACGTTCTTTGCTGATCAATTCTTGTCCTACTGAGTCCAGAGCATGGGAGTCCAAAACACTGAGGCATGCCAGCCACAGCACTCATTGCAGACATCTAAGTGCATCCACAAGGCCTGCCAACACACAGAGGGAGAGAGAAAGACAACAAGGCAGTTAGCATGGTGAAAAGGGGAGATCAGACCGACTGAAAACTGGGGTATTTCCAGGAATCACCATGATTCATAAACTCAGCTCTGTGAGATGTAGGTACTAGCTAACTGCTAGTAACACAGAAAATGAACAGCATGATAGGAATTTCCCTAGTAACGCTCTCAAAGAGAACCCTCGCCCACCTCACTGGCTACCTGAGACATTCATGGATGCAAGGGGGAAGAGGAGCTATAGTAAGGCGATGATGTCGGCAAACTGGTCAAATGCGACCTCTACGCAGACTGCGGTGGCAGTGTTCCACCACAGGGGGGTGTGAGAGAACACAGAGCTCTGACTGGCGGCCATTAATGGAGGAGGAGAAAGAAAAACGCTACAGCATCTTTTCACCGAGCCGGATTGTTCTATTGAGCAGAACAGCGTGCACACACACACTCTCTAAAAGAAACACACACACACACACAATCCTTTAACACTGTAATTAGAGCTGTCACAAGCCCCTGGCTGTGTCGATGTGAAAGCCAGTGTTAAATAGGCATCTTGTCTCACACTCCCCCCTCTCACACTGTTTGTTCAGCGTTGCAGGTGGACAGGAGATGCATAGAAAGACGAAGTCAATAATTAACTCCATTAGGTGTCAGACAGACTGCAGCCTCTCTCGGATGAAGAGAGAAGTAGGACGAGGGACTAAATGATAGAGGTATGACAGAGGTAGCCACTCCTGCTAACAGGCAATAACAATGCTATGTACATAGATTAAATAGACCTGTCCCAATTAGCCTATACACAAACAAACAGTGGGTGGTAATGTACAGGCTATTATAGCTTATAGCCTACATAATGCTAGACAGGGGCACATGTGCTGGCCCTAATACTGAGAGCACAGCGTTGATGATAAGTGGGATAGGCTGGAGTTCACACCTCTGTGTGTGTGTGTGTGTGTGTGTGTGTGTGTACCAGCCCAGGCATCCAGGAAAGAGGGCTCATCTCTGACACACTGCTATAAAAATCTGGACATTTCAGGTTTACTAGACCACTAAAACATTGTTACAGTCCCTATAAACAGCAGGGCCCACGTCACAGCACAGCTTTGTGGCTCAACGAACAATAGAAACCAATTGTTGGTGGAACATTTCCCCGTAACAGGGCACTTAGCCAGAACACTGAAATGACATAAAACCTTTTTGTGTTATCTCAAAGGCTCACTATGTTTTGGGATAGTAAAAATCCCTTCCTTATGAAACAGGCCGTCTGTTTCCAAGCGTTTTGCTGTGATCGTCTCTGCCTGTCTAAGGGAATCCTGCTGTCACTGCTCAGGAATGCACACACACACACACACACGCATGCTCAGCTCACATCCACCCCCGCACAGACAGAGAAACCAAACCCCCTCCCCTTCTAGACCCTTGCACACATTCCTTTGCTGGGAGGCACCCAGGGGCGCGCATACACACATAGCACCGGGGCCAGACACAGTCAAGACACACAAAAGGGGGGTTGGAAAAAAGGCTAACGAGTACAGTACACCATTCCTGACTGAATCTGAGCGCTGTAACTGCCTCCGACGCTCCTCCCACTTCCTCTAGCGGAGCTGTCTGTCACACGGGACCAACATGCCAAAAAAAGCAGAGGAAAAAGAAAAAAACACTCCCTCTCTCTTTCACCACCTCGCTCCTTCTACCCTCCCTCGCTGTGCCCCATCCACCCCACCCCCACCGGATGTCTCTCCTCTTCCTAAATAAACCTCAGAGCATGGAAGGGAAGGGATTGCCGCAGAGGCTGGGAGAGAGAGAGAGACAGAGAGAGAGAGAGAGACAGAGAGAGAGACAGAGAGAGAGACAGAGAGAGAGACAGAGAGAGAGACAGAGAGAGAGAGAGAATGGTGAAGAAGGGGAAAGGGGAGAGAGAGTACAGGAGGGAAAGGGGGCGAGAAAGACAAAGCTAAAAATGATAATGGCAGAACACTAGCTAGTCAAGCGAGGAGGAAAGCTGTAGCTCTCGTCCCCCACTCCCCCTCTCGTTCTGTCTGATGTTCTCTCATCACAGATCTCACAGCGCTGCAGGGAGCCTCCCAAATGATCCATCTACCCTCTGTTTGGGAGAGGGGTTGGGGAGGCGCCCAAACTCCTGTATGGGCACTAGGGTTCCTCTAGCACAGGCAGGCACAGCAGCCTTCTGAGACTACGTGGGAGAGTAGAGCAGAGACTAGGGCTGAGCCCACTCTACCCCCTCCTCCCTTTCCCAATCTACCCTTCTCACACTAAGGCCACAGTCACGTCATTGTGTGGGGGAATAACTTTCCTTTTCAGACAGACCAGTCACTGAACTGCATTCAGCAGGAAACACACACACACACGCGCTCCCTCGCGCTAGGCTAGTTGGAGCCGCCGTACGTCAGAGCTTGTTTTCATTGAGGCTCCTGGTCCAAGTCTCAGTGTTTGATTTTGAGCTGAGAGAAGAGAACGATGGACATAAAGACGGGCTTCTAACGGAAGCCGCGCTCCTCCTTCCCTCCAAGATCCCAACAGAGAGCTGAAGTGACTTCACACCATCCTCATAGGCTGAGTCATCGCAGCAGCCAGCCATGAGCGCACACACACACATACCAAAATAAAGACACTCCTATACACTGGAAAAAGGCCCCATCAGAATGTCACAACCCTTCCTTTCAGTGGCCAAACAGGGCTACTCTCTGCATCAAGATGTCCTTCATTAATCACTGTGCCCAAGCTGCCAGGGCTCCCTCTGTGATTTACCTCTGAAGGTGAAGCCATACATCAATAACACAGGACGTTAGAGATGTAGGCCTACATTGTGTGTATGCGTTAGAGATTGGGCGCCACTAGTGCCGAGTAGACAAGTTCTACTGTGATGTTTACCATTGACCACCTATAGCACAGCAGTAAACTGCACTAAAAGGCATTGGAGAGAGAATGATATTGCTTTGTCCACATCCACACTCTGCAGAGCACACTAACCAGCAGGCAATGGCCCCAGGCCAGCACACTGTGTGTGAGAGAGCCTACACAGTTTGGGCTTGTACCCTGTCAAACGAACACACACAGAGGGCACTGGAGGGATCTCCCATATCAGGTGCAGGGTACAGCCAGCCAGCCAGGGGTTTCAGTGCAGTACATCCAGGTTCTGACAGCTGGTCTGGGGCAGCCCTGCTCTGGCCTACTCTCCCTCCGTACACCCTCCTCTCCTCTCCTCCACTCCCTAACACAGCACGGCTCCATTTGACATTCTTAAATTTGATAAGGATGACCGATGACAAACAAAATCATTGATTTGCGTCGAGCTCGCCTGTCCACATGAGTGACTCAGTCTTGTCTATATTAGGAAAGAAAGGCCAACTACTCAAACCAAATAAAAGTGAGACTGACAGGCTCAAATGTAGCTTTTCTGTGCCTGGTGTTAATCGTAGAGAAATTATGTCGCAATTATAACATTTGGTTAAAAATGAGGACTAGATTGTTTTGCCCATATCGTGCAGTGTGGCAATTATCTCAAATGAGTGCAAGAAATGCAGAAAATGTATAAAAATGCAGGAAATTATTTTTGGATGAAGTTGAATTGAACAGTATAACACAATCTGAAAGGAGAAACACTCATTGAAATCACCCTAAGGCCTCGCACTACTCATAAAGCAAATTTTAAAACATGAAATACCATCAAGAATTTGAAAAATAAAGTGATACGATTTTTTGGCCATATCACCCAGCCCTGGTCAGACACTCAAGCCCCATTACAGCACAGTTCCATGATCGATTTCACGCCTGGCTCACACTGGCGTAATATCACCAATCACCACATTCACCCTCGCCTCCACTGAGTCTGCCCAGTACCCAGCGTGCACTGCACTAAGTAAGTAGCGTTAGCATGTAGAACAGCAACAGGAAGTGGGCAGGGCTAGGGAAGTATCAGGATAGCTGTTGCAGCAGCCCCAACCCAGGGCCACATATTTGGCAGGTAGTCTAATTAGCGAAAGGCCCATTTAACAAGGGATCCATTACAGCCCAGCACCAAAAACATTTTACCTGGAACCTGTCCCCCTCTCCTCCTCATGTGTGACCTATGCGACTGTGCTGGGCCTCGGAGCAAGGCCAGCCTCCCATGAGCTACTAAAAGCCTAACTCTTGCTCTACACAGAAAGGGAGGACTCTGGAGGCTTAGAGCCAGGCAGCCCCCACAGGGCAAAACTCCCTAGGCTGGCAGTGTACTGCTGTCAGCCAGCTTTATCTATACAGATGATACAGTTTCGGGATGGAGTCTGTTGTTCTCCAGGGACAGAGGGAGCAACAAACACAAGTTTGAAACAAACACACTCTTTACAGTGGAGGATGAGGCAGGCAGAGAGGAAGTCAATAGATTCTCACCAGCTCCATTGAGCTATGGTCTTCGATATTAGCAGACTAGCAGTAAACATCCTGTATAATGAACTCCTTCACTTCCTCACTCTGTGGCTCACTGTCCTGGCTATTGGCCGCTCAAAAAGCCTTCATGGATGTGTGCGCCTGGGGTTGAGGTGAAAGGAAAGGTGTCACCCGAGACAGCAGCGAGAGCTCCCTGCCACGCACCCCTCTGTCCCCCAGGGGGGAGTGGCAGGCAGGCCACCTCTCCCTGTCTCTGGCAACACAGCCAGCGAAACACACACACCATATCAGGTATTTACAGCTGTGCAGGAGTGTGCAGAGAGGGGGAGCCCACCAGGGGGGAGCGAGGAGAGAGAACCAGAGATGGCAGTGTGAGTCAGTGTGCGAGACAATTCGAATACGGTGCAGTTAGGGAGACTGTTACAACGCTACGACACTGTGACATGGTTATAGTAGCATGACTGCCACGAAGCAAGAAGCGCTCCAGGCAGTGCATGACGTCTAGCACCAGGACAGAGCAGAGGCCACTGTCCCTTTAAGAGGAAGCGGTAGGTGACCTGGGATTGTGTATTATATATCAGCCTCTGATTAGACACAGCAGGCCCGCTCTCATCCAGTATTTATAACATGTCCACACAAAATGGAGACGTTTTTGCTGTATCCAGAGGCCAACATCGAGGGAAACAGTCGTTTTTTACTCTGCCAGCTACATCCATACACACAGGCCTCTTTACTTGTTAGAGAGTTCCAGCATGCAGTTGTTCTGATGAACAGAGCGGTTCCTACCGGTGTCTATTTTACTTCCTGGCAGAGGCCCAAGTCTCCCAGGGTCTCCCTGCATCTAGGTCTCCACTGCATGAGTGATATCACAAACGTATCATTCATTTGGTGGAGGATGAATCCCACTATGCTAAGCTGTGGAAAGACGAGAGGGAGCAGCGTACAGCAGTCCGAGGCCTTACTTTACCCCCACTGTTGACAGGCATTTGTGAAACAAGCACCTGTGTCAGTGAAAAGAAAGATCAGGAGTCACAAGCAAATGAGTGCGTGTATCAGAGTGTCAGTCAGTCAGCTGTGGCAGCGAAGATAACCTACACAGCTCTCTCACTAGGCTCCTCTAGAGAAAGAGAGCCGCTGCACAGCCTCACTGTGGGGAAAACTGAAAACACCTCTGCCTCCAATAATTTGTCCTCGTGTCCCCGATTGGCAGAGGGGAATTAACATAACCCTTGCCTCACAAGGACACAGAAGACTAATTAGTGCCGTCCCGGAGAGAGAGAAAAAAAAACACTGGGCGACTGTCTCAAACTGGCATTTGGACAGAGGCTGCCAAAGTTTGCACCACAGAGAAGTATCCAGCTTCTTCGGTTTGTCTCACAGGCCAGTAGGGAGGAGGGAATGGAGCAGTGTAGAGCTGCCTGCCTCACCCCATCTCAAAGCTAGAGCCACCACCAGGGGACTGAGCCATGCTACTGGGAATGGGGCCTGACAGGATGGAAAAACGTCACAACACATGAAAGGAAAGACATGCACTGTCAGGAGAAGATTGTTCCGGCAAAGTGGAGTCATGCGTGTATGTGTGAGGGGTAGCCAGGCAAGTTTAAAAAGCCTTGTTGGGGGACTGGGGCTCCTTGTTATTTCTACAAGGGGTGATATAGAGCTTCTCGCTGGCCAGCTGTGTGTAATCATGAACTTTCAACACGGTCACCAAAACAACAGACAACAAAAAAGCTGGCCATTTATTTTCATTGTTGGGTTGATGATGGGCATCTGTTCTGAGCCTGTGAGGAGCTGAGAGGGGGCAAGAGGAGGGCAGCAGGTCTTTGTCAATGTCAAAGGGAAATAACCAAGTCACAGCTGTTGTTTCATTCCCCCTTCACAAAACTCAATGCCTCTGACCACCAGGTAGGACTTGTGAAACAGCCTGTTTATCTATTCATGAATTTAATGTGAATTTGGCAAATTTTCCAAATTGGAAAATAAAATTGAGCCTGTTCCAAAGAGCAAGGCCTAACCACACTGAAATCTTCCTTCCTAGTACTAGTCATACCCGAACACTGCTAAATATTACACAAGCACATCGTTCTTGCCATAATGACACACATCATGGTTGTTGTGACCTGCTTGCTCTATGGTTCATATCCACAATCAGTATATCGCTTTCCTCCACAGTCGAGCTGACCTTTAGATAATCACTACTTATTAACAACATATACATACTTACCCCATAAAATAGCATTGATGTTTCATGAACCTACCATTCTACCACAGTAAGAGAATGGGTAGCCTAATAATAGTGAGTTATGAGATATTAAAAACGCCCTGTCTAGTCATCATGTTGCTTTCTACAAACACGTGAGTTAGACTAGTAGCCTACTTACTGTTAAATGTGGTAACTTAGTCCAACTTGCCAGAAAATGGTGGGAATGTTTAGTGTTGGACAAAGCATGAGGTCAAAGAAGAGTGGGGGTGGCAATAAACCTCATATTGTTCTTTATACAAAGTGCTGAGTTTGTATCCTGTTATGAAACTCCTCAATATGACAACCTGATAAAAACATAGCCAAATTCAGCAACTACAATAAATCTGATCTGATGTATATTGGGTTGTAGTAGAATCTGTATATACATCCTGCTCTTCAAATACAACGCATCACGACATGGGGGGGCTATTAGCTAACGAGACAGTTGGCCAGCGAATCTCTAACTACTATGACTTGACAAGTGTATTTTAGCATCAAACGTGGACATCGTCATTATTTTAAATGTACGACAGCAAGCAGTCCTTATGAATCCATCCCATTGTGCACTAGCTTGCCCGTGAGTGTGTCGGCGCTGCAGTCAGCTCAGCCGATAGGGGTGTGGAGGGCTGAACATAGCTATTAAATTACCACAACATCAAGCCAAGCCGCCATTTTCATAGCGCTTTTCTAAGGACAGCGAGAAAACCGTCTAACTGGGGGACGGACCCTCGCCACGAGAAGGAAACCCCCAAGAAAGCAATCAATCGTCTTTCAGACATTCTTACTTAAGTATCAATCTGTCGATGCCGTTTCTGTGTAGCTATTATTTGAAAAATGTAGAATCTCGTCGATAATTTAGCCAGATGGTTAGCTAACTAGCCATGCTAGCTAGCTGCAAAGGAACCATTTTCTCAAGCTACGTAGCTAGCGGCTAACAAATTACATAAAAAAAATACATATACATAAGTGAGTTATTGTATCAACATTTGAAGCTTGTAATACTACCAGACTGCGACATCAGTTGTAGTACTTAGCTAGCTAATATTAGCGTTGGAACTGCGGTAAACGTCGTTTGAACATGGAAAGATTAGCTACCTAAGCTAGTTAGTAAGGCAACTTGGCACGTCATGGTGTGAACAATGCGCTTGCTGAATATACATTCTCGCAGTTAAAACAATTACATTGTCTCAATCTATTGTAACCAATCGCACAATTTAAAAAACGGTCAAATATGCTACATTGTCAGTAGAGGCCGATTTGAGTATGCCCCCTCCACTGAGGTATGGTCCCCTCCCCCCACGTTTGCAGCAGTTAAACCACATACCCTCTGAATCTAAATTAAGGGATATAATGCATTTGTCAGCTAGCAACAAAATAGAATGGTGGGAGTTTACTGGTCCAACAGCAGTTTGTTCATCTCGTGACTGAGGCCTCTAGTTTTATATATCTAAAAAAGCACGTACACAATTGTGGACATGCGATTGAACTTTGAAAAGAAATATAATGCAACTACAATTTCCTAAGATAATTATACGTCGCCTTTATCTAGCCGTAGATGTAAACAAAAGCCCTGTCAATGCCCTCTGCGCAACACCACATTTTGTGGACTTGCTGGCTAGTTATTCATAAACGGAAATAAACCTAGGATCAACAAGAAGCGCACTTCCAACCACATTAAACCCTGTAGCTAGAGAACGAGTACGGATGTGTTAAACCAAGCCAGTCCAACAAATACTGCAATACAATTCATGATTTATTTGTTCTGTAAGTACAATTTTACCACAAGCCTATTGCATGGGAGTACATTGGCAAACTGACCATCCTTTAGGGACTGATTGAAAAAGAGAGCGGGGTAGTTCTTCATGCCACCTAGCTAGTTAACGTTACGTTCGACTGCAACAGCATACTGACATTGCAGGTGTAGCTAACTAGCCAACATAGTTAATGTTTGATAAAGTATTGATTCCTTTTCTCATTAACAAACAATCCAATGTAGTTATTCAACTGCATTAACTAAGTAAGCGTGCTAACGTTTCAGAAGCAGACAGTTGAATCTAAAATTCAAATGCGCTAACGTTAGCTCGCTAAACACTGTACTGTCTAACTAGCAAATGCTAAACGTTGTTAGCCAGCTAATGCCAGCTAACGTTACTGCAAAACAATACTATAATTCAGGACTAACATGTCTCACTTATATTAAAAACCAACTGATTTGCTACCAGAAAGTTAGTTATTATCAACTTCCATCTAACTATAGCGCCATCAGCATCCACGTAGCTAACGGTACTAGCTACAGTAGCTAGCCATGAGAAACCAAGTCTTTAAGCTGGCTAGCTAGACTAACTTGATGAGTTCTTGAAACTAAGACAACGTATGAGGTAGTTTTAAAGCGTTTTACTTACAGTTAAAGTCCACTCACTGTAGATATCCTGAATAAAGAAACAGCGACCTGGGTGAGACCCCCGTCGCTAGAGCCTCGCTCTCTACACAACCAAAACAATAGCTACTTCACTCCACACTGCGGCTCCATAAGGTTTAAACAGATGTACACTGATAGCAGTCTTCTTGAGACTCCCCCTACTGTAATTAATTTCCGTTGGTAGTTATTGGAACCCAATAATGACAGTCAGTTCCGAACCGTTAAAATTGTGTCCTACCTACGCCGACTGTTGGAAATTAGATCCCCTCTACCCTGTCTCTTTTCCCTTTGCAAAAATGGCGGCCCTGGCAGGACTGCCGTGACTCCGCCTCCTCCAGCCCCATCAACCCCTAACCCGAGCCCCGCCCCTACACTCTCCGGGGTCCACGGCCCAAGACTACAGGGGCGCGGTGAAAGGAGTGGGCTACATGCGCGTTCACGCGGCCCTGCCCTGCCTGTTCTGTAGTTTTGTGTCTGTAGTCCAAATCTTGCCACTGTATGATGCCACCATGCAGGATTTCAGTTGCACCGAGTTGGTTCTAGAAAATTATATATATATATATATAAATAAATTAGGATTATAAGAAAGATGTGTGTGTGTGTATATATATATATATACACACATACACACACACCTTTCTTATAATCCTAATTTATACAATATTATCTCAATTTAATTTATAACAACTGTAAACATTCATAGGATTGGTAGGATTGACAGCATCTCATGCGTTCAACAACGCATTAAAAATGAATCCATTTCCATGAATAGAATAATACGTCTTTATTGTCAATTAAAACATTTAATAAAAATGTACAATTTCCTTCAACTACTTGAAAGATCAAGCAACATGGTGCAACACAAAATTACAATACATGACAGACACCACAATACAAGGCATAGACTAAACTCATGTACATAGTCCTGGATGTAGTTTTTCTTTTCAGCTCACGTGTGTTTTCTTTTCAACATGTATCTGAGAACAGTTTGTAGACTTTGATGTGTGAGGGGGTAAAATTAGGGTAGTCAGTGCTTGACTTGGCCAGAAGCTTACTGGAGCTTCTACTATCTACTGCTTGAGCTCCTGCACCTCCTATAGAATATTATCTCAAAAGTATTGGAGCTCCTACACCCAAATATAAACAGTACCCAAAATGAGTACTGGCACCTACAGTATTTCAGTCCAAGTCAAGCACTGTGTGTGTAGTCAATGCTGTGTAAAGTCAGTGCAGTTTTGTAGCAGCCAAGGACAAAGTCCTATTGCTTTTATGACTTCCTCTGGAGGAACTTGTTGAATTGTCAGCCTTTGCCCTCCTGCTTTTGTCAACCATATGACCATGTCTGGCACAGACATACCATGTTCTACATCTATGGTCTGCCATCTCACCACCGCTCATGTCTCAAAGATTCCTTCATTCAAGTGCTCTTTTCACTTTTATAGATGATCCTACTGCAAAATGTGAAACTTTTAAAATAGTAAAACAAACAGAAATATATTGTATTGTCACTGAGGTCCATGAAACGCCTTCTGTATCTGATACAGATAAAACAAACTCATGAATGGCAATTATTAGGCCCTAGTTACCAGAGTTTGAAATGAGCATCTAAATATGCTGCCCAAGGCAGTAGCAGGAAACAAATATCTTACGTAACCCACTTAGCATGGGCTCGTGTGTTTCTTTGATTTAACTGAAGGCAAGGTGGGTGGCAGGCAATACTGACCAACTAATATCAACACAATCTACAAACGCAATCATGTTAGCAAGTACATTTTACTCATAATTGCTGTTACAGTATTCAAGTCTTTAAAAAAAAAACTGCACTATTCTTCTGAATGCATGTTACATGTAGGCCTAGTTCAATAATACTGACAACAATACGTATAGGCTACAATGAAAAGGTCAGGGCAAACGGATCGTTGCATGTGTAAAGGAAAATCTCTCTATGTCCAAAAGAGGCGCGTCCAACTGTGCAACAATGCATCTAAAAATCCGTTGGACCTAAGTGTACGTGTCGTTCGAATTAAGGCGAAGATACAGTGGCTCCTGCGAATCTTCCAATCCTGTTCACATATACAGTCATTGCCTGTTCACATGACATTACAGTTCGAGCTCCCCTTCCCCACCGAGATCTAGCCAAACCGCATCCTCGCGCGCACGCGTAATACTGAAATTGAACTCGCAGTTTGCTGGGCTTTCTCGTCTGTTGGTTGTATCAGATCGCCTTGACAGAGTAGATGAGCCTTCATAACTGCTACAACCACAATCATTTTCGGAAATCTTAGCGCGAACGTAGGTGATATTGTACAGCAGTCGTTGGGCTATAATACGGTATATATTTTATTTTTATTCAGAGTGTAGGGTTTTCATTATTACAATATTTGGAGACGTTATCAAGAAGTAGCCTAGTCGGTTTCCGGGCAGTTTGATTGGGATGAGATTCGGTGGTTTAAATCTAGGGTTCTCTCGTTTTCGCAAAATGGCGTTCTTGTTTTGATAGATTGACATTGCTCTCAGCCAATGATGCATTAATTGGCCTGTTTTTGCAGAAATGGTTGGCTTCTGATGACATCATTCGGACATCGGTTGTAGGCGGGTTCTGAGCTGCGAGGGGAGAGTGGCGCAACCGGAGAACTTGCAGAGCCAGGCGCCATTAGGCATGAGTCAAGATAAATACGGGATGAGCAATTTATTTGCTTTTCGACGATAGGAGTTACTCAAATTAACTCGTCATTCGACGTATTGTATGCAGAAAGCTATAGATCACTTTCCGTATTTTTGTGAAATTGCAACAACGTAGCTGGTGGCAAATAAGATGGCGCCTGCCGTTAACGATCATGCACGTGCATAAAGCGCACTGACTAGGCGGCGGCACTGCGCGCACTCCCGAGAGAAGCGCGGAAAGCATAGTTTCTAACCATACTGTCAGTTTCTACTGTATTCTTTATGTATTTCCTATTTTGGTATTTAAACCGAGATGCAGACTGATGAGCCAACTTATCTTAAACTACATAAGTCGAAACATGGATGGATGGAATTACGGTCAATGTCTATGAAAATGTAAAAGTGGCCAACAATAGCTGAACTGAACACTGGCATGAAAGGGAAGAAACTTCACATTTCAGCAGGACTTTAAAGTAACAATTCGATTACAGCTGGATACATTACAACTGATGGAACGCGAAGTTAATTGCAGATTGATATTTTAGTAGGATTTTCCCCAAGGACAAAAGCAACTGTCAAACCGCTTAGCTGTTGATAGGGAGCTTAGAGCTTGTCCGCCATGTTGTCCCACTCGGTTCTCAGATTCATTCATCAGTAAATGGCGAATAGACTCTTCACAATTACCCCGGAGAAGAATTGCTCTCGTAATTTAAATGCTTATTAACCATTTGTACCTGTTATGCCTGTCTTTTGTCACTTGATTATTCATTAAACCTGACTGCCGTCCTATAATTCCCCTCCACCTTTACTATACCTAATGCAAAACAAATGCACTGCATTTTCTCCTATGCTACTGCGCACCACCAAACAAAGGAAGGAAGTGCATGACGTTCCAACATAAAAACCTGTAATCAAGAGGAAGGAAATTGGAGGGACTGCCATGACCACCAACCGTCCTTGCTCAGTTGTCAGTTTCTGAAAGTTTGCACAGAAGCACGCATGCATTAATTCACCACGTCACAACACAATCTTCCAGCATTACATTTTCATATGAAAAATTAAATACGCCTTCCCCAGTATTTCCTATACGATTGAATTTTAAGAGTTTCATACATGCATAAAAAAAATCTACTTCTGTAACTACCTAATATACACATACACGTATATAAAGGGCTTTGTCTCCATCTAGTGTGCAAAAGTGGAAACGACACGAGTCGATCCATTTTCTGAACAACCCTCCATCTCGACCAATCATAGCGCTCGTTGTTGGTTGGTCGCCCTCTGTGTCAAGGTGGAACGACATTTTGAGAAAACAACACTGGGAGAAGAGAGAAAAAACGATGTCTTCTTTAGGAAGGGCCATGGGTGTCCTTAGGGCCGGAACGCAGCTTCTTACACGTGGACCTCAGAAAATAGTAACCCGAAAGTAAGTAGCGTGACTGGTGTTATAATGTAAACTAACAGCTAGCTAGCTATGTGCTAACGACGAAAGGTTGACTTCAATATCGTCCTTCATAATTACATAAACATTATCAGTCACACGCCAGCTGTACACATATTCGTGTTCACATAGGCCACATACATCACTGTCTTAGCTTTAAACAGTAACGTTAAGCTATAGTTTATAACTAGCTTACAAGTTAACCAACTAGCTAGCAATCTGACAGTAGGCATACCAAACAGGTATCCAGAGGTAGTTCCCATGTGTAGAGCGTAGCTACATTATACTGGTATACAGTGATGGGGTGTAAACAGTGATAACCTCGGTGCTCTGGTTTTCTGTTTCCTTTCAGAGCTGGTGGTGGACCACACATAGAGGCCCAGTACAGGCAATTCCCACAACTCACCAAGAGCCAGACGTTCCAAGCAGAGCTCCTCAGCAGTGCCATGTGGTTCTGGATCCTGTGGCACTGCTGGCATGACCCAGATGCAGTAATGGTGAGTTAAATGTAGGTTAGGCTCCTAATTATAGTTATGCCCTGTCCGATCTAGTTTTGCCAGTTCATAGAGGAAAGGCTGGAGACAAAGCCGGTGTCTGTCAAGCAGACATAAAACCCCATGATGCCTCTTCTCTCAGGGTCACTTCCCATGGCCTGATGCATCCGCATGGACAGATGAGGAGCTGGGGATTCCAGCTGACGATGAGGAATGAGGTGCCCTCTACCCCAGGTGTGCCTTTTGTCCCGTCCACTACTGTACTGCTGCATCAGTCTCCTCCACCACAGGATCTGTGACACATCCTCAAGGGATGTTTGTCAATGAGAATGTCGTGTCCATCACAACAGTCATAAATTGTTGGTTTTATACATATTTGCATTAAGATGGGAAATGGAATGCTAATTCAGTTAGTACAGTAATGTGATTGTTCATGCACTATAGCCCTTGTGTTAATATGCCCATTTCACTTAGGTTCTTTACTGTGGCATTGTTTGAAACCATATTCTAATAGTACTTCTCTATTTCTAGACCTTGTGTGTGTGTGCCCGGTCGCTACCCAAGTCTACCTGGCAGTCACAAGAGGCTTTGTTGTACACAGACCAATAAATACAATTCTTTGTTCAGAAACATATCTTTGGGGTGTGTACATATGGAACTCAATGACTGTTTTTGAATGTGTATATTAACTCTAGTTCTAGTCATTTCCTGTAAAAAAAACAACTTAACAGAATCAGTTCATTTTTATATTTACAGGTCATTTTTGAAATGCTGAAACATTCAATGCATCAAGTAACAGTGTCACAGTACGCCAGTGTTTATGGTTCAAATCATTGTGATAAATCAAGCCATCTGAAGGACGAAGAAACATGACCATTGATAGAAAAAAACCCACAGATCTGCATGTAAGAGTTTACAGTAAAAACTGTACAATGAGAGAACTGCTAATAACAAACCCTGCCTGCAGGCTAGCTCTTGTGCTTATTATTACACAGATGAGTGGTGAGGATTTCAACATGCAATAAGAGTTAGAAGGTGAATGTGTAGTGTTCATGGAAATGTCTGGCAATAGGAATAAACACTATTCCGTGGAGGGGAAGACAAAAGTGTGATTTTTGTCATTAGGTAAAATCTCACTAAGGGCTGAGCGATAGACCACAATTACACCATGGTCAGGTGCACTGGAAGTTGAACTCATAGCACAGTTTGTCAGATACTGTTCAAAGGGTGCTATTAAAAGTTACTTGGTGACTGAGTAAGTCGATGTCATTTAGTGAAATACTCTAGACTCGAGTGAGGGTGTTATTGGGACAAGTGGTGTCTGGTGAGGGGGGGGGCTGCTCTGTCAAAAGGTAGATGCTGGAAGATTGAGTGTCTTGGATATTGAGTTACATATTAAAATTGATAGTGGAGTTAAACTTGTTTAGTAGCTAGGCAGAGCTTGAGCATAGATGGTATCTCCGAATAGAGATGACCATGTTGATTTCTTCAACTTGGTCAATTCCAATGCACAACTGCTTAGTTAGAGAAAGAAGTGGAACAAGAGTCTGGTTGGAAGAACTTGCCTTAGTAGTGTACATGATGTAGCTGGTGATTAAATCAGAGGTGGCATCATTCCCTGAGAGTGAAGAACTACAAATCCAAATCACACACACCTCACTTCAGCACCATTACATATGACCCCCCCTATAAAAAAAACTCAACCTATTAAAATTCTTCAAAATGTACTTTTCGATAGACAACGTCAAGTAGGCTATAGGTGTAGCAGGGCAGGGGTGGTAACCTTTTGGAGTCACAATATTACCCATTCTCTTAACACACAACCCCACTAACCTCTGGAAACTATGAGAGGAAACCAGAAGAGACATAGGATCAAGTTAAGGAAGTCTACTTGGACAGAAGTGGAGAAAAAATGATCTTACTGACCTACACAATATATCATGACCACATGAAGTCTAAAATGTCCACATATACAATAAGCATCAGAGAGAAAAAATAAACCCCATTGAGAAGAACATTCCCAGAATAGCTGAGGTTTAGGGCCAAAATATAATAAAATCATTATTCACCTCTTTCAATTAATAAATACATAACTCAAAATCCATAAAAAAGAACATTAAAATCAAGTAACAAAACATGAAATAAATTAAGCAGGATATTATACAAGTTGTTTTTCAACCAAGTAAACAATTTACACTATAAAACATTTCTTATTGAGGCAGCACTCTGTGTTAGTCTCCCTTTGACCATCAGAGGGCAGCAAAATCATAAATTCTATATAGAGTATGGCTTTCGTATGATCTAGCAAAGCATTAAAATGTGAAATTCAAATAGAGACGTATGATGAACTAATGCAGACAGGTTAAAATGTCATTGTTTTATACCTGATGGGTTTTTACCTCCCCAAAAAACAGTGCAATGATAAATTAGGCAATCGTCTTTAAATAGATGAATGACACTCAATGTGGCAGGGAAGACTAACCAAGAGAGTGCTGCCTCAGAACTTCGCTCTCCTCTACTCAACGTCATTATTGCTGGTGTGATTGAGATAAGGGGAGTTGGGAGCATGGAGGACTTACAAACATTAAGCACCATTTCGAAAAATTAGCTTAGCACTTTTTTTTCTCAGGGCCAAAAAGGACCCTGCTAGAGAGAGGCCAGACACGGAGCCAGGTGGGTCAATGCCAGTCTGTGGAAAGCCAGCCCGTCTATCCCAACTTCCATCTTGTCCCAGGCCTCATCCAGTTCATAGTGCTGCAGATATTCAAGGAAGGCAGCGCTGGGAGATGCAGATGGTGGGACATCAAGCAGCCTGCATTGGCTTATGCGCGTCATTAACATTGGCTGAAGAATTGTCTTCAATGTTGCGATGTACTGTAGACCTCATCCGGACATCTAACATGTCCCCATGGCACGTTAATGCCCACTGGAACTCTCTCTAAGTTTCCCTGAAGTTGAGTAATCAACATGCTTTCCCCCCCCTTCTTCTCCATTACGTTTTAGCGTGCTTGCAGTGAAGCTGTGCACTTGATTGGTAGCTTGCTCGTGTGAATCCAATACCCTGTGGTCCTAAGCATGCAGAGTAAGCCTGTTCGTTTGTGTGTCTGACAACAAGTCTCAGATGGGCCCTTTCCCCAGGCAGTGATTCCTCCAGGACAAAAGGTGTGTCGACTAAATGTACAGAATAATCTGGATGTGAGGACAGGGGTCTGTTACCCTCCTTCAGCTTTGCCTGTGGCCCTCATAGCTCTATACAAAGACACCATTGTGCCGGTTCATCTTCAGGATCTTCCCCAGTCTCTGCTTGGCCGTGGCCATTCCTTTCTTGGGCCGCTTGCCTGAAAAACAAAAGCCAAACCCCACATGAATGGCTGACGTGCTGAATAAAGAGAGAGTTGTGTCACAGTAGCATCCAATCCCTGAGAACTAATCAACTAATTACTAGACAAATGGAGAGAATAAAATAGTTGGCCACGTACCTTTCGTGGCCTGGTTGCTGACGGGAGGAGAGTTGGAGGCGTGCCTTTTCGAGGGGTGGAGAGGGGGAGACATTGAGGGATCACAGTACTGGTAGTTGTTGGCCTCTGGGCTGGCGTCGTGGCTCAGGGCCCCAAGGGAGAGGGGCCCCTGATTGTCCCAGGCCTCGCTGCTGCTGTTGCCCTGGCTGTCCATGGGGCTCTTGTCCCCCGCCACACGACGCTGGTGCTGCTCTCGGCGCTCCGGCGAGCATCGGCTCGGGCTGGACCACCACGGCTCCTGGGAAGTGGCGCCCTCGTCTGGCTTGGAGGGGCACAGCAGGCCAGCCATGGACAGCATGCCTTGAATGGCCTCCTCTGTGCTGGGTGAGGTAGGACGTTCTCTGCAGGGACACAGAGAAGAGACGCACTCAGTCAATTACAGCCCACTGCCAGACTCCACAAAAGCAAACTGTGCTTATCTTTACCACTCAAATAGGAAGTTATAAATATAATCTTTGTATGCATAATTGGCACATGCTTCTGTTTCAAATCCAATTCCATCTCCATCGTTATGAGATTACTAAACCGATGGCGTGAACTTCTAGACACTTCTGCAAGAAATTATCCCTAAATAAATAACTCAATTGCTAAAATATTTTTTTGTGATTCCAATAACAGGAGCTGTGTTTAAGCTCACCCACGCACAGCGGGTCAGACCACCCACCTTTTGAGTGGCTTGTGTTTGTGCCGGAGGTTCAGGTCTGTCTGGTCCAGCTCTATGGTGTGCCCCGCGGCCCTCTGGGATGAGCCCCTCTCCTCATCATCACTCTGGGAGCTTCCTGAATCTTCCTCAGAAGAGGTGTTCTGCTGCGGAGCGGGAGAGAGAAGAGACACTGGTTGAGGGATGATACACAACAGACAGTGTTAAGTGCCATGTTCTCACTGACAAAACCACAGTGGGGGTAGACCGTGTTAATATCAGGTACCTGGGTGTTGGATTCACTGTCCGAGTCCATGTCCGACACGTCCGAGTGTCCTGAGGCTTCATCCCTGAGTTCAGTCTTAACCCTCTCAATACCCCCCTGGGAAGGCAACCAGACATCATTAACCACAGATAAATGGTAGGAACCATTCCCTCTCTGTGTCCAAGTCAACAGGCTACTAGACCTAGTCTGTGTTAACAACATGACCCTTCAGAAAGCATGGTGTGTCTGGGACAATGAGGTCAATGAACTGACACAGTTGTACAGGATATATATCGAATTGCTTCAGCGTCATGACTTACCGATGTGGCCTGGTTTCTCCTCTCCTCCCATAGTGCTGTGCTGCTGTTCCTGGTCTGACTCCGTCTTCATCTCCTCTCTGCTCTTCAGCTGGCCCACGGACCACCTCTCACTCTCCGCCTTCACCGGGCTGCTAGCCGTGCTACTACCTGGTCTCCTCGCGTCTCGGATGATCCGTCCGTTGTGCAGCGTGAGACGCAGGTGTGTGTCCGGGTTCTCAGCAGCAGCGGCGGAGGCGGTGGACACCATGTTGAACTTCCCATGCACCGGGGGACAGAAGGTAGGGTCCTGTGGCAGAGACAGAGGGTTATAGGACTCATTCAACACCTATCAGACTTTTCTATTGAATTGTATTACTCTGTATAGTATGGGAACAGTATTGCTTTTTGTAGGAGTAATGCACGGAAAATAGTAATGTGTTTTATTAATTGATCTAATGATTATTTCCAATAATAACAAGGCATTTAAATGTGACATGCCAGAGAGCGTGTGACATTCTAGTTTTGCGTTGTGGGAGTTTGACGTGTTCCTCTCACCTCCTCCAGAGGGCCCACCTCCAGCCTCCTGAGCACCTCTCTGGTGTGCAGCTCCAGGATCTCCAGGTTAGAGGGAACCTTAGGGCCCAGCTCCTGCTGCTCCCGGAGCCTCCGGGCTGCCCGCCGCGCCTGACGGGCCGGGCACACCCTCTCCAGCGTGGAGCGCGTGGCCGGACACTGGCCTCCGCCGCTTCCCTGAGATTTCACTGGCTTGGTGCCACCACCGCTGCCCTGGTCTTCCTGTTGGAACACACACAACATTACACCATTAGAGGAGGGAGGGGTTTGAACACAAAATCTACTCTACGTCTATGGACAAGGAAGTCGCGAGAGAAAGATTGCCAGTTACAAATAAGGTGCAACAAATCCATCCCATCAGTGACAGATTCATTAGAAGCACTTCTCATACAGCCCCTCAGGTGGAGTGCTTCCACCTACACAAAGGTGATGCTCCTCAGGCCCTCCAGCCCAGACCTTACCTCCAGGTAGCGTATTTCCTTGGTCAGTTCTTTAATGAGACGGTTGGGCCTGATATGGTCCGGGACCTCGCTGGTGGGCTCCGTAACCTGCAGTCAGAATGTTCCACACATACAATTAGGGTGGAGTTGAACAGAGAGGTTCTGTTTCCACCACTGGCACAGTGTCATCAGATCTGGGGAAAACCACTATGATCCCCCCCCTTCCATCAGAGCTCAGCTGGGAGATCAGCCAACATTGTAGAGTCAGGTGCAGTATAGGGAAGGTGAAGCCAGGACCTTCACCCATAGATACAATGGAAAAAAACAACACAAATGTTCCATTTCATTCTGTGCCCCTCACCTCTCTCTTCAGCCAGGTTTTCAGTGGACTGATTAAAGCTTTCACTCCCTCCACTAGGTAGGTCTGGGGCGGGCAGTTGTCTTCTCGCAACTCTGAGAAAGAGAACAAAGGCATTATATTTGTTATGATGCTCGTGAAATAAAATAAAAACTCAATAAATATATTGTAGTATTATGTGGATTTTACAGCTTCACTCACCTTTCAGGGTCTCTAGCAGGTTCTTGGCCACATACCAGCAGATAGCCTCAAAGTAGGGAAACTTGAAGAGGTCTGGAGTCTTCAGACGACGCTCCATCTCGTAACACCTGAGCTGCATGCCAATGTTGAGGTTGTGGAGGAAGTTGCCTCCGAACGCCATGCAATCCTGAGAGGTGAGGACGGCATGGATCCATCCTGCAGAGGGCAGCACACACAAACACAGTCAATGTTTGCCTCACTGACTGTGGTAATACAAGGACACTGGCTAGGTGTTGTATTTGTCAAACGGTAGCCAAGCATCGATCATCATGTCACCAGAATAACCAGAAAAAGGTTGGATGTAAACCTGGTATATGACACACGAACCTGATAAAAACCGACACACACACTGTTCGCACACAAACTAACTGACCTGATAACACAAACATACAGGGTCATCTCAGGCCTGCCTGACCTGGTAAAGATAAAGCAGTGCTCTTTATACCTCCGGAGATGACAGAAAGCAGAGACGGGGCGGTGACGCAGCACTGACACCGCAGGCACTGGCGCGGTTACGGGGTTACCGCGGTTGAGCGACCAAGTATGTTGTGCTCTACCCCCTCCCCAAATCTCTATCCCACCTCTCCACACCCCCTTAACCCCCTGGAGAAGACACAGCTGCAGCCCAGGTCCTTAACCTTTACTGAAGGTATACAACTTTGGGAGCATTTTGTGGGTTTTCTTCTTGTTCTTATGGGAGTATTGACACAGAAATGTATGGATACCCTGAACTTGTGAAAAGTCTTGAGTTGCACACTATTGTTGTTCTGAACCGATTACATATCCTGTATAGTTTTACATGAACCTCAGGTGATCTCCACAGGCCAAAAAAACATGGAATCCTGTGTTCTACAAATGTAATACGACCCCCCACCATTAGCTAAGCTTATGGAAGGATCCATGTGGTGATAACGGAGACGGTGAGATGGGGATAAATCACTAAAGGACATGAGTGAAACCACTCTAAAAGCCATCTGGAGTTAATGAGGAGAACAAGGAGCATGTGTTAACCATGAGGTTCTGCTTACTGCGCTCGCCCTTTCATGGCTCTCTAGACGTGTTACGTCATCAAGACATGGGCTGGAATGTGAGAGGTGAATTACAAGTCACATGCTATAGCAGAGGCTTTGCTGAGGATAAAGTAGGCCCAAGAGCTTCTAATCAGGTCGCTTTCCCGACATTACTGGTGCTGTTATTCCAGTAGGGAACTTCCTATTGTGTTACGACAATATAGACAGGTGTGTCTAATGTCTAGGCTGTTGCTGGGCAAAGATTCCTTTTCCAAATTCATTTGGCAATGACATGTCATCAGTGTTTAAAAAAAAAGGGAGTAATTTTCTATGCAGGCACCCTGGGAAACTAGACTGTTTTGTTTCGGTCTACTTTGATGATATAGACAGGTTTCTCTATGGAGGCGCAGACAAGACTACCAAATAGTCTATTTATACATCACCAAAAGCACGTTCACAGGGCCAGTCTACATCGTCAGTGGTAACCTCTTCATCTACACTGTCGTTCCAGGAACACAAGCCTAATGTAAGCTGTTTAGTGCTTCTCAGGAAAACTAAATACATGGCCTGTTACAAGAGAAGGCAAATAAAGACCAAATGCTTGCTTGCGCAAACCCCTCCCCCCGCTCATAATAATGGCTGGAATGGAGCAAATGGATGGTATCCATGTACGGTTTCCATGTATTTGATATCATTCCACCCATTCCGCTCCAAACATTACCACAAGCCCGTCCTCCCAAATTAAGGTACCACCTTCCTCCTGTGACACACACACACACCTGTGGGGATGAGCAGCGTGGTTCCTTGCTGCACGACACACTTGTAGCACTTGTCCACCTTGTCCCCGAAGAACACCTCACTCTGGTTGGCGGAGGAGCTCCACGCCTCGTATAGTGCAAGGTTGGCCTGGGTCGGCTTGATCATGTAGAATATCTTCTCACCCTGGAAACACAGAGAGAGTTGAGAGAGTTAAAGAGAGTTCAGAAAAAAAAATTAAAAATTTTTTTTTAACCCAAGAAACGTCAGAATGTGACTATAAAATTAGGAGCACTCAGATGCCTGCAGAGATGTTTCATTTCAGAGACACACAGATGTGGTTGACCTTCACACACCAGGGGATGTCTTTCTTCCATTTAGGTGCATTTCCCAGCCCTCTTTTTCACAAGCTGAGCTGCACATTGCTTCTATAGCTAAGGAGAGTGCTTGCCTGCCAGCCTGGTGATGTCACCATGAACACAAAGCATAGTTTGTGATTAGCAGCGGTTGGTTACTTTGTCGCCGTTGGAGGGATAATTTATTACCACGGCGGGGACAGAATTCCCCCTGGAGCGTGCCGACGGCGAAATGTACTGCTGAGGTGAACTTCCACCAGGGTACCAATCAGCCCAGATTGCTCCAAATAGCCCCCCCATGTACAAACATTCTTGATTAAATGTCAGCGCGCATTACAAGTGGTGAGGGGAATGCCAAAGAGCGAGCCAGGCCATCGATTTATCACCAGATAATGTTGTGGACACAGTTGATTTTATTGACTTGACAAACTGCTCACTGCTAGGAATTGATAGCCTAGCGTACATGTAGGACTTGTAACTAACACCCACTCACCCAGAGAACGTGGTACCACACAGAGGTGCCCCCGAAGTCTATGTGGAAGTCAGTGTAGCTGTTCTTGACCCCCATGAGGCAGTACTTCTGGACAAAGGGCTTGGGGAAGAAGGAGTCGTCTGGCCAGTATTTCTCCACCCAGGACATGTTCTGAGCTACGTCAGGTACCACCACCTGATCTGCCATCCTGGGGGGAGAGAGTGAGCGTCTAGAGAGGTATGGCTACTTAAGAGGGTCAAATCACAGTAAAAGTGCTGAAATGTACTAAATAATGATAATTGATAATAAGTAGTTTGATCACTTTTGTCATGAGCTGTACATAATGTATTGTTGAATGTTTGTGTTCATTCTTGTTTTTCCACTTGTGTTGCATGTGTTTTTGTAGCAAAATGAATCATGAAGAACTTGACAGCAGTCTGTGGATGCTCTTGGTTTCTGTTTGCATGTCTTGTAAATAGCATTCAACTCAAATGTATCCATTGGAATGGAGAGCCAGCAATGGATTATTAGAAGTAGGACCCCATCACAGCTTACTTGGTATCAGAGAACTCCAGGCTGATGACGTTGAGCACCTTGGGCCGCTGAGGCTTGTAGTAATACTTGATAAACTCTTTCAGCTTCATCTTGCTGTCTGCTTGCCTGGCCACGTCGATGACGTCAATGACTTTGTCACCTCCTGTGGACAACAAGACAACGATGACCAAGCCGTCATGTAGTGGAGCAGACAGCAAAAAGTGCTATCAGTCTGCCCATGGAATCATCATCACTTTGTGTCTACAGTCTAACAGTTGCACCATTCAGATATTATACATCTGGTTTCGAGAAAGGACCATTCCTCCTGAAGTGACAGACACCAGGGATAACCATTTTAAATGGGAGTCAGTGGGCGAGGGGATCTGAACTCTGAAGCTCTCTGGCATTTCCATGTCTCTGTACAACTCCTAAGGGAGAGACTTGCACAGCCAATACACCATAGGAGTGGATGGAGTGGGGGGGGCGGGGGCAGACAATCTGTCCAGTTCATATGAGTCCCAGAGGTGGAGACTGGGGAAGGGGCCACTGTCTTTAATGTGTGTGTGTGTGAGGGTATAAACCCACCAGCACTCACTCACACACACACACACACACACACTCACACACAGCTGGGAGGCAGTGAATCAAACAACACAGTGAAGGCTGGAGAGAGAGAGGGCTGGAAACGGTGGCCTGTCGGCAGTGTGGAGACAGGACAGCTGGTGCTTGTGTGATCCTCCCACCACCAACCCACACACCCCTAATGTTCCCCAACCCCTACACACACACACACACACACACACACACACACACACACACACACACACACACACACACACACACACACACAGCGGGTCCAGCTGGCCAGCGTCTGATGACATTGAACAGCTGGAGTTAGGGTAGCTAGCCAAACAGATAGAGCAGAACAGAGAGTGTTCAGTCACTACAAGCCAACAAGCCCAACACAGACCATAGTAAATACTCCACACTACACCTTTACAGTGGTTGGTAGCACATGGTCAAACTACTCCTGTGTTTTAAGCAATGCACCTACACCTGGCTTTCACTCCAGCTAGACCCTGTAGGGTCCTTCCAGACACCATCCCTTCACATGATATTTAAACTGAGAACTTCACCTACCCCCAACGAGGAGGAACAACATTAAGTACTGGGAGGTGACAAATGCCAGGAGGTTTATCCTAAGCTGGCCGACCATAGTCTTGGCTTGGGTGACCCCAGGAGACAGCAGGTTCCAGGCCTGTCCCCCATTGTGCCCCAACTGTAAGGAGGTAGGTAACCTGATCCTGCTTGTGTTCTGTCTCCACCCAGTCACAACACCAGTGCTGCTTCCCATCAGAGCAGCTTAATGCTCAACGGAGCATGGCAAAGGGTGGAATATCAACTTCCATGGTAAAAACACAAGCGGCTTTGGGTTGCGTTGGGCGTCCAGTCGGTCCAGATAGCTGTGGGTTAGTAATGGGCTTGTAATAGGAGCTTTGTGGTACCAGGCCTTTCTATTGAATAGAGAGCGGAGGTGGTCATGTTGGGGGCTGAGGAAGACCTGCCCTCCCCTCCTGTAGGGCTTATTCAGCCAATGGGAGATGATTGATAAAGGGGGTAAATACCCTCTGAACCTGGCAACACTCTGAACCTGGCAACCTGTTCGTTTGACGGACAGATGGCGTCTGCTCAACGTTAGGCGCTCATTATCTGACAGGGAATGCATTCATTAGCTTTTAATTATAATCTAGTTCAAAACAATAGGTGTAGGTAACATAAGTCCTATCAAATAGGCATCCCGTGCAGTAGACAGCCAGTGAATGGGTTGGTGAGCAGCCTTAGTTGTGCTACATGCTAAATGTCTGCCCTACTACCCCATTTATTTACTTAGACTCTGGGGATGTTTGTAAATAGACAGAGCAAATGTAGCCCAGGGTGCTTGAGGATGCCCACCCCCCCACACAGGATACACTCTCACTCTCTATGTCCTTACCGACAACTTGCTCCACATCTTTGACAGAGAAGGATGGTTGAGGCAGCCTGAGTCCCAGTCCCTCCATGTTGGACACAGCGATGGGGTACTGCCAGCCGTGGCTCTCCAGGTACCTCTGGGTCACCTGCTCCCCAGGCATCCACTGCAGGATCTCATCCCCACTGCAACACACACACAGACAGAGAGACAACGGTTCATTCCTGTTGATATGTTCAACTCTATGTAAATACCCAATGAGGGAAATTAACAACATAATACATGTTTAGCATTGTGACTAAAACAAAGACCACAGTTCTTGTTCATAGCAACACGGCTGCTGAGGAAACGTGCGTTTGCTGTGCAGGTGTGAGAGTGTTGTCTAGCTTGGCATCAGAGTCCTTGGTGGTAGGTGTTCTGGGCTCCTACCTGGCAAAGGTCCTGTTCTGGAGCTCCTTGACAAACACAGAGGTGCCAGCCTGCACTGGCTTGGTGCCATCGTCCTGCTCGGTGTAGTCATGCCTGTGCCAGTTGTTGCGCTTTTTCACTGCAAGAGGAGAGACGCAGAACATCAGACTCACAGAACGCCACAGCATTCACTTGCCATGAAAACGATCACTATAGCCAGTGACAGACCTGAGACAAATTACTACTGTATTCAATTTTCTTCCCTTAAACCAACAGAGCCTTGTGAATTATGGATAATAGTCATTAGTCTTGATAATATATTTTCTCCGTTCATCCCCTAGCAGAGGCCAAGGTGAGGGCTAGGACCAATTTAAGTCGAAGGATTACAGCCCCATTCAATTAGCCTGTTAATGTCTGGCCCCGGGCTCTCAGGGGTCAGGCTCCTCTAAATCAGACTGGTGACTTTGCAGCTCTCCTGGGGACAGTCCATCAGCCATGAAGGGAGAGAGGGGGAGGGAAGGAGAAAGGGAGGGAGAGTGAACAGGCACGGGGGACAGAACAAAGAGAGAGAGAGATAAAGATGGTAGTAAAACAGATAGGAGAGAAAAGAGATGGTGAGAGACCGACTGAGGAAGAGAAGACAGAAAAGACAGGATGGGCAGACAGACACACAAAAACAGACTGGAATACTGACTCAAGGAGGGTCCGTGTTGGGGTTCACAGTTAGGACAGTGGTAAACGTCAATATCCACCGCATGGTGCTCCTCCACCTGGACACAACTGTGGGGAGACAGGAGACATCACATTACTGTCAGTATATACACACAACTGTTAAAGAGACAGACAGCACCATGATAGCCTGGTCCCAATATTTGGTGTCACATTGACCATAGCGGTTGGCAAGTCAGTACAAATCTAGCGCCATGGTGTTTCCAATAAATCAACTAACGGGACAGGAGACTGTTCTCTCCAGGATCTTAACACCAGAGAAGCTGTTGTGGAAACAGGCACTCTCTCACTGAAATCCCCATCCATGGTTCCAGGGCCCATGCTCCGGACAGCTTGAGGGATTGTGAGAAGTATGAGAGGGTTTTGTACACAAGGGAGTCAGTCCACTGCATGGAATAATTGACTTTGTCTTAGGTGGGGGGACTCCTACTTACATGATTTAAAGCCTTTGGGAAAAGGGGTCACAAACAAGTTTCTCTCACCGGGTCATCCTTTGGGCCAGACAGAAAAGATACCATGGTTTTGCTAAACTGACAGTCTGTGTGGCTGTGGATGGTGATAGGAGGAGCAGAGAGAGGCCATAGAGTGGTTGAGGTAAACATAGAGCCAGAAACACTACAGAGTAGTGTACGAGGAAGACAACCTTTTGGCCCCTCATTTCTTTCAAAGGAGGTACGAAAAGTCAAGCAACTTTGAAGTTGGGAGGCGATTGGGCAAGGAGTTTTTCCCTGGGCCCTAACAATAACCTCTAGACCACTCTGGGCCAGACCTTTCCTATTGGCTATTTACAGACCGCGAATCACAACCATGCGTTTGTCTCAGTATCCCACAGAACTGCGACAGTGTCGACGTCACTCAAACCCCTACGCCACCAAACCCCCGACCGCCCCACAACAGCCAGACCACAGGCAGCAACACACACAATCCTCTGGTGCATACCAAAGCTCTGTTCCATAAGAGAACGCTGAATAATAGGCTTTGAGTGTTGCCATTATGCGTGGACGCCCACCGATGCATGGAGAAGGGGAGAAAAACAGCAGGCAACATTTTTGTGTCACTGGGGTATGGGAGGAATCTAAGACAGCACTTTAAAGAGCTTCTTCTCAAGTAAACAAAGAGATAGACGATTTAAGCTAAACTTTAGTTTCAGCTGACAAGAGCATAAAGACACAAACGTGGACTAATATCTTTTGCTGCTCTGACATGGAATATTATGTAGCAGAAAACACAAAGGGCCTATTTCTTCATAGTGACCATCTGTTTTCTTGTGAAAATACAAACAGAGTTTCCCTAGTAGCTAGTTTTAGAGGCTTGAGAGTTCATGATGATGGCAACAACTTTGCGAATCTCAAGCAATTCCACCTTCTTCCCTCTCTGCAGTCTTCCTCTCATTCAAATCCCCCTGCTCTGTGACTGGTCTTCAGTGGGTACATTTTAATGAGTTTGGAGGTCCTGCTCTCTGAAGTTGGGAGTGACAAAAGTGGAATTCCTTTCAGTGTGAAAACAGAAAGCACTGGGGGACTCCCTCCCTCGGGGTCCTGGAGTTAGCCTGGAGGCTAGGAGCTGTGTGAGGACGTAGTAAAGGGTTCAATAGCAGATAATACCACTATTTCCACAGAGGGCCTGCCTAGGAGTGGACACAGTTCTAACCAGCCACTGTCAGTGTTGATCAGAGTGGAAATTGTAAAGGGAAACAAAGGCCAGCAGGAAGCGGCATCACACCTGAACTTTCTCTGGTGGTGTGTTGTTGCTGGTTAAGTCTCCTTAGCAATAGTGTTGTTGTTCAGCAGGATATTGATAGACAGCAGCTCACACTCTCACGAACTGCAGAGCCAGCCTGAAGCCGTAACAGGTTGGGACTGGGAGTAATAACAGACGTAAGCAAGAGAACCTTGCCTGATTTTAGGTAGGAATAAGAGTAAAAAAAGATATTATAAATTTTTTGGGGTACTTCTTACCCCCTTTTCTCCCAATTGGTAGTTACAATCTTGTCTCATTGCTGCAACTCCCGTACGGACTCGCGAGAGGCGAAGGTCGAGAGCCATGCGTCCTCTGAAACACGACCCCGCCAAGCTGCTGCTTCTTGACACACTGCTCGCTTAACCCGGAAGCCAGCCGCACCAATGTGTCGGAGGAAACACCGTCCAACTGGCGACCGTGTCAGTGTGCATGTGCCCTGCCCGCCACAGGAGTCGCTAGAGCGCGATGGGACAAGGACATCCCGGCCGGCCGGCCAGCCAAACCCTCTCTAACCCGGACAATTGTGCGCCGTCTCAAGGGTCTCCCGGTACGGGGCCGGCTACGACACAGCCCGGGATTGAACCCGGATCTATAGTGACGCCTCTAGCACTGTGATGCAGTGTCTTAGTGGCCTCCCGAGTGGTGCAGCGGTCTAAGAGTTTTTCCTGGTCAAGTAAAGTAATCGGGAAAAACTCAGGGCCCCATTCATAGAAGATCCAATGCTATAAACTCCTTCAGTGTCCTAACCCTACAGAGTGGCCCCCACAGTCCACCTCCACTCACTTCCTACGTCAGCAGTCAAGACAGAGTACAAGGCAGCAGTGGGCTGGAATCTGGTCTCCTGAGGTTGCACAGTGGCCTTGCTGGGGAGACTAGAATGAGTCACAGTGCCAATTATGTCACCCCGGGCCTGACATGAATTCTCCTACCTGTCTGTCGGGGTGGGACATGCTAGAGCGGGCGCGACAGAGTGAGCGTGTGGCTGAGGGATTGAGCCAAGCTGACCTACACCTCCTCCTCTGCCTGGTCATTTTGTGCAACACCAGTGCAGCGCGGACCGGCACGGGGGGGGGAGGCAGGGCACTGTGCCACCAGACTGATGCAGTTTCTTCCCTTGCGCAGTCATGACGGGTTGGGTGAGTCACTTGGAAACTGGAGGGCTGGGGAGTGTTGATGATGATGCAATTTGTGAAGCTACTTATCCTTGACTCCTTGAACTCAAATCAATCTCACTCTTTAAAAACTACTGAGGCTGCTCCATCGAAGACAACAAAACTATAAATCTGGCTTAATTTAAGAGCTGTGTGGAAGACAAAACTTGGGTATTTAGTGTATAGTAATAAATCAAGTGACATCAGCCCTGGGGGAAATAAAGCCCAATATTGGTCTGTGTGTGTCTGTCGCGGTCTCACCACTCTCCCAGAAACTATGCGAGCCCCCTGCCAATGGTGGGCAGACACCAGCCTAGCAGCATGAGGTCAAACCATAGAGAAAGATTTAGGACTCATCTTTTTATCTGTGCCATTTAAGCATCTGTAACAGCGTGGTCAGCACCATTCAGGCTATTTTCTTCTTCATTGGCTGATTGCTCCCAACTCATAGGAATCTACACCCAGTTGACTACTTTAAAATGGTGGAAGCCCTCAATGGCAAAGTCCATGCTAAAATGGGTTATATCCCAGATGAGTTCTCTATCTATCTCTATGGGTCAAACATCCTGTCCTGAATCAGGAGAGCTGTCAACTCTCCCACCGCCATCAGCTCCTCTCCCTCTACATCCTCTGTTGTGGAGCTGCCTGCCTTCCTGTGTGACTGGGGTTATTCATTAGTCTATGTACTGTGAGGGGTTCATTGTGTCTCAATGATCAGCCGAGACACACAAAGGGTTGTAGGCGGGCTCAGCCATTACTTTAAGCACTTAATAACCCCCCTGCATAGGGCTCCGACGCGCCTACATTAGAGAACTGGCAGACAGCTAATGGGGGAGAGGATGGGCGATGGGGAGGGGTGAGGGCAGTTAAACACACCTGCCTGGGTTCATTTAGACCCAAAGGGCACCTCACTCCTGCCTTACCAAAGACCAGGATCCAAGGGGGCATAAAATCAGACCATTTGAACCCTCGCTGAGAAATGGAAAGGATACCGATCATATCAATGGGGTACTTTTTATTTATTTTATTTCACCTTTATTTAACCAGGTAAGCTAGTTGAGAACAAGTCCTCATTTACAACTGCGACCTGGCCAAGATAAAGCACAGCAGTTCGAATAAACAAACATACAGTAGAAAAAAAGAAGTCTATATACAGTGAGTGCACATGAGGTAAGAAAAGGGAGGTAGGGCAATAAATATGCCATGGTGGCGAGGTAATTACAATATAGTAATTAAACACTGGAATGGTAGATGTGCAGAAGTTGAATGTGCAAGTAGAGCTACTGGGGTGCAAAGGAGCAAGATAAATAAATAAATACAGTATGGGGATGAGGTAGTAGGATGGGCTGTTTACAGATGGGCTATGTGCAGGTGCAGAGATCTGTGAGCTGCACTGAGCTGGTGCTTAAAGCTAGTGAGGGAGATATGAGTCTCCGGCTTCAGTGATTTTTGTAGTTCGTTCCAGTCATTGGCAGCAGAGAACTGGAAGGAAAGGCAGCCAAAAGGAGGAATTGGCTTTGGGGGTGACCAGTGAGATATACCTGCTGGAGCGCGTGCTAAGGGTGGGTGCTGCTATGGTGACCAGTGAGCTGAGATAAGGCGGGGCTTTACCTAGCAAAGACTTGTAGATGACCTGGAGCCAGTGGGTTTGGCGACAGTATGAAGCGAGGGCCAGCCAACGAGAGCATACAGGTCGCCGTGGTGGGTAGTATATGGGGCTTTGGTGACAAAACGGATGGCACTGTGATAGACTACATCCAATTTGTTGAGTAGAGTGTTGGAGGCTATTTTATAAATGACATTGCCGAAGTCGAGGATCGGTAGGATGGTCAGTTTACGAGGGTATGTTTGGCAGCATGCGTGAAGGATGCTTTGTTGCAAAATAGGAAGCCAATTCTAGATTACATTTTGGATTGGAGATGCTTAATGTGAGTCTGGAAGGAGAGTTTACAGTCTAAGCTGACACCTAGGTATTTGTAGTTGTTCTAAGTCAGAACCGTCCAGAGTAGTGATGCTGGACAGGCAGGCAGGTGCGGGCAGTGATCGGTTGAAAAGCATGCATTTAGTTTTACTTGCATTTAAGAGCAGTTGGAGGCCACGGAAAGAGAGTTGTATGGCATTGAAGCTCGTATAGAGGTTAGTTAACAGTGTCCAAAGAAGGGCCAGAAGTATACAGAATGGTGTCATCTGCGTAGAGGTGGATCAGAGAATCACCAGCAGCAAGAGCGACATCATTGATGTATACAGAGAAAAGAGTCGACCCGAGAATTGAACCCTGTGGCACTCCCATAGAGACTGCCAGAGGTTCCGGACAACAGGCCCTCCGATTTGACACACTGAAATCTATCAGAGAAGTAGTTGGTGAACCAGGCGAGGCAATCATTTGAGAACCCAAGGCTGTTGAGTCTGCCAATAAGAATGTTGTGATTGACAGAGTCGAAAGCCTTGGCCAGGTCGATGAATACGGCTGCACAGTAATGTCTCTTATCGATGGCGGTTATGATATCGTTTAGGACCTTGAGCGTGGCTGAGGTGCGCCCATGACCAGCTCTGAAACCAGATTGCATAGCAGAGAAGGTAAGGTGGGACTCGAAATGGTCGGTAATCGGTTTGTTAACTTGGCTTTCAAAGACCTTAGAAAGGCAGGGTAGGATAGATGTGGTCTGTAGCAGTTTGGGTCTAGAGAATCACCCCCTTTGAAGAGGGGGATGACTGCGGAAGCTCTCCAATCCTTTGGAATCTCAGACGATACGAAAGAGAGGTTGAACAGGCTAGTAATAAGGGTTGCCACAATTTCAGAAGATAATTTTAGAAAGAGAGGGTCCAGATTGTCTGGCCCGGCTGATTTGTAGGGTTCCAGATTTTGCAGCTATTTCAGAACATCAGCTATCTGGATTTGGATGAAGGAGAAATGGGTGAGGCTTGAGCGAGTTGCTGTGGGGAGTGCAGGGCTGTTGACCGGGGTAGGGGTAGCCAGGTGGAAAGCATGGCCAGCCGTAGAAAATGCTTATTGAAGTTGTCAATTATAGTGGATTTGTCGGTGGTGACAGTGACTTCTAGCCTCAGCACAGTGGGCAGCTGGGAGGAGGTGCTCTTATTCTCCATGGACTTTACAGTGTCCCAGAACTTTTTTGAGTTTGTGCTACAGGATGCAAATTTCTGCTTGAAAAAGCTAGCTTTAGCTTTCCTAACTGCCTGTGTATATTGGTTCCTAACTTCCCTGAAACGTTGCATATCGCGGGGGCTATTCGATGCACCGATGAAGGGCCTTCGTACACACCAACCTCTCTCCACCATTAACCCACATCACTAAGCTTCTACAGACAGCTTAGGGTAGAAGGACTTCTCTGTAGGCAGCTGAAAAACAAAAGAGGATTGCTGCTTTGTTGTTTATGGGGCATTGCAGTCCCCCGGGGAGGGAGTGGAACAACTTCATTGTTTATGGTGCAGGTTGCATTGCCTTGAGGTTCTCATGTTGAACTGAGTAGTTTCTTCTAAGGCGGTGGGGGACTGGGTTTGTGTCTTCTCACACATGCTCTCAACATAGGCCTTCGTCTTTTAGTGAGCCTCATACACCTAGGCCATACACCTAGGCCATACACCTAGGCCATACACCTAGGCCATACACCTAGGCCTTCACAGTACACCCTCAGTCTCTGCCTCTCCCACTAGATCTGTCAATGCATGACTACACTGGCTGACAAACTGGATTGGTCCTTAGTGCAGCAGAGCTTACTCCTCTAATTTTCAAGCATGATACAGTTGAAGCCAAATACATTTAAACTCGGTTTTTCACAATTCCTGACATTTAATCCTAGTAAAAATCTTATGATCTGTCTTATGATCACCACTTTATTTTAAGAATGTGAAATGTCAGAATAATAGTAGAGAGAATCATTTATTTCAGCTTTTATTCCTTTCATCACATTCCCAGTGGGTCAGAAGTTTACATACACTCAATTAGTATTTGGTAGCACTGCTTTTAAAATGGTTTAACTTGGGTCAAATGTTTTGGGTAGCCTTCCACAAGCTTCCCACAATAACTAGAGTGAATTTTGGCCCATTCCTCCTGACAGAGCTGGTGTAACTGAGTCAGGTTTGTAGGCCTCCTTGCTCACACACACTTTTTCAGTTCTGCCCACAAATGTTCTATAGGATTGAGGTCAGGGCTTTGTGATGGCCACTCCAATACCTTAATTTTGTTGTCCTTAAGCCATTTTTTCACAACTTTGGAAGTATGCTTGGGGTCATCGTCCATTTGGAAGACCCATTTGCGACCAAGCTTTAACTTCCTGACTGATGTCTTGAGATGTTGCTTCAATATATCCACGTAATTTTCCATGGTTATCCTCATTGTATTTCCAAGTGAGCAAAACATTGGTCCATTCTCCCCATCAGCTGCAGAACCAGTCTGAAGCCAAGTTCGCCCTTGCTTCATCATCATTAGCGGACCAACTAATATACTGTGACTCTAAACGACTGGAAATCAATACATGATGCTGTTGACCTCCTAATCAGCATTGATCAATCTGAGAGTCATGTCATTGGCATACCCCAGAGACAAAGACCCCACAGAGTCCCACTAATGAATGTAAACATGATACTAACCATCATCTGAGGTCTGAGTCACACACACTAAAAAAACATGCTCTCCCACAAATTCAAATTCTCTCACAACATTAAGAGGAGGACAGAGGGAGAGCATCCATCTCTCTTCAGTCTTTTCCCCTGGCAGGGAGTGTAGGACATAATGATGGATGGTACATTGACGTTGCCTCTGTGGAGCTACCATCAATCATTCCCCTGTGCCCCATCCAGTCTCTGCTGTCTCACCACTACCACACACTCTACCAGAACCAGACATGAACTGGGAGTCACACCCACGCTGCCTGGAGAGAGACGCAGGTCTGTGGGCTGCAACGTGAGCCACTGACGCCATACAGGGTTTGTTGTCGGTCGTAATGCAATGTTTCAGCAGAGTGCCATCTCCATAGTCTCAGCAGAAGCATCCGCAGCACAAGCCTGATCAGTGGATGTGAGGCTCTTTTACTGCACAGGCCCTATGCACATGCCTGCAGTGTACAGTGTGTTAGGCCATTAGGAAACTATCAGGGCACTATTTCTGTCTTCTGCCCCATACCTGGTCCATAGTCTACACCTTATAAACAACACAGCGCACTCTGGTTGGCTCCTCTGCCTAGCTCCATTTGGGAGCCGTAAGCCATACGGGTGTATACAAGCATCCAGGGTCAAAGTCAAAAGTCAAAGTCACCATTATTAGTCAGTTGTACAACCGAATGCCTTCAACCGAAATGTGTCTTCCGCATTTAACCCAACCCCTCTGAATCAGAGAGGTGCGGGGGGCTGCCTTAATCGACTTCCACGTCTTCGGCGCCCGGGGAACAGTGGGTTAACTGCCTTGTTCAGGGGCAGAACGACAGATTTTTTTTTTTTTTTTTTTCCTTGTCAGCTCGGGGATTCGAACTTGCAACCCTCCGGTTACAAGTCCAACACTCTAACCACAAGGCTACCTGCCACCCCCTTCAGTCACCGGTTCAGTCACCGGTGAGAGAAAACAGATGCCCTCCCGGCCAGGCAGCTAGACAACCCCGGCTCACACTTGGGAAAGTATGGTGGTGAAAGCGACCACCAGGATTCCGGTGCACGCATGGCAGCTTCTCTGCTTTCCACTACGTTTGCATACCATCCACAGCCAGAGGCATGCCACTTCCGTCTGGCGAGCCTGATGGGAAAGAATGGTAGAGAACCCCCTGGTTTAGGAACAGAGCAGTGTGTACATGTCATCAGTCAATGGGGAAGCTCCAAAGTTTGTTCCTCTTCTTTTGGCACGACACAGACCGAGTCTTCCCTGGCTCAGGCATCCCATCATTCTGGGCGTTGAGTTCTTGGCAGCCTACAGAGTGTAGTTACGCAATAGCTTTGTAATTTCCACACAAGCCAAACTGCTATTGTATTCATATTAGTTGTCTTTAATTTTCTCCTCAATACTCCTTTCTTCCACTAGGAGTACACCACATGTGCCTATTTTGGGTGAAAGGGGGGATTTAAATACCCAACCTCGAGCTGTCAATCAAACGCCCAACAATAACAACAATCACATTTTCTCATCTTAAGTTTCTGGCCACTAAATGGTTAGGGATAAAAACGAGGTCAAATGAGGACACTCACTCAAATAGAAGGATTTGTGTAGTTTACTCCTAAAAATGTTGATCATGCAAGAGGTCACTTGGCTAGTCTAGTGATGCCACCAAGAATGTGCAAGAGATGGATGTTCCATTTCAATCGAATTCACAAAAGCGCGTGGAACTAGGAAAGTCCATTAGGGTCCGGTCAGGCTGTCACCTGCACGAACATAGTCTGATTAATCAGGCTGTAATACACAATTATTCTATATTAGAGGCTGATTAATCAGACTAGCATTAACCCAACTCAATAGTAAAGGATGACAAACTGGATTAAAATCAGAACCCACGCCTTTAATCGATAACCAGGCAAGTTTGTTCTCAAATCAATTGGATAGGCTAAGCCTACAGGCTTCTTTCAACAGACCAAATGTTTAAAGGGCTGGCTTTGATCACGGTGATTGACAACTCGTCACACACAAGCTTAGCTGGCTAGCTAACGGTAGCAAACTAGTAACGTTAGGCTAATTGCTTTTGACAAACTGCTGTCGGCTAAGATAACATTTAAACCTCCAACACACACGATTAATAGCCGAATAAGTAGAGTAAAATACTAACTCCCAATATGTATAATGGAAATAAAAACACACTGGCTCGGTTTACTATTTTGTAAAGTTTAGCTAGCTCGAGGTGCCAATAGAGTGAGAGACCCGTGAAGACCCCGTTACACACAAATAGCAGTCCCAACCGCATGACAACCCTCGCTTCCTCCCAAGCACCTGCTCTTAGTTTAGTCGGATAAATCGATTGCATGTGTCAAGGAAGGCGTAATCTCCCTACCTGCCATGAAACCAGTCGTTACAGAGGTCGCATTCGATCATAAACCGGCTCACATCGTAGGACTGCCGGCAGACACAGTACAGCGGGGCCGCCGCCATCTTCCTACTGTCCCCAAACTGCAGGAATGAAGCGGGGCGGGGATTGGCCCGGGACGCGGAAAGAGTCGAGGGGAAACCCGATCACATACGAAAGAAAGCATGGGAAAGCCTATCTCTGACGTCAATTTCCAGATTATTTATTTCCATCTGGTTACTCGGTGTAATAGCAAATACCTACACTTATAACATTGTGAATGATGTACATAGTTTTTTGTTTTTGTTTAACTCGACAGTGATCGTTGACCTATAAACAACAGTGATATGATGCAAACTGACACGACTTGGTCAAAGTGCCCAAGGCTGCACTCAGCAGGAAAAGCACTTGCCATTGGTTTGGACTCGTATGGCCTGGTTCAGAATACAGGAAGCGTGATCAACACAACAAAATGCTCTCCCTGCCTGGTATTTCTCACCGAGCGTGTCTGACGTGCTCTACGTGCGTTGTGGGGAGGGAATAGCAATAGGACTGCCGACCCGCTTGATCTGTGTGAGCTGACAGTGCCCATCCCCCCATAAACCCATCTGTGCAGCTCTGCATAGTCAAGTAGGCTTAATGCATGCAGGGCATGCGGCACTGTGACGGCACCTATGGAAACATGCAGTTATTTGCTGTCTTTGGCATGTGCCTGATACTGTATTTATACTAGAGGACCATTTATGAAGCCCTCCTAGGGAGAGACACTGATGCTATTTAGCAGTTGATATTTCATTAACATGCCAATAATTGTCGGATTTTAACATGTGCAACTGTTATTGAGTTTGGATGTTTAAATAGCCTTGCTACAACTTGATTTGAGGGTGTTGCAAGGTGTTTAGGTCAAAGCCCATCAGTCATGATGGTGTGTATATGGCCTGGGGCATTCCCTGAGGTTTCATGACAGCTCCCTGTGGAGAGCCACGCTGCTTTAATGAGCTGTTGTCACCATAGTCGGCATGTCTGAATAAGCATCAGCCAGGCAGGAGACCTCGCCTGCATTGGTCTATTTGAGCAGAATCGCATTAGTGGAAACCAAGACTGTTCTCAGGGCAGGGCTGCTTGTGGTTAGATATTTTCTACTTGCGCCAGGGACAGTTTTAGCATTTTAGCTAACCCTAGTCCTCATAACCTACTGATGTGAACTGTGCATGAGCCCAACAATGCCTCTTAATTAATTATAAAGTCTAAACAGCTGGGGTTACTTCAGTTGAAGAAGCAGTGTGTGTGTGCCAACATGCAGTCAGAGCAGGCCAATTATAAGGGATGAAAATATGTTAAAATGGAAAACGGAATTGCAATGTATACTAAACGTGTATGTTTTAAGTAAAATGTATGTTGTAAAAACATTATCACACTAATTTATTGTGCAATAGCAAAACACTAGGCATGATATACCTAGGTCTAAAACAGTGAAGCTAAAACAAATAGTTATCATCCTGTACGCATAAAATAGTTTTTGAACTTGATAAACTGATGCAACATTTGGAATAATGTCCTACATTTTAGGGAACAAGCTTTGAAAGAAGACAAAGAATGCGGCGTGAGAATATTTTCACGGGCTCGAGCGCCATCTGGTGTACAACGCGTCAAATGGCAACACATTTCGAGCCATTCGCGAGCTCGTCGACAGGTGGCGGTAAGGGGAAAAGACCGTCGACAGTTCATATCGGCTAGCGGGTGGTCGTGTCGTTAAGGTATGGACCCCGTAAAGAACGGTAGAAGCTAAGAAACGTATTTTTTCACTAGTTATAATTTGATACCTGTCTTGCAATCAATTTACTGGAGTATAGACGCATGAAGCCGAGGTAAGAAGAGACAATGATGAATGAATGGTTCTCAGACAGCCATAAGCATCTTTGCTAACTTGTTGTAGCTGACGTTGGTGATGCTGGTGTTGTTATGTGGCTCTACGATGTTTACTATCACTAGCCATTGAAGGAAACACTATATAGCCTATTGACGTTGGTGGGCTATTTCAGTTGTTTTGCATAGATCAAGTTATTGGCGGTAGTGCTGAGCGATTAATGCTTTTTGAGGTCGGTTCGATTTCTGTTCATTATTAAAAAAATAATCACGGTTTTCGACTTTGGGTTAAATGCAGTAATAACACACAATAAAACAATTAATAATGTACTATGCTGGTGGTAGTGACTGCCCATTACTGCTATCACTTATTAACCATCATATTCACATTACTTTATTTCTGCTGTTTATATGACGTTTTTTTAATTTGATGACTTTATTATTTCATTCCAAGTCATCATCTCATCTCTATAGAGCTGCTGCCTATGCTGTCTGACAAAATCACTATTTTAGTAGTTCTTCAAAGTAAATAAGGCATCCTATTATGACTACTGAATACCAACTATCAATCACTTTGATCATGTATTTTCAGCTAGAGATACCTGGCCAAGCAACAGCTGCTCTCAATAGAGGTGTCATTAATACCCATAAAACCTAGCCATCAAAAGTGACCTTGTCCTAGAGAGATTTACACGGTTAACAAAACGTCACGCCAGGGTAAGCCTACACGAAACACAAAACACAGCCCTTATTTTAAGTGTTTCTAAAGTCCCCTATGGGAAAAATAAATGCTGGAAAAATGATTGGAACCATTTCCTTGTTTGACCATTAGGTTTTATGACTCTCACTGTGGTACTCTATCATTGGTCATTGTAGTTCATTTCCATGTTTTATGTTGTAAACTATGTCGAATATTGGCCTGTTAGAAACTACAACACCCTACTACATTGCACAGTTCAGGCTGGATCTGATTTCTCGCCAGAGAAACTGCAATGTGCACATTGAACTCACAGAAGAAGAAAAAACATTTAGTTGTTTAAAAACAGAAAAATATTCACCATTTTGGTTAATCGCTCAGCACTACATGTCTGTAGTAACTCATTTAAAAAAACTAGCTAGTTAGTTGATTGGAAGAATGTGGTGTTAGTGACATGGCCAATCAAGCCTAGCCAGGTATGACCGATGTGTGCAGCGATGATGGTGGTAACCTGCATATTGTTTTATTCCTATATTACACAGATTAGAATAAACCCATAATGGACTATTTTGTATGATTTCTCTTTCCCAGGTTAGGTGTATGAAGGAAGGACATGAAGAGTGGTCCTGTAGTTGAGGCGTCTTTACAGGAAGAAAGCCCTGAGTCTGGTTAAGGAGCTGGATGCCTTCTCCAAGGTCCCAGAGAGCTATGTCGAGACCACAGCCACAGGGGGGACAGGTGAGATTTTACTCTCAATACTGCTTACATATGTTTGAATTCTGATTCAATAGCCCCAACTTTGAATGACGTCGCTAATGTTCTTCTCTCGCCCATCCATAGTGTCCTTGATAGCATTCACTGCCATGGCACTGCTGGCCTTCTTTGAGTTCTTTGTGTATCGGGACACCTGGATGAAGTATGAATACGAAGTGGATAAAGATTTTTCAAGGTACATAGAAATGTTGATTTTGTTTCATCATGGTATGCTCTTATTTAAGACTGAACTGTGTTTTACTGCCAGTACATTATCTTGGAATCTGACAATACTTTTTCTTCATCTACAGTAAATTGAGAATAAACATAGATATTACAGTTGCCATGAAATGCCAACGTAAGTATTCAACCTTATCACACATCATTTATTGAAATCATTCATGAAATGTAGGCCTTCATATTTTGGGCATAATTAATGTGTTATGATGTACTGTATCATTTTCCACACAACCTCTCGGAGCTAAAGATTGAGTTGGTGTGCTGTTTCAGATGTGGGTGCAGACATTCTGGACCTGGCAGAGACTATGATAACATCAAATGGCATTCAGTATGAGCCTGTGAGTAGATCACTGAGCATTCTATTACATACAAATAGACTTTGGTGATCCCAAACCCTGATCTATTTTCTTCCCTGTGTATAAATGTTCAGGTGATTTTTGAGCTGACCCCGCAGAAAAGACTGTGGCACAGGTAAGGCACTGACCATCCATGATATCAAAATGATAGTTGTTATTTTTTGTTGTTGAGCCTTGTTTGTTTACAAGTAAATTGTTTATAAACAAAAGAGTAAAACAAGCTTCTATATTGGGTTGGACAGTTAAACTAAGCTCATGAGAGTAATTGTAGATTGTCCCTTTAAGCACTTTGTTAATAGTCAGAAAATCTCACTCAACCACATTCCAAAAGAAAAAAAATATTTTGTCATCCTTCCTGTATGAAATGAGTAGTTAACCCGTTTCACCCTCTCCCAACTCACCTTAGGACCCTGTTGCTGATACAAAACAGGGTGAGGGAAGAGCATTCTCTACAGGAGGTCTTGTACAAGTGTTCTAAAGGGAGCTCCTACGGCCTTGCCCCCTAGGTTAGTAGGCCCACCTTGCCCCCTAGGTTAGTAGGCCCACCTTGCCCCCTAGGTTAGTAGGCCCACCTTGCCCCCCTAGGTTAGTAGGCCCACCTTGCCCCCCTAGGTTGATAGGCCCGCCTTGCCCCCCAAGGTTGATAGGCCCGCCTTGCCCCCCAAGGTTGATAGGCCTGCCTTGCCCCCCAAGGTTGGTAGGGCTCTCAAATGCAAAATGCATCACTACTGAGGTGTTGGGAAAATGCATTAAGTACATATATGTTTTCCTACAAAGGTAATAGTGTGTGTGTGTGTGTGTGTGTCTTCAGAGAGGGGGGGCTGCCTCAGAGCCCTTAAGTGCCTGTAGGATACATGGGCACATCTACGTCAACAAAGTGGCTGGGAACTTCCACATCACAGTGGGAAAGTAAGATACCAGTACACTTTCATATAAGAGTGTTATATTTAAGCAACAAGGCCCGAAGAGGTGTGGTATATGGCCAATATACCACGGCTAAGGGCTGTTCTTATGCACAACGCAGCGAGGAGTGCCTGGACACAGCCCTTAGCCGTGGTATATTGGACATATATCACAAACCCCCGAGGAGCCTTATTGCTATTATAAACTGGTTACCAACGTAATTAGAGCAGTAAAAATAAACGTTTTGTCATACCCATGGTATATGGTCTGATATACCATGTCTTTCAGCCAATAAGAATTCAGGGCTCAAACCACCCAGTTTATAATTAAGCAATAAGGCCCGAAGGGGGGTGTGGTATATGGCCAATATACCACAGCTAATGGCTGTTCTTAGTCACGACGCAACACTGAGTGCCTGGATACAGCCCTTAGCCGTGGTATATTGGCCATATACCACAAACCCCTGGAGCGCCTTATTGCTATTATAAACTGGTTACCAACGTAATTAGACCAGTAAATAGTAATGTTTTGTCATACCCATGGTATACAGTCTGATATACCAATGCTTTCAACCAATCAGCATTCAGGGCCCGAACAACCGGTTTATATTTAATAGAGCATTTTGTATGTAAATCATTCTTTATGGATGTAATGGGGGAAAGCTATGTAATACTGCCAAAGACTCAGAGGTTCATGGAGTTTGTCTCATACGTTAGAAGCTTTCAAGCTCCACAAATTGATGCTGCGAATGATTTATGAGTCTATATGTCTGATGGGAAAAAGGCCACTCAACCTATAGAGGACAGTATATTTCTTTTTGATGAAAATGCTCCTCACGCTTCTAACCCTCTGTCTTTCTCAGGCCTATTCATCATCCTCGTGGCCATGCTCATATAGCAGCTTTTGTAAGCCATGACAGTAAGTTCTCTGTCAGCCTGACCAGGAAAGGGTGACGCTCATTTGCATAAGTTATTCATTTTTGACAAGGACAACATTAGTACTGTTCTCTGGTTGCTTACATTGCATCTGCATTTCCATGTTTCAAGTGATCGATAAGAGCAGTATCTATTCTAATGCAGTGCCAATTAACTATTTTCTCAGAATGATTCACTCTCAAATAGAGGTTTTTACTGTCCCATTCCACCTGACTGAATGTGAGCTGGGTTTCATCAATGCATTGCAGCGTACAACTTCTCCCATCGGATAGACCATCTGTCTTTCGGAGAAGAGATCCCCGGCATCATCAATCCTCTGGACGGGACAGAGAAAATCACCAGCAAACGTTAGTTACTGCTCCTCCACATGAATATGTTCTTATCAAACCTCATTCAGCTGTTACTCAATGTGTAGCTATGACTACAGAATGGTAGGCAGTGAGTGACTGTATATTGAGGTACTTTGTAGCAACGATATTGTGTTGTGAATAAGCCACACTGTCAAAGCCCAGACTGTGTGTAGGCTGATTATGTACATGAGCTCTGATCCACACTTCCAGCCTATTCTGCTCAGCATGGCGTCATGAGTTTGCAGGGAGAAAATGTAACTATTTGTATCCATTTGAAGTGGATTTACTGCAGGCCTGCCTTCATTCACTTGTTGTTCAAAGCAGCCTAGTTTCTCCAGGGGAAAGAACTGAAGCCCCCTATTTCACCTTTTCTATAAGTATTCTGTGTAGTCTGACACTAGATGGATGGGGTAAAAGGCCTTCTTGTTGCAGATAATGAGATGTTCCAGTATTTCATTACGGTGGTACCTACCAAACTGCTCACGTCCAAGGTGTCGGCAGACACGCACCAGTTCTCTGTGACGGAGAGGGTAAGTCCTGATTTAGGCACAGATCTAGTATCAGCTTACCTTCCCCAAATCCTCATATTAACCATCAGGGGGAAAGGAATTCTATTCGATGTTGACCATGATGGAGGATGCTGCAGTGGGTTCAGATGATGGATCAGTCTCCTCATCCATCCAGTCCATTCAGCTCCGTCTGCTGGCTGCCAAAAGTTACTTCTAGCTCTACTGCATAACACCACCACCTGAGACAGTCATAGATTTCTGTCTTACAAACACACACATTCACATACACAAAGGCTAGATGCTAGAAAGGCCCGTGTGTGTGTGTGTGTGTGTGTAAAGGAGAGATTAACCCCCACCCCACTCTACCTACCCACTGTCTGGTCTAGGAGCGGGTGATCAACCATGTGGCGGGCAGCCACGGTGTGTCTGGGATCTTTATGAAGTACGACACCAGCTCTCTGACGGTGACGGTCAGTGAGCAGCACTTGCCCCTCTAGCAGTTCCTGGTACGACTCTGTGGCATCATCGGGGGTATCTTCTCCACCACAGGTCCAGACAACACTCACTCTTACCACCACAGTGTCATGGGCAGACCTCATACTGTTCATGTCTCACAAATCATACCACGGCTGCTTTGCCAGCCTGATACTGTGCCACGTTAGAGAAATGCACCCTAAACATCTTCATTGATCGTCTCTCTCCCACAGGCATGATCCATGGGTTTGTTGGCTTCTGTTTTGACATAGTCTGCTGTCGCTTCAAACTAGGCCCATATAAACCTAGAGAGGTGAGCCCAGTCTTCTTTATTGGCACTGAAACTATGCAACAACATGATGGTAAGTCCTTACATGTACCAGTTTCCCTGTGTCTCACTGGTAGTAGTGTATTTACACTGTACCTCTACATGTTCTCTATTTCCAGGTGGTTCTCCCAGATGCCCATGTGAACAACCGTGCTGCTCCGCTCCTGACGGACAACCAGGTACAGGAGTAGCCCTCTGACTGCACCCATATCCACAAAGCTCTCTGAGTAGGAGTGCTGAGCTTGGATCAGTTTTGCCCTTTTGGATAAGATAATATTATATGGACAGATCCTAGATCAGCTCTCATCTTGTGAGACGCTTTGTGGATATGGGGCCTGGAGCCTGCTGCTGATCGTGCACCTACTGTCCCTTCACCTGTGGGGTAATCCAGGAAGAGAAGTTTCCAATCACAAGTATGTGGATTGCTGGGAGTTTGTTTTGAACCAAATAAGAGTAAACTGATTAGGATCCGACAATCATAATTGTTCTGGACAGTATCCTCATAAGACTACCATTATAATATATTTATATCCTGTAAATATGTATTTTACACTGGAAAATGGAAAGCAGCGGTAACTCTCCAGTTTTGTCAGGCTTAGTGTGTAAACGTATTGGGACGGGTAAAGGTATTGGGATGTCATCATTCATACCTTTAACTTGCATGTCATGTTTGTTCTATTTCTATCTATTTGCACTGTTGTTCAGTATCTGTTTCACATGTAATCCGTCAATGGGAGATGTCCAATTTAAATGTGTTTTAGTGCACTTTAACACTTCATGTTGTACACTTTACATTCATTTAAATACCTCTCGTTTGGTATCCCACTATCTTCTGGTGATGGTGCATGCTCTTAGCCTGCGCTTACACAGTTAGTCCATTTCAGATCTTTTTTCCCACTAATTGGTCTTTTGACCAATCACATCAGATCTTTTCGGTCAAAAGACCAATTAGGGAAAAAAAGATCCGAATTGGGCTGCCTGTATAAACGCAGCCATGGAAGTAGGCTAAATCTATTTTCTACAAGAGGCAGCAGTTGATGAAGCAGAATGATTATCACACTGACCAGTTTGTTGTCTTTTAGTTTATTCATGTTTGGCCAAACAAACTTTAAGTGTTTTCAGAGCAGGAATAGAGGGTCGTTTAACATTTGCCAATTACATTTGAAAAAGGAAAATTCAACAAAATAAACAGTCGTAAGTGTTGCAGTTCACAGAACATTGCCCAGTTAGCTCTGCTCTTCCTTTTCTGTTCTACCCACAGTGCGCTGCTTCCACTGTATCATAACAAAGACACTGCTTTGTTATCAACATGACAGATGCCAAGATCTGTAACAAGCAGGACATTTTGTACAACTTCATTGTACAGGAAGAGCCATTTTCTGTGTTGGGCATGCATTTGGTTCATTGTCCCTTACTGAATTTAGGAAAGGACGTTCACCATTGTTGCACACAATTACTGGCTCACATAGAAACATGAGGATTTGGGGTACATTTAGTCAAGACTTCTACCATAGATACTGTGTATAGATGTATCATCTCAGAAAAAGTGGACTGCTGCTGTCTGCCACAAGTAACAATTCAGATCTAGTCTGGGGAGCTCTGTGGTAGAGTCAGACTCCTGCAGAATCAACCCTCAGGAATACTACTCTTTTAGGTAGTCTAGAAAAATAATATAGAACTTCAACTATTTACACATCTTTCAAACTTGTTTATATATGATACTGTCACCATTTACAGTGCATTCAAAAAAAGTATTCAGACCCCTAGACTTTTTCCACATTTTGTTACATTACATCCTTATTCTAAAATGTATTAAATTGTCCCCCCCCCCCCTCAATCTACACACAATACCCCAAAATGACAAAGCAAAAACAGGTTTTTATACATTTTAGCAAATTTATAAAAACTGAAGTATCACATTTACATAAATATTCAGACCCTTTACTCAGTACTTTGTTGAAGCACCTTTGGCAGCGATTACAGCCAGTCTTCTTGGGTATGACGCTACAAGCTTGGCACACCTGTATTTGGGGAGTTTCTCCCATTCTGCTCTGCAGATCCTATCAAGCTCTGTCAGGTTGGATGGGGAGCGTCGCTGCACAGCTATTTTCAGGTCTCTCCAGAGATGTTTGATCGGGTTCAAGTCCGGCCTCTGGCTTGGCCACTCAAGGACATTTCAGAGACTTGTCCCGAAGCCACTCCTGCATTGTCTTGGCTGTGTGCTTACAGGGTTGTTGTCCTGTTGGAAGGTGAACCTTTGCCCCAGTCTGAGGTCCTGAGCTCTCTGGAACAGGTTTTTCATCAAGGATCTCTGTACTTTGCTCCATTCATCTTTCCTTCTATCTTGACTAGTCTCCCAGTCCCTGCCGCTGAAAAACATCCCCACAGCATAATGCTGCCACCACCATGCTTCATCGTAGGGATGGTGCCAGGTTTCCTCCAGACGTGACGCTTTGCATTCAGGCCAAAGAGTACAATGTTGGTTTCATCAGACCTGAGAATCTTGTTTCTCATGGTCCGAGTCTTTAGGTGTCTTTTGGCAAACTCCAAGCGGGCTGTCATGTGCCTTTTACTGAGGAGTGGCTTCCGTCTGGCAACTCTACCATAAAGGCCTGATTGGTGGAGTGCTGCAGAGATGGTTGTCCTTCTGGAAGGTTCTCCCATCTCCACAGAGGAAGTCTGGAGCCATGTCAGTGACCACCCGATTGCTAGGCGGCCAGCTCTAAGAAGAGATTTGGTGGTTCCAAACTTCTTCCATTTAAGAATGATGGAGGCCACTGTGTTCTTTGGGACCTTCACCTGTCTCTGTCTCCTTCGACCTCATGGCATGGTTTTTGCTCTGACATGCACTGTCAACTGTGGGACCTTGTATAGACAGGTGTGTGCCTTTCCAAATCATGTCCAATCAATTGAATTTACCACAGGTTTACCACAGTTGTAGAAACAGCTCAAGGATGATCAATAGAACAGGATGCACCTGAGCTCAATTTAGAGTCTCAAAGCAAATGTCTGAATACTTATGTAAATAAGTAATTTCTGTTTTTATTTAATACATTTGCAAAAATGTCTAAACCTGTTTTCGCTTTGTCATTATGAGGTATTGTGTGTTGATTGATTAAATAAATGTTTTCCCTCAATTTTAGAACAAGGCTGTAATGTAACAAAATTTGGAAAAAGTCAAGGGGTCTGAATACTTTCCGAATGCACTGTACCACTTACATAAGACAAGCCTTAGTTTGATGCAATTATTTATAAAGATTAAAAAATAGTAAACTTAGTTTCAATATAAACTGCTGTACAAAACAGGCAAAGTGGACAAATAGTAAAACAAACAATGAGTCTTATGCGTTATGTCAAACATACTGATATCAATATTCAGTAGTCGTCAACCAGGTCAGATGTTTGTAGTACTACAGTAGCAGTCTCCAGTGGCCAAGATTTAGGGCTCCATTCAATCCGTATCACAGAAGTTCAGATTTACAGCATGATTGAAACAAAGGGAATGTTTCTGCTTTTGCAGACTGCATTCACGGTAAAAGCTGCATATGTTGGCTCAATTGGAAATTACCTTTTTAATTTATATCGAGTCTGTAACGCTTCAACTTTATAGATTGAATAGAGCCCTTAATGTGATAAACACTGAAGTTACTCTCGGATATCCTTAGCTGGCCTCGCTACAGAGTACAGGTTCCCAAATATTCTGTCAGTACAAACCAATACAAGGTAAAAACACATCCCCCATGTAAGAAGAGAGGCCATGGATATCTCAGGATTCACACATTAAGAGTCAATGTACAGAAATTGTCTTTCAGTGGAGGCTTGACATACAGTATTTCAAGTATGCAAAAAAAATACTCTATTCCAAGACATTGTATCTGGGTTGGGGAGGACGTAAACTATGAGCAAAAATGTGGGGAGAGTATACAATGGGTTTATTGTTGAATATGTAATCTGTTGCTTTAAGAATAGCCGTAGTTAGAAAAGAAATAACACTTACGTAGTCATTTTACTGTATGATCTACAACAGGGTCAGAAGGAACAGTGTCTGGTTGAGGAGTGGGGTTGCATGCTGCTGGAGGTCTGAGGGGTGTGGTCTGGTTGAGGAGTGGGGTTGCGTGCTGCTGGAGGTCTGAGGGGTGTGGTCTGGTTGAGGAGTGGGGTTGCGTGCTGCTGGAGGTCTGAGGGGTGTGGTCTGGTTGAGGAGTGGGTTTGCGTGCTGCTGGAGGTCTGAGGGGTGTGGTCTGGTTGAGGAGTGGGGTTGCGTGCTGCTGGAGGTCTGAGGGGTGTGGTCTGGTTGAGGAGGCGAGCAGGGCGTTCAGCTGGTCAACGGTCAGTTGGTCATCAGTTGGTGAGTGTGCTGGAGGCCCTGAAGTAGGAGAGGAACTTGAAGCAGAGGCTGACCACAAAGTACCAGATATTCCTGGCCATCTGGGAGCGGGCGATGAACACCCTCCAGATGAAAACCAGCAGTAGAGTGTTGAATGTGTAGCGGATGTTCCTCAGCCTGAGGGAGGGAGTTGGAAGTACACACTGTCATTTACATCCTCCTTCAAAATAAGACCGGAGCAAACGCAGTCAGCCCTGTAAGTAGTCTACTCACTTCCTGAGGTGTTGCCTGGCTGCAGGGATGTCGGACATGTCTTCATTCAGAACGTACTTCTTGGTGCCGATGCAGTAGTTCTCTATGTACTCCGGCCAGTTCAGCTGACGCACGTCAAAGTTGAATGTCTGGGAGAGAGAGTTAGGATGTTGATGTGCAGTAAGACATGGCTATTATGGTCACATTCTGTCGATTATGAAAACCTTTGGGATAGCTATAATTTAACCTTCTGAAATTGAATGATGTAAGTATTAGTGACCTGTTGTCTTGAAATCAATAAAGATGTTTGTTTGAGCTGAAATGATGGATTGGTGGCATTACTAGGTGAAAAACACATCATTGACTATACATATCAACATGCGGAGATACAGTGTGTGCATAGAGGATGGATGCTGAGTCTACTGTACCTTCCTGTCCTCAGGGCTGAGCTGGCTCATCAGCATGTTCATGTTGTCTGAGTTCCACTCCCAGTCCTGACTGCTGAAGTACTCCAGCAGGCCGATGGCCTTGTGCAGACGGTTGAAGATACGCATCATCCTACACAGAGAGAGGGGAATGGAGGATCTCAATCCAAATGTACTGCATGTATAGAACACAAGTGTAATGTTTGTTTCACTGAATACTTCATTAAATATCACTTGTATGCAGCAAACACTGATTTCTTATTTCTTCATGATTACAGATAATTTGATCTATTTTTACATCACATTGGGTTGAAAACAAGTAGGTAGTTTTCATAGACCGAACAATGGTCTAGTGACAATGCTGATTGTCAGGACATTCGTAATCTTACTGGGGCTTCTGTCCAGACAGTCTCAGGTAGAGGTCGTAGATGAGGGCAGGGAACTTGTGGCTGACCAGGATCCAATACTGGTTCATCAGGTAGTTGGAGGTGATGTTGGCGTTGGGCCTTCTGAAAGCCTGCTCCAGAGGGTTCCTCTTGAAGCTGGACATCACATGGTGCTCTGAGAGAGAATACAAAGGAGTTAAAAATGTGAAGGAATCTGTGGCTAGGCGCCGACATCCCTATCTTGCAGCTCTATTCTGTTGTGGCATTTTAAGGGGTGTAACGTTAGGGAAGTGCCTCTCACATCTTCCTTAGCCACTATATTAGAGAATTGGGATGTATCCAGGGGTGTGGTTTTCTGTTGCACTAAAGACCTCATTCGCAGCAGCTGCAAACCTTCCCCACCTGGCTGCAATCAAGGCTGCTCAGACCAAGATAAAACTGCTGGGGGAACTGCCAGTGAGTGTTACTGGGGTGAATTTGTTTCTGTGTGCTTTCTTTTGAAGACTCGTGACCCACCAGCCTCTATAAAGAAGTGAACAGCTTTACGAGGTTAGTTCCTCCTGTGTAGGAGAATACTATCTGGGGTAAGCCTGAAGGTAGTTCTCTCCTGTTGAGTTGTAGTTTTGTCATTTTGAGGCTTTCCCATTTAATTTATTCCCTCTAGTCGTTTTAGTTCTTTTGTTTCCAAGTTGATCTCATCACTTTGAGACATCTCCTGAAGATGAGACCAGGTGGAGGAAGAAGTGTATGCACAGGCTGAAGTGGAAAAGGTGGAAAATGAGGCTGAGGTCCAAGTAGACTGGGCCCATCCCCTACAGCTGTGATACCCCTCCAAGACCACTCTGATGATTGAAGCCTGTGGTCCATGATGTGCCAAGAGCTGAACCACGGTTGTCTGAAGCCAAACTCATTGCAATAGAGTAAAGGACAGATCCAAGATACCCAGCCCTCTACTATGCTAATGGCGGCTGGCCAGCAACGACTACTGAAGAATGGTGAGGAAGACTTGAGAAATGATCTCACCTTCCACTGGTCTCCCAGACTAGACGTAAAACAGTAAATGTAAATCCGGGACACTCATTAGTATATGTTACATTCACATTAGTTATTTTTCCCTTATGTAAACTAACGTCTAGCAACCCAAAGGTTGTGTGTTTCAATTTCCTCACAGACAACTTCAGCATTTGAACTACTTGCTCCTTTGCAACTACAATATTTAACATGTTGGCCAACCTTACACCCCCCCCCGCCTAGTTAGCGTTAGTCTTCTAGCTAATGTTAGCCACAACCAATGTAATATATCCCTTAACTGTATCTATCCCTTAATGGAATGTAATATATCACTTAACTGTAGTCAACCTGTGGTATTTTGGAGGCAGTAATTGCTGCAGTTAAACTCTACTCCAACTGCAATCTTTTTTCATAAGGGATGTTTTGCATGAGACATCCACAAATGAATACATCTCATACTAAATGGAGTGTCTTGGATTTATGTACAGAATAATACAAAATGCTCTGAGACCACGTGCCACACTACATATGCCCCTTTGAGGAATCAAAGCCAAAACCCTGATGTTGCAAGCACCGTGCTCCAGCACATTTCTGTGGATGATCAACTCTGTCATTAATTGTATATTTTTTTATTAGTTCTAAGATAAAACAAGGGTGCTAAGAAGAACAATATTTTGGGAAGGGATCAAATCTTTTTGGCCAGGATTCAATCTGATTGCGATTTGTTGGCCATTTACCGTGAACGTGGGAACACTGCCTTTACAAGGTGCATAGCTGACAAAGGGTGATGTTATTGAATCCCGGCCACAGTGAATATTCTCCAGCCCCACTGACGAGTTTAAAGATGGTTTTGGTGTTGAGGGTGAGTGTTCCCTGCTAGGGAAAGGTAACACAAATATTATCTTTTTGAAAAAGGGCATCAGCAAGATTAGAACCTGTGACCTGGTCCCTATCCCTGAGCCTAGTACACTGCGCTAGTAGGGGGGAGGGCAGCACCCTTGTTTTCCCACATATTTGAATGCTGTTCAGTCAAAGTAAAAAAAGTAGATTAGAAATGTAATTCGTTAAATGTTTGGTAAGGAAAACAAAAGTCACAACCAGGATTTGAACTGGCAGCCTTTTGGGTCAAGATCCATGTTGAACCCCCCACATCCACCTGCCTGAAAGCATTTCTTTTATTTGACTCTCATCTGTAAACTCCACCCACTGACATTTTAGTCGAAGCTCTGCCCACTGAGTTTTCATCCAACCAATCACATTTGTTCTGCCCTGGAAAGTGGAGCTTCCTTCAGAACAAGATTGAGGCCGGGGATCAATTCATGGTGCAGTTAAATGGTACATTGCCGGGTGTCTGGTGCTCTGTTCTATAACAAGTGTTGGGTTTGAGAATATGTTTCTTTGCTAATTGTTAGGTTTGAGAATATGTTTCTTTGCTAATTGTGGGGTATGAGAAATTTTTTCGTTTGCTACACATGAATGTGTTTGAGCTCAGGCTGATAAATTGTGGAACAATACAGTGGATTGTGCAGACACCGGGTGTCTGGCTAAGGGGCAGTATAACCTTGGGAGATAACAGTATGTTGAGCTAGGAACACATGAATAGAAAGATGTGGAGACGCAAACAGGACCGAGCCTGTGGCCTCAGTAACCCCGGACAACAAGCACCAAGAGGCTGGGACCAGCCTGTGCGCCTACTATTGGCCAGGCAAGTCTAAACCACGCTCAGCCACTGTTCTGATAGTTCCCACCTCGGGATGGGCCTAACTTTGTCAGAACATACTTATACCAATGCATTTAGCAGAAAGTGCAGTTCTCTGTTAACCCTGCGTGGTATTACATTGAACCCGTATATACGAAGATTGCATTTACCATTTATTGCTTGAGTGAATAAAAATAATTAGAACTTACTTGGTGACTCTGTGTCACCTTTTGTCCTGATACCAGATTTGATTTTCGCAACCCTAACACAAGCCTTGGATTGAATCCCAGCCTGAATGAGGAAAACTCCTGAGCGCTATTCCAAGGCTCCTTCATCGATTCCTTGGGAGATTCTCTATTGCACAAAAGTCCGGCCTCTCCTCAACACCTCCTCTCAGTGGTCAAGTGATCACGGAGAGTGTCAATTCGTTAGTAAGCTATCAGAGGAATGTCATCCACTCCTCGATAGCCTCCTCTCGCCAAGGATAACCATGTGCTTCCTCATGGCTGCTAGCGCCAAAGTGTTTTGCCATTTTCCACACTCCCTTTGAATCAGCTGTTGATACTCTACTTATCCTTTTATCTATAGAATGTATTGCACAAGTAGCTATATTTGTTTTTATCACTTTGCATTTTGTGATTCCTCCTTTGTAAATGTCATTTGCCTGATGACGAGCGAGTGAATGACCGTCTCATTTCTTGCAAGAGCATTTCCCTCCACGTTCCCTCTCCTTACCGCCGCTCCTCAATTATTTGGACCTTTTTTAAAACGGGGTGAGAAGAGGACAGTGGAGAGAAGGCGAGCAAAACCAATTAAGATCATTTCGATAACATATCCAGCCAGCAAACCTCCAACTTCCCTAAGCAGCCCCATGGGCCCCCTAGGCACAGTTTGATTAGCTTGATTCTTAGCTCTTATGTGGGCCGGTAGATTAGCGCCCGCTATCCCAGGTTTATAACAGCGAGTGATGAGCCCTAATCCCTCTGCCAGCCATCTGGTGGCAATTTCCCAGAGTGAAATGAGCAGATTCACTAATCTGAGAGTATAGGGAGCCTGGCTGTCGCCCGCTACCGCGCTAATCTGAGCCTGCCTCATACCCGACCCGCATGCATCCTTTTCATCTCAGTGGTCCACTGGGATTTACTGTAGATGATGGGTCGGGAGGTGAGCTGCCACCACAACCAACATGCAGATGGGGTGATGATTTCATGATGACACTTTGCCTCTACTTGTTATTGTTTGGGCAACTGCTTTACTGCTGATGGGAGTTGTCATTTGGGCAGATCCACAGTGGTGATGTCAAACAGATGTACACAGTGTGGGGGTTCAGATGTAATGTTTAACTAGCTGCCAGAAGGTGGCAGTAGACCCTCGCCACTGTCAAATCCCTGGGTATCTATTTATGACACAGAATTTATCCACCTGCTTCTCACTGCTACACCATTCAAACTGATTTAGGAGAACCAGGACTGACAGACAACCCACAGTTTCATATCCCCGGTGGGAATGTATGATGCATAGTTTCATAGTCACAACACCATCAACCAAATGGATCACTAGTCACTTTAATAATGTTTACATATCTTGCATTACTCATCTCACATGTATATACTGTATTTTATACCATCTATTGCATCTGGCCTATGCCGCTCTGTCATTGAGCATCCACATATTTAAATGTATATATTCCATTCCTTTACTTAGATTTGTGTGTATTAGGTTGTTGAATTTTTAGATTACATGTTAGATATTGCTGCACTGTTGGAACTAGAAGCACAAGCAATTCGCTACACTCGCAATAACATCTGTTAACCGTGTGTATGTGACCAATACAATTTTATTTGATCAAGATTTCAACTACTGAAGTACATTGATTTATGACGACGGAAGCCACAGTGGCAGATGAGCAAGCACTGATGATGTCACTGTAACAGGCATACTGACAGACAGACAAACTGACAGACAGATACCTACCGATCTCTCCCCAGTGGAAAGGGTTGATGCCGCCCGTTGTGCAGTTGTAGACCAGCGCTGCTTTGGGTCTGCAAGGGAGCAGAGCGATGAGGTCAGAGGGTTATAGGGATCAAAGGACACATCTATAAAATGAGCCCACAAACACAAAGTCACATCAATTGAAAACACTGGGCTTCCTCATCAGTCAATGGTGTAGAGCTGGGGAGATGTGTTCAAACAAACTGGGCTAAGGTAGGTTTACAGGAGGTCTTCCTGCAGGTCAATATGGGGGGTGTCTGTTTGTGTGGGTTAAACCATACAGTCATTGGTCAAACCATATTCCACCTGGGGGGAAAGTTAACCTGTGCACTGCCGTGTACCAGCCAGCGGCCAGGGTCAGGTTGATGACCACGTCCACGGGGATGAGGTCCGCCACCGCATCATTGTTGGCTCTCATGGTGCGCAGGATGCCCTTCCCCGCCTGATCAGACAGGACACAGGGTTACCACCACATCTCATCATCACCTGATCATTGTTTAAACTAGTGGCATCAAAATGAGCAAACTTAGTATCTGAAAAATACAACTAAGAAGTAGATGCTGGTACTTACAGCGATGAAGACTCCGCTTGGTCCATTGAAGTTGTCGATCCAGCCCTGAGACAGAAGAATAGGGAGGGAATAAGTTAGTGTAATGAGAGATTAGGGGCTCTATTCAATCCGTATGGAACATATGAATCCGTTATGTAAATTTAAAGGCAATGTTCCCACGTTAGTGGACACTGCATTCACGGTAAATGCTGCATATGTCTGCTCAATCGGAAATTACTTAAAAATGTATCTCTCGCAATCTGGAACGCTTCAGCGATGCAGACTGAACAGAGACGTAGATAAAAGAGAACCCTAAGTACCCCCCGTTAAAGCTGGAATCCTTAGTTGCTACATTATTTTCAGACTTATAAATGAATGATATATTCCCATTGATTGTTGAAGAATATACCTTGTAAATGCCTCATGAGCTGTCGTAGCCCATCAGAACCCCAAATACAAGCTTGTTTTACTTTGTTTGTAAATGTAAACAAACACTGTATAGCCTAAAATCATGGTTAAAACTATACATTTGATATCATGGATGGTTAGTCCTTGCATCCATAGCTCTGTCTATGAATGTGAGAGTGGTTACATTTCTTCAGGCCCATTTAACATTTTTATTTTACCTTTATTTAACTAGGCAAGCCAGTTAAGAACAAATTCTTATTTACAATGACGGCCTAGGAACAGTGGGTTAACTGCCTTGTTCGAGGGGCAGAACGACAGATTTTTACCTTGTCAGCTCGAGGATTCGATCTAGCAACCTTTACGGTTACTGGCCCAGCGCTCTAACCACTAGGCTACCTGCCTCAGCTTTTTTTACCAAAACACAGGAAAGGTGTCCGCTTTGTTACTGTTTCAATTAGGGATTCTAGCTTCAAGCACCGCTATAACATTGCTGCAACGTCATCAAGTTACAGATGGCCTCCTAACAGCAACATCAATTAGATTGTTGCTGAGTTAGCATTCCAGTGGTGTGCTAGGCTAGCTAGCTAGCTACCTATGGAGAGTGAGACTAAGATAGGGAGAGTAACACAGTGTCCAAATCAATTAGCCCTCCGGTAATACACTGGGCTTATTTGTGTGGGTCTATCTGTGGCTTGTCCCTACAGGGTAAGGACACATGGTCTTGTGCAGACAGACAGTCAGTCAGACCGATAAGAGTCCTTATCACACTGTCTCAATTTTTGCAGGTATACATCTGCCCCCATTTGAGGGATTGCCTGTGACATTTTAACACTTAACGGAGTTCTGAGGACATGGAGATTGAAGTTAATCACTCACACACACACACACACACACACACACACACACACACACACACACACACACACACACACACACACACACACACACACACACACACACACACACACACACCCTCCTCCCTTGTCTCATCGCTCCCACTGTCTCGAGCTGCCTGCGCAATAAACTGGTAAAGCGTGATCTTTTGGCTGTTTTGCCGCCAGGCCTGGCCCAACCCCACTTCCACACCCACTGGCTCTGGATCCGACACTGTTGAAACGTTACAGCCCTAGAAGACTAAATACAGCCGTGGGGCTATGTAGTCGTTTCTGTGAATATACTTAGTGCTGTTTAAAAGTGTAAACTCTGAAAGTGTGCATTTTTTTCGTCTTCTAGATCTTTGGTCTCTTTCTGTGTGAATTCATGGAGCCTCAGACGTTCAAATAATATTCCTGTAGGAAAATAAAGTAAGCATGTCACTTGAATTTGAGGGAAAGAACTTTGACGAATATTATAATCACGAAAATGATGAAATGTTGAACACCATCCTCCCATTTTAAGCAGCAATGAAGTCTGCATTTCTTTTTTAAACGCTTTAATATGTCCATCTGCCGCTGTGCTAAGTGAGATTAAAATGCTTAACGCTGCGGAATCCTTACGCTAAGATGTTAACCTACACTACAGCAGCCGGACAGATTAGAAAATAAAAAGCAGCTTACTCATGAAAGTACCATCACCCTGCACATCCAGAAGAGGACTGGCCACCCCTCGGAAACCTGGTTTCTAGCTAGCTTTCTTCCTAGGTTCCTGCTTTTCTAGGGGCAACTGCTGATGTCAAAAGGCCTTTATAAAATACATTATATTGATTATTTCAGAGTGGCCTTTCCATGAACCTACAGTTGCTTTTCAGTGACCTATCTAGTAGGAGACACTCAGAGGCTCTCCGGTTTCAGCACTGACTGTACCCCTCCCTTTCCCCATTGCCCCTTCCTTGCCCCCCTCACATCGCCTACCCAGCTGTTGGGGTCAGGGACGCTCCTCTTCGAGTCCTGGTCCAGACTTTCTGAACCATTAGAACACACCTGTCCTGGTCCAACTCTAATACAACCATTACTCAGCACTACACACCCAATCCCCCTTTAAATCTGACTGTACACAGGGGAGATATATTGACCAGTCAATCGCTAATTACCATCTATTTGTCACCACAGCAGGACACGATGGTGTGAGAATTGACAAGATTCTGACTGAGCCCTTTTACCATCACAGTGAAAGTGCTACATAGATTTTTATAAAATGTGATATATCTCCCAACAGGCAGGTGGCTGAGCCAATCACACTTCTTCTGATACACTTATCTTGCTGACCAATCAAAACACTGTTTAACGTCCACAGACTACATACAGAATGTGATCCATGTATCTATTGACCATCTATTGACTTTATTGTTGCCAGCTATCCAGTGCCAAGGTCCAGTAGAGTAATCAAGTCCCACAGAATGATGTATGTATATGATACTGTATCTCTATGGTAACGGTACTCACAGGGAAGGGCTCCTGCCAGCTGGCTCCCACTATGGAGGGTCTGATGATGCCGATGCTGAGCTTGCTGCTCTCCTTCTGGATCACGCACTCTGCCAGGGCTTTGGTGTAGGTGTAGGTGTTGGGGCGGTCCCCGATGAGGCGCGGCGTGATGTCACGGACGATGCTGTCCTCCATCCACCTGCAGTCACAGACAAGAGAACACTCACAATTAGACTCACATCACAATGGTACAGGACACATGCCAGGATTGAAGTAAAGTTGGCATTTTGTGTAGATAGATGAAACGTCATTCACTCTGATAGCTGTCTGTGATGGTATTTATAATCAATCATTAGTTGGAAATGGCACAAGGGGGTGTGGACTTGACAGCACCCTTGGTTCGGTTCAATTCCATTTCAATCAGTTCATTCAGGAGATGAATTGAAATTCAATGAATATACTGTCCTTTATCTAATTAAGGAATCGATTCTAACAGATCTGCGCTAGCCGACACCAGCATAGCGGTTGTTTTGGTGGTGTTGGAGGTGGAACTGCGTTAGAGCTGTCAAATCAACAAGAGGCTCCCAGGATTATACCTAAAGAGGACATTTTCTCGTTCTGAACTTCCAACGCGTGTGGGACGGGTGTGGTTTCGTGACAATGATCACAAGAGCAGCTGCTCACCGATGTGACAGGTCCAATGTAGTTCCACCTCCGACTGCGCCAAAACATCAGCTATGCCAGTTAATGCTTGATCGGATTGAATCCAGGCCTAAGTGCCATTTATCTTCACTGAGCATATTTTATATACATGAAATTTGCAAATGAATTCCCTTCGTGAATAGATGGAGTCGTAATAGCAGGAACCCCACTCCCAAGTCGGATGCAGAAAGTAGACTTCACACTACTCACTCCAGGGAGTCGATGAGCTTCTTGGGTTCTACAGGCGGTGGGTAGATGATCTCGTCGATGTGCCTGCGGTTGCAGTTGGCGTAGGCTGTGGAGATGTGGATGAAGGCCTGGAGGTGGTGCATCTGCTGGGCCAGATTCAGGAGCTGCTGCGTGGCCATCACATTCAGCTGCAGGGCGTGTCTGGGAAGAGAGAAGACACACACACACACACACACACAGCAGGACTAGGTAATCACTGTGCATAAGTACACTAAGAAGCATAAGCACACTATGCATTCCCATAATGCCATCACAAGGAGAGAAGTGAGAGTGAGACAGAGACAGAGAGAGACAGAGAGAGAGACAGAGACAGACCCAGAGAGAGAGACAGACAGACACTGACTGAAAGAGAGAGAGACCGAGAGAGAAACAGAAAAAGAGAGAGAGGAGGGTGAGAGAGAGAGAGAGAGAGAGAGAGAGAGAGAGAGAGCACGTTGGAAGGTTGGCATTATAATCATCCTCCCTCACATCCTTTTATCCTCACACTTCATTCCAGCAATGTGCTTCCATTCCAGGAATAAACAGACAGAACTCTAGCTCACCTCTCAGCCAGTCTACAGAGACAGATAGTGCTTCTCAGCCACAGTCAGGCAGTGTGGACGGTGTGTGTGTGTGTATGTGAGTGCAGATGTCAGATGTGGTTTGGCAGCGGTTGCCCATTAACGGCAGCGCGGGGACGGCAGTCGTGACAGTCAGTGGCAGTGGCGTGTCATGGGGGATAAGAGTGGTAGTAGTAGTAGGCCGTACCACTGTTTGAGAACTATTAGAGTACTATTATAGAGTACTAGGCCAATTTGAGAACTATTATAGAGAACTATTCTAGAGTACTAGGCCAGTTTGAGAACTATTGTAGAGAATTATTCTAGAGCACTAGGCCAGTTTGAGAACTATTATAGAGCATGAGGCCAGTTTGAGAGAGAACACCACTGTGACTGTAAACTGCTCCTAACTGTGTGTTCCTTATTGTTCCAAGTCGCTGAGTCATGAATGAATTCCGCTATTGGATCTTCATTATGGTGCTAGATATACTGTATCCTAGCAGCTACAGTGGCTATGGGGCTTATCACTGCTTCAGTGCTAGGCTTGACTAGCCTTGTACATTTGCACAGCACAGATGTCGTGTCTAGGGCGCTATCTGAAGAGCTGTGGTCTGGGTCCCAGTGATTAAACTGTTGTCTGATTATGCTCCAACACCCCCTGGCAACTTTGTTTCCCTGGAGACAGGGTAACAACATTGTGTGTCAAACGAGAGAATGTGAGAGAGAAGAGGGGAGAGAGAGAAATACAGAGGAAGGGATGGAGAGGTAGGGGTGAAAAGAGAAAGACAAAGTGAAAGAGGGAAGAGAAGAGGGCTATGATGCTGTTCAGAGAACAATCTCACCGCTTTTCCCTAACTGAGCTGTCAGTCATGGCTAATGCCCCGCCTCCCCACACCTCCTTTCACCTCTGACTGCATCGCATCCCTTAAGGCTGTCCTGTCTGTCCTACTCAACGGGATCTGTTCCCAGCAGCCACACAGACACCCAGACAGGCGTATTTAACAGTATGATGAAGACTTGTGAGAATACACTGAGACAGATAGACACAGAGCTCTTTAATGTTTCAATAATCCCTCTGAACACCTCATTCCTGCACCCTCACTGAGTAGGAGAGACATCTAAAGACATCTCTCTAGCCCCTACAGCTAGCTACCTGCAGACTCCCTGGATACATCTCTCTCTCTATCCGTCTGTCTCTCTCTCACCACATGGAACATTGAATCACTGTCTACTACGTAAGATGTGTGGAATGTTGAAAACTTAAACATTTTCAAAATCCTTAATATAAATTCAATGTTACTGTATTCTATAAGACTTTATTTTGATTTAATATGTTTAATGACTATTTATGTAAGTGTTCGCCTGTCAACCATTTTAGGTCAACAATGTTGCTTGACAGACGCTACACAGACGCTATATTATCGTGGAATCTCTGTTGTGTTTCTCAACATCCTCATCATACTCTAGATGTATCAGCGTTCCCATTGGTCAACACCAGAACACAAACAGTCCACACTATCAACCAAACATCACTTCCTGTAGGAAGTCCCTGGACAATGGGCACTTCCTGCTCCTCGGTACAATGACAAAGCAAAACCCTCCGACCCCATAAACCAGACCCGAGTAAAACATCAAAATAAAAGATGTGACCAAGATAAAGACGAGCCTGGCCCCTATACGGGCTGAACTCCTCTGAACTAGAGACTGTCTACTGTGTTGACGTCAGTTAATAGGATCTCGATGTCTTTGTACCTCTCTCTGTCAGACACAAGCTATGTCCATGCATTTATATAGAATCAAACGGATTTGATTTGTTGAGTTGATAAAGTAGTGAGTTAGCATGATAGCTAGGGACAGAGGAAGAGTTAGTGTGTAGGGGGTGTGGTCCTCACTTGAGGGGTTCGTCGAAGCGGATGGTGGCAGCACAGTGGAAGATGATGTTGACGCAGGAGGTCAGTCTCTCTACGTCCTCAGGACTGATGGCCAGGGCAGGCTGTGTCAACTCACAGCTGATAGGAACTATCTTCTGGTGGAAGTCTGGGTTGTCCTCCCTCATGCGGTCAAACAGCTGCAGGATATGCACACATAGATGCATCAGGTGATATCAACGTATGTCAAGCCATTGATTTAGCCAGGTCCATATGTAAAGGACACTATATGCATTGATGTCTGTAACGATTCTGTCCACATGGATGTTTGGCTGTAGGCTATTCCTCTGCACAACTGCTGCTGTGTAAAGCCATGGCAGCTTTTACCTAACAATAGCACCACAGTAGTATTTACAAGCCTCAGTATTAACATTATGGGTCATGTTGCCCGATGTAATTGATGAATCACTCTAGTATTTAAACACAGATCGAGCGGGTGTCAATATTTGCATTTTCCCACAACGCCCATGGGAGACCACACGCTGCAGTACCAGAGCACTCTGTGTGTGTGTGTGTGTGTTTGTGTGTGTGTAACATGTTCCCTGTTGCTGTGACTCAGAATGGGCAGGGCGTGCACCGTACGGAACATGACACAGGAAATGAAACACCACCTCATTACCAAGGAGGGAGATAAAATCACTTCTTATCCTCCAAGCAAAAACCATTCTAAACAAATTGTAGGTTTTAGTCTTGAATGTTTTAGGGCTGTAAATATAAGAACACAACAAACAGAAGGGAAGATAAAGTCTCTTACGACAGACGAGACATAAATCAAGTAGCTGGCCAGTGCGCACCTCAGATTTGGCTCTGGGTGTCGAGAATGAAGGAAGACACAAAACACAGAAAAATGTACTGGACATTTCAGATGGCTAGTGATTAAGATGAGCATGTGTGAGTTATGAAATTGGCAGTGTGTGTGTGTGTGTGTGTGTGTGTGTGTGTGTGTGTGTGTCAGTTCCGGCTGCCCTGGTAAGCAGACCACTCTAAGTGAAGAGCAGGACAGATGTTGAGTAATGCCTCCAACAGCTGTTCATATCCCTGTTCTCTCTCTCCATCTCTGCCTATATCTATGTCTCTTTCTATCTCGGTCTCTTTTCTAGCTCTCTAATGAGTCCATGTTGACTGCACTTTTCCTCACATCGTGACAAACTCTGGTGAACTTTGTTGACCCCATTCACCCTGGTGGAAAAAGTCCCTGAGGTCCAAATGTGTTGTCCTCCCCGTTATGCTTTCTCCTCCAGGTCAACCCATAACAGAGACAGAAGGAGGGGGAGAGAAGGGATCAGTTTCACTGTCTGTAGCCGGCTGTTCCCTTCCCTCTTATCTGAATGGTCCCAGCCATACAGAAAACCACTGCTGCTGATCGTAAAAAACGCTACTATTTATAGTACCAACGCTACTACCACACTGTACATCATGTATAGTACCAACGCTACTACCACACTGTACATCATCTATAGTACCAACGCTACTACCACACTGTACATCATGTATAGTACCAACACTACTACCACACTGTACATCATGTATAGTACCAACACTACTACTAAACTGTACATCATGTATAGTACCAACACTACTACTACACTGTACATCATGTATAGTACCAACACTACTACCACACTGTACATCATGTATAGTACCAACACTACTACTACACTGTACATCATCTATAGTACCAACACTACTACTACACTGTACATCATCTATAGTACCAACACTACTACCACACTGTACATCATCTATAGTACCAACGCTACTACCACACTGTACATCATGTATAGTACCAACACTACTACTACACTGTACATCATCTATAGTACCAACACTACTACTACACTGTACATCATCTATAGTACCAACGCTACTACCACACTGTACATCATGTATAGTACCAACACTACTACTACACTGTACATCATCTATAGTACCAACACTACTACTACACTGTACATCATCTATAGTACCAACACTACTACTACACTGTACATCATGTATAGTACCAACACTACTACTACACTGTACATCATGTATAGTACCAACTCTACTACTACACTGTACATCATGTATAGTACCAACACTACTACTACACTGTACATCATGTATAGTACCAACACTACTACTAAACTGTACATCATGTATAGTACCAACACTACTACTAAACTGTACATCATGTATAGTACCAACACTACTACTACACTGTACATAATCTATAGTACCAACACTACTACTAAACTGTACATCATGTATAGTACCAACACTACTACTAAACTGTACATCATGTATAGTACCAACACTACTACTACACTGTACATAATGTATAGTACCAACACTACTACTACACTGTACATCATCTATAGTACCAACACTACTACTACACTGTACATCATCTATAGTACCAACACTACTACTATACTGTACATCATCTATAGTACCAACACTACTACTAAACTGTACATCATGTATAGTACCAACACTACTACTAAACTGTACATCATGTATAGTACCAACACTACTACTACACTGTACATCATCTATAGTACCAACACTACTACTAAACTGTACATCATGTATAGTACCAACACTACTACTACACTGTACATAATCTATAGTACCAACACTACTACTAAACTGTACATCATGTATAGTACCAACACTACTACCACACTGTACATCATCTATAGTACCAACACTACTACTACACTGTACATCATCTATAGTACCAACACTACTACTAAACTGTACATCATGTATAGTACCAACACTACTACTAAACTGTACATCATGTATAGTACCAACACTACTACTAAACTGTACATCATGTATAGTACCAACACTACTACTACACTGTACATCATGTATAGTACCAACACTACTACTACACTGTACATCATCTATAGTACCAACACTACTACTACACTGTACATCATGTATAGTACCAACACTACTACTACACTGTACATCATCTATAGTACCAATGTAAATCCCTTATAGAACCACAACAGGATGTAGTGGGCAATCAAACATCTCATAAAGTTTCCCCCTCTACAGAATCAATGTAACCTGTCAGAATCAATGTAACCTGTCAGAATCAATGTAACCTGGCAGAATCAATGTAACCTGTCAGAATCAATGTAACCTGTCAGAATCAGTGTAACCTGTCAGAATCAATGTAACATGTCAGAATCAGTGTAACCTGTCAGAATCAGTGAAACCTGTCAGAATCAATGTAACCTGTCAGAATCAATGTAACCTGTCAGAATCAGTGTAACCTGTCAGAATCAATGTAACCTGTCAGAATCAGTGAAACCTGTCAGAATCAATGTAACCTGTCAGAATCAGTGTAACCTGTCAGAATCAGTGTAACCTGTCAGAATCAGTGTAACCTGTCAGAATCAGTGTAACCTGTCAGCCTTGTAGTAAAAAAGCATCATTCAAGACAAGGGAGGGATAGGAAGAAAGAGGAAGAGAGAGGAAGAGAGAGGGGGGAGAGGTAGAGAGAGGGAGAGAGAGAGAGGAAGAGAGGGAGGGAGAGGAAGAGAGATGGAGGGAGAGAGAGGAAGAGAGAGGAAGAGAGAGGGGGGAGAGGTAGAAAGAGGAAGAGAAAGAGGGAGAGAGAGAGAGGGAGAGGGAGGGAGAGAGGAAGAAAGGGGGAAGGGGAAGAAAGAGTGAGTGCATTAAGGTCAGAGGGGTGAGTGAGGTCAGAGATTGTGGGCCTGTGCATGGCCTTTGTTCAGAGACGAGGAGAGAAGGGCATTGTGGGATATGGGTGTTCTTTTGTGAGAGACTGAAGCAGTCTCCCAGTGCCAGCCTACCACAGATCTCCCCTCTGGCACAAATCATCTGACTGTGTGTGACTGTGTGTGTGTGTGTGTGTCTCTCTCTCTGTGTGTGTGTGTGTGTGCATGAGTTTCAATGTGTATGAGAGAGACAGAGTGTCGATGTGTGCCCGCACCTTCCCACAGTGACAGTGCAGCGTGGCCGTCAGGGCTGAGACAGAGGAGCTAATCTCTCTGTATCTCTGTAGCCTCAGACAGAGCCAAGAGGGATGTGTTACTACTGGGATGACTGGGCTAGAACACAGCATCCATTCAACAGGGGTTATCTATTCAACATGCTGACTGGCTATTTAGGCCTGCCAGTTGTCCTCCCTCTGTCTCTCTCTCTACTTCTCTATCTTTTTCTCTCTCTCTCCCTCTGAAGGGAGTCGTGGGTGTGTGGAGTGTCTGCCGCCAGCCTCGCTGCCTCTCGTGCCACATGCCAACTAGCCCCAGATGAGGAACAGCATGAAATGACTGGCACCATGCCAAGCTGGCGGCCTAGGCCTCTCTCTGTCAAACTCCCGGTCTCTGGGCGGGTCTCTGGGTGGGAACTGTGTGTAATGGTATAGCCCTGTATCGGTGAGTGCTCTCTGATCATGCCAACCTGCCCCAGATGAGTCTATATGTGAAGAAAGGCCTAGGGGCCGTAAGTCTCCAGACTCTCCTCCCGCTTCAACAGTGGCGCTTTGTGGACTTTCACAGAAACCCAACACTAACGGCCCCTTCCTTTCAGCTAGCAACCCGAGCTGCCGTGTTAAAAACAGCTTCACTGACCATCCTGTAAATATAGCCACTCATTCACAGCCCCTTCAGAGATGTCAGGCAAAGAGAAAGGGAGAGAGAGCTGTCACCCGGAGCGAAGATATGGCAGGGAGAGAGAGAGTAGCAAGAGCGAGATCAAGAGAGGGAAGGGAATAAAAGTTACAATGTGAACGACAGAAGGGAAGGATGTAGGGTGTGTTGTGTGTGCTCGTAGAACAGCATATTGAGATTGTATTGATCACGCGTGGTGGGCTGTGGTTGGATGTGATAGAGAGTGAAGCTGACTGGGTGTCTCTATGCCGGGCGAGTCACAACTTCACAGGTGTGAAATAGAATCATGACATAGAAGACTGGCTGCAGCTCTGGAGTGATGCAGACTGGGCATCTTATTCATAGTCTGTCCTGCTTCATATACAGCGCCCCTGGTGGCTGAAGCAATCACATGTACAGTTTTGGATTGGCACATAAATGCACACACACACACACACACACACACACACACGTAGGCCAAAGAGGCTGTCTCTGCAGGTAGCCGGCTGGTAAGTGCTCAGATTAAACACAGTACACACCAAAGATATCCCTGGCCTCGTCCCCCGCTCCTGGTCAAACAGCTGTTAGTATTTCAGCCAGGCTGGGTGGATGGATGCTGGGTAATTGGGTCTGCTCTGCGGTTGGCCCCCTCTCTGCTGATCACAAAGCCGGAAATGTACAGTAGCTAGAAGTCCCTATAAGTCTACAGTACAAAGGTAGAGCACTATAATATAGGGAATGGAGCTGTTTAAAGACGTATCATGGCTTTAAGCCATTTCTATGTGTCTATCTCAGTTTATTATCTATGTTTATTCTTTATATTCTCTGTGGTTGGCTCTTGGGGGGAAACATTGGAGTGGACTTCCAGGAACGATTCCCCTGGGAGAGAGGGCCACCTCTCTTGGACGACATCCAGTTCCCCTGCATACCACGGCTCCTTAAAGACCCGGAGGATTCTTCAGCGGTGCAAACCAGGGCATAGATCACAAAAGCAAACAGAGGCGGAGGACAGAGCATTGCTGATCATGGAAACCACCGACAGGGACGGACAACGCCATGATCAAGCAAACTTAATGCTCCGGCTAACTGCATCTCCTCCTCAGTGGCCGTACCGTTGTAACCCCTGGGGGTCAGGGAAGGTGACAGAGGGATGTGGAGAGGCTTGTGGGTTGCCCCTCTGAGGAGCGTTGCTTGTGGCCCCCGGCGGCCGGCCTTGGTCCAGTGGGGTGTGCGGCCGAGTGGAATCCCGGAACTCGGGTCGGATCGCTACTGTCGTCAATCCATCGATTACAGAGGAAACCAAGCTGAAAGCAGCCCCACGCTCCAACGGGCACAGAGACACACACTGCATCATGGCAAGACAAGCACACACACTTCAACAAAAAATACCAGGGGTGCTTCCACACAAATGGAATGTTTCCATGTAAGAGAATCAGCATTCTACTGGCATCCGAACCATCCTCCTCACTTGAATCACTTATTCCTTTAAAGAAACACCTTAGGGTGGTGACAATGTGTGTTTCAATCAGTTACCATTCACAGTTTATCAAAGGGAGGAACACGGTGAGGCTGGGTAATCCTGATGAACACGATATCCTCTGTGTTATAGAGAACAGGCTCTTATCTATCCTGACATCAACACCTGGAGCTTCTCAGAACCTCTGACTCCTTTAGAGGAAATGAAAACGGGCCTTTCTCATCCCAGGCAGATCAATAGCATGCACGTAATGCACACCCACACACAAACACACACACACAAACACGAACACACACACACACACACCAAGGGCTAAGTCATTACACATGAACAAGTCAACTCTGACCCCCAAGCATTCCATACTTTCATATTTCAAAGCGACACCCTCTCTCTTTTCCTCTCGCTGTTTAAGCTCCATCCATCAACCACAAGTCCAAGACTGGAGAGCAGTAGGTGACCAACGTCTGTGCAGGTCTGAAGAGATGTACTCAGGGCTCTGTCTACTGCCTCCTCCAGGTCATTCATGTAGGGCATCTGTTAGAGTTGGAGACATTGTGATTTGGTGTGCACCAAGGCACCGTTCAAGCATCGCTACCTTTTGACCTCAACATGCGGTCACACAAATAGAGAAGGTCATCAATCATGCAGAAAGACCCTCACATTGGATCAGCTAAATGCCTTGTCTAATACACAAGCAACTATCTAGACGTGGAAAGGGGAAGGCGCTTGGCAGACTCTTTATCCCTATGGGGACACCAGTGTGGGTTGCTGTGGTCCCCATTAGGATAAGGGCCACCACTGCGCAAATCAAATCAAAGTTTATTTGTCACGTGCGCCGAATACAACAGGTGTAGACCTTACAGTGAAATGCTTACTTACAGGCTCTAACCAACAGTGCAAAAAAGGTATTAGGTGAACAATAGGTAAGCAAAGAAATAGAAACAACAGTAACAAAGACAGTGAAAAATAACAGTAGCGAGGCTATAACTGTAGCGAGGCTACATACAGACACCGGTTAGTCAGGCTGATTGAGGTAGTATTGTACATGTAGATATGGTTAAAGTAACTATACATATATGATGAACAGAGAGTAGCAGTAGCGTAAAAGAGGGGTTGGCGGGTGGCGGGACACAATGCAGATAGCCCGGTTAGCCAATGTGCGGGGGCACTGGTTGGTCGGGCCAATTGGGGTAGTATGTACAGAGAGTAGCCGTAGCGTAAAAAAGGGTTGGGGGGGGCACAATGCAAATAGTCCGGGTAGCCATTTGATTACCTGTTCAGGAGTCTTATGGCTTGGGGGTAAAAACTGGTGAGAAGCCTTTTTTGTCCTAGACTTGGCACTCCAGTACCGCTTGCCATGCGGTAGTAGAGAGAACAGTCTATGACTGGGGTGTCTAGGGTCTTTGACTATTTTTTGGGCCTTTTTCTGACACTGCCTGGTGTAGAGGTCCTGGCTGGCAGGCAGCTTAGCCCCAGTGATGTACTGGGTCGTACGCACTACCCTCTGTAGTGCCTTGCGGTCGGAGGCCGAGCAATTGCCGAACCAGGCAGTGATGCAACTAGTCAGGATGCTCTCGATGTTGCAGCTGTAGAACCTGAGGGGGAATAGGCTTTGTTGTGCCCTCTTCACAACTGTCTTAGTGTGTTTGGACCATTCTAGTTTGTTGGTGATGTGGACACCAAGGAACTTGAAGCTCTCAACCTGCTCCACTACAGCCCTGTCGATGAGAATGGGGGCATGCTCGGACCTCCTTTTCCTGTAGTCCACAATCATCTCCTTAGTCTTGGTTACGTTGAGGGATAGGTTGTAATTCTGGCACCACCCGGCCAGGTTTCTGACCTCCTCCCAATGGGCTGTCTCGTCATTGTCGGTGATCAGGCCTACCACTGTTGTGTCGTCTGCAAACTTAATGATGGTGTTGGAGTCGTGCCTGGCCATGCAGTCGTGGGTGAACAGGGAGTACAGGAGGGGACTGAGCACGCACACCTGGGGGGCTCCAGTGTTGAGGATCAGTGTGGCAGATGTGTTGCTACCTACCCTCACCACCTGGGGAAGGCCCGTCAGGAAGTCCAGGATCCAGTTGCAGAGGGAGGTGTTTAGTCCCAGGATCCTTAGCTTAGTGATGAGCTTTGAGGGTACTATGGTGTTGAACGCTGAGCTGTAGTCAATGAATAGCATTCTCACATAGGTGTTCCTTTTGTCCAGGTGGGAAAGGGCAGTGTGGAGTGCAATAGAGATTGCATCATCTGTGGATCTGTTTGGGCGGTATGCAAATTGGAGTGGCTCTAGGGTTTCTGGGATAATGGTGTTGATGTGAGCCATTACCAGCCTTTCAAAGCACTTCATGGCTACGGACGTGAGTGCTACGGGTCTGTAGTCATTTAGGCAGGTTGCCTTCGTGTTCTTGGGCACAGGGACAATGGTGGTCTGCTTGAAACATGTTGGTATTACAGACTCAATCAGGGACATGTTGAAAATGTCAGTGAAGACACCTGCCAGTTGGTCAGCACATGGCCCGAGCACACGTCCTGGTAATCCGTCTGGCCCCGCAGCCTTGTGAATGTTGACCTGTTTAAAGGACTTACTCACGTCGGCTACGGAGAGCGTGATCACACAGTCGTCCGGAACAGCTGATGCTCTCATGCATGCCTCAGTGTTGCTTGCCTCGAAGCAAGCATAGAAGTGAATTAGCTCATCTGGTAGGCTTGTGTCACTGGGCAGCTCGTGGCTGTGCTTCCCTTTGTAGTCTGTAATAGCTTGCAAGCCCTGCCACATAAGACGAGTGTCGGAGCCGGTGTAGTACGATTCAATCTTAGTCCTGTATTGACGCTTTGCCTGTTTGATGGTTTGTTGCAGGGCATAGCAGGATTTCTTATAAGCTTCCCGGGTTAGAGTCCCGCACTTTGAAAGCGGCAGCTCTACCCTTTAGCTCAGTGCGAATGTTGCCTGTAAATCATGGCTTCTGGTTGGGGTATGTACGTACTGTGGGGACGACGTCCTCAATGCCCTCATTGATAAAGCCAGTGACTGATGTGGTGTACTCCTCAATGCCATCGGAAGAATCCCGGAACATGTTCCAGTCTGTGATAGCAAAACAGTCCTGTAGTTTAGCATCTGCTTCATCTGACCACTTTTTTGTAGGCAGAGTCACTGGTGCTTCCTGCTTTAATTTTTGCTTGTAAGCAGGAATCAGGAGGATAGAGTTGTGGTCGGATTTACCAAATGGAGGGCGAGGGAGAGCTTTGTAAGCGTCTCTGTGTGTGGAGTACATGTGATCTAGAATTTTCTTCCCTCTGGTTGCACATTTAACATGTTGATAAAAATTAGGTAGAACTGATTTAAGTTTCCTTGCATTAAAGTCTCCGGCCACTAGGAGCGCCGCCTCTGGGTGAGTGGTTTCCTGTTTGCTTATTTCCTTATACAGCTGACTGAGTGCGGTCTTAGTGCCAGCATCCGTCTGTGGTGGTAAATAAACAGCCACAAAAGGTATAGCCGAAAACTCTCTAGGCAAGTGGTGTGGCCTGCAATTTATCACAAGATACTAGAGACTTCCTTAGATTTCGTGCACCAGCTGTTGTTTACAAATATGCACAGACCGCCCTATTCTATCTTGCCGGTGCAGCGTATATCCCGCTAGCTGAATATCCATGTCATCATTCAGCCACGATTCCGTGAAACATAAGATGTTACAGTTTTTGATGTCCCGTTGGTAGGATATTTGTGATCGTACCTCGTCTAATTTATTGTCCAATGATTGCATGTTGGCGAGTAATATTGACGTAATGGCAGCTTTCCCACTCGCCTTCTGCGGATCCTTACGAGGCATCCCGCTCTGTGTCCTCTGTACCTGCGTCTCTTCCTCTTGCAAATAACTGGGCCATTGAGCATGTGCTAAATTCATGTCTGCCCTACCCTGATGGCTCTCCCGGCACTGTTCAATGTGTTAATTTGTTTCACAAACCAAGTTCATTTGTGGCCTAATTATACACAAAACATTCTCTCTCTCCCTCTCTCTCTCTCTCTCTCTCTCTGAAGAGAGTTGTGGGTGTGTGGAGTGCCTGCCTCCAGCCTCGCTGCCTCTCTGCCCCTCGTGCCACATGTCAACCAGCCCCAGATGAGGAGCGGCATGAAATGACTGGCACCATGCCAAGCTGGCATCCTAGGCCTCTCTCTGTCAAACTCCCTGTCTCTGGGCGGGACCTGTGTGTAACGGTATAGCCCTGTGTGGGTGAGTGCTCTCTGAACTGTTACATCCACCATTTAAACAGAGCTTTACACACCTTGTAACATACCTTGATGTATTGAAATGTAATTCCACGCAGTAAACAACACACCATACCATAGGGTGCAGTCATTGGACCTGGTTCAATAACACCAGGCCAGATGGGAGCAGCAGTGCTAGCCATAGACCCGTTTTACAGCCATAACACACACACAAACACATTTCTCCGCAGTACCCTTAATGAGCTGGGGAGTTTAGAGGACCTTCCCTCCTTCACTGGGGGTGACTCTTGAAGCACTCATACTAGAGCAGGTACCACTGCAGTGTGTAGACTAGCCTTGTAAACACAGCTGTCAATAAGTGTTACCCTGGATGCTCCCCAGAGGTACTTGGTCCACACCAGCCGGCCCATCCATCCCAGGGGCTCCAATAATTCAAGGATGCAATATCAGAGAGGATTATAGTACCAGCCACTGTCACCACTGGTTTACCACAGAGCACTGAAACAAAGGAATCCACAAAGGCAGACATTTCTAAATACATTATGGATGTATGGATGTAGTTGTAGCCTTAATCTAAACTGAGGTTTTGTTTCCACTGGATAACGTGTAACCTTGTCCCTAAGCTCAATTGCTACCGCATATAGAGAGCCAGCTGGGGATGCAATTACTGACATTGAATTCAGTGAGGCAGGAAAGCTTAAGGCTATTTCAGTTATAGTGTCCTAAAATACTAATTGTCATCGTAGGTTTCTGTAAAAGTGTGTTAAATATCTAGGTGGGGTAGTTGCCTATTATGGAAATCTTAATATAGGCTGAGTGCCAAGCGTGTAAGCTATGTGGATTTCACATTGCCCGGCCAACATGCCTTGCTTACAATTTTACAACTCAATTTTTCATCATACAGTGAGGGGGAAAAAGTATTTGATCCCCTGCTGATTTTGTACGTTTGCCCACTGACAAAGAAATGATCAGTCTATAACTTTAATGGTAGGTTTATTTGAACAGTGAGAGACAGAATAACAACAAAAAAATCCAGAAAAACGCATGTGAAAATTTTTATAAATGGAATTGAATTTTAATGAGGGAAATAAGTATTTGACCCCTCTGCAAAACATGACTTAGTACTTGGTGGCAAAACCCTTGTTGGCAATCACAGAGGTCAGACGTTTCTTGTAGTTGGCCACCAGGTTTGCACACATCTCAGGAGGGATTTTGTCCCACTCCTCTTTGCAGATCTTCTCCAAGTCATTAAGGTTTTGAGGCTGACGTTTGGCAACTCAAACCTTCAGCTCCCTCCACAGATTTTCGATGGGATTAAGGTCTGGAGACTGGCTAGGCCACTCCAGGACCTTAATGTACTTCTTCTTGAGCCACTCCTTTGTTACCTTGGCCTTGTGTTTTGGGTCATTGTCATGCTGGAATACCCATCCACGACCCATTTTCAATGCCCTGGCTGCGGTTCTCACCCAAGATTTGACAGTACATGGCCCCGTCCATCATCCCTTTGATGCGGTGAAGTTGTCCAGTCCCCTTAGCAGAAAAACACCCCCAAAGCATAATGTTTCCACCTCCATGTTTGACGGTGGGGATGGTTTTCTTGGGGTTATAGGCAGCATTCCTCCTCCTCCAAACACGGCGAGTTGAGTTGATGCCAAAGAGCTCCATTTTGTTCTCATCTGACCACAACACTTTCACCCAGATGTCCTGTTCATTGGCAAACTGCAGACGGGCATGTATATGTGCTTTCTTGAGCAGGGGGACCTTGCGGGCGCTGCAGGATTTCAGTCCTTCACGGTATGGTGTGTTACCAATTGTTTTCTTGGTGACTATGGTCCCAGGTGCCTTGAGATCACAAGATCCTCCTGTGTAGTTCTGGGCTGATTCCTCACCGTTCTCATGATCATTGCAACTCCACGAGGTGAGATCTTGCAAGGAGCCCCAGGCCGAGGGAGATTGACAGTTCTTTTGTGTTTCTTCCATTTGCGAATAATCGCACCAACTGTTGTCACCTTCTCACCAAGCTGCTTGGCGATAGTCTTGTAGCCCATTCCAGCCTTGTGTAGGTCTACAATCTTGTCCCTGACATCCTTGGAGAGTTCTTTGGTCTTGGCCATGGTGGAGAGTTTGTAATCTGATTGATTGATTGCTTCTGTGGACAGGTGTCTTTTATACAGGTAACAAACTGAGATTAGGAGCACTCCCTTTAAGAGTGTGCTCCTAATCTCAACTCATTACCTGTATAAAAGACACCTGGGAGCCTGAAATCTTTCTGATTGAGAGGGGGTCAAGTACTTATTTCCCTCATTAAAATGCAAATCAATTTATAAAATGTTTCACATGCGTTTTTCTGGATTTTGTTGTTGTTATTCTGTCTCTCACTGTTCAAATAAACCTACCATTAAAATTATAGACTGATAATTTCTTTGTCAGTGGGCAAACTTACAAAATCAGCAGGGGATCAAATACTTTTTTCCCTCACTGTATCATAGAAATGATTAAAATGTGTAAATGGCCGGTGCACCAGGAGCGAAGGGATTATTACGTCATCATTGGCCAGCTCTCCCCCACGTCTAGTTTTCCCTGACCACAGAACCTGACCAGGAAAACTCCTGGTCCTTGTGGGGTATGGATGTGGTAGAACAGTAACCTTTAGATGACTGGCTAGGTAGTCTGTTAGTCTGTCATTCTGATCTGGCCCTGCCCTCCCTCCCTCAGAAGAGACTAAACTCCAGGCCAATGTTCCCTCTAAACTGCGAGCGTTCACAGCCACGCAGCTCCCCGGGACTTCCGCGCAGAAATAATATAGCCCACAGAGAGAAGCACTCAACAATCCTAACCGACTGGTCGATCTCCAAGTAGGGCTGCGGCGGCCACGAAATTTTGTTAGCCGGTGATCGTCAATCAAATAACTGTCGGTCTCACGGTAAATGAACGTTCATGAACATAAACACATTTAGCATCTTCTGGCTTCCACACATAGCCTACAAGCAGACCTTTTGAACATCTACATTTTAAAAAGTCTAATGAATGTAAAATAGCCTACACATCCACGATAAATCCATTATTTATTTTATACAGGTCTAAATAAACATGATATGAAGAAAATGTAGTCTATTTCAGAAGAACAGAATAGCATACTCTGAGTTGTCCTTATGTTAGATACTGATCTGGCTATGCCAAATGGCTGTGGGCTACACTAGTTCATTTAGCAGACAAGATTCGCTAAAAATTCCGTGGCATTATTGTATAGTATAAAGAATACAATTGAACAAAGCTGAATAAAATACAAAGGATATTTTCTCCAAACGATTTTGAGCGGTTGACAAAGAGGTCCTTTATACCTATAGACAGACACATCCGGGACGCAACTGCGCGCTTCCTTATCCAATTCCGAGGTGCATATTGAAAGAACTGTCCACATTTACTTTTCGTCAGCCAACAAGATGAGTAGGCCTAACGAACAGCAAAAGCACTAGCCTATGTCAATCTACTATCCCCCATAGTACAAAAGTTGACCTATTATATTCTGTGCGAGAAATCAATATTCCAAACATAGTCTGGGACAGATGCGATAGATCCCAAATTAATACAACCACTTGCATCAAAAACACTTTTTACGCAATGAGGCTGACGCAACAGACCAGAACGTTTATTTAAAAATGTTGATAAACTATTAGGCTATTTCTTCACTTTATAAGCACAGCAATACGCACACGGCAGTAGGCTATAAGCGAGAATGTTCCATTAGCGAGAAAACAACATTATCAAAAGTGACCACAAATGAGATTATGCATGTAATGCTTTAATTATAAAGGTGTATTTTTATGGAGAAAATGACCTTCCCCTAACGCGCGGTATGTATGTATGCCAGTTAATCTCCAGACATTTGTAAAAGCAGGTTTAATGTGCTTCACTTGAAGAAGTTATTTGGCCATTTTAATTGTGATACAAACCTTATCAAAACATATAGGCTTATGGGCTAGGCTACATGAGGTGTGCGACTAGGATTCGAAAAAGAAATCCCAAAAAGGCATTGTTTCTTATGCTGGGCATCATTCACAAGTGATAGGCTGATATTGTCACCCATCAGACTGTTCTTGATTGAATCTTGTCTTTACATATACTAAATAATATATGTGTGAAATGTGTTTTGATTTAGAATGGACCATTATCATGCACCTGTCTCAAAACAGTGGCAGGGGAAAAATACATGTCATCTTTGCACTTAAATAGCAAATGGAGGACACTTTTCCTGTGGTTCATTTTCATGCCAGCCAGGTAGGCTATACTCATGTTGTGGAGATAGGCAATGTGCTTAATATTTGCTTAATATTAGGAAAGTTGAGAAAAAATAAAGTAGGCCTAGCCTATAGAAAGGGACAAAAGAAGACTATATTGTCCCTCTAATCACTCTGTTTTCTGCCGCAATTGCATAGCCTATTGAAATGTTGCGCAACACGAGCTCATGAGCTCCCATGAAGTGTTTGATTACATTTTTGATTACATTTGCATTGATGTCAGAGTGATTAGAGAGACAATAGAGTGCTGAGTACCAGGCAGTTAGCACGTTTGGTAGGCTACTATGACCATCAGCAGCATCAGAGCTTGGAGAAGCCTAAACGGTCACGTGGAATTTGACTGCCTTCATGACTCGTGATGGTCACTGCAACATCAATGTTGTATTTTGAGACAGGATTGAATTAGCTAAGTAGCCAATGGGCAGAGGGTAGCATAATTTGTCTGATTCTCTGTAATAATGGTATGGGAAAAATAATGCATTTTATTTTGTAAAATGGTTTCTTGCATCAAACAACACACCAACATTTTCAGTCACCTCCTTGGCTGAAGGACAAGTGGATAAACAGTAAAAAAAAAAAGTAAAGAACAAGTTCGTATTTACAATGACGGCCTACCCTGGACAACATTGGGCCAATTGTGCACCACCCTATTGGACTCCCAATCACGGCCGGATGTGATGCAGCCTGGACACCTCTTGTACTGAGATGCAGTGTCTTAGACCACTGCGCCACTCGGGAGCCCGGTTTAACTTCAACCCCTGCATGTTTTTATCAAACTTTTATTGGAATGTAGACCTACATTGAACACCACACATTGGCTGCTACTGTAGGCTGAATGATAGAACAGCTATTTCCATGTTAAAATGTTATGGGATGCATTTTCTCCATTGTTTTTGATGGTAGGTCACTCTGGTACATTATGATCAAATAGCCACAGTAGCCTACTTGGCCACTGTTAAAACTAACTTAAAGCGGGTACAGCCTCAGTGTTCACAGTAAACACGAGCTGGAAGTTGCACATTATTTTCACAACGTTCAAGTTTGCTCTCAGCAGAACTGACATTTGCTCAGTGCCGAAAACAATTAGACGGAACATTGCTCCAGGCATGTCCCAACAGACAGACCTGGCTGGCACTGTGGGATGACATTAAAACAGGAAAAGCACATAGCCTACACTACAACCACAGGCTTTTCTAAGAAATAGGAATTCATCTGGCTGTGGTCAGGTGTAGTGAGAGAGAGAGAGAGAAACAGAGACAGAGAGAGCAAGAGAGACAGAAACAGAGAGAGACAGAGATATGCTATACAGCTATAGGTGAAGTGTGATATCCACCCTGCCCTAAACGTGTGTGTGACACAGAGATGTCACCACAGTGATCAGGGTCGGTCAGGGAGACAAAATGTAATTAACCTCTATCTCACACGCACGCACACACACAGTGGAAGGAGGAAGCGGATACCTAGTCAGTTGTGCAACTGGATGCATTCAACCGAAATGTGTCTTCCGCATTTAACCCAACCCCTCTGAATCAGAGAGGTGCGTGGGGCTGCTTTAATCCACATCATCAGCGCCCGGGGGAACAGTTGTTGTGGGGCTTAACTGCCTTGCTCTCGGGCAGAGAACACACAGTATATCACCACGCCCTTGCTTCCCTGCTGCTCCGTCAGTCACACAATGTACCCTTCATTCAGAGCAAGACAAGAGGACAAAGAGAGAGATGACTATTCTTTACCAAAACAAGAACAACACAACAGTTGTTCAGTAGAGGCCTGGTTCAACACCCTCCCTGCCCTCCTCCTCCCCTCTGATAACTGAGTACAAGTTTGAACAACTACGGAGAGCCTACAAATCAGCTACATTTCCACAACCACTAGACTGTTTGATAAGAGAGTTGTGGTAATATCTGAGGTATGGTGTTAAACAGGAGAACAGAAGGTGGGCAGTGGGGGACAGTTCTGGGATGCAGTACACCAGGGCAGCTGTTCTGTTCTGGCCCTCCCTTGGTGAGATTCAGATGACTGCTGGAGTCAGCAACTAATAAGGTACACACACACACAGGTGTACCACTCAGCATCCCTCCACAGTTTACACGGAGCCATCTAGGTTCCACCAACCACATCCCACCAAACTAAAGACCACTCCTCTTCCACTGACCAATTCTCAATACTGTCATTCAGAAGATATTGGCCAGGTCATCACCCACTCAGACCCAAGGCCAGTCAGCAGAATTCCAGCAGATTCCCCTTCTTGCCCCTCTAGCATTCCAGCATCCCCCACCTCTCCCACACAGATCCGCACCCTGACTCTAGAACACGCTGGGCTTAAGCTCTGTTTCAGCTCTAAATAAGGTTATTCTATGTATAGAATATAAGTGGGAGAAGGCATGTAAAAAATCCTCAACTAAGGCACCCTTACCCCTTATGTATATCTATCACACTTTACATTACATCCGATGCCCTGCAATTCACAGAACTCAACTAACCACACAACAGCTAATTTATAGGCCTATTCTTTAACGGTCAAGGCATATCAGGAGAGAGTCAATTCAATCAGATGTTTATCTGGATGTCCTTTTCCAGGTCACAGTAACATGCTTTTAACGAAGCCCACGGAGACGCTCGGTTTGGCTGTTACCTAGCAACAAGTGTTCTGAGGGACATTCAATATCCATAAGGGCATACAGCATGAAAGGCGGCTGGAACGGGCCGAAAGCATTCATCCTATAGAATCCTTGGTGTAAAGAAAAACCTCTGTCTGAGACGGATAATACAGAGACTGTAATCTCGGCACCCAGAATCTCAAGTGCGCGTTGTTGTTAAGACTGTCACGAGAGACTATGCAGACTGCAACAGTGACATGAATAACAATTGGAGGGAAATGCTTTATACAGCCGTAGTTAAAAACATTCCTTTGAATGGTCTGGGAAATGCTTCATGTAGCCGTAGTTAAACAGATTCATTTGAATGATCTGGTTTGATTAGACTAGATATGGCAGCCAGTCTTGTTTGGCGGGCTGGTGTTGTCAACTGCACAAACAGACTACTGTGTTTGATGAACACCAAGTTGTTATCCTTTTAAATTACATCAGGTAGTCAGTGTGTGTGTGTGTGTGTGTCTCTCTCTCTCTCTCTCTCTCTCTCTCTCTCTCTCTGTAGACAGAGAATTCATTAAGACACCATTAACTGGTGCCTCCATTGTTGACAGAGTTAATTATCTGTGTGTGTTTTCAGTTAGAGTGCAATAGCAACATCAGTAGCAGCAGAGAGTAAAACAGAGCCACGATGCTTCAGCATGCATTTGTGAACACTTCAATACTCTCCCAGTCTCAATCTATCAGAGCTCATTAAGCCCAGCACAGTCTTTTCTCATCCCTTTCTCCCTCTTTCTTTCCCTTTCTCTCTCGTCCCTTTAGCTCTCTGTAGGTGAGTAGGCTCATACGGTTTGGATGAGCTTAGTCCACTTGAACTTCACTGGCAACAGCCATAAAACACCATAAAACCATTTTTATATATTATTCATTGCGACAATTCTCTCACAACATCAAGCAATGTTTCAATAAACACAAAGCTGCAAGAATACAAAAACTTCTAAGCCAATCAACCTGCATGTTGCACCAAGTCAACAGGAAACAGATTCATTATACAGTTTGCCTTCACTTAAGATCAGTGCAGATCAATAGGATGACATCATGAGAAGGAACTTCTTTAGACTAGATTCACACCCTGGTATAGTGTACAACAGCCTAGTGTACTACAGCCTAGTAGTGTACTAAACCATCGAGTAGTGCCCCTCACCTTGCACTTCATCATGTCGCTGACCCGTTCCTGCATGGACTGTCCAGCTTTGGGCCTGACCAGAAGGTAGAGGGTTCGGACGTCTGGACAGGACCGCAGCAGTTTCTCCACCAGCACCTTGCCCATGAAGCCCGTGGCGCCAGTGATCAGCACATTCTTGCCTGCATAATAGTCAGCAATAGACACCATGCTGCCGTCTGCCCCTGTCTCTTCTCCTGTCTTTCCCATCTGTGTAGCTCGTCCTGTACCCCCAGCCTTCACAAGGCAGCTCCTAGAGAGAAAGATAGAGGGAGGGAGAGAGAATGAGAGAGAGAAGAAACGATAGGAGACAATTAGCTGAGGCTGAGAGAAAATTAGAACCGCACTAAACTCTGTTCAGACTCAGTCTCTTTACATGAGCCAACACTCATTACACTTGACATAACCTACAGTATGTATTGTGTACGTATGAATGCAGAGTATTAGGTGACAGACCTGTAGAGAAGTAAAGCTGGAACTCACTGGGTGCTGGGAGTCACTTTGTTAATGACAGGGTACGTGGGGAGGACAGGAAGGTTATTGCAGATGTAGAGAAATTGTCACACCCTGATCTGTTTAACCTGTCTTTGTGCTTGTCTCCACCCCCCTCCAGATGTCGCCCATCTTCCCCATTATCCCCAGTGTATTTATACCTGTGTTCTCTGTCTGTCGCCAGTTAGTTTTGTTCATCAAGCCTGTTCCTAGCTCCAACAGTGCAGTAGTATCTAATACACACATCTAAAAGTAAAAGAAATATATAAATATGAACGCAAAAAACAATCTGGGCTAACAATGTAAGAAATAACACACAAAAAATCTAAATACTGCAAAGTTGCTTAGGAGCTAGAAGCAGAGCTGCCATGTCTATTGGCGATCATGAATATTCACAGGGCAATCAATCACAGCCTATAGCCGTAGTAAAGGTATTATTACCCCATTCAGAAGAGTGTCAGCCAGCTTTGGTTCTAAGATAGTTTCCAAGCCAGTACAAAGAGCATCATTAACCCCTCCCTTCTCAGGGCAGTCATCCAGAGAGCCAACTACATATCGAGGTCAGCTATAGAGCTCGCCAGCTTGTAGTCCTAAAAAACAGAAATGAGTTAGCATTTCTAACCTCTAGTTCGTTCAGCCATTCCTATGGAGGAAATGAAAAAAGGAAAGAATGGGGTTTTGGGATAAACGCAGAAAATAAGGTCTGAGGTTAACACAGGTTAAGGAGATTTAGTCATTTAGCAGACACTCTCATCCAGAGCGACTTACAGTGTCACTGCATACACTTTCATAGTGATCCCCTATCGAACCTACAACACTGGCGCTGCAAGTGCCATGCTCTACCAAGTGAGCCACACGTTTTGTCCTATGAGATAATCAGTCAGTTAACATGACCTTTATGAGCTATGAAGCCTTTATGTGCTTTGTGATTCCTTTGATTACATAAAGGCTTCCGAATTCACAAAAAGTGACTTTAGCTGATTATGTCATAGAACAAAACACAGAAGATCTCTTAAGCCTGTGTTTACCACAGGCCTTATTTATCCAAAACCCCTTCAAAACCCCCATTAATTTCCCCATAGGCTTTGACCATCAAGCCATGGTTGAGTTAGTCCCTGTTAGTGCCTACAAAAAGACACCATTAGTATTGCTCTCAATGCCCTCACTCCTACTGTATCTTAACACCGTTACCAGCATGAGATATGAGATGAACAACATCGCAGCACGATACACACATCTGTGACTGCTGCAGGCTAGGGTGGGGTGTGTGTGTACATCTCACATTCTTTGCCAAGCATAGCACATACCCACACACACTGCTGCGCTAGGGTGGATGAAAGTATGTTGAATTTCATATTTGACTTGGCATATTATATTTGACCTTATTTCAATGCTGATGGTAAAATGGTGTGGTTTAAAAGTGCATTATTGATATCATGAATTTGGCATCCTATTTATAGGGTTAATGGTTGTTACTTGTAAAGATCCATTCAACCATGGACCAATGATAGTCACGTTGAAATGGTGTATTTTGGACAAATCAGATGTCAATGTAGCCTACAGAAACCCAACCTCACACCAAATGTACTTTCAAATACCGCTTGCGTTAGAAAAGTTAGAGTAATTACATTCAACTATTCAATGTTATTCAATTCGACATATCACATGCCTCTCCAAAGCGGATGACAACTTTCTGTCTTCCTGGCCTGGCCTCAGTCAACCAGCCTGCAAATCTGGTGTCCTATCAGCCTTATAAACGATGACCATCAAATACTGGCACAAAGATTGGTCAGAGTTTAGTGGGGCCAACCAAGCAACCATGATAAGTGTTCAAGCTAGAGAAGCCATGTGTGGGTTCTTTGTATCCTTCTCCATCTTCTCTCCTGGTCTCTGGGCCACAGGTTCCGAAAAGTGTCAGCTGAAGGACTGGAACTACATCCCCCAAAGCAATGACCAAGATAACAGAGAAAACATATAGAAAAACTTTCCTCCCTCCCTCAAGCACACAACTCTGACCCTAACCTCTCTCCCCCACAAAGTGCCTCTTTAAACGCCCCTCCAAAAGCGGGTCACGGTCAAGGCCCCTCCATTGATGTCATGTCATTCCGGTTCTACGCTCCAGTAAATCGCAGAGATTCTTGGGAGACTAAAGGACCAGGGGGGAGGAGCTGGAGGTCACAATGGATTAGCTCCTCACAATGGATACACACACACACCCACCAGCAGTCCAGTCAGGGCATTCCATCCAGGTCACAGCCTGCAGCCGCTCACTCCTCTTATCCCCATCAAGAAGTAGATTGGAGTGGGAGAGTGAAGGAGCTGATAGGAATAGCCTCACTAACACTAGCACAGTATGGAACTATGGTTATCTATGATCTGTACACCACTATACTCTCTAGGACTGCTTACAGAAATGTGGGTCTATAGGGAGAGACTGGCTCTGCTGCCTTCACCAAACGTCCGCTCAGCTATGGTATGTCCTTCACCAAGGGGATGGGCACTGACACCTGCTGCAATAGAGTCCCAGTCTTAACACATGGGGCTGGGGGCAGAGGGGAGCTGTCAATCACAGACATGCAGCTTGGAGCAAGGGAAGGTGAGGTTGATCCTGGCTCAGCATAAATCCCCAAAGCATTTATCTGGCCGATAATGGGTATGATCGAGACTTAGAGGACTCAGCCAAAGTAAGGTTCTAGAGATGTCAATCTGTATTAACTTGATCCAAAACTGCTCTGTCACTAAATGACAATATCATCACATTCCCTGTTTTGTAACCCCGAAGGATACTACTTGTTTGCTGATAAGTACAGCGTCTTCTTGACAAAGATTCCATGTAGCCTCAGAAAGTCATTTAGGGACAGTTCCATAATGATGTTGTGAGACTTTTCTGCTACCAAAGTTACAGCACAAATCCTCCTCCACTGCAGGATGTTCTAGTCAGGCACCCAGCTAATTGCTGTTTCAGCTAATTCCAGCTGTTTCCTTTGAGCGAGTGCTTTTCTGTGTTTTGCCTTGGCAGCTCCTCTCCCCAGGAGTTTTGTGCCTGTTTTTGGAAGACAGCTGTTGGAGTCATGGCGTTGCTCAGCGGTACTCTGCCACCGAGGGCCTTACAGCCTTTAAGCACATCAATCTGCCATTGGTCGGTCAGTAGAGTTTGGAAACCCAAACACACATACTACAGCCTCACTGGCTGCCCGTCGTCTGAGAAATTAACACGGACCAAAGCCAGCTGAACAGAGAACAGAGAAAGAACAATTAAGGTGACATTAGTCTACTAAGAACGGGCAGTGCCCAACATCACAAAAGAGAAGTCAGCAGCCTTTTTCACAAAAACAGCCACTCTCCCCTGAGAACCCGGGCCTTGGAGGCTGCTCAACCAAAGAGCACCACCCACAACAGCAAACACAGCCGCGCCAACCACTTGGGTTTCAGGCAGCAGCGGGCACCGGTTGCCAACGGCCCTAGCTCATCCAACAACCTGGCATTGTGCACTCCCTGGAACCCAGGCAGTACATAGGAGCCGTGCCCTACTTAGGAGCCCAACTATTCCAAAGCCGCAGTCTGCCTGTCTGTTGTGGGCTAATGGGTCAAACACAGAGCTCTGTTTAGAGATTAAGATGGATGACATTGATGATGAACGATGATCACTGTTTTCATGAGGCAGAACGTTTACTGGGAAGGATGAGTAGGGTACAGCCTTGTGAATGAGGGCTTGCATTCGCAATGCTACTTTCCTTCGTTTTGCAGGCCTACTGGTTTTGCCAAAAGAGGAAATTAGTTTTCCCTTTCTCTATCTTGCTATACTGTGCTCTTTGGCCTGAGGGGGTGGATGGTGGAGTAATATACTGGTCATTAGATTAAAGAAGTGATTAACGTTTCAACAAATTACCCCTTAAAGAAAAAAAGATGAACATAATCCTGTGGTTTAGGGTGTGTATGACTAGAGGGAAAGAAGCTACATGAGAATGCTAACAAGCAAACTAAAAAGCACAATGAGTTGGTTTTCAGCCCAGGACCCACATCAATTTCAAAAGGGTGGAAATTCAGTGGACCGCTAACAGGTTAGACGGACATTCCCTGACAATCCACTGCTGGTCATTCACCATTCCCAGGAGACACAACAGTGTCAGTAAACCCAGACACAACCCTCCACTGTTAGTGAAGCATCCATTCCTAGGGCCTTTCTCAATGATGCATCATCATTACATGTAACCGCAGCCTCTACTTCCTGCTATCTAGGTCATAATACTGTAAACAAACCTAACTTTGAGGTCAAAACACAAAGCAATCCACAAAGGCCCTTCACCAATAAGTGACAGTCAAGGGCTCTCGTTGGAGATGACATTATATTATTTACCCCACAAAAACATTCTGTCAGGAGTTTTTCCTGCTTTGTTTTTTGATGCCTTGCATGTTTGGGCGTTTAATTGCCAAAATAGTTAGATTTAATTGCATTAGCTGTGCAAGCCTAAATGTGATTCATTTAATGTAATAATGAATTTAATTGAGTAATTTCCTTTCTAGTTTTCCCTCAACTCTAGATACACAGTAAACCTGGGCTATGGTGACTGTTGTTCTTTTATGATGTCACATTTCCAGTATGGTGCTTGGCCCATAGACTCACACGTTGCTGTTTCCACAAGCCTACAATCAGATTCACGTGTCCTCTACGGAACTCATGCACCGGTAGATTTATTGTGTGTATATCGTTACGTGATCTGTGATCTAAAGGATTCTGTAATTATACTACCCCTGACAGTGAGTGACAGAGGCTATTTCCTTTTGGTCCAGACCCAGACCTGGCCTCTGCTCACTGTACTGCATCACCCTGGTCTGGGTCAGACAGGCCAGGCACAGGATATCATGGCACCTTGGCACCAGTCCAAAGCCCCTATATGGCGAGTGACAGCTACCACGGCTGCCTTGCTCAATAGCCAATATGATCCAGAATATCTGTGTCCATTCTAAAGACAACCCGCCTAACGTGTGGGTATAACGTTTAGGGTTTAATCATGTTAAAATATTGAATATGACAGTAATAATATAGAATAAATACAGTAAAATACAAGCCTATATGTTAATGTATTCAGTAATGGACACATCCACTCAATCGCATTACATTTTGAAAGCCACACAGACCAAAAGTATGTGATCCCATGAAAACACACACTGGCAGGCAGCCCCCTAGCCTTGGTCCTACATCACATCAGGAAGAGGGGAGTCAGCAGTAGAAAATCCTGCTGTGTATAATAACTAGTTTGAGCAGTCATTACTAAGGTGTTGGCGGCCAGGTCCCACCCATCCCTAGGCTGCCACACAGAGACAAGGTGCTGATGGGAACAGGCCCTAATTCACACCAAATATTCATTACTAAGATGGTGAACAGTTAGCATGTCACACTAGGAGGCCAGGCGAACAGGGGGCTGCTTAGTTAGAACACATTCATGACAGGCTGGGACTGTGGGCCAGTGACTCAAACCCCTAATGTGGAAAAAGGGATATCGTTGCAGCCAAAACCACCGACTTCTCAATGTTGCCTGCATCACTGCAGGAGCTTCAAATCAAGTGCTTTTCGATCTGGGGTGACTGATAAATAATTCACTTATTCCATTTCTCCCTGTCAACTGATGCCTATAATATAGGGTTGGTTTTCAGCCCACATCAATTTCAAAAGGGTGGAAATTCAGTGGACCGCTAACAGGTTAGACGGACATTCCCTGACAATCCAATGCTGGCCATTCACCATTCCCAGGAGACACAACAGTGTCAGTAAACCCAGACACAACCCTCCACTGTTAGTGAAGCATCCATTCCTAGGGCCTTTCTCAATGATGCATCATCATTACATGTAACCGCAGCCTCTACTTCCTGCTATCTAGGTCATAATACTGTAAACAAACCTCACTGATAGATTTCTACTATTGACATGAAGGATGCATGAAAGTGAAGTCTATTTCCAGCCTTGATTTGAGTGACAGGCCCTGAGTAATCATGACACCAGCCTGAAGTGAGGAGTCGTGACCCAGGCAGATTGATTAGTTTAATCAAGCATTGAGTGGAGAGTCGCATTACAGTGAACAGGAGATGGAGGGAAATGGACACGTGCACAACCACGCATCAATGTACAACTACACACTAAATGATGGAGGGGCCTTGTTCGCTGCCAGCACGGTCTATAATGAATGAACATTGGGTGTCATTGGCAAGCTGTCTGGATGTACTCCATCTATTGGTCTTACATTGTGACTATAGGCCATGATAAGACCAGGAGTTTTTCCTGGTCAAGTCACCAGGTACCAAATCTTTTTTATATATATTTTTTTTATTTAACTAGGCAAGTCAGGTAAAATGGAAATAGAGGGTTGAAAATAGAAAGCGGGAGTTTTTCCTGACCACAATCCTAGTCCAGTAGAAAACTCTTAGCTCTAGTTGGGAGGCTTCAGGTGGTAAAAAGCAAGAAGGGGGTGAGGCTAGATCAGGAATGGGTAACTCTCCGGGAGGTTTCACACTTTTACCTCATCCATAGCAAACACAGCTCATTAAACAAATTGCATTCTAAACTGAAGATCATTATTAGTTGATTATTGGAGGCAGGTGTGTTAGCTGGGGGAAAAGTGTGACACCAATCAGGTGTCAGTATTGCAAGATATTTATTTCCTTCCATGAATTCGGCACACAAGAAGAAAATCTCCCTGGATGCCTCCAACAAACATAGACAACACGTTCTAACACGTAGCATACACACAACCATCTGTAAAGTAGAGGTACAACCTATAAAAGCTCACAGATATCAAGGGAGATGTAGGCCTATTCTTCTTTCACAGGAGAACAATTCCCAAAGGAACATTTTTTATGTCTGCTTTATGCCAAGAGCGCAAAAGACAATTTTCCATTTGTGTAAACCTAATGGACAAAGTTTTCTAACAAATCTAACTAACTAGATTTTGGGCCAGAAGTTGTTGTTGTTCAGTTGGTTGTTCGGGGAAAAGAGGATACAATCAGCTTTGGCCTTCTGCTGGGTACAAGGCTGGTCGGAGAGAGAAATTAAATAAATTCTGCTCTCTTACTGTGAGCTCCTAGCTGTCTCTAAGGTTATTCTCAGAGGCACCACTTTACTGCTATAAAGCCGTGTCCCACTTATCTCACACTGTGATAACACTCCAAACACAGACATTTAAGTTGTTAGCTCCATGGTGCTCTCCCAGTAGGTGACAGACATTCAGGTGAGAGTAAGACATTCTTGAGACATTCAGGTGTGAGTGAGACATTCTTGAGACATTCAGGTGAGAGTGAGACATTCTTGAGACGTTCAGGTGAGAGTAAGACATTCCTGGGACATTCAGGTGAGAGTAAGACATTCCTGGGACATTCAGGTGAGAGTGAGACATTCTTGAGACATTCAGGTGAGAGTAAGACATTCTTGAGACATTAAGGTGAGAGTATGACATTCCTGGGACATTCAGGTGACAGTAAGACATTCACAAGGACGTCAAACCCTTGCGTGTGTCGTCACATGGACTGAATGGAACTTTCCCACTCTCACACATCTGTTAAAAGAACACTGTTACAATTCTGTTGGTTTCTGACAAGTCTATTTTCGGGAATGTAATCAATGTCACACTCTGTCATACCTAGAGGGGAAGAGCGAACTCAATAAGTGATCCCAAGAAACGCTGGCATTTACCAAGTATTGTGGCAGAAGCCTATTGGAGATACCAGCTGTGTTGTTTAATGGAGCAGCCAGTTAGTTGTCTGTCACCTCTCTGTGTGTTGCAGCCAGGATGGCCCAGCCTGCCAGGCTCTATCTGGGCTTTGGACAGCTGCCCAGGAGGCTCCTATCTATCTATCTATCTATCTATCTATCTATCTATGAATTAGAGAGAGATGACAGACATGGCCCACAGACAGTCAGTTGGACGGACAGCTCCTTGATAGATAGATAGATAGATATGTCCCAAATGTAATCATCAAGCTGTGGAGGAATGTGGTACCATCTAGACTACCTGGCTATCAAGTGTCTCACTCCCTATGTGCTTGTCAGACAGGACCATGCTGAGAGCGGGAAAGTTCCACTCAGTCCATGTGACGACACATGCAAGGGTTTGACGTCCTTGTGAATGTCTCAAGAATGTCTTGCTCTCACCTGAATGTGTCAAGAATGTCTCACTCTCACCTGAAAGTGTCAAGAATGTCTCACTCTCACCTGAATGTGTCAAGAATGTCTCACTCTCACCTGAATGTGTCAAGAATGTCTCACTCTCATCTGAATGTCTCAAGAAGGTCTCACTCTCACCTGAATGTCTCAAGAAGGTCTCACTCTCACCTGAATGTCTCATGAACGTCTTACTCTCACCTGAATGTCTCGAGAAAGCTACGGTTAAGCTTCCTTCCTCCCTCCTTTCAAGACAGCCCAGGATTCAATCCGATTGCAGGTTATAGGCATTGCAACTTTTAAAGGCTGTGTTCCCACGGTCACTGAGACCGCATTCACTGCATATGTCAGCTCAATCTATGGTGGAATCTGCAAGGCTTCAGAGACAGCAGGCTGAATAGGGCTTGGACTGTGTTTCCTCCCTTATCAAACAGTGCAGAACACTATAACAACTTCTCAAACTTCCCTCTGGTTCCAGGAAAGGATTACTGCACACTATTACCAAAACAAAAATTGGGAGTTGTGTGTGTGTGTGTGTGTCTGTGTGTGTGTCAGCTAGTAATTGTATGACAGAAGAGCCTCCGGGCTGATAGAAAATAAACATTAAAACAGCCAAAGGTCATTCAGAATGGTGCATAAATCTGAGAGAGAAATATTATCGTATGTCAATACTGGATATCCACTCTAGAATATAGGATAAGGATTAGAGCCAGCAGTACTATGTTGACCACCGCACGTACTGTAGCAGACAGTTCTCATGCAATGTCAGGGCAAGGTCGTCCAGTCCTCTGTGAAATACATGTACATTCTGTATAGAGAAGCTGTGAGCAGTGTTAGCCTATAGTATACTGGGCTATAGCCATACGTGGATATGACATCATTACTGACATTTGAACAGTCTCATAACTTAGGTACGCACGCACGCACACTCATTATTGGTCTTCTGGTCTCCTTTTCTAGAGATGGTGTCACGGTGTGCGCTACTGGGGTGAAATCAGGTGCAGGAGAGCGTAACGTGTCGTAAAGGCGCACACTTTAATGGCACAAACAAACAAAAGAAGGAACGCAACAACGCGTCAATATTCTAGGCCACAAATAAGAGTGTCTAGCGCCACGACATAAATACAGTCCAGGTGAATCACAAAATACAAATACGGGATAACAAACGTTACCCGGAGAAAATGAGCCTGTACTACACACACATGCAATAAAGATTAATTCCACACAATGACAAAACATATTCACCGGAAATAAATACATGCCGCAATCACTGGAATACAAACCAGGTGCGAGGTGAACAAGACAAAAGCAATTACAACAAAATAACAGCTGAGCGGCAATGGCTAGAAAGCCGGTGACGTCGACCGCCGAACGCCGCCCGAACAAGGAGAGGAGGCGACTTCGGTGGAAGTCATGACAGATGGAAAATCAGTGCCTCTTCTCAAATCAAATCAAAGTTTCTTTGTCACGTGTGCCGAATACAACAGGTATTTTCACCTTACAGTGAAATGCTTACATACAGGCCCCAACCAGCAGTGTCATTTCTAAGTAAAAAAATACAACTAAAAATGTATTAGGTGAACAATAGGTAAGTAAAGAAATAAAAACAACAGTAAACTGGTGAGAAGCCTTTTGGTCCTAGATTTGGCGCTCCGGTACCACTTGCCATGCGGTAGTAGAGAGAACAGTCTATGATTGGGGTGGCTGGGGTCTTTGACCATTTTTAGGGCCTTCCTCTGATACTGCCTGGTGTAGAGGTCCTGGCTGGCAGGCAGCTTAGCCCCAGTGACGTACTGGGCCGTACGCACTACCCTTTGTAGTGCCTTGCGGTCAGAGGCCGAGCAGTTGCCGTACCAGGCAGTGGTGCAACCAGTCAGGATGCTCTCGATGTTGCAGCTGTAGAACCTTTTGAGGATCTCAGGACCCATGCCAAATCTTTTTAGTTTCCTGAGGGGGAATAGGCTTTGTCGTGCCCTCTTCACGACTGTCTTGGTGAGTTTGGACCATTCTCAATGAATCTTTATGATATTCTGTAAACAGAATACCCATGTCCTTGTACGGTTCAGAAAATGTCAAACGCCACCCTGCTTTTTCCCAGTTCCCACAACATGGCTCTGGTCTGAAACAGCCAACAGGTCCACAGACATCAAAGGGAGGCAGGTAGTGTTGAATTTATATCCTTGCTTTGAGGCGTAAATGTTCCATCAAATGAACTGTTAACAGTGTGTCAGGCACCTGGGCAGCTCCCCGCCCCCATCTTCCCTTCCCATCCAAAGGCCATTCATCCTTGGGGTCTGACAGGTCCTCTCCTTGATCCCTTGCTACCCCTGCTCATAAATACAGGGACTGTGTACAATGGCCTTTAGTGCTGACACAGAGGAATCTGGGTCTCCCATGAGGGATGTGCGTCAGGTGGAAGAACAGCGTTCCGTTTCCTTCCTAATTCTTCTGCCTTATTTGTTCTCCTCCTTTCTTCTCCTCCTTTCTTCCCAGGATTTTCCTCTTCTTTCCTCTTTTATTCTGTCTATTTCTCTTGCTCTAATGCCATTTAATGATCCGTCATTCTTTTGAACTCCTGACAAAATGTTTCCTTAAAAGAGGGTCCTTAGACTTTTCACAAAAATACCCTCATCTTATATACTGCAATGTAAACTTGCAAACTTGTCACGTTTCGACTGCTACCTCGAGAGGTAGGGCGCAACACTCGCCCGGACGTTGCCCCCCTCTAAGCAGGGCAGTGTAAACACAATCGTCTGGTTAAGCAAACACTCTTACAGTAAAAATTGTAACAGCAATAGCATAGCAATGTTTTTGAAACAGCTTAAAATGAACAGACATTTTCCTTATTTTTAAGACTTGTTTTATTGAGTTTTTACCTGAAATACACTACCGGTCAAACGTTTTAGAACACCTACTCATTCAATGTTTTTTTCTACATTGTAGAATAATAATGAACACATCACAACTATGAAATAACACATATGGAATCATGTAGTAACCAAAAAAGTGTTAAACAAATCAAAATATATTTTAGATTTGATATTCTTCAAAGTAGCCACCCTTTGCCTTGATGACAGCTTTGCACACTCTTGGCATTCTCTCAACCAGCTTCACCTGGAATGCTTTTCCAACAGTCTTGAAGGAGTTACCACATATAATGAGCACTTGTTGGCTGCTTTTCCTTAACTCTGCGGTCCAACTCATCCCAAACCTCAAGTTGGTTGAGGTTGAGGATTGTGGAGGCCATGTCATCTGATGCAGCACTCCATCACTCTCCTTCTTTGTCAAATAGCCCTTACACAGCCTGGAGGTGTGTTGGGTCATAATCCTGTTGAAAAACGGATAAAAAATGATAGTCCCACTAAGCCCAAACCAGATGGGATGGCGCATCACTGCAGAATGCTGTGGTAGCCATGCTGGTTAAGTGTGCCTTTAATTCTAAATAAATCACAGACATTGTCACCAGCAAAGCACCCCCACACGATAACACCTCCTCCTCCATTCGTTACGGTGGGAAATGGGCACGCGGAGATCACACGTTCACCCACACCACGTCTCACAAAGACACGGCGGTTGGAACCAAAAATCTCCAATTTGGACTCCAGACCAAAGGACACATTTCCACAGTCTAATGTCCATTGCTTGTGTTTCTTGGCCCAAGCAAGTATCTTCTTCTTATTGGTGTCCTTTAGTAGTGGTTTCTCTGCAGCAATTCAACCATGAAGGCCTGATTCACACAGTCTCCTCTGAACAGTTGATGTTGAGATGTGTCTGTTATTTGAACTCTGTGAAGCATTTATCTGGGCTGCAAATTCTGAGACTGGTAACTCTAATGAACTTATCCTCTGCAGCAGAGGTCACTCTGGGTCTTATATTCCTATGAGCAGAATTCTCACATAGTTATTTCTCCTTTTGTTCGGGTGGGAGAGGACAGTGTGAAGTGCAATTGAAATTGCATCATCTGTAGATCTGTTGGGGTGGTATGCAAATTGAAAGACACTGTATAACGTTACTGTACTTTTATATTCGTATGGGAGGGTAAACATTCATTAATGATATGCTAATGCTACTTGATCATGAAGCATGTTGTTAGTTAGCTAGCTAGCTAGCAGGAGTCAGCTGTTTATTGTCAGCTAATTTAATGTGTACGAGAAAATGAACCCTTTAATTGTAGGGCTGGGAATTGCCAGGGACCTCACGGTACAATATTATCGATTCTCACGATTCTATATGTATTGCGATTCAATACTGTGATTTTATTGTGACTATGTGTTTCAAACATATTGCTCACCATATGTCTGCTGCAGAGGGACAAGAGAGAGCCATGAGAAAACTAATTGGCTGTAAGGACAGACGCTGGGAGACAAGAAGCAAGTACAGGGAGTGAAAATGTAATTAACAACGGACATGAAACAGAACACGGACAGCGTCTGGACAGGGGGGAAACAAAACAACATTAATGCTGACACGGGGAACATGGGAGTCGGACGAGCCGGCTGAGGCGTGGAAGCCTGACGAGCCGAGGAAGCCTGATGAGCCGGCTGAGGCGTGGAAGCCTGACAAGCCGGCTGAGGCATGACGTGGGGTGGGAGCCTGCCGAGCCAACCAAGGCAAGGAAACCTCTCGAGCAGGCTAAGGCGCGGAAGCCCAACGATTCAGCTGAGGCACCCCGGTTCCTTCGGCAGTGGCACCCGACGTCCCCAACAAAACAAAAAACAAAAAACAAAAAACTCCCTGATGCTTCAAATTGCGGTGTCAGCGTTCTGTAAGGACAGACGCTGGGAGATTGTATTGTTGCATTACTCAAGAGTGTAATATGGTTTGGTTGCATTATTCAATATTGTAATATGTTTTAGTTGAAAAGTTGCTCAGATTTTTTTATCGTTTTTGCTTAACTTAGGGGCTACTTTGGTATTTACGGTCAATTTTAGCTGCGGACCAAGACTGTAGCGTTGCCAGACAACGAAAGGTAAGTCAAGGATGTAGTTTGAATTGAAAAGTAGAAATCTCTTTGGCCACTCCGCTCCTCAGACTCTCCTTCAGCTCTCGTAGTGGGAATAGGGCCATATTTAACAGAGTGTGTGTTAAGTGCTACTCACATCCTGCTGTGCCAACTCTCTCATTGACAGGATTAGCATCTCCACTGGCACTGAGCACACAAAACCAAAAACACAGAACCAAATCAGCCAGTTAAATGGATTACATGGTCACATTAATTCTGGGACTGTATTGGAACAGAAGCAAAGTTAAAGTAATGGTATCACAGATATGCCTCTAATTAGTGAACTAAAGCAGTAATAAACATCCTACAAAGCAAGTAGTCTGAAATTATAACCACCTTCCCCCAAAGTTGAATGTTTCCTTTCCCATTGCTTCAGTCTAATGTGTTTGTATTGACTAGGGGTGAAGTGCATCATCAAGTCCCATTAACATGGCTCCTGTGCCTGACCTCTTCAACCCATCACAGGAAACACATTAGACTACACTTCTCCTTCCCTATGCATTGCCATACATTATTCATTCACTTCATAGACAATCCCAACAGCATGCAGGTCCTTGCATTCAACATACTGTTAAAGTTTGAGGTCTACCTTTTCTTCAGCACTTTTTTTGTGGGATCATTAAAAGTAGCAATCAGCAGTTAAATTAATAACAAAGTGTCTCCCCACCACTGTGTGGGTAAAAAGCAGGGGGATAGGGCTGGAGCTATGGATGTAAGGACTGACCATGTTTTAACCATGTTTTTTAAGATACAGTGTTTGTTTACATTTACTTTGTTTACAAACATCAGAGTAAAAAAAAGCTCATATTTTGAACTCTGATGGGTTACGACAGTTGAACTAAGCTCAATGGATACATATCATTTAATTTAGAACTCCAAAAATGGATGGAGCAACTGCTGACTCCTCCTTAAGTATCTGTTTGAGGAGGTTATTTACAGTTACATAGTTGAGGAGTTCATGCAGTGGAATATCTTGGATTCTCAACAGGTGTATTTTTCTTTTTCCCCTTAGGTCCGGAGCACATGCAGCACACCCTACAGTTACAGCGCGCCACATCACATGAGCTTTATGCCACAAAACATCCATCCACCCACAAGCATCCTGATGTGTTTGCATAACACAACGCCTCTTTGACAAAAACCCCTGCAGGTCTCCTGACTGAACCTACTGGTCCTGACAGATTCAGACCTGCTCTACACGTAGATGCTTCTAGAAGGGCTTTTGAGGCTGTTGCACAACTCATCCACCCCAAACTTTTACTTCCGGAAATTAACACGAGTTGAAAGGCGGACGGGACTTCTCTAAGTGGAGAGGAAAGACTCAACCAGGAACGGATGATGATGCCCACAGCCACTGAGTTCACCCATGATGCATCTGTGATGTGCATGCCACCCGGTGGCAAAGAGCGCCAGGAGAGTAAAACACACTTTGGCACCGAGGGAGAAAGCACAGCGGCTGTTTAGCGGAGAGGGAGAGAGAGAGAGAGATAAAGTGAGTAGGAGACTAAGCTGTCTGATTCTGTGTATCCACACTAAGAAATAAGAGAGGGAGAGGCAGGAGAGAGTGAAACGGAAGAGAAGCATGGCTCAGAGACAGTAAAGAAGAGAGAAAGAGAGAGAGTGCAGTGAGCACAAATTGCCCCTGGAAATTGAGGGTGTCATTTAGACTTCCTTAATGCTCAGTCAAGAGGGTCAACGGTCATCTCCAGCGTAATGTTCTCAGGAAATTGTATTACTACGTACCTTACTGGAATGAGTGTACACGAATGTAGCGCTGCTTTTACATGGACTTTTATGAGGGGAATGAAGTGTCAATGTGTACTCTGTCAGGTTGCTACCCCATGCACATACTCACACACATAACTACTTGGCTGTAAACAAGAGAAGATCATCACTGAGGTCTCCTAACACAACTAAAAGTAAATATAGGCCAGCGACAGTCTTTGACGATAATTCAACCTATCTGTGACATCGAGGTTTAGAAACCACTGCAAGACATTACCTTTGCTACGTTTTCTTTATTTTCTAAACGGATGACAAGTGGTATAACGTGACAAGCTATTTTCTCACACCACATACCTCCGGACCCCAACACCTGACTGGCATATTTGGTGCCTGCCTGCAGAGGTCAATTTGGCCCTCACTCTCCTTCTCCTCAACTCCCCAGTGTTGTATAAGGTCAACAGGGATTCTCACACATTCAAAAGTTAGGAGCCCATCAAGTGGCAAATATAGGCTTAAGGTCCGGGGTCAGCCACCTCAGATATGTTGTAAAGGACTATATGAACTCAAATTCAAATCTGACTACTGGAAGTCCCACATAATACAGTGGTGGATACTAGCTAATTCTAATGGCCAATGATAGAAAAAGACACGCACATTGTCATAATGCAATATCCAACATTATCTACAACATTATCTCCTGTTCATTTGACGTATTTTTAATTCGGAATAAATTCGTAGGGAGTTACACAACATAGATAACAATACTGTCGGAACACATCTCTCTCTCCCCCAATCATGTATGAACCTTGTTGCGCAAGATAGAGAAACGCGCGCTTCACTTTCAGCACGCAGAGAGAGGACTCGCCGACCTCTGATTACTCAGTAAATGTCCACATGAGAAAGCGCCTCACAATAAACCAATATGACAGTTCTACCTGAGTCATTTTACCGGCTTTTATACAGCCTCCTTTTATTCAGCAGCATTTATCTAGCTGATTTATTCAGTTATGCTGGGCTATTGTAAGCTAGTTTATGTGTGCCTACAAGGAACAATATTTACGCACGCAGAGCATTTACAAGAGACCTCCCTCACATTACAGAAAGCTATGCAAGGTACTGTTTATGCTGTAGAGACTGGACTGGGCTGACTGGTCGCTGGTAGAATCGGGCACTGTAGCTCGCGCGCACTCACTCAGTCATGTTAAGAAATTCATGAAAGCGATCACAGTATGGCTAGGCTAAATTAAATGTTCATCACAGCAAGCTAGTGTGTATGTTTTTAAACAAACAGAAGGCCTCAAATGGGCACGCTTTTCTACATTCCCATCCCAGACAAATCTGACTGGGGAATGGAGAGATGCTTCAGTCATTCACTCCAGCACCTTCTTATCCAATTACAACAAAACGGGATTTGAAGAATTTAAAAATGAGTAAAACCAATCTTACCTTGGATAGGATATCCTTGTATGTATGTTTTGGCTGTAGGTTTGCGACCCAGAACCGAAACATGCGCCTTTCAACTGGAGAATGCAGATCTTGCTGCCCGCTCCTTCGAAAGGTCTCGTTGTGGAATACTTTCACTGTCCTAGACCGCGCCAGCCGGCCACTCTCATGTCTCCCCACTGAATACAGAGGAGGAACGTGGTTATTGATGATATGGGATGAGAGAAACCGGAGGGCGTGTTCCAGACAGACAGACATAGACGCACCTTTTCTCAGCTTTGGAAATCGTGGTTTTCTTTTATTTTGGTTCACCTGAGACGGTCCCTTTCCTGGTGCCATCCTTAGGTTTTTTGATGATGGTCAGCAACAAAAGAGAGGCTTCAACACAGGCCACTGTATAACCAAACACATTGGTTGTGAACTGAATTGTATGGATATTGGACACAGGTAACAAACAACCAAACACAGGTGACCGCAAGTGGTCCCATGAATGCCTTATTGTTCATTCAGAAGGAAGCTCACACATCTCCATCATGTCAAGACATGTTCTCAAATTACTGAATGGACACTTCAAGATAGAACACGAGAAGTTGTCATTTAGTACCTAAAAGGTGCTACACATGGGATTAATTTTTTTGCATTGTAATTTCACAAAATGTTCACAATATGTCTGCAGTAATAGTGGAATGATTGTGTTTCACAGTGTTGTGATTGGCTGTGATATTCGCCTACTGATTTATCCTGCCAAAGCGGCATCTGTTGTCAAAATGGGAAAGCTGTTCTGACTTTGGGGCTGAGTTATCTAGTGGAAATTGTTCTGTCATTTCCTGGTTGCTAAAATTCTACACCATTCGCTAAATTTCAGTGTATGTGAGAAAAGCACTGAATATTGTAGGGAATCTAAATTGCTGTGAAATATCTTTGAATTCACCTAGCATTAGGCTGCATTCAAAACAAATGCAAAAAATCTAACAAATTCTTTGTGTAAAACCTTTAAGGTTGCCAAGGAGCAAGCTTCCATCCATCTGACGCCACCCATCCCAAGAGGGACCTTCATTCGTTGTAGGGCAGTGATTTGAACCACCATTCAGGGCAGGGCAGTGATTTGAACCACCATTCAGGGCAGGGCAGTGATTTGAACCACCATTCAGGGCAGGGTAGGGCAGTGATTTGAACCACCATTCAGGGCAGGGCAGTGATTTGAACCACCATGCAGGGCAGGGCAGTGATTTTAACCACCATGGAGGGCAGGGCAGTGATTTGAACCACCATTCAGGGCAGGGTAGGGCAGTGATTTGAACCACCATTCAGGGCAGGGCAGGGCAGTGATTTGAACCTCCATGCAGGGCAGGGCAGTGATTTGAACCACCATGCAGGGCAGTGATTTTAACCACCATGGAGGGCAGTGATTTGAACCACCATTCAGGGCAGGGCAGGGCAGTGATTTGAACCACCATTCAGGGCAGGGCAGTGATTTGAACCACCATTCAGGGCAGGGCAAGTTATGTCTCACACGAGTTGAGAGCTGTGTACTGTACATATGTTTGGTGATCATGTGTACAGTAGGCTATATCACTTTAACTATTCACAGGGAAAGTTTGCCTAGGAGATTCTCTCTGTTTTTCAACGACAATATTTTATCCCTAAAATAGCAACGGAGTAAAAAGATGAGAGGAGATAAGAAAGACAGGTCTCTCTCTCTCTCTCAGGGCATAAACTTAAATAACAATTAAACATTTGAAAAAACAGCATTTATCTTCAATGAAACTGAGGAGTAGAAGCTACACTACATGACAAAAAGTATGTGGACACCTGCTAGTCAAACATCTCATTCCAATATCATGGGCATTAATATGGAGTTGGTCCCCCCTTTTCTGCTATAACAGCGTCCACTCTTCTGGGAAGGCTTTCCACTAGATTTTGGAACATTACTGCGGGGACTTGCTTCCATTCAGCCATGAGCATTAGTGAAGTCGGGCACTGATGTTGGGCGATTAGGCCTGGCTCGCAGTCGGTATTCCAATTCATCCCAAAGGTGTTTGATAGGGTTGAGGTCAGGGCTCTGTGCAGGCCAGTCAAGTTCTTCCACACCAATCTCGACAAACCATTTCTGTATGGACCTCGCTTTGTGCACGGGGGCATTGTCATGCTGAAACAGGAAAGGGCATTCCCCAAACTGTTTCCACAAAGTTGGAAGCACAGAATCGTCTAGAATGTCATTGTATGCTGTAGCGTTAAGATTTCCCTTCACTGGAACTAAGGGGCCTAGCCCAAACCATGAAAAACAGCCCCAGACCATTATTTCTACTCCACCAAACTATACAGTTGGCACTATGCAACTGCTCAGCCTCCGACCGCAAGGCACTACAGAGGATAGTGCGTACGGCCCAGTACATCACTGGGGCCAAGCTTCCTGCCATCCAGGACCTCTATACCAGGCCCGAGGAAGGCCCTAAAAATGTCCAAAGACTCCAGCCACCCTAGTCATAGACTATTCTCTCTGCTACCGCACAGCAAGCGGTACCGTAGCACCAAGTCTAGGTCTAAATGGTTTCTTAACAGCTTCTACCCCCAAGTCATAAGACTACTGAACAGCTAACCAAATGGCTACCCAGACTATTTGCATTTTACACTGCTGCTACTCTCGGTTTATTATTTATGCACTTTACCTCTATGTACATATTACTTCAATTACCTCGACTAACCTGTGCCCCCGCACATCGACTCTGTACCGGTACCCCCCCTGTATATAGCCTTGTTACTATTATTTTATTGTTGCTCTTAAATTATTAGTTATTTTTCTATTTAAAAAAAAAAAAAATGTTATTTTTTTTTGCTTCAGTTTATTTACCAAATACTTATTTTTCTTAAAACTGTATTGTTGGTTAAGGGCTTGTAAGTAAGAATTTCACTGTAAGGTCTACAACTGTTATATGTGACAAATAAGGAGAACGCATGTGACAAATAAAATTTGATTTGATTTGACGCCATTGGGGCAGGTAAATTCTCCTGTCGTCTGTCGGACTGCCAGATGGTGAAGCATGATTCTTCACTCCAGAGTGATTCCACTGCCCAAGAGTCCAATGGCTTTACACCACTCTAGCCAATGCTTGGCATTGCACATCGTGATCTTAGGCTTGTATGCGGCTGCTCAGCTATGGAAACCAATTTCATGAAGCTCCTGACGGGTAGTGAGTGTTGCAACCAAGGACAGACAATTTTTACACACTATCCGCTTCAGCACTTGGTGGTCCCGTTCTGTGAGCTTGTGTGGCCTACCACTTTGTGGCTGAGCCGTTGTTGCTCCTAGACGTTTCCACTTCCCAATAACAGCACTTAGAGTTGACTGGGGCAGCTCTAGCAGGGCAGACATTTGACTAACTGACTTGTTGGAAAGGTTGCATCCTACAGTTTGACGGTGCCACGTTAAAAGTCACTGAGCTCTTCAGTAAGGCCATTCTACTGCCAACATTTGTCTATGGAGATTGCATGGCTATCCACCTGTCAGCAACCGGTGTGGCTGAAATAGCCAAATCCACTAATTTGAAGGGGTGTCCACATACAGCTGGATATATATTGTATTTATTTCAAATGTTTTTTCATTTAGGGATTTTAAATTAAAATCAATTCCTGAATTGACTTCTTTAAATTCTAATTGACCCCAGCCCTTAGGGTCACGGTGGCTGTAAGGAGGAAGAGACACACAGCCCCAGTGTGTGTGTGTGTGTGTGTGTGTGTGTGTGTGTGTGTGAACCGGCTCCGCTCCTCGGTACAACAGGAGCCAGCAGAGAAAACAAGGTGACAGATGAAAGGAAAGAATGGGAGTGTTTCACTGCTCTGATGCAAGCCTCACCTCAGATAACACATTCCGTTACACAGACAGGCAGCTGTGGCCTACGGAGAGAGAGAGAGAATAGATGTTCCCCTCTGGCAAGGAGAACAAGTAGGGAGACAGGTTTCCTGTCAAAAAATGAGGATCCATTGACAGGTCAATATTTCTCAGAGTAACATCTTAAAGACACATTTAAAGAAATGTTGCGGTAAATGTTTGATGACCCTTGGTCGAGTGTGAGGGAGTGATTCTAACATTCCCTGAGAGAGAGGTAAGGCCATCCGTTCATTCACACCAGATAAATGCTCAGATTTTCCTCAAACATTCAATAGACTAGGGAGTGGAGCACTGGGATGGAATCTGGTACTGCTTTCTCATCCAGTGGATTCAGCCTATGGGCACTACTGAGTATCAATCAGCTGTTTTTAAATGTTTGGTGTAAAGAACAGAATGCATTCTATGAAGGAAAATAAGTTGAAGTCGGAAGTTTACATACACCTTAGCCAAATACATTTAAACTCAGTTTTTCACAATTCCTGACATTTAATCCTAGTAAAAATTCCCTGTCTTAGGTCAGTTAGGATCACCACTTTATTTTAAGAATGTGAAATGTCAGAATAATAGTAGAGACAATGATTTATTTCAGCTTTTATTTATTTAATCACATTCCCAGTGGGTCAGAAGTTTACATACACTCAATTAGTATTTGGTAGCATTGCCTTTAAATTGTTTAACTTGGGTCAAACGTTTCGGGTAGCCTTCCACAAGCTTCCCACAATAAGTTGGGTAAATTTTGTCCCATTCCTCCTGACAGAGCAGGTGTAACTGAGTCAGATTTGTAGGCCTCCTTGCTCGCACACACTTTTTCAATTCTGCCCACAAATTTTCTATGGGTTTGAGGTCAGGGCTTTTTGATGGCCACTCCAATACCTTGACTTTGTTGTCCTTAAGCTATTTTGCCACAACTTTGGAAGTATGCTTGGGGTCATTGTCCATTTGGAAGACCTATTTGCGACCAAGCTTTAACTTCCTAACTGATGTCTTGAGATGTTGCTTCAATATATCCACATAATTTTCCATCCTCATGATGCCATCTATTTTGTGAAGTGCACCAGTCCCTCCTGCAGCAAAGCACCCCCACAATATGATGCTGCCACCCCCCGTGCTTCACGTTTGGGATGGTGTTCTTCGGCTTGCAAGCCTCCCCCTTTTTCCTCCTAACATAACGATGGTCAATATGGCCAAACAGCTCTGTTTTTGTTTCATCAGACCAGAGGACATTTATCCAAAAAGTACGATCTTTGTCCCCATGTGCAGTTGCAAACCGTAGTCTGGCTTTTTTTATGGCGGTTTTGGACCATGGTGTTTATACTTGCAGACTATTGTTTGTACAGAGGAATGTGGTACTTTCAGGCATTTGGAAATTGCTCCCAAGGATGTACTAGACTTGTGGAGGGTTACAATTTATTTTCTGAGGTCTTGGCTGATTTCTTTCGATTTTCCCATGAAGTCAAGCAAAGAGACACTGAGTTTGAAGGTCGGCCTTGAAATACATCCACAGGTACATCTCCAATTGACTCAAATTATGTCAATTAGCCTATCAGAAGCTTCTAAAGCCATGACATCATTTTCTGGAATTTTCCAAGCTGTTTAAAGGCACAGTCAACTTAGTGTATATAAACTTCTGACCCACTTGAATTGTGATATAGTGAATTATAAGTGAAATAATCTGTCTGTTAACAATTGTTGGAAAGATTACGTGTCATGCACAAAGTAGGTGCCCTAACCGACTTGCCAAAACTATAGTTTGTTAACAAGAAATTTGTGGAGTGGTTTAAAAACGAGTTTTAATGACTCCAACCTAAGTCTATGTAAACTTCTCACTTCAACTGTATACTCCATGAGAGCACCTCATGACCGCACCCTTCCAATAACAAAGAGTCTTATAGCCATTTCCTATTTACCATGCTACACTCTCAAGCAGGTCTGAACCCAGTAGGGTTAATGGATTGGGGTTATGATCACAGAAGAAAACCTGCTCTTCGTCGAAATACAAGTTGTGTCTTGACGTTGTCCCAATCAATGTTCTTAAATCCAGCTCCTCCATCATAGCTAAGAGTCTGCCTCCAGGTAGAAGAACTGGTTCACGAGTCATGATGGGGGACATAGTTTGCACATAAAGTACACGAACACATAGTTTGTCTTGCACAGTAGTTCTCACAGTGGAACACTTTTATGGCCCAGTTGATTTTTTACTGAGGACAATAAATCAGCCCAACCCTGCTTCTAGTTTAGCCTCTGGCTCTGCATCAGCAGGAGGGTTTGTCTGGGTTTTCCCTGTTGTGCCTCTCTCTCTTGGGCAGTGGTCACCAACCCGTCGATCTACAAAAAAAACCGCTAAAGCCTTGCCGTACAATTTTTTTAATTCATTTTGAGCTGTTCCCGTTAGGTGTACTTGATTCATCAGCCCTAGCGCCGGGAAGGAAAAGTGTTCCCATTTTGAACCATTTCATGTATCTGAAGGTTGAACTCCGCCTACCTGGCAGGCCCAGAGAGCAAATCAAGTGCACCTACACGCTTACCGCTGGCCAATCAAATAGCTCAGATCACCATGTCTGCAGTTTCCTCGCGCCAAAGACAATAAAAAGAAGCCTCTAACGCACAGCAAAATTGATAATGTGAGATTTCAAAACCATTAAAACTAGAGACTCAACGAATACAGCTGCTGTTTTTATGAGTAAGTTCATGTTTAAATTGTTATCCAGCACTGTCAATACTTTGTTAGACATTTTTATAAGCCATTAAATGCGCGTTTCAGATGGAAGACTTGTGTCCCCTTTTCTCAGCGGAGGAAGGGAGAAAGGAGGACTGATGGTCAGTCTGAGGCTCCCCACCCGCCTCACTGCTGCTCCCCACTCCCCTCAGACGGACCCATCAGATGCAGGCCATCAGTCCAGTAAAAAAAGAAGCGCATTATTATGCTCACTCAGCTGTGCCTCACAAGTAATACAACACATCATCTATTACCAGTGTGATCATATACCTACAGTTTTGAAATATAGTTTCAAAATGGTCTGAGAGGAACAACATTGGCAGGGCAATTCAAGCGTAGCCAATATGCAGTGATACATTATTGGGCGTATAGCCTACTGCACAAACCTCATTGCTACAGAACTGCTTTTAATGTTAATGTTGCATATGTAACCGGTGTGAAATGGCTAGATAGCCGGTCTGAGACCTTGAAGTAGTTGTTCCCCTTGTTCTGCAAGGGTCCCTGGTTCGAGCCCAGGTAGGGGCGAGGAGAGGGACGGAAGCTATATTGTTACACATACATATGCCAATGTTTTTTTAAAGTCATGTTTATTCCTTTTTTATCTTAGCGGTAGATCTTGCATTTTGACTCAGAAAACGTTGGTGACCACTGCTCTAGGGTGTCTATTATCTCATCTCCAGGCCAGCCTGCCTGACGCTCCACCCTTTCTGCATACAAATAGCTTGTCAGTAAAGCCTCGCTTTATTAAAGGATCGTTCCAATGCTGATTTAGATCGGTGGCGACTCACCGGTGAGGTGGGTTTTCATTACATAAATTCCGCATTCGCAGGTGCTGATCCTTAACTCTTCTTGAACTGCACTGTTGGTGAAGGGCTTGTAAGTAAGCATTTCACGGTATGGTCTACACTTGTTGTATTCGGCGCATGTGACTAATAGTTTGATTTGATGTGGTAGCTGTGACATTAAAAAGTGAAGATTACAGAACTCTAGAATTCGAGTTAAAATGCGCTGATTGAAAGGGCAAGAACTACTGTGACGACCCTCCCACTCTGTCTGTTGTATTCTCTCTTTGCTCTTGTTTCCTTGTTAGGATGCCGGTGGGCGGAGTCGGGAGGGTAGTGACATGGGAAACACCTGGGCTGGGGGGTGTCCCAGGATAAATAGAACTCTTCCCCAGTCATTGGGAGACTCTCGCCAGGCAGACACCCTTATGGATTTTGGTTGTGCCAGTTTTGTTTGTTTACTTTGGCACCTTTCAACACACCTCATATCATATTTATGCACGCAAACACTCACTTACACTACTGATTACTGACTACACACACCATTGTTAATTGTAATTGGTTTACTTTAGTTAATAAATGTTATTTTGTTCCCTATCTCCACGGTGTCTCCCTTTTTGTTACGAACTCTGAGCCGGTTCGTGACAATACCTAATCAAAATGTAATTACTTTCTCAAGTAAAGTACATTTACAATACTTGTAAAGTCGCTAGTAAAGTCAAGTATGAGAGAGATTTGATTAAATATCTCGTCATGCCCTTTTGCCAAAAATAATGGCAGACAAAGGTAGTTTAAGGCCAAGTGAACATGTTTGTTGTTGCTTAGACTACCCAGTCAGATTGTACATATTTCAAATAAAGTAGACCAGATTCGAGTGGCTGTTAAAATCGTAGGAGGAATATTTGGAACAGGTTAAATAGGTTAAACAACCTATGCATTTAAATATAAGAAAATGTTACGAAACGATGCAGAAAACCAAAAACTAGTCTACAATGCTCTCTAGTGGAAACAACAAGAATATACAATAGTCATTTTGAAATCAGGGATTTGCCTTCTTTCCTTACACAGCACTGCCCTCATGTGGTCATAAGGTTGGGGGAAATCCTGCTGTAGGTACCTCTGGGCAAGTTGAGTTGTTTTCACTTGGAACAAAACAGAAGCAAACAAGCCAAAACACGGAGGAGCTAACCTGAACTTGTCCTATAAGAAACCTTTGTTTTTGTAGCAAAACGTTTTACTACGGCGTGCACTAATGAATACACCCCATGGGCAAGCTGTTCACCTGCCATAAGGCCATCAACGCGGTCAGACAAATCGGTGACAGCTCGATCTTAATTGAATACTTTACACCGTGTCAAGATTTTATTTGACAGCATTTCAGAATATCATACGGTAAACAAGATTTCTGCAAAAGTTAATATATCCATAGTGTTGCATTTCATAAAAATAGGTCGTTCACTTATAGTCTGGGACTATCCATAATAATACATTGAGTCATATTTATAATAGCGACACACCTGTACAAGGTCAATAACACGGCTAATAATAACACTACACAGTGATACCCTGCTGCGTTAGGTAGGCTCAGGGGGTTCATGTATTGTACATGCCATCAGTCTTCAACACAATCACCGTTTTAGATAAATCTCTTCTGATCTGTCCATAGAAAAGTACTGATATTTGCCTCAATGGGGGACTGCTCTGACGAGAAAAAGCGGCGGACTGTGCAAAGAAGGATGGACATTCTTCCTTGTCTCTAGTCTACACAGAAGTCATGATAGGCTTATTGATAAAGGTGCAGTATACAGTCAGGACTGCCCAGACACTATAGGAATGGTTGTGTGTGGAGTGAACACAGTGGCACTGTTCAAATGAATCCTTTCTTGAAGTAACCAGTGACACTTAACATGAATGAACATGTACCTGCTTTACATTATTATGTATGTCTTTATTGTCATTTAACAGATGCTCTTATCCAGAGCAATTAGGGGAAAGTGCCTTGCTCAAGGGCACATGGGCAGATTTTCTACCTAGTCGGCTCGGGATTCAAACCAGCAACCTTTCAGTTACAGGCCCAATGCTCTGAACCTCTAGGCTACCTGCTGCCTACTTACTTGAAGTAACCACTGATCTTACAAGACGTTAGGAAAGAGAGAAGGAAGAGAGGAAGGATGCATTGTTAAAGTATTCAAAAACAGGCCCAGACAGTGGCTGAGCCACAGACTCCTGTCTACTCAGGGTCAGTTCCCCAGCACAATTTTAATGGCAATTCTCTGAACCACATTGTGCTTTAAAGAAACATTTTTTCCTCTCGTAAATAAGAGATTCCAACGGCCTCATAGCATCACTCACCTCTCTCGTATCACTCCTATTCTGAAAGACTGTCTCCATTTCTTCCACCCGGCGGGGACAGCTTTGTTCTGCCAATGTCGTCCTCTCTTTGCTCGATTGTTAGCTCGACAATGCAAATTACCAGTCAAAAATCAGACGTCTGCAGAAACTAAAGGGGACACATTCGGATTTCTCCTGAATGACTTTTCTTTTATCGCCTAGAATGATTCTTGCGTCTGGCAATGATCATAATGACTAGATGATTGTAGTCTCTCCACATCTCCATGTACAGTATACTAGTTATCAGAGAGCGACAGATTCATTCGCTTCTGTGAGTCCCAGGGCCAGAGAGAGGGTTTGAGAGAGTCAAAAAAACAAACTCTGCCTTAGTCATCGGATGACAAGGCGGTTCTGAGGGATGCGTGTGTGTGTCTAACTGTGTACCTGTGTGTGTGTGTGTGTGTGTGTGTCTGTGTAAACTGGTAATAGTAAAGTGCAGACAGGGCCACTGACAGAGCCTCCACTGTCTAGAGTTCCGGAGTTAATTTGGGCACCAATCTGGTAGAGAGAGGTGTGTGTATATATACAGTATATTAACGTAGATGGCTATGTAGACGTCATCACTTAGACTAAACAAATGTGGAAATGAATATCCAGACAGTTGTCAGTTGTAATGTATACATATGCGTCTTTGGGAGATAAGTGTTTCATGTCTTGTGTAAATGAACAGCGTTAAGTGAAGCCACAAACCATTAGACACATTGTGATGAATGATGAATGTTTCTCCGATCCCCACCAGAAATACTAGTGTAGTTTCCTGCTTTCATACACTTGCCATATTTTCACCCAAACCCGTCATTCTGTGTAGCTACAGCTTGATTACACCATCTGTTAGAGATGTTCTGCCTAGACGTTTCGATATCTGACGATGAGATACCAACCGAACCCCAAAAAGTTGTGGAACTAACTTCAATCTGTAAGGAAATGGAAAGATTTGCTAATGTTTTCTGACCAAATAAATACTGTGTGGTCTGTAAATATAGTGAACAAATTTCCACAATCAGATATAAAACATGACTGTCCGTCATGGCACAGATGTATATGAATATTGGGACATTGGTATTGACTGTACGGTAGCAGCCTGGATTGAACCACATCAGTCTAGAGTGTTCAGGTTCTTTAAGTCCATAACAGACCTCTCTGTCCGTCGGTCCCTGATCGTAAGGCACTCTGCCCCGATATCCCATGAGCCTTCACTCTCTCCACAGTGTCCACCAGATAAACCTCAGCAAATTGCTTTGTTCGCGAAGCACAGTGAGGGGGAAATGAATCTCCTGTGACCCAACCGTTGAAGATTCAAGCACGAACAGCCCTTAAGAGTCCACTGCAGTCTCGAAGAATGGGTCCACACAGACTAGAAATGCAATATCATAGGCTGGGCTGTGGAGTTATAAGGGAGTGTTGAAAAACGGTGTTGTGTTCCTTCGCTCGTCTAGCTTATGAGGCGTCTCAGAACTACCATTGGCCCGACTAGGTATGCATTAGAGATGATCACATGTCCCACATATTAATACTCATCATATAATAGATTTATTTCTATATCATTTGATAGATTACTCAGGATAGCTTCTTCAGTCTCGTACTGTCTCTTATTTAAGGCAAAGTTCCATTAATGCGTATACTCTTTTTCTAGTTCTGGTTTTCATTCTCTCTTTTCAAAATACACAAAAACAGGCAACCCCTCTTCAACATTCCTTTTCATAAAATAGACTCCATTGTATATAAAAAAAACTGCAGTGTCACAGTCAACCAATCGGTGAGTGGTTCAATTTGCATGTACGTCCTGGACTGGAGTGGTGTGGGGATTTGAGCACTTCCAAATGAAGTTCCTGTATTCAGACCGCTTAACGCTGCTCAGGGATCCAGTCACGCTACACACATTCTGCTTGGTTTCTTCTTGTTTAGAATTTTTAAGTGGATGCTTTCCAGTTCTTAAGGTGGTCGGTGTAAAATATCTCTCAAAATAATTTAGAGTACAATATAAATAAAAATGGTTCTCTAAAAACACATGGAGGAACCCCCCCTTTACATCTGAGGTCTAGAGGGTGGGGTGGGGTGGGGGAGTGGAGGCAGGGCGAGGGGAGCCAAGGAAGGGGCTAGCCAGGCTTAGTGTAGCCCGGCCTGTGGGTCTGGTGGTGGGTATACTCCAAGGTGTTATCTGCTCACAGTGGACGTGCCCGAGCGCAGGGTGCTGGGCAGCTTGTCAGAGCCGGGGGATCTTCCAGGGCCCAGGGGACACGGTGGCCTTCCTACCCGCTGCCGTGCTGCCACTGCTGGTGCTCTTGGTGGGGCGGCAGGGCCGGGTCTCTCCAGGGCCCCTCTCTGCCTCTCTGGGCCTGGGCTTCTCCTGCGCCGGCTCCCCCTGATGCCTGACACTAACATCTAGGTGACTGCTGCCGCCGCTCTGAGTACCACCACTGCTGCCGCCGTTAGAGTTTGTGTATGAGGGCTTGGAGTCTTTCGTCAGGGACTGGGTGGGTTCTCTTTTCCCGTGGGACGTGCTGCTGCTGTCCCCAGCTATCCTCTCCTTAGACCTCCCCCTGGAGGAGCTTTTGGGCTCCCCTCCCCCAGGTAGCTGCTCATCCCTCCCCACCGGCCCTCCCTCTTTGGGGCCGCTCCCTCTGCAGGTGGACCTGCCACCTTCTTTCTGCTTGGCCCTCCCACTACTGCAACCACTCCCACTGGGCTGGTCCCGGTCCCTCCTCCCGTGGCCGGTCTGGTCCGGATTATGCGGCTCGGTCGGGGCCTTCTGGGGGCTCTGGGAGAGCTCCGCCCTCCTGCTCTCTTGTGCCGCCGGCTCCCGCGGGACCTCCTGCGGTGGCAGGTGAGCCAGGTCGGGGCCTGGGGGCTGCTGGGGCGGGGTCGGATGAGATGAGGGCGATGGCATGGTCAGAGTGTCTGGGGGCAGGGCTACTTCCGACAGACTTGGGGAGGCTGAAGGGCGTGCATCCCAGGGGGAGGTACTGTCTGCTGGGGCACAAACGCACAGTTAGACATGGGAAAGGATAGTATTAACAGTCAGGGGCGAATCCTACCTTCCATTTACTTAGTCATGCATGGATGTCAATGGGAGACTGAGTGAAAAGACTTAAGTGGAAGTTGGCCCTATAGAGATATATCTATGAATCTATAGCTTTAACCAAACAACACACACCAAGCCAAAAAACAAGCCTCTAGTCTACATGGATGACAGCATCCATATTGTAGCAATCACAACAGTCAAACCCAGTATTTGTGGTATGGGCTGCAAGTGAAATATCAGTTCACTCCTATAAGTCACACACTGCAAGTTCACTTTTAGGCAGCATACATCTCAGTTCCCTTTAAAGCCTCAGCACTTCTAAGAAGCGGGCAGAAAAATCACAAAACAGGTTTAATGGAATGGATGATGTGCTGAATAAGGCGGTGCTTCTGCCTGGCTCGGAGAACATGGGGGCTGGAGACTCCCCACCGGTGCTCTGGGCTGAGTAACCACGGCAGCGGCTAAACCTAGAGGGCTCTACCTTCTCCTGAGAGGCTGCTGCAGCTCACAAGGCCTGTTAGCTTCTCTCTCTGCATCGCTGAGCTAGCAGTCCCAGGGTTATCATTCATTACAGGCAGGCAGGGGGGGAAGCCACCAGGGAAGCTAGCGCCAATCGTCTAACTACAGTAGCAGGGGGAAAGAGGGAGGATAGGCTGGGCTAGCTCCATGAGGCCTCATTACAGACTAGATGGACTCCCAGACCAGCTAGGAAGGTCTGGTGATTGGAGAGAGCTCAGTGGGCAGGCTCACAGTCGATGCAGGTGCCTGTTGCGCTCTGAAACCCTGGACATTTTGCAACCAGCTCGTTCCACTACCCATCAGCCACTGGTTGGTGTATTGAAGTGATGACCCATCTCCCGTGGAGGCCGTGTTGCCAAATAGGATTGTGGGAGGTAGTATGTGTGCTGAGCTAATGCCTGCTGTCACCTTGGATACGGCTCTGTTCGTTCTGAGGGGTGAGGGCCCTGCTGCCCAGCTAGCTGACTGGATCTGACCTTAAAACAACCTCCATACTCTAGTACTGTATACTCTGCATGAGGGGACAAATGTACACATGCACTAATACATCCACACAATACACAGCATGCACACTTCCACATACTCACAAACGTCATGCACGCGCACACACACAGTATCATATTGTGTGGTACTAAATGTGGCAACCATCACACAGTATCATATTGTGTGGTACTAAATGTGGCAACCATCACACAGTATCATATTGTGTGGTACTAAATGTGGCAACCATCACACAGTATCATATTGTGTGGTACTAAATGTGGCAACCATCACACAGTATCATATTGTGTGGTACTAAATGTGGCAACCATCACACAGTATCATATTGTGTGGTACTAAATGTGGCAACCATCACACAGTATCATATTGTGTGGTACTAAATGTGGCAACCATCACACAGTATCATATTGTGTGGTACTAAATGTGGCAACCATCTTTTATTCCACTTCATTATTTCATCAGAATGCAGTTTCTATTAGCTTTGAATTCAGTTTCCTCCGCAATGTACTGTATAAACTAGCTGAAAATACAGAGCCGCTTGGCAAAGTGTAGTTAAATACTCAGAAGCAGCGCATCAAACTCCATAAATACTACATCCTCTCAGTATGCAGATAAACCTAGGCCTGTAAAACATCTACGTATCCACACAATTCCCCACATCCATGTTACAAATGGCTATTCCACTTTTATGTGACTGCTCTGCCCAGAACACACAGGTTGATAGTTGATATGAAAAGTGACGCTGGTGATTTAATATGGCGTCCTCTGGCTGACAGTGTAATGGGCTCATGGTGCGTATTTCACAGCTTTATGTCCCCCTCGGGCAGGTAATAGAAAAACCCTTTCTGATGGAGGGAGGGAGAGAGAGAGGTGGGGGGAGAGAGAGAGGGAGGGGTGGGGGGAGAGAGAGAGGGTTGGGGAGTGAGACAGGGAGATAAGGGTGGGGAGCGAGACAGGGAGATAAGGGTGGGGAGCGAGACAGGGAGATAAGGGTGGGGAGCGAGACAGGGAGATAAGGGTGGGGAGCGAGACAGGGAGATAAGGGTGGGGAGCGAGACAGGGAGATAAGGGTGGGGAGCGAGACAGGGAGATAAGGGTGGGGAGCGAGACAGGGAGATAAGGGTGGGGAGCGAGACAGGGAGGGAGGGAGAGAGAGGGGAAAAGAGAGAGACAGAAATAGATAAAAAATCTCTGTCATAAATGGCCGGGGAGTCCCCGACTGGGAGAGGAATTCAGAAGTTGCCTAGCAGCGAAGACGAAGACAGACAATACTATTTCCTGTGTTTAAAGACCCTGGTCACCTGCCAAAGTCAAGTGCTGATGACTGTATTTCACAGTGGAGGCCTTGGCTGGCTATGGAAGAGTCATGTGCAGTGCTAGCCTCAGCGCTAACTCATTACCCACAGGCCGGGAGAGTGACTCTCCGTTACAGAGGCCATGGGAGAGTCTGACACATCAGAATTTATTACCAAGTGGGCCGCTAGGTGCTGTCATTCCCTGAGGTGCAGGGGACATACATGTCTGTTAGGAGGCTCAGCGTGCACCGCGGTGGGATTTTATCACAGTCTGCCTTTAGATTTCTGACTAATCTAGACGATAGTGGCTGTCAGTTTGAATCTTTATTTTATAGAAGTTGGTTCATGGATCTTTCTATATGTGTAATATGTATTTATTGTGTGTACATACCGTGTAATAATTCCATTGGGCTGGCCTGGTGACCATGTGGACATATGCCGCGAAATCTCAGACTTAAGTGTGTTCAAGACAACTGGGAACTCAGGAAAAAACTAACTCTGACTGGGAAAACTAGTTTTGAATGGTCAACCCCCACCCCCAGTTGTCTTGAATGCCCCAATAGCTGAGGAACTAGGTTGATGTCACTGTGATTGAAGTGGAGAGGAGGAGCCAGTGTGTTCTGACCAGGAAGTCACAGCTGCAACACACGGCATGGGCACATAAAACCACACCACACCACAAACCACGACACCAAGTAGAATTAGACTGGAACATGCAGATCGTCACAAACCGTGTCTTTAGAGTGGCCCATTAGGAAGAAATAGGGGGAGCCATGCTTGTCACTTTTCATGCACATGGAGAGACTGGAAGGTACCATTCCTAAGGAAAGGGGAGTAACAACCTATACCAGTCATTAGGGTTAAACCAGACGCCTTGAACGGAAGAGTTACACTATTGTTAGTCAAGAGAAAGACAAGATTATCAGTGTTAAAGTATTAAGCAGAGAGAAAGACATTGCTATGGATGTAGAAAATATAACTACATTAGAAGATAGGCATGCCAGACATAAGCAGAGTTATAAAGTTGATGTTTTATAGCTGATGTTTTTTGTCAGTTTTACCACCTTTTTCTACCCAATTTCGTGATGACGAAATTGTCTCATCGCTGCAACTCACCAACATTCTCAGGAGACGCGAAGGTCGAGTCATGCGTCCTCCGAAACATGACCCGCCAAACACCCGCTTCCTTAACCCGGAAGTCAGCCTCGCCAATGAGTTGGAGGAAACACCATTCACCTGCAGGCGCCCGGTCCGCCACAAGGAGTCTCTAGAGCGAAGAGCCAAGTAAAGCCCTCGGCCAAACCCTCCCCTAACCCTGGACGACGCTGGGCCCAATTGTGCGCCACCCTATGGAACACCCCGTCACAGCTGGTAATGACACAGCCTGGGATTGATCACTGCAACTTGCAGTGATCAAGAATAAAGAATAATCTATAGACGTAATCCTTTTAGAAGTGTGTGTGTAACTTTTAAAATGTGATTTTAGTGTTACTGGAATCAGATGAGATTAGAAGGTAAGCAGGTGGATTTGAGTGTGTTACAGCTGGATTAGCCTTGGCCCGGGAAGGGGTTAACACCGGGTTAGAGGGACTGAAGGGAAACCCACCATACTCTGGGACCTGCCCTGTGCCTCTCTTCAGGAGCAGACGCACCCGCCGGCCCCCTGACTTGATGAGCTCGATGGCACGGGTGTGGGTCATGTCCCTGGTGGTGTCCCCATTGATCTCAATGATCTGGTCCCCTACCTAGAGAGGAGGAGAGACAACACAGTGAGAGAGAGAGCAATACTGTAGATAGATAGTGTGTGTGTGTGTGTGCGCGCGCATGCAGGTGTGTATGTGCATGAAATCCTGTTGCCATGCAGATACTGCACAGACAATAAATAGACAATAGACCACTGTGACAGTAACCTCTAAATCACCAACCCACTGAGTGCCCTGTGTTATATAAACATGCGTTACATTGCGTGACAAGTTCACACCAATTCCCTGATTAGATGAACAAATTATGGAAGAACGCTGGCACACACTGCCGCAACCACCAACACAATTATTTATTGGCAGGCCTCTGAGATAAGCACACACACTACGTATTAAAGCACAACATTAATGAGGGAAATGTATTGTGGATCACAATTTATTAGGATCAATGTGGATCTATAAATCATAGTGGTGCAGAGGGATCAGAGCGGCCAGTGTAAACCGCTAATCAGAATTAGCACTCATGAATGTGGTGTCAGTTGTCATTAATTCCTGCAGCCCGTTTTTATAATGTCATTTAGATTGAATTATGACTTTTCCCCCCTGCAGGGGGGCTGAGACTAAAGAGGATACCCTCCTGAATACCAATGTCCTTGGCGTTGTTCATTACGCACCAAACGGAAGACAATGGACTGAAACAGGCAGGGTGTACCTGAATCCGTCCAATAAGAAACAGTTGTTTTAGTTTTCCGTTGCAAAATGTATTCCTAATTAATATGACCCAGGACATTAGCAGCTGAAGACCGGATTGTAACCTATTCATTTCACTAAGTAGACTACACCTCCCCTTCCAGCACTACAGTGAAAAGGTTGTGACCTCTCTATGACTACAACATCAAGGTTGGAGGCCTATTGTATAGGCAAATCCCCTGAAGGATCTCACTAACACATATCCTTCACTTGGGAATGGGACCAGTGCCCTCTTGATTAATAGTGTAGGAGACCATGTGATGCGGCGCCAAATGTATAAACCAATTACTGTAACGAATGAAAAAGTCCTCGGATAATAGTGGAAGTCATTTGAAAGCTGAGGAGAGAGAATCCGCCCGGCAACAGAGAGAGAGAAGGGGAGTCATTAAGTGTTATTAGGCTGATCTGAGAGGAGCTGGGCAGCCCTTCCATCTACACCTTCTGACAGGTAGTGAATGGCTGAGGCCGGTCTGAGTCATTCCCCTTTAATTGAACACCAAGCCGACAGCTTCCCCAGTAGTATGACCTCCAGGCTCCAGATGAAGCATGGTTATCCTTGGATTGTCTCTCCTCTAGATGCTATCTCGAGTCCAGCCAAGCTTACTAAGGCCGTGTCTGAAACAGCACCCTATTGCCTATATAGTGCACTTTTGACCAAAGCCTGAGCCTTGGTCGTGTAAAAAGTAGTATACTATATAGCCAGCCGGCCCATCCCAGTTCATTTCAACAGCGGTGTTAGATGATCCGACCTTTCCCCCTCGACCATTCATCTCCCCCATGATCAGAGTTCAAACTGGGCCTCTGTGTGGCGGACTGCAGAGTTTGAGTGGGTCTTTAAAACTGTGATTACTGAAGGATAAATCATGATACCGGCCCGGGCGTTGAAGAGAGAGACAAGGACCGCTAGCTATCCCTCATCCCCAGTCGATGGGTTTGGGCCTGGGCCCGTCGAGCTGCATTTACCTCGCCGTGGCGGAGTGAGAGTAATATCCCTACGGGGCGTTTTACACATATTATCTCTGACAGGTTCATTACAGATAATGAACGCTATTGGCCCACACTAGGGAGATTGGGCAGAGAGAAAAGTGTGACGGGTAGGAGACGATCAAGATGCTTTAGGAGATATAGAAAAACTGCTATGACAGACTTGTAATATACTCTTTGATATCGGAAAAGTAAAGTGAGATTTCTTCATTTTTTGAGCCATAAAGTGGTCAGAGTGACTCTGGATGAACACAGCAGGCTACAAGAACATATACAGCTGTTGAGAGACAGTGACTCATGCTTTGATAGAGGTGATGGGAGGAAGGCGTGAACTTGGGGAAAAACTAAAAGCTTGGCCATGCTCTGCATCTTTTTACAAAGAGTACTAATGTTACATTTGAACTTCAATTTAGAAAATAATTGTCTTCTTTTTTTTTGTGAAACAGATGGTGACCGGCAGATAGTACCCTCTATCCCTGGGTAGAACATTACGAAACGGACAAAAGTGAAAACTATTCATGGTAAAAGCAGCCACCCTTGAATTATTCATCTCAATGTTCATAGTACCTAATGTATTATTGACTAGACTAGTGAAACGTTTCTGCTGCCAGTAAACCCACTAACCCAGCAGGTGTCAAAACATCCCAAATCCTTCACACACTCAGCCACACTGCATTAGCAGATTATTTTCTTACAGGGCTGAAAATTGAAATTTGCTGCCAAGATAATCAACAGACAATTAAAACTAGCAAACAATTATTCTTAATATCCCACTAAACCAGCGTTGGGAGAGAAGCTACTAGAAGTGTGTTGAGGGGAAGTGTTAGTTCAGCGCAGGATGTGACATCGTCATCAGCCTACCCTCATCCTCCCGTTGCGGATGGCGGGTCCGTCCTCGGCCAGTCGCAGGACAAACAGGTCCATCTTGTACTCCCTCCCTCCACGGATACTGAAGCCAAACCCCTTCATACTCTTCTCCAGCTCCACGGTGAAGAAGTCAAAGTCCTGGGGAAGGAACAGGACACATTCAGACAACAGGCAGTAAGAACCAGGGAGGAGGAGAAGGAACAGGACACATTCAGACAACAGGCAGTAAGCAATTGTGCACCGCCCTATGGGATTCCCAATCACGGCCGGTTGTGATACAGTCTGGATTTGAAACAGGTTGTCTGTAGTGACGCCTGTAGCACTGAGATGCAGTGTTTTAGACCACTGTGCCACTTGGGAGCCCCATTTTGACGGCTTTACATGCTTAAAATAAAAGTAGCATGTAAAGTAAAATGAAAGTCTTCAGACATTCCAGGTGAATATTGTATCTAACCTGGTAGATCTGTGGCATCTGTGGCTGGATCTGTCTGTAGTCGTGGGGCACAGGCATAGGGAAGTGCCTGGGGTCAGTGGACAGCTGTCTGTAGTCCATCAGAGGAGGGTGTCTGTAGTCCAGGGTGGGCGGCTGGCGGTAGTCTGCTACAGGAGGGTGTCTGTAGTCCAACGGGGGCTGTCTGTAGTCTGTGAATGGAGGCTGTCGGATGTCCGGTTTCACGTCCTGCCTCGCTTTCACCTCTGACCTGTAACTAACCAACCAATCAAGTTAAAGGAAAATTTCCCACTGCGCATAAACTGGTTGAATCAACGTTGTTACAACGTAATTTGTCAATTTATTGTGACAAGGAATCTACATGGAAAATACATTGGATTTGAAAAAAGTAATCAATGTAAATTGCTGTTTTGAGGGTGAAATTTCAACCACATAGATGATGTTGTCATGGTAACCACATTTCAACATAGACAAACCTATGTTGAATTTGTACCTTTTAAAACAGGGTCAGCTCTTCAAAACAATAGGCTGGGCAGCACCTCCTACAGGAGAATTGATATATCTACAGCTACCCTTTATTCGCCCAACCCGGGTTTTAACCAAGCCCCGCCCTGCTTAGATATGATATCTGTCAGTGACTATTACCATTACGCCATCTTGAATGATTGTTTCAAGATCTCACTTAAATATATTCGCTGTTGCTATCAAAGTCATTCCAAAGGGTAGGTTTAACAGAGCAAATGAAATGTGACCATACTCTATCACTCATAACATCAATGAGACTATGTCCGCCTAGATATCATTTGCAAAGTCATCAACAGCTATTGTTTCAATTCAACCCAGAATTCAACTAAAAATAGACAATACAATAGGCTTAGGGTTTCAATCTTTGGGTGATTTTAAAATGTAATGATATTTAGTTATATTGTGTTTAGTTGTCAACACAACCGAATAAAATTTGAAGGAGATGTATCTTCTGCTTGGATACTTCCATCTGTAACACAGTTAGTCTCCAAATTAATATTTGATATGTTGGATTCACATCTCCATCGCAACGAAATATGTAAATCAAATCCAACTTTATTTAAAGTGCATTTAAAGTTTGATTTGATTTTAGTCCTATTCTTTAACTTTTATTGTTATGTTGAAAATCAAACACAATTCAATGTTTGAAAAACAATTAATAGCATATTAACTTGTTGACAAGTTTAACAAATGATATGTTGGATTCATGTCTCCAACTCAACCAAAAATACAAGTTAAAGAATGGGATGAAGCCAGTGGCTCAGATGGAACTATGCAATCAGTAGATACATCTCATTTAAATGTTGATATTTGGTTGCTTTGTCAACCAAACACAATTTAATATAGCCTAAATTAAGGCTATCATACAAACTAATGTAACATTCAACTTTAAAATGAGTAACACATCCATGGCCACATTGAGGTTGAGTAACTATAAAATCCTTATTATAAAGCATGCATGTTCTAGATAGCATGAATAGGTTGTTGCAGGTCTCTGGAGACCTTCACTATCGCTGTAATAATCTGTGCAGAATCTTGAACAGCATTGATCACCTGCACCATGTACTTTTCATGTAATCTCAACTGCAATCTAGGTCATTTGGTTCTGCTATTAGATGAAGCACAGTGATAACACATTCATCGGTTATATAAATAAACAAAATATCGGGTATTTTATTCCCAGTTGAACTTTGCTGTGCTTTTAAAATGGTTGAAAGCGCAGTGGGACATTTCAGTGAAAACTAAACCAAAAATCGGACATTGTTTTTCCATTGGAATTTGGTTGTGCTTTTTTCGATGGTTGAATGCACAGTGATAACACATTGGAAATTGAACTTTTTGATGTATTTTTGAGTGGGTGAATATATAGTATGTTGTAGTCTCATTGATCAAGTTCTCAACTAAATATGACCTAATTACCAATGTTGAAATGATGTAGTGTGCCCAGTGGGGTATCACTACAAGCATTTCCTATGAATGCTCCAACTTCATTCGCTTGTGAAGGTAATGCTCTCTGAATCAATTCATGTCAAATTCTAAGTTATTTACAAATACCTTGTTTGTTACAATCCAAACTACCTTTGAGGCAAGACTCTAGTGGTGGTAAGTGAACTATTTCTTTTTAACCACATAAAACGACACAAGTCTTTTACAGAGTTGGCAATAAAAAAAAGAGTACTCTGAGATTTTGGAAATTCTCCAGAGCAGGAGGGAAAGGACAATGACAGGGTACATTTTGGGCCCCCTGTAAGAGCTTGATGAAATATTCAGCGTAGGTCTATAAAGAATCTATTTAGGTTAATAATTCAGGAGTCCATAAGAGTTAAGTGATGTTATACAACAAACTGGAGACAGGGAGAGAATACCTCGCCCTCACCTGTAATTCCCTTAAGAACAGTGCTTTTACCCCAGAGAGAGAGAAAAAAAGATACTGTGCTTTCCAAATGTGCTGTATAAGATATCTGGGACTTCCACAGCATTGGGACTAGAAGACAGTACAATACTGAGGAAGCCCTAAAGATGACACTAACCCATTCACATACATGATCAACCATCTTAAACTATTTAAATACATAGGAAATGATAGAGCACTCAAATGTTGCACGTCTTAAATCAAATCAAATGTTATTGGTCACATACACATATTTAGCAGATGTTATTGTAGGTTTAGCGAAATGCTTGTGTAAATTATGGCCCTATCCTGACGGACCAATATTTAGAACTGGGCTGGGTGCTATGAATTGATGTGTGTGTTTTTAAGCAGTGTGCGTCTGTGTGTGTGTGACCATCCGGTTGCCTTACCTGCTGTCGTGGGTGTAGATCTGGGGCGGGGGGGCTGGGGTCTGTGTGATGGGGCTCTGGTGAGTCAGGGAGCTGGGCTGGGTGACTGCAGCAGGGCTGGGCTGGCCCACGGTGGGACTGGGCTGGGCCTGAGGACTGTGCTGCTGGGTCACTGCTGGGCTCTGCTTCTCTGAGCTAGGGGCTGACGGGCTCAGCTCTGAAACACAGACAGACAGAAGTGTCAGGCACAGTGACCGATAGATACACAGCATAGACTCTGCTAGACAGAGCCACATTAACATAATACACGATGCATCTACTTCAAAGAACTGTCAGTACAATGCTCTGTGTGTAATCTACAGTAGATGCTCGTCATAACCAGAAACACCCATTAAGCATTAGAAGATGGTGACAGAAACAGACTCACTAGACAGTTCTCCCAAACAGACATTTCACTTTCTGATCCACGCATATAGTGCCTCAGCCAGAGATAGAACAACCTCCTTTAAAAAAGGATGTAAAACAGCCTGTACAGTAAGACAACATGCTGTATTGAAGATGACAAACAGTTTTAACAACAGTCCCTGAATGCCCCCCCCCACATCTACAGTATAGAGTTCTCTGCTGACCCCTTGGTCCCCCCCATTATCTCCAGTCTAGTGACTTTTGTCCCCCCCGTCTCACTCACCTTCCTGTGGTATGATCCGGAGGGTGACGCTGAGGCCGGCGTCCTTGATGAGCTTAACGATGTCGGCGTGGGGCATGTTGATGATGGACTGGCTGTTCACCGCCAGGATGCGGTCACCCACCTTCAGTTTGCCACAGCGGTCCGCCGGGCTGCCGTCGATGATACGCCCAATCTTATGGGGCACGCCTGGGATGGGAGGAGAGGAGGACAATACACACAGAGTGAGAGACACACAGAAATGGTTAGTTGAGGATGGGTCTGAGTTCAGGCTAATCTTACTGGTTGGCTGCTTTCTTTCCATCGCTCCCTCTCTTCTGTCTATCTATGTTGCTCGCTCTTTTCACATTTCCCTCGCCCCCTCTCGGCTTATGTAAGACAGCTGGCTGTATGCACGGCGAGTGTGGGCAGGGCACTAAAAGGCGACGCGGCGCACTGTAGACTAGTTACCACAGATCTGAGGGACTGATACAGTCAGGAAACCATTTGGAATGGGTTAGATGGTTAGAGGAGGAGTACATGGTTAGAAATAGAGGTGTGACATTTTTTATATAGTTGTGACCTCTTCCTCTCGGCATCTCTGCTTGGAACGACCGTATCTGCTGGACTAAAACGCACGAAAACTCAAGAGCATAATAATATGCTAAGTCTGCCCTTTTAAGGTGAACTTGCCATAAGGCAGTACATTGCAATGTAAACAACCCGTGGACACGCAATCACACACACACACACACACACACACACACACACACACACACACACACACACACACACACACACACACACACACACACACACACACACACACACACACACACACACAGTGTAGCACTCACTGATGGCGGCGGCGGTCTCGGGCCGGTTGAGCGAGCTGATGATGACGAATCCAAACCCTTCACTCTCCTTACGGTGGATAATGACATCACTAGGTGGCTGCTGCACGCTGGAGGTCGGCTCCCCGTCTGTGGTGCTACCTGTACCCATGGCGTCAGTGGGTGGGGCTGCGTTGTTGCCAGGATACGTGACATTGGTGAAGTCGCTGCGCGGGGAGCTGTGCTGGGTGGACACAGAGCCGGGGCTGCGGCCGTTCTCTGGACACGGCTCTCCTGTGGGGGGTAACAGAGAGCTGAGGTAACCTGCTCTGCTCTCCACCACACCACATTGCAGCCCAGCACAGGAGCACAGCACTCATCAATGGACAAAGACTGGCCCTGTCTGGACTGGCTATCAAATCAGAGGAAAGGTCATGGTTTCTCTCACACCTCAACGGCTGTATTGTTGCATCCAAAGATCTTTTTAATCCAAAAGAAAACCTACATTGAAGATATCTGTAGATACAATCGCTAAGAACTAAGATTCCCCCAAAACCAAGATGTCATGTTAGAGCTCATTACATCTCCTTCAGTGATCAAGGTTGAACTGAAGATAAGTGAGACCTCTGGGAGAGTCTTGACACCTCCAAAAGTGTTACTTTGAATCAAACATTTGAGGGATGAAAGGCAAGACCACGGACGACACGGATGAGTCAGACAGCCTTTCATGACTGGAGACGGAAGGAGAAGAGGGACACAGAATCTCACCAGGGTGGCTGTGCTCTCCTCCCCAGGCACCAAAGGCAGCCGGAGCGTAAGCTGACATAAGGGAATGGGGAGATCTGAGGGGGGAAGGGCTGCTACACTCATTACACAGCATGTTCTTGCAGCTCTACAATTCATGGTACAATACAACAGCCGGACTCCACATAAGGCCAGAGAAAGGAAGACTATCAGGCCTTCTTGGAGTATGATGAATTTGACCCTAGAGGATGATCTAAGGTCAGAGTTCCATTTTCCTCCCTAATGATTAGGAGTTTTCAGTAAACTGATCCTAGATCTGTCCCCTCCCACCCTCTCACCTGGGCCCTGTAGCCTCCTCCTGATTGTGAGGTTGACCTGTCCATTGCGGGCGGCGCCGTGCATCAGGTCGATGACGTAGCGGTGGGGCTTCCCCGCCACCGGGATCCCGTCCACGAAGATGAGCTCGTCGCCTGGCCGCAGGCGCCCGTCTCTGTCCGCAGGGCTCTTCTCTATGATTGCCCCAATCAGAATCTGTTTATGGGAACCAGACCAATCAGAACGCATGGAGAGCTAGGGGTAGGGGTTAAAAAGTCAGTTGACCAATCAGAGGGCTGGATTCAGAAAAGGACTACATTGAAGTGATATGTAACCACTGTCAAGTGGACAAGACACATGCAGTGAGTAACTGTATGTGAAATTGTATAAGTGGGTGTTAAGTTAGTGGTGCTTATGAATAGATACGTGCGCTCTGTTTGCGCTGGGTGTTACTCTACAGACAATTAACCAGTAACCATCCACAGCAGCATCACCAGTCTCTCAGTCAGTCAGGGTTCAGGGTTAGATATGTGTGTAGTGGGTTAGAGAGGAGAAAATGACAGGGTTCCACGCCCATCCCATACGAGCCTTCTCACGGGTGTCCGGACTCACAGGCTGTCCCGCCTCGTCTCCCCCAAGGATGCGGAAGCCGAAGCCGGACTTCTGCCTCCTCAGGTGGACCGCCACCTCCTGGTACTCTGCCCCTGGGGTCAAGGAACAGACAACCCTTGGTCTAATGTCTAATTTATGTGGAGCCAGAGGATTATTGATCACACATTGTGGAAATTAACACATGCAATTAAAGGCAGGGTTATTCCTGTGTTTTATATAATATTGAACAATAGCTGTAAAAGTGCGCTTATTTTATCAGTGTTATTTCCTGGTAGTTGCTTGTTGAAAAGAATCTACACAGGACCCTAATCAGCAGGTTTGCATGGGAGGGAGTTTCGGCTTTCCATGGTGACATCAATGCGGTAAATTGGTTAATAGACCAACAACAAAGAGTTCCAAACTTCTCTCCCAATTACAGCTAGTTTTCAGTTTTCCCCTCCCCACTCAAACCAGACAGTTCTTGCTAAATTCTTGCTTGAGAATGTTTTTTGGGCTAAAAAGCAAATTTTTCCAATTTATATGGAAATCTATTTTTCTTTTTTTTATGAAACCTTTTATTTAATTTGCAATGTATTAAAGGCCCAATGCAGCCGTTTTATATCAATATCAAATCATTTCTGGGTAACAAATAAGTGCCTTACTTGTTACCCAGAAATGATTTGATATTAATATAAAATGGCTGCAATGGGCCTTTAATACATTGCAAATTAAATCAAATGTTTCATTAAAAAAATGAATTAAAAGACAAAATTTAGAATAATCCCTATTCCTCCCTGTGGGGAGTCTTCTTCAGGGCCACCGTACATACCAGAGTGGTCCACAGAGAAGGTGGTCCGCGGCAGGCCTGGCTCTGTGTGGGGGAGGGAGATTGAGGGAGCACCCATAAACAATAATACAACACACACACTGTCTTACAACTGTCTCACTCAGAGCAGACTACTAAAAAGACAGACTAGAGCAAGACAGAAAAAAACTTGCCTCAGCACATTGTCTGCACAGAGTTCCTACATCATCCATTACACTGTGGAAAAGAAGTGCTTACGGCATGTAATACAGCTATCTTTTTATTTACAGTATGTGTTAGGGGAGCAGAAACTCATCTGCAATCAGGCCTTTACTGGAAAGCAGTATGATTTGAGGCATAGTGATATTCATTACCCTGAAAACCCTTTCCTGTGAAATGAAGTAGAGCGGGTCAAAGTGACTTTGATGAGAAATGGGCTCTATTTACAGCAGGTTTAATCACGGAGACCAGTGTCCGCTGGGATACCAGAGGAATTAATTGAGGAAACAGAGGCGGATGACACACAAGGAGACTGACGGACACAAGTCTTACCACGGAACCCATATACAGTGTTTTAAGTTTATATTAAATAAGACTGCTGGGAAAATACTAATCCATGTTGGCAGAAGATAAGGACAGAATGACCTTGCTGGCCAGAGGTAGATTTTGGCTTATTCCAGACTGTGTGTTGCAGTTTACATAAAGTACACAATTCATAAATCTCCATCTATCTCCAGCTCTCACATGCAATGGGGTCTCTTGGTTCCCTACTAGAATAAAGGCATCTAATTACAGCTGTAGGATCTTTTAACTCTTTTGTTGCTGAGAATGTTCCTACACAACAGGAAATATAAATGTGTCGTGTAATCAAGCTTAAAAAGGCTTCTAAAGATTGTAATATATATTTTGTTATCAAACCTACATTTTTTCCAAGAATTATAACCCATTTCCTGTTGCTGCATGATTACTTTCCAGCTGTAGAAAACCCTATCAACATTCAGTGGAAGCTACACTGACTTGTCTATGGTTGTGGGGTATGGGTGCATTTTCTTCTCGAACAGCCTGTATTGGTTTCCAGGCTATATTGGGAACAGTACTAGTTAGATAAGGTTACTGAAAAATACCAATGTTCATGACCTGGAACTCCCACACCACTGAGGGAAACAAGTAAAGTGTTCCTAAAAGTTGCCCTGTGCCTCAACCCTGTTAACCTGACTGACCAACAGTCTGCACGTGTAGCCTAGCAGCGAACCGCACTTTGGGGGCATGTTACACGGAGGGGACCGATACTTAACACTAAACTGAACACGGGACTAAAGGAGAGTAAAGGAGAGAAAGAAACGATGGAAGAGCGAGAAACAGAGAGAGAGGAGTGAGAGAAAGAGACAGAGGGAGAGGAGAGAGAGAGCAATGCAGATAGAAAGAGAGAACTGGAGAGAGGGAGAGGAAAGCTACAGAAAAAGAGAGCGAGAACGAGAGAGAGAGGAAAGCTACAGAGAGATTGACCGAGACGCTGGAAGGCTTTGACGTGGAGTTCTTCCGACAGCCCTGTCCTCTTTAATAAAGGTTGTGTTGCGTAGGCGTGCACACAGCTCGTCTCTCTCCTCACAGTGTGCATCTACTGTAGCCTACGACTGACTCAGGCCCACAGAGATTCTCCCATAGAGAGGAGCCGAGCATTATCATGTCTACCGGCTAGAGCCTCGCATGTCAATCATGAAGCCTCAATGGTACATCAACCTGCACGGACTTAACAGAAACTAGCACTGTCACTAGCACTGGTCAAAAGGATGAGTGCACTTTCAGAATCAGAATCATACAGTAGATATGACTACTGATGTCAGAAACCAATGGTATACTGTCGTACAAATCTTTCTACAGTGCCATATCTTGGCAACCCAGTTAAAAGCTTGGTCGTACACTCAATGAACTGAAAGGAAATCCCTATGCTTGTACCCCTGACAGGATCTTTAATGGCTAAAATATAATTGTCGGCTCCTAAAGTTTACAGCGGTCTAAGAAGACGGGTTGTTGGCTGAGATGTTCCTGGGGGGGAAAAAATCTAATTTCACTATACTCTCTGGCAGAATATCAACTGAAGGCAGAGACCCGCGAGACATTCAGAGATTCCCCTAATGAAGGAGTCTAGGCCAAGTACAAATGTATCAACATCAAGTCATCTGTCAGCACTAAGATAAAAGTAGAAACTGTTAAAACCGTTGTCATACTCCATCATACTTACAGAAATACATCTACAGACAAAACAAGATAATACATCTGATTCTGCAGAACCCAGACAACCCAGACTGTCCCTATAGGAACAGAACAGGTGGAGCTGAGGCCATTGTTATATGGCACTATGGAGCCCTGACTACTGTTCACAAGGGCTACAATGATTCATTCAGGAGATGAGGTGTGTGTGTGTGTCTGTGTATATGAGTGTGTTTGTGTGCATCTTCATAGGTCCACCTGTTCAGAAGAACATGAACCCCTGGAACCCCAGACAGATATGATGCTGCTGCTGTTGTTGATGCTGTTGTTGTTGTAGTACTAGTGTGTTTCCAGTACTTACGCCTACTACTCTCATAGATAGCCCTGGACTTCTCATAGAGGTCATAGGGGTCGGGCCTGCTCAGATCAAAGCCCTCGGGGAGGGCAGAGTCTGGGACTGAGGCCCTGTGGAGGTGGCGGGTCAGGAAGGGGGCGTTGTGGGGGACAACGGGGGCAGACAGACTGGTCTGGGGGCTGCCCTGACCCCCTCCCTGGCCTTGGGCCGCGTCCCACTGCTCCAACACCTGTAAACACATCAGACATCAGGGCATTGGTTCAGTCTCCACCACCCCTACCCTGGTTCTCACCCGGTCCTTACTCACTGCCATCCCTAACTGAACATCCTTGAGACGGATGCAAGGGGGCGCTGTCCTGGTACTCTAACAACTTCCTCTTAGACGAACCAAATGAGGTGGGAGCAGGTAGCAAGCTATTCATAGTATACAGGGGGGGGATAGAGGCCTTCATGGACGTCATCGACTTCAATGACCTCTGTCATTCGCAGTCTAATATTAGTGAGAGTAGTAATGCAGCAAAGCAACATGAGCACCAGCCGGCGGCGGGTAACTAAAAGCAACAACAAAGATGAAGAGAGGAGAGGTGAAGAAACGTTTTCAAGGAAATAAAAGATGCCAAGGCTTATTAAAGCAGGTCTGGAAAAGCGGTGTGTAAATTATGCAGAGGGAGAGAGAGCACAGGCACACCAGTTCAGGGCTGCTGGGAGGAAGAGGCAGGCGGAGAGCATATTAAACATGTCAGTGTGCCACTGTCGTCGTCGTCGGAAGACGGCAAATGGCCAAAGTGGGCACACAGAGGGTACTGGCACAGTGTAGGGTGGCTACGGCCCAAGACATTCTATGATAGAGACTGTAGTGGATGCTAGAGGGGCATGGTGATAGGAGGAGTGCAAACACACATCATTCACCCCCCTCAGAGAACCTCTTGGATGAACCTGTGTGTGTTCTGCAACTATAATGGAATGTAGATGTGGTGGATAATGTGTGGTGTCTCTATTGTGGAAAACACTATTGTGGTGTCTAATACAATGCAGAAAAGCCAGCAGTGGTAGTGTCAAAAGAGGTTGGTTTTGTCCCAATTACTCTCAGCAGTGTTGAATTCCAAACCACTCAGTGTGCGTCCAGGAGAAAGAGAGAGAAGTGGCCATTTATGCGGGTGTAAAACCAAACAATGCAGCTAAATGGTTAAGTGCATAAAATGTGATTTCTCTTCCAATTTAAAATAAGCACCACATTGATTATTCGAAGTGATACACCCTATGACCTATTTTGACAAGCTGAGCTGCTTTCTTGTGTTGTCTTTAGAAAACAGAGTGGTGTTGAGTAGATAGTGAAGATGACATATTGGTATGTTAGGATGACAGTGAGAATGATGGTTCTCTCTAGTGCCACCCGATAAAATGACTTGTTTGATATCAGGAGGTGTATTATAAGATGCTGCCAAGGCATCTAGTTCCATCGGACCAAGGCAAAATCAAAGTGTTCCCACTCTGTGTGGTTCCACCCATCTCTGCTACTGATCTTCGGAATGTCTGAGTGTCTGGCCGTGTAATGGCAGGGCGACAGTCAGGGGATCTTATTAAGTCTGGGACCAGACTATAGCACTGTCACTTCCCCTACCTCCTTCTCCTCCTCCGTCTCTCTCTCCCTCCATCTATTATACTGTATGTACTAAGTGAAGTATGGTAATGTCTTTCCTAACTGGCTCTGAGAGGGTTAAATAAAGTTGTATTGAATTGAATCTTTCCCCCTCATTTAGTCACAGGCAGTCAGGCTCTTTAAGACTGTATGGCTTGTGTGTGTGGCTAGAGACTGCTGTTTCCTACACACAACACTCTCAGGTCTGGCCATACATTTATTCTGCATCCACACCAATAGTACTACATACTACTGTATATTCTGTTCTTCACTCTCATGACTATATGAGAACATACTCATATATGCACAGGCGTTTGTTCCAAACTGAATTCGGAAGGTAGGGCATCATTAGTACTTGTGCCAACTGAGTCACAATTACAGAACTCCCTTAGTCTCTGTTTTTAAACTTTGTATCCATGTTGGATTATTTGGGCTGGGATTCTTTAGGCTACGGGAATCATCCTGAACTAATGATATCCAATTAAACCTGGGCTGAACTCTGTGTTGGGGCGGTTGGCAGCTGCTGGTGCTCTGAAGCCTGTTCTGCCTTTTCTCCATCATAGCTCAATGTGTGGAGAGGAACAAACACACGCTAGTGGAGAGAGAGAGAGCAGCTTCGGCTGGACCGCCTGCCTGCCTGACTCCATAGTTATTTTCCCAGGCACTTCTTCTCCGGGAGCTCAGATTCAGAATTACCATCAATCTGTTCGAAACTGAGAGATTCAACAAAGAGGAGAACAGAAATTAGCTACAATGAGGAAAAATCCATGTGAGGGCTTGAGAGAGCTGCTGACAAGCAGGGATAACACAAAGACTGCTTCTTCTGAGTCCATGGATGTGTGGAACGTTATGTTCTGTCGCTGGAGACTCCACAAATGAGCTAGGGTTAGTAGCTGGTTAGCTATATCAGAGCCAAGCTAGAACATGAAGTAGCATGAAATGGGATGCGCACACACACACACCTTGTTTCTTGGCAATACACCATGTCTAACTCGACTCAGAGAGTGCTCTGAGAGGCATTGTAGCAGCTCTTCCTTGTCTGGATGACAAGTGTTTATTCAGTGTTTGGGGACAGAGTCCGTCCAGACAGACACACAGACGAGGCTAGGTTTGAACAGAGTGTTGTCTAAGAGGTCTCAGACATCTTGAAAGTTTCAGCTTTCAACATGTTAGTACAATCTGTCTAGACAAAATCTAAAAATACACCATTTGTATATTTTGTCTGACATATATGACATCTGAGAAAACATAGTTATGACAAAAGATGATCAGGAAAGATGGCTAAGTTAGTAGCAGATCAATAGCAGCCTGGAGATGAAGGAAGAAGGGAAGAATGAATGAGTGATCATTTCTCAGTATGACTGTTAGAAAAGGGTTCTCTCACTCTCTCTATCAGGGATACAGAGGAGCTGAGAGAAGGATGGAATGTTGAGGGGACCATGCCAACCCAGAGTCTGGACCATAGATATAGCATTACTAGAAGAGCATCTGGTCTAGCAGTTTGCAAATACGACTGTCATGTGCATAGACATACACCACATAAAATGACCATCAAGATTTATTTAGATCTGGCTCAAGGTATGACGAGTCTAGTAATTCTATATCTATGAGTGGGCCACTTAACCCTTTCCTCTGCATGTGACGGCAAGAGGAAGGGTCCAACTCAAGGCCAGGAAACAGCAGCAGCCGAGACACGACAACAGTACTACAGTTAGTATAAGGGAAGGGAATAGAATAGAGTAGTCATTCTCAGCTAAACAGCAGCAAAACTGCAGCCAAAATTCAGAAGATATAGATTCAAGGTTATGAAGTCAATCAGAGCAGCTCCAACATATATGCACAGTGCAGCCATTTTGTTAACTAAATGAGTCAATTAGAATTAATGGGAGAGCTGAGGCTCGGAAGACAATGCATTTTACCTGTTTAGGGGTCTTCCAGGGTGAATAGTGACCTGCAATAGTGAGAAAACAACAATGTTTAGCCTAGAGAGTAGTGGCAGCCATTACATTAGGTCTGAGCTGGTCTGTCTGTGTCTGAGGGCTACTCCATGAACTAAGGAAAGATAACAAAACTTAAACGGAATAAAACATTAAGAAACCAATGGAAAGATGACAGAGTTACACTAAAAGCAATGAGAGGGCTGCAAAATAATCCCACCCCAAGTGGTGCGATGCAATGTCCTTGAGAAGCAGATTGTTGAAGCACCAGAAAGACAATGGGTCAGAGAGGATCTTACAGTACCGTTCGTCCTCAAGCCAAGGGGAAGCTGAAAACTGCCACCACCACAGTACACAACACATTCAGAACACCTGCTCTTTCCATCACATAGACTGACCAGGTGAATCCAGGTGCAAGCTACGATCCCTATTGGATGTCACTTGTTAAATCCACTTCAATGAGTGTAGATGAAGGGGAGGAGACAGGTTAAAGAAGGATTGAGACAACTGAGACATGGATGGTGTAAGTGTGCCATTCAGAGGGTGAATGGGCAAGACACAAAATGTAAGTATGTTTTAACTGGGTACGGTAGTAGGTGCCAGGTGCGCTGGTTTGTGTCAAGAACTGCAATACTGTGAGGTTTTTCACGCCCAACAGTATCTCGTGTGTATCAAGAATGGTCCACCACCCAAAGGAAATCCAGCCAACTTGACACAACTGTGACAAGAATTGGAGTCAACATGGGCCAGCATCCCTGTGGAACGCCTTGTAGAGTCCATGCCTCGAAGAATTGAGGCTGTTCTGAGGTCAAAAGGGGGGTGCAACTCATTGTTAGGAAGGTGTTCCTAATGTTTGGTATACTCAGTTTATATATACACATTGCCGTATGTTTTGCTACATCATCCCAAATAATTGATAGGGGATCATATTGGACAAGCCTTTGCCAATATTTGGATAAACATCCAGGCTTGATCTTACAACAGAATTCTCTGTCATTTAATTTGCCTTACAGGGACAACGCCAGAGGTGACGGTCTGATAAAGAATCAAATGGGGTTCTCACAGAAGTAGACCCCAAGTCCAAGGACACAACTTTGAAATCGGTACATTTAGATTTTTACATCGACAAATAACCTTCAAAGCGTTACATTTTCTTCTCTTATCAAAATGAAAAGAAACCAATAAAATACATTCTCAACAAAACGGTTTGTCAAAAATGTTTGTATATTGTACCATCTGTCCTCAACATTTGTTACAAAAATAATTATCCATATCTTTTTATTTCGCAACACCTACCTACTTCCGCCGACCCCCCGACGTTGAATCTCACTGCACTACAGTGTACCGAGCCGTGTAGGTCCTGTAATTGTGTGATTTTAGCAAGTCATTGCATGGACCTCTGCCTTGGATTGAATCATTCAGGGAACTGTAGTCTCAACAGTCACAGCATGTGTGTGGGATGATGACATATCACAACACTACTGTGTTTGGACCACATACTGCCAGGCCAGAGGGCTCCAACTATTTCTCTGGTAGATATTCATTTTCCAGTTAAAGAGCTCCACTTCTAATATATCAACATGGATTGTGACTTTCGTTCATTGATTGAAAGCATACCAGTGGCAAAGTTTTGGGATGATTTTGTCCGGAGGGTAGTCTGAATGAATTGGCTGTGTTCGTGGGGTTATGTGTTTTCAATGGGAAAACAGAGCCCACTTCGCTCCCTATAAACCCTCCCCTGAGCACTAACATACACCCATCTGTAAATAATATGGTGGAAGCTCCACCACTACACTTATATCTATCCAGATCCTTCAGATCTGCAAACACCGAAGGGAAAAGGCGAGTCCTTACCCACCACCACTGTAATCTAAAAAGGCCCAACCAACATTTACTCAGCAAATGGCAACATTCCACATTCTACTTCAGCCTAGAACACATGATCACAACAAACAGAGTGTAACAGAATGCAGGAATTCCAGCGGCACTCACCACCGCCGGTGTACACACTCAGAGCTGTGCAACGCAAGGCAGCAGTCTCACATCAAAAGACCCAGCTTCATAACATATACGGCCCTAACTATTCACTCCACATCGCCCCCCCCGGAGAAACAGGGAGGAACGTAAAAAACAACAAACAAACAACAGACTGTCTGTCTTCTCAATTCAATTTTCACCCCCTCCAGGAGCAGAACGAGTGGATGCAAATCGTCGAGGATCGAATTAGCGAGTGGCCTGCGTTATATGCCAGGAGGCTTCCCAGCGCTAGTCTCTTTTTAAGGGTGCAATCACACCGTAAACATGCCCTCCATCACCAACGAGTGGCACTGCAGAAATGGAAAGTGATCAACAAAAGAGATGGGGTGGTAGAGGAGGGAGGAAGGGAGAGAGATGCGGCGACAGAGAAGACATATTTGCAAACTATCATTCTCTCTCAGTGAGTCATCAATCTGACTAGAGCTTGCGTTGCACAGTTCCACGGCTAGAATAAAGATTTTTATAGATGGGGGGGAAATTACAGCAGCTTATCAGGAACGACTTTAACAATTCTCAAATCCAATTAATTTTTTGGACAGCTCTATCAGCATAGGCACAACATATATAAAGATGATAGAGAATCCACATTACTGGGTGATAAATGAGAGAGCGTTCAGACGACAGGCCTGTTTTTTTTATGAAAACGTACTCTTCACTTTCTCAAAACAAGGTCAATCAATACGAGTGCTCTTAGGATGACCTGCTATCAACCGGCATTACTTCAAGACAGAACAACCTGTGTTCCCTGGGAAAGGCAGAGCTACAACCATCCTGGAGGGTACTCCACAGGGTAAATCCATTCATTGTTAACTCAGGCATAGGAGGTGTTTGGTTAGACAGAGATGTCAGTGATGCCCGTTCCTATGGTAGATCAGCACTGAGATGTATTGAGTGACAGACTCTTGCCTCTGTTCCTGTGAGACGCCATAGCAGAGAACATTACTGAGTCAAATACGTTCTAATACCTGAGCAGCATTTCATTTAGTTTGCCTGGTACAGTAGAACCAATTTTATAGTTCAGATAGCGCTGGGATCTGAGCTAGCGCTACATCTGCAAGTTAACCGTGACAGGTCATGTTATCATTAGCCTACAGTACTCATAGTACAGTAAGCTACCTACAGCGCATAACACTTGCAATGATGACATTCCACCTGGTGTCTGAAGTGAGTCATTTGTCACAGAGCAATGGGACAGGACCATGTAAGAGCAGTGGGACAGGACCATGTAAGAGCAGTGGGACAGGATCATGGTAGAGCAGTGGGACAGGACCATGTAAGAGCAGTGCGACAGGACCATGTAAGAGCAGTGAGACAGGACCATGGTAGAGCAGTGGGACAGGACCATGTAAGAGCAGTGGGACAGGACCATGGTAGAGCAATGGGACAGGACCATGTAAGAGCAGTGGGACAGGACCATGGTAGAGCAGTGGGACAGGACCATGTAAGAGCAGTGGGACAGGACCATGTAAGAGCAGTGGGACAGGACCATGGTAGAGCAGTGGGACAGGACCATGTAAGAGAAATGGGACAGGACCATGTTAGAGCAGTGGGGCAGGACCATGTTAGAGCAGTAGGACAGGACCATGTAAGAGCAGTGGGACAGAACCATGTAAGAGCAGTGGGACAGGACCATGTTAGAGCAGTAGGACAGGACAATGTAAGAGCAGTAGGACAGGACAATGTAAGAACAGTGGGGCAGGACAATGTAAGAGCAGTGGGACAGGACCATGTAAGAGCAGTGGGACAGGACCATGTAAGAGCAGTGGGACAGGACCATGTAAGAGCAGTGGGACAGGACCATGGTAGAGCAGTGGGACAGGACCATGGTAGAGCAGTGGGACAGGACCATGTTAGAGCAGTGGGACAGGACCATGTTAGAGCAGTGGGACAGGACCATGGTAGAGCAGTGGGACAGGACCATGGTAGAGCAGTGGGACAGGACCATGGTAGAGCAGTGGGACAGGACCATGTAAGAGCAGTGGGACAGGACCATGTAAGAGCAGTGGGACAGGACCATGTAAGAGCAGTGGGACAGGACCATGTAAGAGCAGTGGGACAGGACCATGTAAGAGCAGTGGGACAGGACCATGTAAGAGCAGTGGGACAGGACCATGTAAGAGCAGTGGGACAGGACCATGTAAGAGCAGTGGGACAGGACCATGTTAGAGCAGTGGGACAGGACCATGGGACAGGACCATGTTAGAGCAGTGGGACAGGACCATGTTAGAGCAGTGGGACAGGACCATGTTAGAGCAGTGGGACAGGAGAATGTAGTGACCAGAGAGATCCAGACCGTGCTGCCCTGCCAGTTTTACTGTGACTGTTCTGCTCCAATGAGACCATGCTGACCCACTGCAGTTTCCTGTGGCAAATAATCAATGACCTCGGTGGAGCACTGAACAACTGGGCCTGCCCATGGTCCTAATGCCCCTCAGGATATCAGGTAGTGTATACTGTATGTAAGGAAGGGATATTGAATTTCTTTTATACCTTGATTAATTGATTGGCTGGCTGAGGTTTGAATCACTTCCTGATTAGAAGAAAAATTAGAAATAGCTCTGATGTAAAGTGTGACTGTCAGTGAGAGTGAGAGGGCTGGCATATTTTATGTCTACGGCGAAAGAGCTGTATGCTAAATGAATCAGTAACATACTAATGGGACTTAGTGCTGCCCCCGTACAGTTAATGAGTTGATTGAATCAGAGCCATACAAGACCCTATGTAGATGTAGGTATTTCCAACATGACACGACACACCCACGCGTACACACACGCATGTGCACACACACAGATACACTTGCACGCACACACACACTCACAACAGTGAAGAACACTATAATATCACACCGCCAGGCGTGCAGCAGGTCAACGTCATTATTTAAATGAGATTTGGATATCACTACGATTTGATGGAATCTTGTATAGCTTATGAATATACATAAAGCCCGCAGGGACGGTTATCTACTTTAAATAATATCTGGCGCATGAAAATGTATTTTGTTGCATGCTGGTTTCATGTTCACTCACGTGTTCAATACAGTACCAACACACATCTAGCTGAGGAACAGTAGAGCTGATGTGCAGAGAGAAAACTCCATGCTTCAATCCACATTACAGCTCCCAACACAATCATTTCTTTATCCCTACTACTCGTATAATACAATCACACTTTAATCGCACGCTTTAAACACACTCCAAATAAAAGGGACTAGTTTTGTCAATGGAGCCTTGAGCCAATCCAGGTTAAGCACCCTACTTAGACTCCCAACACACCTTTGTGAAGCCTTAACCCCTGACTCAATGAAAGTGATCTTAGCACCACTCAACCCTAGTAAATGTGTTTAACCTCTTCTAGCCCCGCTGGGATCTGACCTGGCTGCTCACCCATAAGCCATTTGGATGTCTCTCCCACATCCCTCTCTCTTCCTGTTCCTCTCTCCTAGGGCCATTCTGTTTGGCCAAGGATTCCTGCAGCGGCACAGGGCAGTTCTGGATTGGCTCAGGTCTGCATGGTGCATGTTGGTGGAGACAGAGCTGTGAACATGGCGGTTGCTGTTCAGCACTGTGCTGGTCTGGCAGGCAGCCTGCTCTAGCGCCTCTTACTGTTAGCCAATGAATCACTATCTGGCTGTGTGCTGAATAATCCCTGTGTTGCTGGGCGGCGCTCATTGATTCAAAGACTCTCCATCCCTCCCTTCTCTCCTTCTCTTCGTCATCTCTGGTCCAGCCCGGAGGAAGATATAGCCACCTTTAAGAGCATTAGGAGGGAACAGGACAGGCCAAGTGAGCAAGAAAGACTAGAATAACTCACACTGGCAGCATCCGTCAAGAGAAAGCCTCTGTGAGAGAGTGTACTCGACCAGCAAACAGCTATTGACCATGTATGGGTGTATGAGTATGTGTGTACTGTGTATGTATACATATGGATTTCTGCTGGTGGGTAAGCATGGTTGGGCGAACGTATGTGAACTTCAGAATCCTGCCATGTCGAGGCACACTGAACGGACATGTCTGAAATCCTCCAATTAGTGTTGTGGTGAAGGCAGCTTGGGTAATGGTGTAGATAGGCCTCAATGAAGGTGTCTGCAGCACACTCGCTAATTAGTGGCGCTGACGAGAGGCCCGCGGCTATTTGTATTGGCAGAAACAGGCCAGGAGTCAGCGGGGAGTTGAAGGGATGGCTGAATATCCTAACTTGATTAGGAGAGCAGTACCGTTTGAAAGTGATCCTGCGTAATTCACTGGATGTTAGGGATGGTAAGTGAGTCCGTTTCTGATCCAGGGAGGAGAGAGTAAACGGTGTGGACCTCATTCATTCCTGATGATGAGTGTTATGGGAATTGATACCAATACAAGTGAAGCCATACACATGGATGCACACACACACAAACAAACAAACACACGCTCACATCGCAAGCTCAAGTGACTGCACTGATAACATCAATTTAGCTGTCATAAGGTAGTTATGAAGTAGCAAACCAGGAAGCAATAATGAACAACTATATGACATGAACAGCAGAAAGCTATTTGCTAGAGGCACGGTGTAAACACAGACATTACATCCACAGTGTACGTACAGATAATATATGTGCTTCTGCTACCATTTAGCAATAAGGATCACTAACGCCACTTCAAATACTAGAATATTTGTGGAGACATGGTGTAAAAAAAAAGACACATTCAATGAAGTCTTCACACAGTGACAGTGGTTGCAACTTCCACGGCAACGCTCATCCGTTGAGTACCGGTGACCATGACAACGTGCACCCGGGCTACATCATAAACAAACAAACGCACGCAATCACACGCACGCACACACACACACACACACAGAGTGCTGGGCCCTCTCTAAAATCATACATCTCAATAGTCAATAGCTCCCAGAGATAAGAGCTCTCCCTCATCATAGTTAGTGAGGCCTGTGGCCATCCCCTGACAGACAGAGCTGCTGTGGGGTAACTCAGCCCCCACTGATCATTTAAGATCTCACTAACACTGTCTCTGGCTTTAATGGAGGGGTTGGCACGGCAACCCACCATAAAAGAGCCACAACAGCGCCGCGAGGCTCTACGCGGACAAGAAATCACGAGTGCGTGTGTAAAAGAGATGAGCATTTAATAAGAAGGCTGTCACAGCTTCCCCCTCTGGTGACAGAGGGTGTCAGTACTAGACTCATCCACCAGATGGTGCTGTCTCAGTGTGTTGTGAGGCTGGGAGGTGATAGACTGTAGACACGTCTGGAGCCGTCGGACTGTCATTAGATGAGCCGCATGGCAGTGTTAGCCACACAACCATCTGGCCCCACCACACACACACACACACACACACACACACACACACACACACACAAACACACACATGCTCATACACACACTGCTGCACAACGGACAGAGCCAATGCATAATCAACTTAGTTAGCTAGTCCTCCCTCTCTCAGTTTGAGAGTGTTTACCAAATAGATGAGCTCTGTGTATGTGTGTGTGTGTCTGTGTGTATGTGCCATGACACAAACAAGGCATTTGAGAGTCAATGAGAAGAGAGGACGTGTTTGCTAGTTGTGTGTAATGTGGTGACAGACAGACATTGGCGGTCACCTCTTTACTCTCTCTCTGGGCAGTGAGTTGAGTGGAGGCACAGGTCCTCAGGGACTGAGACAGGGGCCATTTTAATTAGAATGTATGGCCTGGGTCCAGTTCCCTGACAGCCCAGCCAAATCGCTGGGCATTAAGAGCTGGAACATCATTTCAATGGAATGGTGACAGTTTTATTAGGGCCGTAATGGCCTGGCTAAACGCTGGAAGCTCTCATCCCTGATTGGTTTGGAGAGATGGAAAGATATTTTTTCTGTTTTCACCCAAAGCAACAGAGGTTAAGATCTGGGAACTGGGAGGGAGAGTGTGAGCTATTGGCTGCAGGGGTTGAGGTAATTTCCATTCCAATACAGTTCAAGTTAGAACATGAGGTGAATTGAAATTCCAATTCAATCACAGAAAAAAATCCTAATGGAAGAAAAAGGAGTTTGTGACTGAATCTCCAGCCAATGTGGTATGGGTGTGGGGGCGACGGCCATGTTTGAAACAGACTGAATCGTGTCAAGTGACTACTATGACCTTTCACCTTCACCGCCTGTCTGTCACAAGATGTCCGACAAACAGACGTTCCACCGTGGCGTTCTGCCTCAGGGTGGGGGCGTGGAGGAAATACATTGTGTTAAGTGGGCTTGATGTAATGTGACTAAATCTACATCAGTTAGCTAGCGGCTTCATGGGCCAGCAGGCAGCGCTTCTAGGAGAGCGCTCTCCTGTTGACCTCCAGCTCTGCTCGACCGCCAGGGTCCGACTACCTCACAGATGGGAGGCTCTCTGTGTGGTTGTGTGTGTGTGTGTGCATGTGTGTGTGTGTATGTGTGTGCATATGTGTGTGCGTATGTGTGTGCGTATGTTTGTTGCTAATGGTCATCCGTCATGAGACACAAACGACTTAACTCTCCCATCACCCAATCCCTTTCTCCACTTCCTGGTCTCACGCCTTCTGCTTTCTTCTCTCCTCCATTCCCCTGCTCTCCCCTTCCCTCTGTTTTTCATTCTGTCCACATGCACTCTGTTGGGCCCTGGATTACATGCCAGCCTAATAAAGAAAGAAATGTGCAACTGACAGTAAATCAATTCCTAAAATTACATTGACCTTTCTCTGTAAGTTAGTCACCATGGAGCTCTCTGTCTGGCTCTCTGACTGTTAGTCTTCTACCAGTTGATTAACGGGGTGGGTGTGTGTATGGGGGGATTGGGGTGTGTAGCACCAGTGTAATGGCTGAGTCATTGTGGGGCATTATTGCAATCATTGACTCCCCACTTAAATAGGGCAGGAGGATTAACGGGAGCTTCCTGATCACAGCAGGCTTAACTACAACTCATGTCCCGCTATTACCCTCTACAGTGGCTGGGATCACTCCCTCTCTCTCTCTCCCCTGAATAATACAAAACGATACTGACGTCACATTAAACAAGGTCCATCATGTAAAGGTTTTCTACCTTACTGACTTTGACCAGTGACATTGAGTTCCATATACAATTTCACCAGATTCCCTACCCCAATTCTAGCCCAAGTAATGTACCTGTATAAGCACAGCTTTCATATAACTGATGTGATCATCTATACAATACAGCACTCCAATCATCCTTGAGGAAACAAGAGGAGAATCAGAGTATGACTCAGATAAAGATGGCTAGCCTGTTACATGTTGCCTGTTAGCAGGCCTTTCTCTCAGACAAACAAGACGGAAATAAAAGCACTATAGCGCAAATTAGCAACTAGCGGTGGCTTGTTAACATTCTATATCCTGCTCACGTCACTTCTCGTCTATTTATTTCACGCTGTAATTCTCTGCACACAGAAGTCTTACATACTTTTCGAAAAGAAAGGTTGCGGAGCAAATAGAAAACAGACACCTTGAAAATGAGTCAGCGTTTTTATCAGGCAGGAAATTCAATCAATAAAATATCCACCTCCTAGAGATGGATGGATCACTCCCTCTCTCTCCTCCATGAGATCGCTCTTTCTCCCCTGAATGATACAAAACCATACTGATATCACATTAAAGTAGAGGTTTGCAACCTTAGAGAATAAAGTCTGATATTTCTGACTTGAATAGGTGACCACAGTACTATTGGGTTATCTATCCATATACAATCTTAAAAAGGTGCAATATGCAGAAATCGCTCCAACATTTCCTGGTTGCAAAAATTCTAGTAATTCGCCTTATTTCAGTTTATGTGACAAAACAAGTAGTCATTGTGTAGCGAATCATTGTACCATCTAAACCGCTATGAAATGTATTTTCGGGCGTGGCTTCACATCGTTTTCAGATTTGAAGAAAACACCGGAAAATATGCAGCCGAAGTACAACGAGAGCGGATACAAATTCATTGCTTTAACTAATTATGACAAATGTTGAGAAAATGTTGACCAATAAAGTAATGACTTTTCAAATAAGTTACCTTACACGTTATGTTGGCTGACAATTTGTTAGCTACGCTATCCTTACGAACCACATAGCATATCATTACAGCAGTATGTGGCGGTATGTTGTTAGCTAACTACCTAACGTTAGTTGGCTACTTATACATCAAACTTGCCAGGCAGTATATTAACTATCTGCTATCTAACTAACTACCCAACGCTTATTGACTTGATTATTCCCGTCATTCTTAGCTTAGCTAAATGGTATAGTCGTTGTGAGTTCTCAATGGACATTCGGGTGCTTTCGTAAATTCGCTCGGGCTATCTACTCCGATTTGCAGAATAAGGAATTTACGAGCGCCCAACACCCGTTGAATATGGCCGGTGTCAGCAGCACAGTTCCAGTCACCAACGCTCTGGATAACATGAAAACTGCCTGACCAGCTCTGGATAACATGAAAACTGCCTGACCAGCTCTGGATAACATGAAAACTGCCTAACCAGCTCTGAGAGGGCGAGAAGCCAACGTTAGCTTGGGTGCTTGACTGCCGTTGTAAGGTCAGAACGCTCAAATCAACCCTACTCCTCGGCCCGGGCGTCCAGTGTGCGCTCAGAGAACGAAACGCTCTGAATTTACAAACGGACAATCTGACAAAGCTCGGAATTTAACGAGCACACTGGCACTCCAGATTGAATTTAAGAACACACCTGAAGTCGTAAAATGTCTAACTAGTCATTTGTATGCTAACTAGCTAGCAAGAGGTTGCACAGCAACAGCATCAACTTCTGGTAGACAGGCGAAGAGCTAGTACGCTCAACTGAAAGGATACAGTTTGTTTACAGTATACAAAAATTAACTAATAGCACATAGTATGTAGTATATACACTCACTAAGTATGTAGTATACAGTATGTTTGTAAGGGTAGCAGCTGATATCTTGCTCACGTCATTGTCTTTTTATTTTGGCTGTAATTTTCTGCACACAAAAGTCTAGACTCTGCACACATACTAAACTTTATTTTGGCTGTAATTTTCTGCACACAAAAGTCTAGACTCTGCACACATACTAAACTTTATTTTGGCTGTAATTTTCTGCACACAAAAGTCTAGACTCTGCACACATACTAAACTTTATTTTGGCTGTAATTTTCTGCACACAAAAGTCTAGACTCTGCACACATACTAAACTTTTCTAAAAGAAAGGGCGCAGTACAAATAGAAAAACTTAAAAACCTTAAAAATGAGTCAGCGTTTTTATCAAGCAGGAAATGTAATCAATACAATCTCTGTTTGGATGCCAAAGAAAGAGTGCAAGCTAAATATGCACAACATGAGTCCTTCAGAGTAAACGGAAGGTAAGCACTTTTTCTCCCCAGTAAGTAAAGTAAAGTAGGGTAAAGATCATGTGAGAGTAGCTGTGTGTCAGTCAAACACGGCCATACTGTATAATGGGTTTCTGTGGGCATAGGACAGGACACACACACACACACACTCACCTGGATCAGGTCACCAGGAAAAAAGAGAGAGAGATAGAGAGTAAAAGGAGGAGAAAGAGAAAGACCGTGTGAGAGAGCAAGAGAGACAGAGAGAGAGAGAGAAAGGTATATGAAGAAGCTCTGCTACATGGAGAGAAAGACAGGAAGTAGCCATCCGGTTATGGAGGCCCCAGGGTTATTCTTACCTCCTCCACCCCTCTGGATGACCAGGCTGGTCTCAGCCCCGACGGCACACTCCTTGAGCAGCTCCACCACCTGGGTGTGACTGAGGCCCTGCACTCCCTGCTGGTTGATGTCTACGATTAGGTCCCCCTCACACAGACCAGGACACCCCTGGGGCTCCAGCACCTGCTTCACCCTCTGGCCCGTCGGGCTGTCTGCGATGGTGAACCCGAACCCTTCCGCCCCCTTCACCATGGTCAGCGTCAGCAGCTCCGCCTGCGTCGCCCCCGATGACGCCATAGACACAGAGTCCTCGCCGTGCGGCCCACCGGGCGTCAGGGAGGAGCCGTCCAGGTGGGTGTCGCCGGAGTGCGGCGAGGGTTGATGGAGGTGGTGGGCGTTGAGATGTTGGTCACCGTGCTCCTGGACGAAGCGTGCCGTGCGCGAGATGTAATCCATGTAGCTGTCGTAGTTGGAGCGTCCGTTGACCAGGAGGGGGCGCTGCTCCATCAGGCCCAGGGGGGAGAGGAGGGTGGTGGTGGTGGCACCGGCGCTGGCGCCCGGGTCCTCGGGGTCGTAGGGCAGCTGGTAGCCACGGCACAGCACCAGGGTTACGCTCTGCCCGATGGGCACTGACTGGAACAGCTTGACCACGTCGGCATGGGTGGTACCCAGGACACACACGTCATTGATGTACACAATGACATCACCTGGAGGAGGGGAGACACAGCCAATCAAGGCCAAATAGACTGCCAAACACAAAGACCTATAGGGTGTTCAATAGGGCTTATTCAATATTGTGTAGAACAGGCATGGTTCTTTATCATGCAGAATAGGTCTTTGTCTCAGGATACATACGCTACATTTCTATCTAAAATGGAATCTGAACGTTGCATTCTACTGAATAGGTCCCATCATTACCGTACCTGAATTAGACTTCAGATAATGGACAAAACCATTAGGCACAGAAATACACTAGTCAGTGAATTGTGTGGTGGACAAACGAGTGAGATTTGCCACAGCTCATCACTGTACCTATCACTACACGCTCGCAGCTATGTAGATAACTCAACTATTTATTAACAATTAATACACAATAGCTCTCTCTCTCTCTCTGACAAAGTGCCATGTCTTCTCTGTCTCCGGTGCTGTACTCAATTTAATATTGTATTTTGTGTTCTGTCAGGTGAGATACGGCTCTATATTTCAAAAAGATGTTGATTAAGTGGGAGAACACAAGGTGGCATCCATATTTAATTTCAGTCTCGCCAAAACGCACTGCCCAGGTTTATAATGAAAATCATTATTTTTCAATTATAAGCATAATTATTATACCAATGAGAGAGAAGGAGAGAGAGAGAATGAGAGAGAGAGAGAGGGATGTATGCACAATTACCATAGACGTTTGCAACTCAGCACAAACAGACCTGGGAACCAGGCTACTTAGCATACCCTGTCATTGTCATTTCCTTTTTGTGTGGAGACAGCACGCGTTCAGAGTTTAAATGCAGGTTCATATTGACAGAGCTAGCGTTAACGCGGAAGAGGGACTGTTTAATTAATCTGGGTAAATATGGACGACATTTGCCTGGAGCCCTGGTGTCACAATCAATAGCTTTACACGCTCCTGGAAAACAAATGATGGCGCCATGACCTCATCATGCCCTGGCCGCCATGGCCCAGGAAATCATTCTTTATGACGGGGGACGAGGAGGGACACCACTGCAGGATTTCACACACATTTTCTCATACACCAAATATGCATGTGCATACATACGAACACACTCACACAGTGCCGCACACACACACACACTTTGTCTCTCTGTCTCTATCCTCCGCTTTTCTATGACTTCTAGTTCTTTCTCAAAAAAATCACGAACCTCTACTCCACACTACCCTACGTCTTAAATCACCAATGTCCTCCAGCCTCTACACTATGGCCTGACCAATAGAAACACGCTATCTAGCACCATGGACCATGATGCTTCCATCACTCACATCATGTCTATCTCCATTGTCTGTTAACATCTATCATCTACTAATGGTCATTCAACAGTATGGAACAGAAGACACCCTCCTCCTGCCAAGAACAGGCCATCATATCATAGTGTTAAAGTGTCCCCAGTAGGGGGGGTCTGACTGCAGTAGAGGCCATATGTGTCCATGGCGGAGGACAGAGTAGCCATCTGGACCATTGGCACATACACACACACACAGACAGAAAGAAAGAGAGAGATAGAGAGACAGAGACAGAGAGAGAGACAGAGATGAAGACAGAAAGTGAAAGAGAGAGAGAGAGAGAGAGAGAGAGAGAGAGAGAGAGAGAGAGAGAGAGAGAGAGAGAGAGAGAGATGAAGACAGAAAGTGAGAGAGATGGAGAGAGAGAGAGAGAGATGAAGACAGAAAGTGAGAGAGATAGAGAGATGAAGACAGAAAGTGAGAGAGATGGAGAGAGATAGAGATGAAGACAGAAAGTGAGAGAGATGGAGAGAGAGAGAGAGAGAGAGAGATGAAGACAGAAAGTGAGAGAGATGGAGAGAGATAGAGATGAAGACAGAAAGTGAGAGAGATGGAGAGAGAGCATTAGCACTGATGATGACACAGTGACAACCACAGCACTGCAACTGCACTGCTACCCCACAGCACTGCACTGCTGTCACTGCAGAACGGCTATTTACTCTATGTGACCCGATTCAGGAAACTAGGTGTATGTCGCAAGTCACAACTTCACAAGAGAGACGTTTGTACGTAAAAGTATTTGTTAATCAAAATGCCTCCTCGATTATGTGAACTTTCAAGCCTTAATAACAAACTTGTATGCCATCTGTAAATACGAATACAATTTTTAAATTACGAGCCTTGTTGGTTAAGCCACAGAATAAGACAGAAATCTTCCCACTAGCCATGATTGGCTGAGATAATGAGTGGGCTGAACATGCCGAGAGAGGAGAGAGGATTGGTCTGCCATATAGATGGCTTCTGTCTATTTGAGCTCATCAGTCTGTGTTGGTAATCCTGTCGAACGCGGCTTTAAAAAAAATGTATTGTGTAGTGGAGCTGCATAAGTGTTACTCTCCACTTTCTGGAGGATCAAGTTTTGAAATCAGTGGAATTAGAGTATGATAGCTAAAGAGATGGAGAAAACACCTGTCTCCGGATTACATCTTCAAACTAAGGGCAACCGTGGTATGGCATTCGTGACAGGGAGACACGTCCATCATGCATGATGATGTATACAGGTAAGATAGCTAGCTACATTTTCAGCTATTACACATTTCTAATTTTGACAGAAAGTGGTTTCATTTCCAGTTAAAGTGTACTGTTAGCTAGCTAGCTAATGTTAGCTGGTTGGCTCCCTGGCTGACGTTATTAGTGGTATCCCAGAGCCGTTTGCTTTTCTAGTTAGAGCCTAATGTTAGCTAGCTATCATTAAACCTGGTTGGTTAGCTCCCAGCATATTCATACAGGGTAGTAACGACATGATTTGGCACTGTGTTCATTGTTGTTTACCTAGATAACGTTAGCTGGCTGGCTCGTTAGCTTACGTGACATGTGTGATCGTACACGTTGTATACCTAGCTAGATTCATTGTTTACCTAGCTAGCTAGCTACATGTCTTTAGCTAAAGTGTTCAACACCCATTGAATATGGCCGGTGTCAGAAACGGCTGCAAAAAAAGCGCAATGAAATTGTTGCCAGCAGAGCTGGTTAGGCTGTTTTCATGTTATACAGAGGTAAACAAATCATCGGCCAGAGAGTCAAGTGAGCACTCTGAACGCTCCGAGAGCGAAACGAGATGGGTGGGGCTGAAGCTTAAAAGGGTGTGAACGATCCTGAATGCGTGTAGACAAAAGAGCTCTTCACTAGATACCAAAACATTCAAAGGCCATTTTCTCAAAAGTGACTTTACAAGGTGATCAACTTTCAAAGCAGAATTACGTTCCCATTGTTCCTCAGAAATGCAGTGTATGATATACCATTTTGTAGCTCTGAGTCTCTACTTGTATCCAATGTAAAATACACCATTTCAAATTGTTACATAAGACCGAATCCAGGTGGTGAGTCACCTATAAGAATAGTAGGTAGCTTCCCTTCACAGGCAGATGCTTTTAGTTTTTAGATAAGGGTACATGTGTGGGTTTAGTTGTGTAAACAAAGGTACGTTGCTATTGGTTTGATTGCATGAACCCAACCCTATGTCAATGGACCCCATCACATAAACACTTCATCCTCCTCCAATACTGCACATTCCAGGTCACTGTATAAGGTCACTTACTTTAACATGAAAAATACTGTGCATTCCCTCTAACAAATACAGTGTCACATCTAACCACTGTGTCCCTGCTGAAAGAGATGGTATCATATGTTTTTCCTCAACACATTTCTCTGGGTCTGGAACCATGTAGCGAAGCAGGCAGAAGAGGCCTTGTGTACGGTGTGAGTGTGTGTGTGTGTGTGTGTGTGCGTGTTTACGGACACAGAGCGACAAATAATCCTTCTGAAATTGGGAATTTCACACTTCCACAGGCCTGGTTTCCCTCTCTCCCTCTATTAACTACTAGAATCCAACACAGTTTATCTAGGCCACTGAGTCTGGAGGGGGAGAGGAGAGGAGAGGAGAGGAGAGGAGAGGAGAGGAGAGGAGAAAAAGACAGGAGAAGAGAGGAGGAGAAGAGAGGAGGAGAAGAGAGGAGAAAGGAAGGGAGGAGAACATTGGGAGGACCACAGAATAGATAGTATAGCTAGCTATTAAAAATATTGCCTAATCAGACCATTACTGCTGTTCCAGCTGGCTGATAGGCATTATTGCAACCATTACTTGGCGATACTTCCTCAATTCCCGACTTGGAAGACAATGCATGGATAGTTGCAGGTGGTTTGTTTGAATTTAGAAAATGCTCCGTCATTTTAAATTTTTCTGCTCCATGAAGTAATACAACAATGTGTACACTGACATCTTGTCTATTTCAAATATTCTCATTGATCAAGACAGGTGAGTGCCATTCAACACGACGATTGATTTCTGAGTCACGCACATGACATAAGACATTTTGGGGTGGACACCCACCTGTCTCAATGAGATTTGAAATAGACAAGATGACGGTGTTGGATTACATCATGGAACAAAATAATTATTTAATTTAATATCGAAGCATTTTCTAAATTCAACCAGCTGCAACTATCCAGTTTAGAAGACATGCGTTATCTTCCAAGTCGGGAATTGAGGAAGTATCGCCAAGTAAAGGTTGGCCGAAAATGATCTGTACACCACCTAAGTAATAATGCCTATCCGCCAGCTGGAAGTGCAGTAATGGTCTGACTCGGCTATATTTTTAATAGCTACAATATAGTGTATCATACATCGTAATACTTCCACATGATATATTGTGGCACATAAAACATATGATCATCTCACAATGTAAAATGTACCATCTACAGTGGGGAAAAAAAGTATTTAGTCAGCCAACAATTGTGCAAGTTCTCTCACTTAAAAAGATGAGAGAGGCCTGTAATTTTCATCATAGGTACACTTCAACTATGACAGACAAAATGAGGAAGAAAAATCCAGAAAATCACATTGTAGGATTTTTTATGAATTTATTTGCAAATTATGGTGGAAAATAAGTATTTGGTCAATAACAAAAGTTTATCTCAATACTTTGTTATATACCCTTTGTTGGCAATGACAGAGGTCAAACGTTTTCTGTAAGTCTTCACAAGGTTTTCACACACTGTTGCTGGTATTTTGGCCCATTCCTCCATGCAGATCTCCTCTAGAGCAGTGATGTTTTGGGGCTGTCGCTGGGCAACACGGACTTTCAAAGATTTTCTATGGGGTTGAGATCTGGAGACTGGCTAGGCCACTCCAGGACCTTGAAATGCTTCTTCTGAAGCCACTCCTTCGTTGCCCAGGCGGTGTGTTTGGGATCATTGTCATGCTGAAAGACCCAGCCACGTTTCATCTTCAATGCCCTTGCTGATGGAAGGAGATTTTCACTCAAAATCTCATGATACATGGCCCCATTCATTCTTTCCTTTACACGGATCAGTCGTCCTGGTCCCTTTGCAGAAAAACAGCCCCAAAGCATGATGTTTCCACCCCCATGCTTCACAGTAGGTATGGTGTTCTTTGGATGCAACTCAGCATTCTTTGTCCTCCAAACACAACGAGTTGAGTTTTTACCAAAAAGTTATATTTTGGTTTCTTCTGACATTCTCCCAATCCTCATCTGGATCATCCAAATGCTCTCTAGCAAACTTTAGACGGGCCTGAACATGTACTGGCTTAAGCAGGGGGACACGCCTGGCACTGCAGGATTTGAGTCCCTGGCGGCGTAGTGTGTTACTGATGGTAGGCTTTGTTACTTTGGTCCCAGCTCTCTGCAGGTCATTCACTAGGTCCCCCCGTGTGGTTCTGGGATTTTTGCTCACCGTTCTTGTGATCATTTTGACCCCACGGGGTGAGATCTTGCGTGGAGCCCCAGATCGAGGAAGATTATCAGTGGTCTTGTATGTCTTCCATTTCCTAATAATTGCTCCCACAGTTGATTTCTTCAAACCAAGCTGCTTACCTATTGCAGATTCAGTCTTCCCAACCTGGTGCAGGTCTACAATTTGGTTTCTGGTGTCCTTTGACAGCTCTTTGGTCTTGGCCATAGTGGAGTTTGGAGTGTGACTGTTTGAGGTTGTGGACAGGTGTCTTTTATACTGATAACAAGTTCAAACAGGTGCCATTAATACAGGTAATGAGTGGAGGACAGAGGAGCCTCTTAAAGAAGAAGTTACAGGTCTGTGAGAGCCAGAAATCTTGCTTGTTTGTATGTGACCAAATACTTATTTTCCACCATAATTTGCAAATAAATTCATAAAAAATCCTACAATGTGATTTTCTGGATTTTTTTTCCTCATTTTGTCTGTCATAGTTGAAGTGTACCTATGATGAAAATTACAGGCCTCTCTCATCTTTTTAAGTGAGAGAACTTGCACAATTGGTGGCTGACTAAATACTTTTTTCCCCCACTGTAGTTTGACCTGAAACGACCCATCAACTACTGTATCAGCCAACACTATATAGCACAGTATAGTACAGTATAGTATAACCAGGTCAAGGCACTGATGAATGAGTCAGGTAAAATACTGCACTTGGTCCAGTCCAGTAATGTAGTAGTTTATAAATACACAGGGCCATGCAGAGTAGTTTATAAATACACAGGGCCATGCAGAGTAGTTTATAAATACACAGAGCCATGCAGAGTAGTTTATAAATACACAGGGCCATGCAGAGTAGTTTATAAATACACAGGGCCATGCATAGTAGTTTATAAATACACAGGGCCATGCAGAGTAGTTTATAAATACACAGGGCCATGCAGAGTAGTTTATAAATACACAGGGCCATGCAGAGTAGTTTATAAATACACAGGGCCATGCAGAGAGCATTGACAGGACTTCCAGAGTTCTATTCCACTGCTGACTTTTAGTGCAGTTGGCTAGTTTCTCAGTGTGTGTGTCCCATGCAGCCCGGGGAGCACAGGCAGGGCCAGGAGTTATGGTGTTCAGAAAATCCTTACAGTGATTAATGGACAAACACAGCCCCGCACGCACACAGAAGCACCCAAACAGTCTTGCAGGCAAGTTTGCACACACACTGCACCCCATACACATGTGCAGGGGAGGGGGAGAGAGAGATTTACCTGTGTCCATCTTTCCGTCCTGTGCAGCGGGGCCGTCGGGTATGACACTCTTGACCTGCAGGAACTCATCTGGCTCGTCTCCTCCAATGATGGTGAAGCCAAACCCCATGTTGCTCTTCTGCAGGGCCGTGGACAGGAAGCTGCCCTTCAGCTGGGTGGCGTCCCGTGTGAACAGGGGCTTCTCTGTAAGGGAGAACACACACATACACACACACACAGACGGAGGGACGGACAGACAGGCACGCAGGCAGACATAACACACGCAAGGACAAGTGTGCAGGGACACACACACACACACACACACACACACAATCAATAAACAATATACACACATACATCATACTTAGACCTTTACAAAGCGAGCATGATACACCACAAATGCTGATGCAAGGCCATTTTATCATTCAATAGGATGGTAGAGGTGAGGCTTGTTTAGTGGAGGGGCTGCATGAACACAGGGATACTCTCTGGGTAGGTGGAGCGGTAGGCAGTGTTAGAACAGTGAGGGGTGGGTGCTGACTTGTGCAGGTGGGACGGTGTTTGCTCCAGCTCCAAGCTGTCACTGCCAAGACCTTCCGCTGAACGTCTACAGCCATTTAAAATGGCATCACTTACACTCCCATCCTACGCCAGGGGTTTTGGAAGCTGAATACACACTCAGAGCTGGAGCAAAAACACAGAAATCAAGGAATCAACAGCATCCATCGGAGTAGCTTGGTATATTTCCCTTCTCAGAGGGGTGAGGGAAGCATTCTGGAACAACATGCTGTTGGGAGTTGGAACACTGGAGAATCATGAGCTCGCTTCATCCCCCCAAAAAACCAATGCTCAGGGAACCAAAAAGTGGAAGGCCAGGATTCATGAAATAGTCTCTGGCACGGCAAAGGGGAAAACTCAGCCAACGAGCGTTTGCCACACTCAATTCAATCTCCCCTCCGTTCACCTTGGTAGGCAAGTAGGGGGGCACACACCCGTGTCTCTCTGTTTGCTTAAAGCCAACGTTGTTGACAGGCGTCCAAACATAGAGCGGGGTGTTTACAGTTTCTGCTGCCTGCCGCCAGACGTAAGGAGGGGAAGACACACCGTAGTGTAGCGCCATCAAACATGTCAAGCAGCGAGTCGAGCGCCTGAGACGAGGAGGGATCCAGCGTGGGTCTGCCGGGGGGAGCAGGCATGCTTTGAAAAGAGAGCGAGGCAGCTCAGTGCAGGCAGAAGAAACTCAGGCCTGTATCACTACTCACTGCCCTACTTACTGAGAGAGCACCACAGGGGGAATGGGCTACAACCCACAGCAGCCGGCTCTACCACAAAGGCGTGAAGCGATTGGTGGAGGTGCTGGTGTGGGCAGCACAACGTATCCCTCCGCACACGGTGGGGGCGCCGCAGTGGGGAGTTGGTGGTGGAGACAGGGGGCGTGTGGGTGTGCAGGCCCAACAGCGACACCCGGTGGCCCGGCGGGGGGAGGGACTGGGAGAGGTCGCTGAGGCTCTGGCAGCGCTCTGGGGCGGGGCCGATGTGGGCCAGGGTGGCTCTGGGTAACGTGGCGGAGAGTGGAACCTCCTCTACCACTGTGACAGAGATAAAGTAGTCCACTCACTGTGTGATGCTCCCACAAGTAAACTTCCTTTTTATCTCCTTGTCTATACGTGAGGAAATATTCATTTTCTTTACCCCTCTCTGCTGTCACTGCCTTCACTTTGCAGCGTACAGGAAGGGTAACCATGGAGACAAACCCCATTCACAGAGGCCAATTTAACACGGAGACAAACCCTCTCAACCTATACAGCATGTTTTACCTCAGACAGCCTCAATGAACTTAGTGGGGTGGTAAACGTGTGCTGAACAGAGAAGCTGGTGTTAGCGAAGTGTTAGCGAAGTGTCTAGCGAAGAAAAGGGAGTTGTGAAGAATGAGTGATACACAAACACAAAGATGACAGACATTTCCCTAGAGATAAAAACATCTACACACAAGAATCATACACAAACTCTTAACACATTGGGTAGAGGTAGAGGTACAGGGTGCCTTACCTCTGTAGATAGTAGGTAGGGGCAGCGAGGACAGACCCTGCTCTTGCATTTGCTGGTGTTGCTGGACTCTCCTCTTGGCTTCCAAGACTGGGTTCTCAAACTGTGTCCGTCTGTTTATGTGGCTACAGAGAAAGAAAGGTATGACATTTCACTGGGCTCTCTGTAGTATCCACCTCCTCCTCCTCTTCCTCTGTAAAGAGCTGGATGCACAGCGCTGTGTTATGATGATTCATTCAATAGCCTTAGTATCCCTAGTATTATGTAATGGAGCTGCAGAATGGCTTTGCTAAGAGAAAATGAACAAGCGCCCAATTAGGTCCCATTCTACTGAAATCCGCAGCTTCCTGTAATCAGCATTAGGAATCATTTAGCGTGTGATTTCTGGAGTGGGTTCCGGAAAAAGATGACTCCTTGAGTGTATTTTCTTAAAACATTCTGTCAGTGCTAATTTGGTTTGTCTTCGGGAGCGAGTCGATAATTATAGTCGATAATTATAAAAACATTTTGAAAGTGTGAAGTAATTAATCATCATTTAGATGTGCCCTCCTGGACGGTGCGAGACTGGAGGAATAATACTTCTGTAGGTACGCAGAGCGCACTCTGTTTCTTCATGAGATATTAGGTTAACTCAACGGTACAGCCAGGCAGTGGGACATAACTATTGGACTTGGCAGGGTCAGGTATGGCGCTAGTGTGCCTGCGTGCAATGGTTCAGTTGCTGCCTGGAGATATGGGATTTCTACATGACAGAGGGAGAGAAGGAGTGTAGGCAAGGCAGGCACAGTGTTCGGGTCTTTCTTGGCGATAGAGAATAGAACATGGCCAGCCAGCCAAAATCCCTCTCCAGCCAGGCTATAAATAGACCTCCCATCCTCTCCCTGGACTAGGGGGACTAGTGTGCATCCAGCAGAAGAATGGGTCACCTCCAGAATAGGAAGGGTACATTTGGTTCAATAGAAAAGACAGAGACACCTCACCATTGCACCACATCGCACAAAGATGGCGCGCACACACACACACAGGAGCACACACATAAACTTACGCATGTAAACAGGTACACAGGTAAACAGTTACACACTCACACAGAGACACACACACATACACAGAAACACACACACACACTCACAAATGAATGCACACTAACAAACAATCACCCACTGACCCATCCACACGGACAGACAGACCGAGATACAGAGGTATAAATGAGCAGCAGAAAAACCCACCATCTGCCTCCTGGCCACAGCCCTGTGCAGTGTTAATGACTCTGACTAACACAGGACAGTGGAAACATAACACAGGGGAACACTGGAAATCAAAATAATCATTAAATATTAAAGCTGTGGGTCCAGACTTACTCCACATAGTAGCTTCCGTAAATAGGGTCATCGATCTTCTCCCAGCCGTACGGCAGCTCTGTGGAAGAGACAAGCACAACAACATACTAGTCAGTCAACAGGCCGGGGGACAGCAGCTCTGTGGAAGAGACAAGCACAACAACATACTAGTCAGTCAACAGGCCGGGGGACAGCAGCTCTGTGGAAGAGACAAGCACAACAACATGCTAGTCAGTCAACAGGCCGGGGGACAGCAGCTCTGTGGAAGAGACAAGCACAACAACATACTAGTCAGTCAACAGGCCGGGGGACAGCAGCTCTGTGGAAGAGACAAGCACAACAACATACTAGTCAGTCAACAGGTCGGGGGACAGCAGCTCTGTGGAAGAGACAAGCACAACAACAGGCCGGGGGACAGCTTGTCGATTCACAGAACAATATATTCATCAGACAATTTTGATCACAAGATTATTGTATGGTCATTTATTACAGAGGATTTGAGGTTAATTATAAAATATTAATTGACTATGGTAAATCTGAAAATGATTTATTATGCTCTATGGTAACTGTGCTAGTTACTGAATACTGTGTGAGGTCTATGAGCCTCCAGACTTGCAAACACTGTCAAAACATTTGGACAAATTTAAGAGACAAGACACATGATACCCCCATCAGCATTTGCAATCAAAATTCAGATCCAAAATTCATGAGTGCGAAGGAGAATGGTTTCTCAAGCAGCGGGCCAAAGGTTACTTAATCAATGTCAATATGGCCCCACAGGACTACCCCAACCATCTCCTGAACTCTCACACTACACCAAACACACTGATAGATGGAGTGGTTTGAATTAGGGTGATTTTAAATATTCATGTCCTGCCATCCTTTCTATGTTGTAAATATTCAGTTATGATGCCAGCGATGTTTGGATATAGTTTAAAATGTTTGTATCTGGAGCACGTAGATAGCTCCTGGGCCCCTTAGCCCACACAATACTTAACTGGAACACATTACACCATTACAGTGGGGTCTCAGAATAGACTGACTGTGGATCTAACACAGTAGCTGTCAACTGTCGTGGACCAAAATAAACCTTTGAGTGGAACGTAGAATGTCATAACTTCAGTCATGTCGGTGTTGATGGTGCAGGTGTTCCTACACATTGTATCTCCTCTGATATGATGAGCCACCACTGTGGCATCATGGGAAGTGTTATAAATAGGCTTGGGCGGTATCCAGGGAGTCATCCCTTCATACCAACCTTGTTCCATCCCGGGATATTCGATAATACCGGCACTGAACACTATTTTCAATACAAAGGTTAGCAATGCTAACAAGTACATGTAAATCCCATAGCAAATGCTAGCTAAATGCTAACGATTTTATACAGTCTCTGACATAAGCTATTTGCAGGATAGACATCCCAGCTGATATTATACAAGTAACTCAAAAATGCTACTCAAAGTTTGCTGCACGCACAAAACAAATGTTGTCTCTTGATCAAGGAGGGAATTATCTGCTGTTACCAAGAGGAGCTTGATTGCAAGAAGCTAACCACTTAGCTAGCTAGCTAGATAACTAGCTACTAAGTTAGCAAACCAAATGCACAAAGGCACAGCTTTAGCACATTTTAGAAAGTTAACTTAATAGTTATTAGATATCAGGCTGGAAAACATTTAGTTGTGAATTCCATAGTGTAACTATATATCAGTATATAGATCACCTAGTGTGTGCTGCACAACAGTGAGTGACTCATCATTTAAAAAGTTGAGGTAGGGCCTCCCGAGTGGCACAGCAGTCTAAGGCGTTACTACAGACACAGGTTAATTCGGGCTGTGCCACAACCGGCTGTGGCCGGGAGTCCCATAGGACGGCACACAATTGGCCCAGAGCCGTCCGGGTTAGGGGAGGGTTTGGCCGGTGAGGCTTTACTTGCCTGCGGGCTGACCCCTGTCGCCAGTTGAACGGTGTTTCCTCCAACACATTGGTGTGGCTGGTTTCCGGGTTAAGCTGGCGGATGTTAAGGAGCGCGGTTTGGCGGGTCATGTTTCGGAGGACGCATGACTCCACCTTCTCCTCTCCCGAGCTCATTGGGGAGTTGCAGCGATGAGACTTGATCGAAAATTGGGGAGAAAAAGGTGGTAAAAAGGTCAAAGTCGCTGTAAAAATGTATAAAAAATACATCACAGAAGTAGTTTCAACGGTATTGAAAAACCCTCCTGTGGTTATTTCCAGATAGTCCAGTATATGGTATATATGGTATACTGCCCAAGCCTAGTTAAAAATACAGATATGATATTTAATTAAAAACATTTTTTTTTAAATGTACTCTTATTTAACTAGGCAAGTCAGTTAAGAACAAATTCTTATTTTCAATGAAAGCCTAGGAAGAGTGGGTTAACTGCCTTGTTCAGTGGCAGGACAACAGATTTTTACCTTGTCAGTTCGAGGATTCAATCTTGCAACCTTTCGGTTACTAGTCGCTCTAACCACTAGGCTACCTGCCGCCCTGACTAGGCCTAGGAAAATGAAAGGAGAGCTGCACACTCTAGGAGCTCAGATGCAATAATGTAATAACCAACGTTTCGACAGACAAGCTGTCTTCATCAGGGTATAATGACAAACACTGCGGTTTATATAGTTTATATAGTGTCAAAGGACACACCCAGGTGTCTGTAATCATGGCCGGGTGTGGCCTGATATCATTGGTTAATCTTCAGATATAAAAATAACATACTAAAAACATGACTGGATAGAATACGATCATAGATACAATTAGGCCACATAGGACTACAAACATTTACAATAGCAAAATGGGGTCACTTCTGAGTTTCTTGTAAAATGTGTTGTCAAGCAGTTGTCTATGACGCTCATTTACATAAACTGTCCTATCCATGAGTACAACCGACCCACCCTTATCAGCAGGGCGGTTAAGGACTGACGTATCGGATTGTAAATCAAGCAAAGCTTGTTTTTCATCCTTAGGTAAATTATGGAAAGATATGTACTCCTGTTTGTTCTTAAGGAGATGAACAACATCTTTTTCAACAAGTCTGCAATATGTCTCAATAGAGTGATTACGATTGGCTGGAGGTACAAAATAACTCTTACTTCTAAAAGGAGTCGGAGTATGTGCAGGTGAGCAACCTACATGTTCAGTAGAAATATCACGATTAGGGGAGCTAAAGTATTCCCTTAAACGGATGTTTCTAAACAACTTAAACATGTCTATCTTAACATCGAAATCGTTGCACTGAGGTGTAGGCACAAAGGAAAACCCTTTATTAAGCAAGGATATATCGTCAGGGCTCAATATCTTGCTTGATAAATTGAAGACACTCAGTTCCGTGGGTTCCGTGGGTTCTTCTTCCTCTGCCTCTGATAGTTGTTTCTTCTTACCCCCGTCGGGTGTGGCATCTCGTCGGTGCGCGTGTCCGCGGCCACCTCCGCGCGCTTCCGTCGGCCCAGTCTCTCGTTGGATAAACTGGCACTGGAAGCGGATGAGGCGCTGGTTGTAGAGCGTTGGTCAGACGGGGGTGGATAGAAGTAAGCGGCATCCCTCCTGCGTCTGTCATGGAGAGGAGGAGCAGGACCTCTTGTCAGGGTTTCTCCAGAAGTAGACTTTGTCCTCGGCCATATCTTATTTGTCTTGGTTGAATTTCTTAATTTTAACTTCCTTTATTTCTGTAGACAACTTGTCCTGGAGCGCTTGGTTCGTTTTCATCAGTTCATTGAATATGCCATCATCATTAACAGCTTCTTGCATAGCTGTGCTTTTCTCTTCAATCGTGTTACCCATTTCAATAAAATCATTTTTCTGCTGGTCAACAATTAATGTCATTAAATCAATTGAGCATTTGTTCAGGATGGCACACCAGCTCTCCCAGAAATCATCCGTGGAATAATGCCTTGACGCACATGATCACTAAGAGTGACTATATGTAGATGCATTCTCGTCTGGCACTTAGATAAGTTTAACAGTTCTTTCAAAAGGTCAGAATTACCCCCCGGCATATCAAAAAGGGACTCCGATACAATTATCTCCGATACAATTATCTTATCACGTTCCCTTTGGCTATATTCAAAGTAATCTTGTTTGGGTCTTTGACACTTCATGACCTAACCAGGAAAACTCAAAGTGAAACTGATTTGTAACTCCCAATATAGAGGGTGGAGGGAGCTGCGTCCATAGAAATATAATTACTAGAACGGTAGAGCCCCTCACACCACATCAACTCGAACACTCGTGGGTACACTCAATATGGCTGAAAGTCACTCTATATATATATGGCTTAGTACTTGGGCTAAAGCTGACTCACACTACGGAGGTCACTAACCCAACCTCCACTCCAAGTGCATCTTCATCAGGGAATTGTTGGATCAGCCTCCCTCCCTCTCTATTTCACCAGGGGTATACAGTAGGTTCAGCACACTGTGTTTGTTCTTTGTGATCAAAGTGGATCTCTCCCCAACCCTGACCTCCTCCCATCATAAATGTCTGACAGGATTGTTCTGCCTCTCTCTTTCGTCACACCACACTGACCAGGGGGACTCTGTCCAGGGGGACTGGTCCATTGACAGCCTGCCTGAGCCTGATTCCATTTAAGGCCATGAGGTTGTGACCAGTGTGGTGGTACTGAGGCTGGTCCAGAGTGAGAGCCGCTCTAATCAGAGAGAGAGCGAGAGAGCGAGAGAGAGACAGAGAGAGATGGGCTAATCAGGAGAGTGGAGATAATATCTCCTAACCACAAATATCAGTCAGAATGGGGTGATAATGTACTGTCCACAGGCTCTCAGGACCTCCATGATGATTCAGAAATAGGCTGGCTGGAGGCTGATGATGTGCAGAATGCTGAGTGCTAATATACAAGCCTACACACGATCACAAGTACGCACGCACACACACACACACACACACACATATTCCACAGACAGTAACGCACACAATCGCAAGCACACACACGTTTGTTTTACCCAAACAGGCTTCTGGAGACACATTGTGAGTCCTTCATATCAACATCCCTGGCTCCATTGTCATACACATGCACAGTGAGGCACAATACATCAATACAAGCACATGCATGCCATATGGCTCTCCATTTTACTCACACACATACACTATTCAACACACGGAAGCCCCACACACACACACACCACTCCCTGCCCCCACCAGCCACAAAAACACACTCACTAACATGTGCTGTGACTGATATGTAAGTCTGCTAGGAGTGGGTTGACAGCCCTAGGGAATAGCTCCTCTCAGGGCTCTTCTCCTCTCCCTTCCTTAGCCCCATCTTCACTCATTAAATATGAAAGAGGCTGTTTCATGTTCTCACCTCCACTGAGCTCCACACACAGAAAAACACCACACAGATCAAAGTCCTGCCATGTATTTCTGCCACGCACCACTCCGTCTAATGAAACACCCTTCTGTTAAAACCACCTGAGCTTCAGAGCTAGGCAGGCAGTCTGTCTGTCTGTGTCTTCAGCAGAGCTTCAGAGCTAGGCAGGCAGTCTGTCTGTCTGTGCTTTCAGCAGAGCTTCAGAGATACACACAACATCACACTGCAGGTAGCCAAAATCTCTATTCCTACTGTTTGTTTCAATGCCACTGTTTTTGGCTTAAAAGGTCTTGTGTAGAGCACACGCATACAACACACGCAGAAGCACGCTTACACATACACGCACGCACGCACACACACACACACCCCCCCCACACAAGTGTGTTCTAAATGCTGAACTCCAGAATACTCTCTTTCCACTAAACACAGTCACAGCCCCTGTCAGTTAGTAGCGTGGGAGGAATGATTCCATGGATCTGGGAGAGAGGAAGAGAGTTGTGCTGTCCATTAGCCTGCAGCGCTGAAGAGAAGGGCCACTTTGTCACTGTAACAATTTGTGCTCTCTTTATAGGGCAGTCTAACACAGTCTAAACGCTGCTGTGGAGGAGCTGTCAACTCCCAGGAAGCCTAAGGAATGATACTTCTGAAGGAGCTCCAGTGTTAAATGTGGTATAATGTTTTAGAGTACATCCCTTGTCCCAGGTCAATTCACTTTACATTAGTGACAATTATAATGGTATAGAGCAGGTATTCCCAAACTGGGGTACGCGTAGCCCTGGCAATGCTGTCGGTGGTACGCCAACTAAAAATGTGATTCACATTTAAATAATACAAAAAAACAGTCGATTTTCAAACATTCCTTTTAGTAAGGCCCGCGTCCATAGAGACACATACCAGCTCTACTGGTAGTACTGCTACTACCAGCAGTACTATACATGCACCTGTCGACGACACAAGTTGTGCTGCTTCCACGAGCACATCCAATGCTAGCATCAGTAATTCTACATTTGTTGTTAGCCCAGCTAGCATGGACACTGACAGTTGTGAATCTGATGTAGCCAAAGAGCTACTGCCCCCTTACCCAGGAAAACACAAAACAACAGGCAGGGACGTTGGACCATCGAAGAGGCACAAATATGATGAGAACTACATTGATTGGGGTTCACTTATATTGGGAATACTGCCTTTCCTCAGCTACAGTGTGTTATATGTGCAAAATCTCACAACTCGATAAACCTTCACTCTTGCGCAGACACTTAGAAACAAAACATGCCAATTAGAAAAATAAGCCACAGGAGTTTTTTGAGAGAGAATAAAGACAACTTTTGAGTAGTAAGACATGTATAAAAGCAACAGATACCATTAATAAGAAGGGGCTAGAAGCGTCTTATATAGTGAGCTACCGAGTGGCTAGGACAGGCAAGCCCCATACTATTGTGGAGGACATAATTCTTCCTGCTGCCGCAGATATGGCAGGGACAATGCTGAGGGAAAAGGCCCAAAAAACTATACAGACAATGCCTTCATCAAACAACGCATCAGTGACATGGCAGGAGATGTTTTGAAACAATTACTGCTTCGCATACAAGCCAGTGAATTCTATGCGTTACAGCTGGATGAGTCAAGAGACGTGACGGGCACAGCTCCTGGTATATGTCCGTTATGCTTATGGGGGGGGGTTAATTAAGGAAGACATCCTTTTCTGCAAACCACTGGAAACCAGGACAACAGGAGAGGATGTGTGCTGGACAGCTTTGTGACATCAAATGGACTTTGGTGGTCAAGATGTGTTGGTATCTGTACTGATGGCGCAAAAGCCATGACAGGGAGACATAGTGGAGTGGTAACGCGCGTGCAAGTAGTTGCTCCCGACGCCACTTGGGTACACTGCAGCATCCACCGAGAGGCTCTTGCTGCCAAGGGAATGCCTGACAGCTTGAAAGACATTTTGGACACTACAGTGAAAATTATTAACTTTGTTAAAGACCATGTAACGCTTTTACAACATACAGAAGTGCGCTGGTTATCAAGGGGCAAAGTATTGACATGTTTTTTTTGGATTGGGTTGCGCTCAGAGTATTCTGCCTTGGCAAATCGCGTTGTTAAGACACTGATGCCCTTTGCAACCACGTACCTATGTGAGAGTGGATTCTCGGCCCTCACTAGCATGAAAACTAAATACAATGATTTAAGACGGAGACTCTCTCAAATAAAACCCAACATTGCAGAGTTATGTGCATCCTTTCAAGTACACCCTTCTCATTAACCTGTGGTGAGTTATTAACAATTTTCGATGAACAAATAAGGTTTTATATGTATGACGGTTAAATAAAGAGCAAAATTATTGATTATTATTACATTATTAATTGTGCCCTGGTCCTATAAGAGCTCTTTGTCACTTCCCACGAGCCTGGTTGTGACAAAAACTCATTCTTATGTTTAATAAATGTATCGTATAGTGTGTGTGTGGCAGGCTTACAATGACAGAAAAAACAACATTTGAGATTGCGCTGACCCTGGAGCTAGAGGGGGTACGCAGCTGGAGGTTGAATGTTTGAAGGGGTACGGGACTATAAAAAGTTTGGGAACCACTGGTATAGAGCAACGAGACAGGCACTACTGAGTGTTGAAATAAAACAATGGGTTTTCCCACAGGGTTTTCCATGCAGTCTGAGAAATGTCGACATCAGTAGGCTAGGCCACAGTAAATGTTCCTTTGGTTTATTCCATTTTGCTTTCAGCAGGGGGGTTCTCTAAGCTCTCCCCATTCTTTCACTCTCTCCTCCTCCTTCTCATTCCCCGTTTGGCCATCCTCTCCTCCCCTCTCCTCTCCTCTCCTGTCCGCTCCTCTCTCCCTGTTTGAAGAGCTCTAAAGGAAAACACTTTAAAATGCACTCGTACAGAGGGACTTTTTGAAGTAAAGTTTCATGCTTTCAAGCTCATGCATATTTCATCTGGCCTTTCTAATTCCGTCTGAGGAGAGGAACAGCCCATGTTACCCATGTTCCCCTGCTTTCCCTTTTCCTTTCTTCAGGGGAGGAGCTGGCTGAAGTGAATTCAGGTCACCTGCAGCACATGGGGCTGTTCCGTCTCTGATGTCACACCCCCTTCCCACTGGTGCCTGCATAGACAGGAGACCAATACATCTCAACCTTTTCCTTCAGCCGCTTCCTCCACTAGCTGAGTATCTCTCCAGGGTATTCCCACTGAGAGTCAGGTGTGTAAACACCCCAAGGGCCTTATTCCAAAACTCAAAAATATGGGGTGGAGTTAGCAAAGTTATGCCCTTAGGCCTCTGTTTTGAAGCCCTCATTTGAAGTGTTTTCTAGAATAGTCTCACCAGGTCTGATCCCCCACAATTCTCTATAATCTCCACTTCACTTGATTCACTCTCCAAACAGCTATCGTGGAGAGGAGAGAGCAACTAAGACAGGAGCAACTGAACGAAAAAGGAAAATGGGAATTGAACTAGTGTGTGTTGTCACAGTGATAGCACCAACATGCTGAGACAGAGGTAATATCAGTCCGACTGCTGCTGAGAATGAGGAGGACGACCAGGAGGAAGAGGAGGAAGTGTGATGGTTTGCTGGGTTTATTCTCTTTCCTTGATGAGGTGGTTGCCAGATGGAACAGAGCACATCTATATAGCCCCTGACACACTGAGATATACTGTATATTAACATGACAGCCCCAGTCCAGCTGAGTCACAACAGCACACAGTATCCATCTTAACCAGAGTCATGAACAGAAACAAGTCTTAAGAAAGCAATTATGCAAAAAATGTAATTGCAACACGTGTAATGGAAACAGCAGATATAGGAGACATTTTCTAAAGATTGACAACATTTCAACATTTGTTTCCGTTCGACAGGGTGGATTTGTCTTTTGTGTAACTGCATCGCAACAAATTATGATGGAAACAGTTTTTCCAATAAATTATGATAGTGGAATCTTTTTTAAGGTACGCGGGGCCCGTGATGTCATGGCCCCAGCATTTGCAAACTAATTATTTTTATGTACTAAATCCATAAGATGGCCAAATTTGTAAACAGGGTGACAGTGAGTTGTGAACAAAATAACCAGGAGGGAAGTTGACAATGGCTATTAATAGGCAGAAATAAATAGTATTTCTATTGTTGCTGCCCTCAAAGATTAAATCGCATTGAATCAAATTAATCACATCCATTTAAGTCGGGGTGCCGATAGTCTAAAATATATATTTTTCTAATATAAAAATACATCCTGCATCTTTGCAGGACAAGGATTGTCATGACTTTCAAGAATTCCTGAATTGATTCGCCTTGCTTTTCTGGTTGGCTGGATAGAAGTTTCACCATCCAATGATTTCAGATCTACAGGAGTGCAAATTTAACCATGGCACAGACCGTGGTGATATGTTGACACATGAGATTATTAGAATATGGCAAATATTAGTCCATTCTTGCATTCTATCCATGCTGGCTTTCATGAGCTAGCGACAGGACACTGATAGGTAGGAGAGCATACAGACTGCCGCCAATTTATTAATGAGCAATTTGCCTAAATGGGAAATGGAAACACTTCACCTACTTCATTTATAATCGACACCGCAGGTTTCTTTTTTAGGTGTGACGTCATAACGCCAAGCTGTTTTTATCGACACAAGATAGTTACATGGAAGCACACCGCAGTGGGCAATTGTTACAATCTATTTTCTATGCAAACTTTCTAAATGTCGACCAAAAAAAAATCACTGGACAAGTTAATGGAATCATAGCTAATGTCTCTGTCTCTGCTCCCGTCTCACTGTGAAGGGAGATAGTTTCCATGGTAACCCGTGGAGGAGGAAGGGAGGGCAGTCTTTTAGGCTGAGCAGAGGGGCTGTCTGATGATGGTGGGCCATTTGGACTACTACTCCTACGGACACGTCCCCCTTCTGTGCCGCTGTACTTGACCCCTGACCCCTAACTTCACCCACTCAAAATAAGGAGTGGAGTTTGCAAAAGTATGCCCTTAGGCCAAGTTTTTACACTGTCGCCCCCGGAAATGAGCACACAGTCAATTTGAGCTGAATACGAAAAAATAATACCTGTAAATTGAAGGAGAAAGGTTGCTGTTCTGGCATTTACCAAGGACGTAATAACTAACACAATCAATATTTCCACACCGGGGTAACCTATGATTTATAATCACACCTGAGCTCCCCAATCCACTGTGTTTGTTATAGTCTTAGAATTGGGATTCACAATCAGTAGTTCAAACAAGTTGGAAAATGCATTATCTCCAAACCAGTCTAAATGCATTATCTCCAAACCAGTCTAAATGCATTATCTCCAAACCAGTCTAAATGCATTATGTAGAAAATGCGTCTTTCTATGATCTGTGGTTAAAAAGATAAGCTGAAAGTTTAAAAAAGAAAATGCTTCTCTATGACATCACAGGGTAGGATTAAAAGTAAAAACTGTGATTTTCAAAACCAGCAACAAGTTTTGGGGATTATATTTCTCCCCACATCAACGGAACCATTTTAAAAAGCACTGTTTTTCAAATGTTTAACTTTTGATGATGTCATCGAGTAGCACGTTTTTACTTTTTACTTTTTCTACCAAACACAGAAATGTTCTGTTTTCACATATGTAGACACTGGTACTGTGCTGAAGATAATGCAGATGAGGTTGACAAGGGGTGGAGTTGCCCTTTAAGTTCTTTAGGAAAGCTAAGCGAGTTGGGTTTGTCGAAAAGCAATGACGTTCATAAGCCATCTAAGCTCAGCTGATCTCTCCCTTCACGACGAGGGTAATCAACCAGCGGAGCAGAGCAGGGGACTTACTCAGGTAGAACGGCCTATTACTAGATTCCATTTAGGTGCTATGGAGGGAGGATGCAGAAGAGAGGAAGGGAGAGGGAAGCATGGATGGTTGAGGATGATTAACCATTTAGTGTGTCTGGAGTGGGGAGGAGCGTGACTGGGCTACTGAAGGACTCCTACCTCTCCTCTTCAGCCTCTCCTCTCAATGGGCTGGGAGAAGGACACACACACACATCCAGCCGTGCATTCACCCGGGCACACGCACAAATACTCCGAAACTCATTACCCATCTTACGTATGGGACATTATCATTCACAAACACACACCGAACTCTGAGTCCTCGTCCTCATCTTTAGTCCTCAGGCATCCTCCAGACGAGGATGTTCTCAGAATATACCCATCAATCATGTCAGACAGACACAGTCCCTCCCTTCTCCTCTCCTGCTGGAGACTCAAGGTGAGGGAGGGCGCCACAACTTTTACTCAACACACACCCGCTCACACACACACACCCGCTCACACACACACACCCGCTCACACACACACACCCGCACACACACACACACACACACACACACACACACACACACACACACACACACACACACACACACACACACACACACACACACACACACACACACACACACACACACACACACCTATCTGACAACACCAGCACTGAGAGGGGTGAAGCATAAGGTTAGGGTCCTCAAACCACACCTAACACCACACCAACCTGATGTGTGAATATCTGAGTATGTGAGCACAACAGAAAGACAAGCCATCAAATAAGGCCATTAGGAAAGAACATGTCGACCTTTCCACCCTAAAAGCCTTCCCTCTTTCCTGCCAGTCTCATCTGCACACAGAAATCGGTTTTTACAGCCGGACAGAAAAACAAGTGCTGCTATTTCCCCCAGAGACTGTTTTCCCTGGGAGGAGACGAGAGAGTGAGCTCTGCGCTAACGGGTGAGAAACGATGATAACTTTGTCTGGCGCATCTCAGGCCTGCTCCGTTTTACATGACTAGAATATAATTACCTATGCCCTGGCCTTGTCTCTCTCCCCCTTTCCCTCTCCCTCTCCCTCTCTCTCTCTCCGAGCCCTCGGTCTCTTCACAGAGACGACGTCAAAATAGACAAGACATAAAGAAACACAATGGAACAAAGCAGCCACTTAAAACCTTCAACCTTCAAACTCCTCCCAATGCCATCACAGCCCAGATCCCTATCAGTCACACCAGTCACTCCTAACCAAAGCCTTTCATTGGTTACATTGTATTCTGGATGGGATGTGTGTTGTGCGACAGCTTCTTAGGATAGAACTAACCCGATTTTTAAATGATGAAATGCATTGAAATAGTGACGACCAACAGGCAGGGTGGATTAGTTTTCTTGTTTTTTTCCCTTCTACGTATCAGGGGGATTCTGTTGGCTTCTCTGAAGGCACAGTGAGCTAGCAGACAGGTTGTATGTAGAACAGGAGAGAGAGAGACAGAGACAAGAGCCTGTTCTGTCTTCTCATCCAGCAAATATGTGGTAAAACAGGAAAACAAGCTGGCTTTGAGGGAGAAGGAAGGAAGACAGAATTATAACCAACAGCAGCCTCTTTCCCTCAAGTCAAAAAACTAAAGAAGACAGCAGGAAGATACAGAAGGAGAGAGAGAAAGAGAAGGGGGGAGAGAGAGAGAGGGGTTATGTAAGCAAGCCATAGAGCTCCTCTGATGATGAGATCTCTCTCTATTAGCACTGATGTGCCTTTGAACCGGGGGAATCAGCTGACAACCGCTCTGCTGCTGGCGCGCGCGCGCGCACACACACACACACACACACACACACACACACACACACACACACACACACACACACACACACACACACACACACACACACACACACACACACACACACACACACACACACACACACACACACACACACACACACACACACACACACACACACAGGTAGCAGACATATGCCTGAATAATTGACAGATCTGCATGTATAAGTTGTTTATAGTTCAGAATGAATGTTAGAGGATGTATAGTGCTGTTTCTTCTGTGTGTGTGTTCCTTCCATCCTCAGGGCTCCATGTCTCCCTATTTGGTGAGTCTCTCCTCCTACCTCTCGTTTGTTGTTCAGAGACAGAACAACCAACGAGACCCCACCCTGTGATCCTGTTAACGTTCACCAGAGCGTGGGCACACACACCCTACACCCCCGCTCCACATGCCTCCTAATCAATACACAATATACAGCGCCAGCTCATCTCTCCTACACATCTCTCAGGGAGGCCTGCTTCGCTGCTACCCAGCTGTCAGTTAGCAGGACATGGGCAGATTCTCACTAACGTTCCCCTGATTATGGCTCCTAGCCCGGGCGTGGGCCCTGGGGATACCCTCTTAGATCCCCTTCTGCCGCTGGTTGAGGCTCTACATTGGAACCATAAGTCCCATCTCTCCCAGGGCCAGCGATTACTGGATGATCTGTCCAACTAGATCAATATTCATCTCCTTCACATACAGTACATCACATCTCCTTCACATACAGTACATCACATCTCCTTCACATACAGTACATCACATCTCCTTCACATACAGTACATCACATCTCCTTCACATACATGACATCATATCTCGTAGCATGGAACGTCCCGAATGGAGGAATGGGATTGGAGGTACCCTGATGAACTAGAACAGGGATGGGCAACTTTGATAGGGGTGGGAGCCACAAAAAATGTGAACTCATCATGAGTACCCCTGCGGCCCCACATCCATACTGCCCCCTCACACATATTGTGAGCAGAACATTTTAGTGGCCCCCCTTTTGACAGCGGAGATCATTTGTTTGTTTGTTTGAAAGAAAAGTGCAGTTCTACATATTTTGCCATTAGGCGGAGAGAAGATTTAGCAATTTTATAACACATTTCATGTAATTCTACTCATTTTGCCATGAGGCAGAGAGGAAAATGAGCTGTTTTTAATATGATATCTGAGTGAGACTGACTAACAAAGTCAATGGGGGCCCTCCGGCCGGTAATTCAACCATGATAGCTTGCCTCTAAACTAACCTAGCAATCCATTTTGTTTTTGCTGACATTGACTGACAATCAGTGACTGACATAAGAGAAGAAGTGATCTGAGGGCTTCAAAAGGGAGGCTGCCAGTTGCCCATCCCTGAACTAGATGGAGAGGGTTTATTGGGATTCATCTTTCTAAGACAATTCTCTTTGTTTCCTATTTCTTGTCATCTTCCAAAGTGGTCAACTATCTTCCTGTCTCCTCCATCCTCCTGCTTATATTTTGGATGGCCTGAGAATACTGGAGCCCTACTGTCTGTGTATATACAGTATGTGTGTGTGTGTGTGTGTGGGAGGGGACTGTGGCTGTGTGAGTAAGTGTTTATCAGACAAACATGATTGACTAAGCTGGGCTCAGCTAGAATGATTCACTCCACAAATGAGACCTCATCTTGAACCTGCTGACTGTCTCTGTGTCTGATATGAGCTCCATTCCCATCAGCCTGACTGTCTCTGTGTCTGATATGAGCTCCATTCCCATCAGCCTGACTGTCTCTGTGTCTGATATGAGCTCCATTCCCATCAGCCTGACTGTCTCTGTGTCTGATATGAGCTCCATTTCCATCAGCCTGACTGTCTCTGTGTCTGATATGAGCTCCATTCCCATCAGCCTGACTGTCTCTGTGTCTGATATGAGCTCCATTCCCATCAGCCTGACTGTCTCTGTGTCTGATATGAGCTCCATTCCCATCAGCCTGACTGTCTCTGTGTCTGATATGAGCTCCATTCCCATCAGCCTGACTGTCTCTGTGTCTGATATGAGCTCCATTTCCATCAGCCTGACTGTCTCTGTGTCTGATATGAGCTCCATTTCCATCAGCCTGACTGTCTCCCTGTCTGATATGAGCTCCATTTCCATCAGCCTGACTGTCTCCCTGTCTGATATGAGCTCCATTTCCATCAGCCTGACTGTCTCTGTGTCTGATATGAGCTCCATTTCCATCAGCCTGACTGTCTCTGTGTCTGATATGAGCTCCATTCCCCTCCACCTTACAACGCTGCTATACCCCTGTCTACTACTCAACAGATAAATCTCACCCAGACGAGGGAGAGATAGAGAGAGACAGAGTGGGAGACATAAAGGGAGAGGGAAGACAGAATGGGAGACATAAAGGGAGAGAGAGAGAGAGAGAGAGAGAGAGAGGGAGACATCAAGGGAGAGAGAGAGAGAGGACAGAGTGGGAGACATAAAGGGAGCGAGAGAGAGAGAGAGAGAGAGAGAGAGAGAGAGAGAGAGAGAGAGAGAGAGAGAGAGAGAGAGAGAGAGAGAAAGAAAAGAGAGTAGGAGACAAAGACAAAGGGGGAGAGAGAGAGAGAGTGGGAGACAGCGGGGGAAGACAGAGTGGGAGACATAAAGGGAGAGAGAGAGAGAAAAGAGAGAGTGGGAGACATCAAGGGAGAGAGAGAGAGAGAGAGAGAGAGAGAGAGAGAGAGAGAGACATAAAGGGAGAGCCAGTGAATAACCTCAATCAAAGTGAAAGGGAGAGAGAGAGAGAGAGAGAGAGAGAGGGAGACACAAGAGACAGACGAGAGAGATATAGTGTGTGAGAGGGGCTTCAGGGTTGGAGAGATAACGCGGGAGTCTGAAGCAGAATCCTCTATCAATGCCGGAGCACATTGCCGAATGGAGAAAAATGAGAGATAGATTTTTCATCCCGAAGAATGCAAAAACATCCTATTCCTCACCTCATGGTCATAGTCTGTATCTCTTCCACAAAACTATATTACTGCATAGGTTCTTCTTTCCCCATCCGTCTCCTTTCTCTTCCTCTCTTAGTCACACCATCTAAATGACACTCTCTCTCCTTCCCCTCTGCCGCCTGTTTGTGCGCCTGTGTGTGTGTGTTTGTGTCTGTGTGTGTGTAGTGTCCATTCTGCGGTGGTGCATAGCTCCCTACTCCCAGCGGGGGATAAAGAGGTCTCTGTTAACCACCCTACCCACTCCCCCAGCCCCTCTACAGGGGCTAACACTAGCATTCATCTCCACACAGGTCAGGTAACACAACATGGTTATAAAGACACTGTACACATCTACAAGTGTCTTACAAGGACCCAAAATAAACCACTGTCCTCAGTGACTGATGACTATGCATATATAATGGTCTATGGTAACATCCATCCTTTTAGCTCTCAGATCAAAACACTGAAGATGTTGCAAACCGCCATCAGACGATGAATAGATACTAATGATTTGGACCCAAAAAGGAATTCAAAGGTTATACGGGAGAGAGAGTTGAGTGACTTTGAAAAGGAGAGAGAGAAGAGAGACACTTACCGTCCTCTTTGCATTCTTCTGGTGGCTTCGCCTTCTTCGCCAGCCGCGGGTCCAGCCACGACGTCGTCTTGGTGTTGTGGCTTGACGAGAGAGAAAAGGAGAGACAGTGACAGAAAGAGAGAGAGAGAGCCAGTGAGGGAGGAGATTCTCAATTCAGCATCATTTCAGAGAAAAAGAGACGTTCCCCTGTCTGCCCACCCTCTAAACTGCCCGGTCGAGAAGAAAAAAACCTTTAGGTTAACAAAATGGCAATCGATACTTTTAATTTGCACACTGTTTCTCATTAGTGCAGGGAAGGATGGAGGGATGGCGGGAGAAGGGGAGAGGTGTGAGTGATAGAGCTGAACAGCTGTGGGCTTGGCAGGATCAACACTGCGGGCTGTAAAACTGGACTGTGATCAGATGAGAGGCGGTGCCAAGGAAACTTCAATGGATCTCTTTATCGCATCTGAGGACATAATGCCCTCCCTTGAAGACGATGACAGGACAAGAGGGGGAAGGGGAGGGAAACGTGGCTACAGGAAAGCGGGACGAGCTGCCGAAACGAATTCTCCCAGAATCCACCCTTGGGAGGAGGGGACACTGTGAGCACTAGTTGGAAATCTTGGGTGATGAAATACCCCCATCCTCTCTCTCTCAACACTATCTCTTCTTGTACCTCTCCCTCCTTTTTCCTTTTGAGTCTGCCTTTCAATCTCTTCCCACCCCTCTATCTTTCCCACTTTCCCTTCCTCCTTCTCCCTCTCTTTCCATCTCTCCCTGTCTTCCCCTGTATCTCTCTCTCTCTCTCTCTCTCTCTCTCTCTCTCTCTCTCTCTGAGGATTCTGGATAAACAAATTGATGGAATCTGGAGACAAATCAAAGGGAGCCATCCCGTTGGCATCTGGCACCGCCTTGGCACCGCATCATTTACTTTTCCCAAAACATACAGCTACAAATTCGGCGGCTAAATGCGCTAGCACACAATGTTCCAGATTGATTCATCTAGATGTAGGAACACACAGGGCCTGGGTGGACGAGACATATGGAGACCTAGTCTAGTCTGCAGTGGGTGGAATTAACAGTCTGCCTCTGTGGAGGAGAGGATACACAAGAAGTATGTGACTGGCTGACTGGTTGACCGATTGGCTAACTGGCTGGCAGACAACTACATTAAAGACAGGCACGTACACACTCACACAGTCAGAAGACGTTTAAATATTATTCAAACGTAAGAAAAAGACAACTCACCTCTACAATTATATTGTAGCAGTAAAAATCGAACAGGTCCAATGAAGACCTGTTGTAAAATAGGTCCAATACAGCTAGCCACACGGAACAATATAATTCATTACAGTGGGAGTGAGTGTTATTGTGTGTGTGTGTGTGTGTGAAAGCTGCTTAAAATGCTTGGGCAACTTTTACCTTCTATTCTCCCTGGCGAAACAGTGCATGGACAAGAACCTCTAAATCTCATTACAACAACAGTCAACTATTTGGCTGCTGTTGGCTGTGTGTGTGTGTGTGCGTTGGGATAATTTGACACCGTTCTCTTCAGCGCAGACACTTACTCGATAAAGTACACCTCTCCCTTCTCTGTGTAGGCCATCTCCCAGTTGTCTGGCAGAGGGCCTAGCTCACTCTCATTCTCATCTGGCTTGGGGGGTGACTTGGCTAGCTCGCCCCCCTCCTCCTGGGGGCCCTCGTTGTTAGGGGTGGTGGGGGAGAAGGTGGGGGTCTCGGTGGGGGGACAGGTCTGGGGGTGGACGTCCCCCGAGGAGACATCTGTACTCTTGTCTTCATGTTCGCTGGACTCTGAGAAGGAGAAGAGAATGACAGGTGAGTCAGAGCTGACATTACTACTGGAGGAACAGGGGAGGGAAGAGAGGAGGAGGGAAGGTGAGAGGGAGAGGGAGAGGGGAGGAGGGAAGGGGAGAGGGGAGAGGGGAGGAGGGAAGGTGAGAGGGGGGAGAGGAGGAGGGAAGGGAGAGGGGAGAGGGGAGGAGGAAAGGGTAGATGGGAGAGATGAGGAGGGAAGGCGAGAGGGAAGGGGAGAGGGGAGAGAGAGGAGGAGGGAAGGATAGAGGGGGAGATGAGGAGGGAAGGGGAGGAGGGAAGGATCGAGGGAAGAGAGGAGGAGGGAAGGGGAGAGAGAGGAAGAGGGAAGGGGAGAGGGGGAGGGGAGAGGGGAGGAGGGAAGGGTAGAGGGAGAGAGGAGGAAGGAAGGATAGAGGGAGAGATGAGGAGGGAAGGGTAGATGGGAGAGATGAGGAGGGAAGGCGAGAGGGAAGGGGAGAGGGGAGAGAGGAGGAGGGAAGGATAGAGGGGGGAGATGAGGAGGGAAGGGGAGGAGGGAAGGATCGAGGGAAGAGAGGAGGAGGGAAGGGGAGAGAGGAAGAGGGAAGGGGAGAGGGGGGGAGGGGAGAGGGGAGGAGGGAAGGGTAGAGGGGAGAGAGGAGGAAGGAAGGATAGAGGGGAGAGATGAGGAGGGAAGGGTAGAGGGGAGAGAGGAGGAGGGAAGGGTAGAAGGGAGAGAGGAGGAGGGAGAGGGGAGAGGGGGCAGTGTGATTGAGTGCCAAGGAAAAAGAGATGGAACGGGATAAAAAGAAAGATAGCGAGGATTTCAAATAGGGAGAGGGTGGCAATTACACAGGGACAGAAATAGAGAGATAGATAGATAGAGAGTAAGGATACCGAGCAGAGAGAGACGGAGAGTGATTGAAAGAGAGAGGGAAATAGACAGAGAGAGCAGAGTAAGAGAGGTGGCAGGCAGAGGGGATTGAGAGAAAGTGGAGGAGCTGATGATGTGTCCTAGTTTGAGTTGTCGCTTGGTTGGGCCGTCCCAGAGGACAGCCACAGCAGCAGCAGGCAGAGGTAGGGAGGGAGAGTTCATCTATGAGCTATCTACTCACATCACACTGCCTGCTCTATCGATCTCTCTCTATCTCCCTTTCCTCCAACCTGTATATGTACTGTCCATACACTCAGTAACAGAAAACTACAGTTCAGCTCTAGGCTGAATACTCGACATTGAATATTTCTCAGCTTTGTTCACATAGCCCAATGAATAGCAGAGCTACTGTGAGAAAGTACAGCAACATGAGACTACTCCAGTCCTATAGCTCAACGGCATTTATATGGGTTACCTGACCAGAATATACAGTATAATGAATAGGTTGATCAATAATAATTGCATATATAATGTAAAGCCATTTTCTAAAGGTCTCAAAAGGTTTTACTAAATAACTACCGTAACAGTGTCATTTATTTTTACATTAACAAATGTCAAGTCAAAATTAATGATACTATTTTGTTTCATGGCTTACATAGGGTTTCTCCGTTTTTGTATTAAGTTAGACAGCCAGCATCTTTGCTCCTAGTTGAGAGTAATGACTGTGATGTGGCTTGCATTGATCCAGCAAATCTGCTTAGTGGAACCCCACGCTTGATTTGATCAGAGCCTCCAGGCGATGTTTCTCTGTGTCGGTGCGTGGGGGCGTAGACTAACTGTACTGTGATCTGATCTAATGACTGGGTGATGGGATGAGATGGGATACAGTGTAAGGCTGTTGTCTCTGAACACTATCAGTTCTGCTACATGGGACAGTCTGCTTGAGGGATGTACTTTTTATAGGCATTAGAACTACACTGTTTTTCATTTAGACTATCTATGATGATGATGATGATCTGAGCTCCCTGGGAAGAGCTCCCTGTAGGCAGTAGGGACTTCTATCCATCCTTTATTATGTTATTGTATGGGCCTGACTGAGAGCTGGTTGCTATGATGTAACCTAGACGATAGACTGTTGCTATGTTGTCTGATCAGATCCCAGGGGTCGGGGCTATCTCATTTCAGCAGTGAATCTATTGTTGCACATCAACACTATGTCTGCGTTGGAACCTAACCTGGGGTGATGCCATTGCCGTCGCCATTGACAACGGGCCTCTCTTCCTCCTCATCCTCGGGCGGCTCGATGCCGGCATTCTCCATGTTGCTGACCGACTTGTTCCGTTTCCTCTTCCCCTTGGAGCTGGGTCGGGCGCCCGGCAGGAGCTGATCTGTTACATTTAGCAGCAGAGGGCTGGGCTCGCACGGGGGCTTGGGGGTGCCGTAATAGTTCTCTAGAGAAGGAAGGCAGGGATACTTCACATTAATGATCATTTTATATACTTAGTCAGTCATACACACATCATATTATACTTAGGTGCTGGTGGGTGAGGTTAAAGTATCAAAATGGCCAATGTGACGGAATGATGTTTGAACTTAGGTCTCCCCATGAGACAGTGTTAGCCCCCATGAGGCAGCGTTAACCCCCATGAGACTGTGTTAGCCCCATGATACTGTGTTAGTCCCCCATGAGACAGTGTTAGTCCCCCACGAGACAGTGTTAGTGCCCCATGAGACTGTGTTAGCCCCCATGAGACTGTGTTAGTCCCCCAAGAGACAGTGTTACCCCACGAGACAGTGTTAGCCCCCACGAGACTGTGTTAGCCCCCACGAGACTGTGTTAGCCTCCCACGAGACTGTGTTAGCCCCCACGAGACTGTGCTAGCCCCCACGAGAATGTGTTAGCCCCCACGAGACTGTTATCCCCCATGAGACTGTGTTATCCCCCATGAGACTGTGTTAGCCTCCCACGAGACTGTTATCCCCCATGAGACTGTGTTACCCCCATGAGACTGTGTTAGCCCCCATGAGACTGTGTTAGCCCCCAATGAGACTGTTATCCCCCATGAGACTGTGTTAGCCCCACATGAGACTGTGTTAGCCCCCATGAGACTGTGTTAGCCCCCATGAGACTGTGTTAGCCCCCACGAGACTGTGTTAGCCCCCAGGAGACTGTGTTAGCCCCCACGAGACTGTGTTAGCCCCCACAAGACTGTGTTATCCCCCATGAGACTGTGTTAGCCTCCCACGAGACTGTTATCCCCCATGAGACTGTGTTAGCCCCCATGAGACTGTGTTAGCCCCCATGAGACTGTGTTAGCCCCCAATGAGACTGTTATCCCCCATGAGACTGTTATCCCCCATGAGACTGTGTTAGCCCCACATGAGACTGTGCTAGCCCCCATGAGACTGTGTTAGCCCCCATGAGACTGTGTTAGCCCCCATGAGACAGTGTTAGCCCCCACGAGACAGTGTTAGCCCCCACGAGACTGTGTTAGCCCTCCACGAGACTGTGTTAGCCCCCCACGAGACTGTGTTAGTCCCCTATGAGACTGTGTTAGTCCCCCATGAGACTGTGTTAGCCCCCCATGAGAATCAAAATGGCTAATGTGACTGACTGATGTTTGAACTTAGGTCTCCCACGAGACAGTGTTAGCCCCCATCAGACTGTGTTAGCCCCCAATAGAGACAGTGTTAGCCCCCACGAGACTGTGTTAGCCCCCACGAGACAGTGTTAGCCCCCACGAGACAGTGTTAGCCCCCCACGAGACTGTGTTAGCCCCCACGAGACAGTGTTAGCCCCCCACGAGACAGTGTTAGTCCCCCATAAGACAGTGTTAGCCCCCAATGAGACAGTGTTAGTCCCCTATGAGACTGTGTTAGTCCCCCATGAGACTGTGTTAGCCCCCCATGAGAATCAAAATGGCTAATGTGACTGACTGATGTTTGAACTTAGGTCTCCCACGAGACAGTGTTAGCCCCCATGAGGCAGCGTTAACCCCCATGAGACTGTGTTAGCCCCCCAAGAGACAGTGTTAGCCCCCCACGAGACAGTGTTAGCCCCCCACGAGACAGTGTTAGCCCCCCACGTGACTGTGTTAGTCCCCCACGAGACTGTGTTAGTCCCACACGAGACTGTGTTAGCCCACCACGAGACTGTTAGCCTCCCACGAAACTGTGTTAGCCCCCCACGAGACTGTGTTAGCCTCCCACGAGACTGTGTTAGTCCCCTATGAGACTGTGTTAGTCCCCTATGAGACAGTGTTAGCCCCCCACGAGACTGTGTTAGCCCCCCATGAGACTGTTATCCCCCCATGAGACTGTGTTAGCCCCTATGAGACTGTGCTAGCCCCCATGAGACTGTGTTAGCCCCACATGAGACTGTGTTAGCCCCCCATGAGACAGTGTTAGTCCCCCATGAGACTGTGTTATTCCCCCACGAGACTGTGTTAGTCCCCACGAGACAGTGTTAGCCCCCACGAGACAGTGTTAGCCCCCACGAGACAGTGTTAGCCCCTCACGAGACTGTTAGCCCCCACGAGACTGTGTTAGTCCCCTATGAGACTGTGTTAGTCCCCCATGAAACTGTGTTAGCCCCCATGAGAATCAAAATGGCTAATGTGACTGACTGATGTTTGAACTTAGGTCTCCCACGAGACTGTGTTAGCCCCCACGAGACAGTGTTAGCCCCCACTAAACAGTGTTATCCCCCACGAGACTGTGTTAGTCCCCCATGAGACTGTGTTAGACCCCAATGAGACAGTGTTAGTCCCCCACGAAACAGTGTTATCCCCCACGAGACTGTGTTAGTCCCCCATGAGACAGTGTTAGCCCCCCATGAGAATCAAAATGGCTAATGTGACTGACTGATGTTTGAACTTAGGTCTCCCACGAGACAGTGTTAGCCCCCATGAGGCAGCGTTAACCCCCATGAGACTGTGTTAGCCCCCATGAGACTGTGTTAGCCCCCACGAGACAGTGTTAGCCCCCACGAGACAGTGTTAGCCCCCTACGAGACTGTTAGCCCCCCACGAGACTGTGTTAGTCCCCTATGAGACTGTGTTAGTCCCCCATGAAACTGTGTTAGCCCCCCATAAGAATCAAAATGGCTAATGTGACTGACTGATGTTTGAACTTAGGTCTCCCACGAGACTGTGTTAGCCCCCCACGAGACAGTGTTAGCCCCCACGAAACAGTGTTATCCCCCACGAGACTGTGTTAGTCCCCACGAGACAGTGTTAGCCCCCATGAGGCAGCGTTAACCCCCATGAGACTGTGTTAGCCCCCATGAGACTGTGTTAGCCCCCACGAGACAGTGTTAGCCCCCACGAGACAGTGTTAGCCCCCACGAGACAGTGTTAGCCCCCACGAGACAGTGTTAGCCCCCACGAGACTGTGTTAGCCCCCACGAGACTGTGTTAGTCCCCACGAGACAGTGTTAGTCCCCCACGAGACAGTGTTAGCCCCCACGAGACAGTGTTAGCCCCCACGAGACTGTGTTAGCCCCCACGAGACAGTGTTAGCCCCCACGAGACAGTGTTAGCCCCCACGAGACTGTGTTAGCCCCCACGAGACTGTGTTAGCCCCCACGAGACAGTGTTAGCCCCCACGAGACAGTGTTAGCCCCCACGAGACAGTGTTAGCCCCCACGAGACTGTGTTAGTCCACCATGAGACAGTGTTAGCCCCCAATGAGACAGTGTTAGTCCCCTACGAGACAGTGTTAGCCCCCACGAGACAGTGTTAGCCCCCCACGAGACTGTGTTAGTCCCCCACGTGACTGTGTTAGCCCCCACGAGACTGTGTTAGCCTCCCACGAGACTGTGTTAGCCCCCACGAGACCGTGTTAGTCCCCACGAGACCGTGTTAGTCCCCCACGAGACTGTGTTAGTCCCCCACGAGACTGTTAGCCCCCACGAGACTGTGTTAGCCTCCCACAAGACAGTGTTAGCCCCCACGAGACTGAGTTAGTCCCCACGAGACTGTGTTAGTCCCCCACGAGACTGTGTTAGTCCCCACGTGACTGTGTTAGCCCCCACGAGACTGTGTTAGCCCCCACGAGACTGTGTTAGCCCCCACGAGACAGTGTTAGCCCCCACGAGACAGCGTTAGTCCCCCACGAGACCGTGTTAGTCCCCCACGAGACCGTGTTAGCCCCCCACGAGACTGAGTTAGTCCCCCACGAGACTGTGTTAGTCCCCCACGTGACTGTGTTAGCCCCCTATGAGACAGTGTTAGCCCCCCATTAGACTGTGTTTGCCCCATGAGACTGTTAGCCCCATGAGACTGTGTTTGCCCCATGAGACTGTGTTTGCCCCATGAGACTGTGTTTGCTGATCTAAAGCCTAGGCTATTCCTCCTGCAGTGCATCCACTTTAATAGCTACAATGCTCAGATCGAAAATGATCTGAGGAAGTTTCACCTTAGATTGAGACGTTGTCCCTATTAAACGTGTAATATGAGCAATTTTGCTATCTTTTCATAATAGTTATCTGTAACAGAGGACCGAGACACACATTCAGGAGCTGAACCTCAAGTCACACGGGTGAAAGATGCAACACGCCTGAGTTTTGGACACATTTTGTTTGTCTTTGATGCGTTTATAGAAAGATTTGCTAGGATGTTTTTCTCCCCTTGTTACATGTTAATATTCAAGCGCTAAAGTAGGGATCACAGTAGACAACACAGGCACAAATGGAACATTAAATTAAACTGTCCATTTAAAGGGAAATATATTGTACAATGAACTGAAAGGGAGAGAGCAAGTGAGAAAGTCATGCGGGAAGATGTCATTATTACATAACCCAAATGGGACCAAGACCAGGAAGTGGAAGGTCAGTTGATGCCCTGCGAGTTAAAGTTCATATAGTTCTTAAAGTTAAAGTTCACACGTAAGTCTCAAAGCACGTCAAGGGGAGGTACTCAAACACAGTTCCACACTTTACAACACATATACCTACAAACACACCCACCCACATGACTTCATATTGGTAACTAAAGCCTGACACTGTCTGGCCCACACCCCAGGCATTTTCACTAACATCACTGTTAGCCCTTTTGTGTCTGCTGGCACATCAGTGTTATCCACCGCACATCAATCAATCACTAAACCATGCACAGATTCCTAGTGATTGAGTGAGTGTGTTTGTTGTTAAATAAATAAAGAAGAAGCCTGTCTCTCTCTCTGGGCTCTGTGTGGTCGTCCCGTCTGTCTCCCCAGGGCGGAGTCGCCAGCTCCCAGCATGCAGAGCGTTTCTGGGTTCGTTCTGAGCGTGCTCCCCTGGGCTCCTCCTCGCTGATGCTTTCACACATCGCCCACTCTGATCCTCCAGCCCCCGAGTCTGCTAGCTGAAGACTGTCTGGCAAGATCTCCTCCACACACACACAGGCCTGCACGCACGCAAACATCCCTTGCTACAGCTTTAGCCCAGAGATACCTGGCAAAGTCCTGAGACAGCGGATGTCCTTGTTAAGCTGATGTGAGATCTGATGAAGTGTTTGGGCTCTACTCTCTGTAAACACTGTGTGAAATGGACTGGGGGGAGATATGATGTTGCCACAGCAATGGAACTAAGTTTCCTTGGGAGCAGGCTTCAAGGCACTGCCTCTCCACTGGAGATTAGGTTCTGAAGCTAGAGAAGGTTTCTATGAGAGTGAGATTATCCTGCACCTTTCAGTGGTGCTTCAGTGCTTCTGGAGGAGAAACCAGACACCCAAAGATATTTTGAAAATTAGATTATTCTAATCCTGGGGATTAAGTATTAAAATGATCAACCCCAACAACACGTGTGCTGCAGACAGTTGTAGGACCATGGAGAAAATAGTAGCTGGAAAGTCCTATGTCGGTTCGTATCTCAGATATTTGCTGTGGTTAGAAAAAGGCCCTGTGAATTTTTGTTCGCATTTCTGAGTATACAGTGAGTGACTCAAATGAAAAAACATTGCTGTTAAAAAGCGAATTGAACGGAAAGGCTTAAAACCACAGATCACAGGCTATTTTACCCTGCTGCTGACTAAAATCTAAAAGCAATTTCAGTCAGACAGTCAGGGAAATCAAATCTAAAATGCCCAAAAACAGCATGCCGCATTCTTCAAACCTTCAAACATTCCTACACAAACTGAAGACAACCTCCAGTAGTATGCTACGATGCTAAATTAGTTGCCTACCTTACTATTAGCTAAACGAAATCCAAGAGACACACTGACCCACCCTCTGACCTTCCCAGGCTTTGTAATGATGAAAATCAAACACTGTGGATAACATTAACCTGGCATTGTAGGACCTGACAGACAGATTGTATCAGCTTGAGATGACTTTTTCTCTGCCTTCCTCACACAAAAGAAAACAGTGATCTCTCCATCTCTATCGCCCTGCATGTCTCTCTGTCTCGGTCTGTCTCGGTCTGTCTCTCTGTGTCTCTCTGTGTCTCTCTGTGTCTCTCTCTCTCAATTCAATTCAAGGGCTTTATTGGCATCGGCAACATATGTTTACATTGCCAAAGCAAGTAAAATAGATAATAAACAAAAGTGAACAGTACACTTTCAAAATAATAAAGACATTTCAAATGTCATATTATGTGCAAATAGTTAAAGTACAAAAGGGAAAATAAATAAACATAAATATGGGTTATATTTACAATGGTGTTTGTTCTTCATTGGTTGCCTTTTTCCTGTGGCAACAGGTCACAAATCTTGCTGCTGTGATGGCACACTGGTATTTCACCCAATAGATATGGGAGCTTTCCAAAATGGGGATTGTTTTTCCAATTCTTTGTGGTTCTGTGTAATCTGAGGGAAATATGTGTCTCTAATATGGTCATACATTTGGCAGGAGGTTAGGAAGAGCAGTTCAGTTTCCACCTCATTTTGTGGGCAGTGTGCACATAGCCTGTCTTCTCTTGAGAGCCAGGTCTGCCTACGGCGGCCTTTCTCAATAGCAAGGCTATGCTCACTGAGTCTGTACATAGTCAAAGCTTTTCTTAAGTCTGGGTCGGTCACAGTGGCCAGGTATTCTGCCACTGTGTACTCTCTGTTTAGGGCCAAATTTCATTCTAGTTTGCTCTGTTTTCTTTTAGTTCTTTCTAATGTGTCAAGTAATTATCTCTCTCTCTCTCTCTCTCTCTCTCTCTCTCTCTCTCTCTCTCTCTCTCTCTCTCTCTCTCTCTCTCTCTCTCTCTCTCTCTCTCTCTCTCTCTCTCTCTCTCTCTCTCTCTCTCTCTCTCTCTCTCTCTCCTTCTCTAATTGAGCATTACATATTAAAAAGGTACAGCAGTGCAGCCGCCGAGAAGAAGGGTTCCCTCTACGGAAGACGAAATCATCGGAGAAGTGATACACGGCCTCAATCGGAGAGAGAATCTAACATCACTCCTGGCAACCAACCGTTAAATTGACCATCTGCAATTTATTTTTCTGCCATGACAGGCGCGAGGCTGAGCGGGAGGGCTCGGACAGGGAACTGACATGGAGTTAATGCATTATCTGTCTATGTGGTGGAGTCCCCTGTATCTGACAGAGTGGAGAGCCAGTAGTTTAGTACACCCAGCACAGAGCCACACAGACCAGGGCAGATGGAGAGAAACTGGAGTGAGTCGTGTTTATTCTGGAGCCATTAGTGCTCAGAGGAGAGCCAGCATGGAGGAGATAGCAGAGTGGAGAGGTGTAGGGGTGTTGTGGGGTGTGTGTGCGAGAGTGTGTTTTCTCTACCCTGATTAAAACAGCTTTTCTGTAATCTATGTTATGATGTCACAGTGACGTGTGAGAGCTGTCTAAATGCACACAACTCATTCTTCCCTGTCAGAGAGTGGAAGGATGGTCGATAAACAAGCAGCTACATAATACAATTATTCCAACAAGCAACTGAACAAAATCACGAAAGACCCAACAAAAAACACGATACACACCTCAAAAAGTGAAAATCTTGCTTTTACCTTCATAAGTTCCGCTCTCTAGTAAGGCTCCACTTTTCTCCAATTCCATAAACCGATCAACAGTCACAAAGTTGTAGTCCACCCCCGGGACCTCTCCTTCCTTGGGCTGCCTGGTTGTGCCTATCAGAGAGGAGAGCACAGTTACACAGTTACAATCAGGGAACTTCCTAAGAAACTGTGTACACCTGCATACAGGAGAGAGGCTTACTATTATGGCTTACTATAAACTGTGTGTACTGTAGAAATAGAATACAAAAAAAAATATGTAATTCTAAGGTGTGTACATCATGACAGTACTTTAAAGGGATACTTCGGGATTTTGGTTAATGAGTCAGATGATCGCGTGGATACCATTTGTATGTCTCTGTGTCCATTATGAAGGAAGTTAGCGGTAGTTTTGCGAGCCAATGCTAGTTAGCTAATGAAACTTCCTTCATAATGGACACAGAGACATACAAATGGTATGTATCCAGGACTTCATCTGACTCCAGGGAAGTAGATAAAGTGCCTCATTGGCAAAATCACGAAGTATCCCTTTAACAAAAGGATCAGACGTTGAACACCTCAACGTCTCATAAAGAATCCGAACAGAATGGCCGATTAAGGACAAGGTGACCCTGAATCAGTTGTATTCATGTATTGTGAGCGGGTCTCTCGGTTGCACATTTTAATTCCACTGAATACTTAAGCGCTGTCCTTTGGGATGATGAGCGATGAGTCCTTCACTAGGTAACGTTACAGGAAGGTTTCAGCTGAGTGATGCAACTCCAACAGAGAGGAGAGAAATAAGATCAATCTGCATGCAGACTGTCAACACCTCTCAAAGACAGTAGACACAGAGACTCTACACAACCCCAAAGGGCTGCTGTCTACATTTTATTGTGAGTGAGGCAAGAACACTAGCCTGCTAAATGCTAACAGTTGCACTCTTTTAATCATGTTAGTGTTTACATAAGAGGCTAGTTCTCGCCACATTTGCCAGTTGATTAAGAGCATTGGGCCACCACACATTGGTGCGGCTGGCTTCCGGGTTAAGTGGGCATTGTGTCAAGAAGCAGCGCGGCTTGGTTGGGTTGTGTTTCGGAGGACGCACGGCTCTCGACCTTCGCCTCTCCCGAGTCCATACGGGAGTTGCAGCAATGAGACAAGACTAACTACCAATTGGATTCCACGAAATTGGGGAGGAAAAGGGGTAAAAGTAAAAAATTAAAACAAGAGTCTCAGAGCCAACTAGGTGAAAAAGCTGATGTGCCCTTGAGCAAGGCACTTAACCTTAATTGCTCCTGTAATTCACACTGGATAAGAGTGTCTGCTAAATTATCCAAAAATCACTAAATGTAAATCACAGGTTTTACAAGCTCTCTCTCCTAAGCATAGTGCCTGTTTGAGACAGCTGTAATTTCCAGTCAGTGTTGTGGAGGATATGATGCTAAAGGTATATCAAGGTATAAATTAGTTCCTAAACACTCCTGCTAGTGCATTGTGCTAATTAGCCCGTTTGAGTCCCAGAGGTTAGGCTAATTGAGGCTGGCTGGGATAGCTCCAATGTACTCCATCCCTGAGGTGTTAAACAGCTTATTCCCACATCCATGCTAACACTGCTGGAAAAGCCTGGCCTATGGCTGTCTTTGGTGCAGGAAAAGCCTGGCCTATGGCTGTCTTTGGTGCAGGAAAAGCCTGGCCTATGGCAGCCTTTGATGCTGGAAGAGCCTGGCCTATGGCTGTCTTTGGTGCTGGAAAGGACTGGCCCATGACAGCCATTGGTGCTGGAAGAGCCTATGGCAGCCTTTGGTGCTGGAAGAGCCTGGCCTATGGCAGCCTTTGATACTGTAGAGTCTGGCATATGGCAGCCTTTGGTGCTGGAAGAGCCTATGGCAGCCTTAGGTGCTGGAAGAGCCTGGCCTATGGCAGCCTTTGATACTGTAGAGTCTGGCCTATGGCAGCCTTTGGTGCTGGAAGAGCCTGGCCTATGGCAGCCTTTGATACTGTAGAGTCTGGCATATGGCAGCCTTTGGTGCTGGAAAAGACTGGCCTATGGCAGCCTTTGATACTGTAGAGTCTGGCATATGGCAGCCTTTGGTGCTGGAAGAGCCTATGGCAGCCTTAGGTGCTGGAAGAGCCTGGCCTATGGCAGCCTTTGATACTGTAGTGTCTGGCATATGGCAGCCTTTGGGGTCTGTTCGATACAGGTGGCATGATCAGACTGGCCCCAAAAGGCAGATTGAATTCCTGCATCACTCAATACCAGTTCCATTAACACATTCCTCGAAAATGCCTAGATTCTGATAGGCTAGAACTGCACCACGAGGCTAGCGAGGGTAATTGAGTGCGTGTCTGTTGAGTCAGACAGTTCATATGTCTGCGACACCATGTCACAAGATGATGCAGCCATGTGTGCCAACTTAGTCTGGTGCCACAAGCTCTTATCACCTGTCACATGTCATTATGATGTAACAGCGGTGACGGGAGGTGCTGGATTGGTGCAAATTGAATGCCTCCACGCCATTCTGTCGCGACTGTCGCAAAAGCTGTGAGATACTCTGTGCTTTTCTTCAGTAAGTCGAGTTTGGACTCCACCACCCTATCTCTCAATGCTGCTGACAGGGCGTCCAAGCGTGAAATAACGTAAAGAAAAGAAAAATGACTCCACCAAGGCCATTCAAGTGCTTGCCAACGTTGTCTTAAAGCTCAATGTTGATGAAGATACCATGCAGATACCATGCAATGGAAACCGAAATTCTCTCAGAGTTCAGCATCAACATCAAACCATGGTGGTCCACATCAAAACACACCAGGCAGAGAGAGTTCTAGGTGAGGGTTGAGAGAGGAGTGGAAGGGGGCTGGTCTAGGGCCGTGAGGATGACACATCTGAGCCATGTTGATACGTGGTGAGGAAGGGAGATGCTAATGAACACACATACAGTGTGTTTGTGTGTGTGTGTGTGTGTGTGTGTGTGTGTGTGTGTATCTATGTGTGAGATATGACTGGAATGACTGGAACGAACTGCAACAATCACTGAAGCTGGAGACTCCTATCTCTCTCACTAGCTTTAAGCACCAGCTGTCAGAGCAGCTCACAGATCACTGCACCTGTACATAGCCCATCTGTAAATAGCCCATCCAACTACCTCCTCCCCATACTGTTATTTATTTTTGCTTCTTTGCACCCCAGTATCTCTACTCGCACACTCATCTTCTGCACATCTATCACTCCTGTGTTTAATTGCTATATTGTAATATCTCGCCATTATGGCCTATTTATTGTATATTGACTTTTTCTATTGTATTGTTGACTGTATGTCTGTGTATTCCATGTGTAACTCTGTGTTGTTGTTTGTGTCGCACTGCTTTGCTTTATCTTGGCCAGGTCGCAGTTGTAAATGAGAACCTGTTCTCAACTGGCCTACCTGGTTAAAAATAAAGGTGAAATAAAAAATAAAAACTTCCAGTGCTACCCTGCATGAGGCCTGCGTAACGATAACAGATTACAGCTCCCGACAGCGCTACAGAACGGCCGACACACAGCACAACACTTCAAAGGGAACCTTTGATGTGACGGAACTACTGTATAATTAGCACCGTCTTCCAGTGGGAACTTTTCTGTGGCGACACTTTCTAATAGGAGCAACCTATAAGGCATGAAAGTGGTTTTCTGTACTTTCAGAGTTCTGGGTCATCTGTTAGATTTGACATTAGTGTAACATCCAAGCTGGTTTAAGAGAGACATTTGTAGTGACGATTCCCTATAAAAAGCCACTAGCACGGCAGAGAGATGTCCATAACGCGTCCACAGAAATTGCTTTCCAACCGTAACTCTTTTCGGAGTCCCCATTTTATAGATACAAATACTAGCATATAAAAGGTGCAGAGGTCAAATCTATGAGCATGCTCTGTGATACGGTAAGAACTGTATGCCCTTTCCTCTTCCGTCTTCGCCGACCCTTCTTGGTCACCTGCACTACATGTGACCAGTGAACCATGACCCCAACATATAGTGCCCTCTAGTGGACAAACAAGTTAAAATAACCAGACAGACAACATATGCAATGACATATAAACAGGCCAAAATGGCTCCTACACACGGCCCCTATGGTTTGCCATGTAGAAATCACCACACAGCATGACGGAGTATACACTTGCATATGCGGTAACACATCCTCGATAGACAAAAGGTTCTTCTTCTTCCCTAGTGACTGATCTAAGAAACCTATATTTATCTGTAATTTACAAAAGCCCCATTGGTATACATTTACAATAAATTAGGGCCACATACCTAATAAATCAAGGTGACATACTGTAGGTGCTTTGCCCCTAGTGGGTATTTTCAAGGCTGTTCCCATGGGTATTTGGGCACTTTGGGGCATTTCTAGAGTGCTGATCATTTACACTAAAGCTGTGTATTGTACAGGAAATGCTTTTTCATGTTCAACAAACATCCTACTTATTAATCTCTTGTTCGGTGTGAAGTGAAGCAAAGAGAGAGAGAGAGAGAGAGAGAGAGAGTGAAAGAGAAAGGGAGATGGAGAGAGAGCGAGAAAGAGTGAGTGAACACAGACGATTCATCAGAGGGGAAGCCAGGATTTTCACTGGAGCAATCTGCAAACAAAGCCGAGAATAACCCAAACAGATTACCAGAGATAACTGTGGCGGATACCCAGCTATTTGTCCCGCGGTACGACGCCGTAATGACTCAGAAGCATCTGTCGTCTTTCCACGTACAAAATGTTCCCTGGAACTCCCGGGGAGCGGAGAGGGGAGTAGGGGAGTAGGGGAGGAGAGAATAAGGGAGAGAGAAAGCGAGAGAGAAAACAATAATGATGTCTGAACATCTCTTCCTCTCCGCTGAGCAAGGAGAGAGGGAGAGAGAGAGAGAGTGAGTGTGAAGGGTCTGTGAGGAAGAAGGCGTGGAGAATGAAGCATGTCTCACGGAGTAGACTAGAGTTGCAGTGTGGGCAGTAGAGCTGCCTGCCGGCCAGGCCTACACTACAGTTATATCCATCCATAGGGTTTCATTGTCAGGGGCCAATAGATCAGCTCTTAACACATCCAGCTTAGTACCATTGTCCAGTAATGGATCCCGGGTCAGGGCATCTAGCCTGTGCTATTTTAAATCCAAACCCATTCAACAATGCACTTCAGTGGAATAAATGTACCCAGCCTGAAGTGCAGCAATCTGCGCATTGCACTTCATATGCCATGCATTAGCATGGCCCTTAAGTACATCTACACTGTTTAACATCGCTGATTGGCAGAGGCATCGGTAACAGGATCACAACTATGTGAATCCATGTGTGCGTCCCAAATGGTAGCCTATTCCGTATATAGTGCACTACTTTTGACCCAGGCCCACTGGGCCCATAGGGCTCTGGTCAAAATAAATGCACTACATCGCAGCCCACAACTGTTAAATGAGTGTGTCAGACCATCTGCAAGTGGAAATATTGGCTCCAACTTCAAACACTGCTGGGATGGTGGCGGAACAGAGGTCTGGTTCAGTGAGTGCATATCCCCAGGCTTTGGAGAGAAATAGTAAGATATACTACGTCCAGACTTCAATCTCTCTCCCAAGATACTATATCCACCCTCAAGCAGTTATGATCAAGCCTGAAAATCCACAGCTACTATGGCAAGAGACAGAAAAGCACAAGGAGAAATATCTCCTTCTCTAAGTGTGTAGAGAATGTGTAGAGCTTAGAGGGACACTGCGTTATGTCCCTGCCTGGTCTCTCTGGTCCTCCTCCTGTCCTGAGGCTGCAGACCACATGTCACCTCACAGGTCTCCAGCCATCCATCAATCAGAGGAGAGTGCGAAAGACTCCACAGGACCAGAAGACCCTTTCAAAGCATCGTTATAACACATCCCTAACCCCTCTCAGTCTGACCTCCCTCCCTCCCTTTTGGAGAGCAGCTATTACAGTCAGTGTAATTTTAGAACTAGCCAACGTGATGTGACAGACTGCAGAAGACTTGAGGCTGTACCTCTGTCCACCCTGCTTACCTTCTCCTCTCCTTACACATATGCTAGCCTTCAGACTGCATTAAAAGACCACGTTGCCAGCAGCAGCGGCTGTTGCTTTCACAGCTAGTCGAAGGCCTAGCTTACTGAGATACAGACACACAGAGACAGGCTTGACCTCTTGACCTCTGAATCTCATATACTTGTTGTACTTTGTCCCTGACAAACAACATGCAGCTAGTTCCAAAACAGCCTTGAGTTTCACTTAGCAAGCCACTTCTGGGAGAAACTGTTCCATGTCCAATTGAAATCTCCAGCTCCACTGCCTCCAGTAGTCAGACCCAGTGTGTGTGTCAATGGGCTGCAGTGCATTGAAGGGGCCGGGATAGGGGGACTGTGTGGGCAGGAGCTGGTGATGGGATCAGTTTCCGGTTGGCTGGGTAAAGCCCCACTAGGCCCAGTGTGTTGTGACAGTGTGCCAGTCAGGCCTGTGCTGTGGTCCCTCTGGGGCCCTCTGGCCGGAGGTGCTCAGTAGCCCCCTCTATTCACTTCCCTAATCCCCCTGTTATGACAGCGAGATATGGGGTCTACGTGCCCCATTGTCCAGATCCCAATCTACCCTGTTAGCCAATTAGGAAATGGCCAGCCTTCCTAATGCCTGGGAATTAGTGGGATGGATTACGGGGCCATTCAGTGCTGTCCGCCCGCCACGGGAGACCGGGAGTCGGGTAACGGGGGGTGGAGAGGGCTGAGCGAGGGCACTGACGAAAAGCTGCTTTCGCCCGCACTTTCTGTTCATTGGTGGAAGTGGCAACGCACGGCCACTTAGCCGTGGATGTGCTTAGTCACTGTTTTCATGGACTGCTGCCTTAATCAACCCTGATTAGATGTCTGATACACTTTAATAAACCTTCATTGAACTAAGAGAGAGAGAGAGACAAAGAAAGAGAAAGAGACAAAGAGAGAGAGAGAGAGAGAGAGAGAGAGAGAGAGAGAGAGAGAGAGAGAGAGAGAGAGAGAGAGAGAGACAAAGAAAGAGAGAGACAGAGAGAGACAAAGAGAGAGAGAGACAAAGAGAGAGAGAGACAAAGAGAGACAGAGCGAGAGAGAGAGCGAGAGATGGAGATCAAATCAAAATCATTGGTCACATACACATGGTTAGCAGGTGTTATTGGTCACATACACATGGTTAGCAAATGATATTGGTCAAAATACACATGGTTAGCAGGTGTTATTGGTCACATACACATGGTTAGCAGATGATATTGGTCACATACACATGGTTAGCAGATGATATTGGTCACATAAACATGGGTTAGCAGATGATATAGGTCACATACACATGGTTAGCAGATGATATTGGTCACATACACATGGTTAGCAGGTGTTATTGGTCATACACATGGTTAGCATATGATATTGGTCACATACACATGGTTAGCAGATGATATTGGTCACATACACATGGTTAGCAGGTGTTATTGGTCACATACACATGGTTAGCAGATTATATTGGTCACATACACATGGTTAGCAGATGATATTGGTCACATACACATGGTTAGCAGATGATATTGGTCACATACACATGGTTAGCAGATGATATTGGTCACATACACATGGTTAGCAGATGATATTGGTCACATAAACATGGGTTAGCAGATGATATTGGTCACATAAACATGGGTTAGCAGATGATATTGGTCACATACACATGGTTAGCAGATGATATTGGTCACATACACATGGTTAGCAGATGATATTGGTTAGCAGATGATACACATGGTTAGCAGGTGTTATTGGTCATACACATGGTTAGCAGATGATATTGGTCACATACACATGGTTAGCAGATGATATTGGTCACATACACATGGTTAGCAGATGATATTGGTCACATACACATGGTTAGCAGGTGTTATTGGTCACATACACATGGTTAGCAGATGATATTGGTCACATACACATGGTTAGCAGATGATATTGGTCACATACACATGGTTAGCAGATGATATTGCGAGTGTAGCGAAATGCTTATGCTTCTAGTGCAGCAGTATCTAACAGGTAATATTTAATAATTCCACAACAAAACCTAATACACACAATCTAGTAAAGGAACGGGATGAGAATATATAAGTATAAAATATATACGGATGAGCAGTGACAGAGTGGCTACGATGCAACAGATAGTAAAGGATAGATAGTGAAGTATGCAGTATATACATATGAGATGAGTAATGCGAGACATGTAAACATTCTTAAAGTGGCATTATTAAAGTGACTAGTGTTCCATTTATTGAAGTGGCCAATGATATCAAGTCTGTAGGTAGGCAGCCGCCTCTCTGTGCTAGTGGTGTATGTTTAACAAACTGATGGCCTTGAGATAGAAGCTGTTTTTCAGTCTCTTTGATGCACCTGTACTGACCTCGCCTTCTGGATGATAGCGGGGTGAACAGGCAGTGGCTCGGGTGGTTATTGTTCTTGATGATCTTTTTGGCCTTCCTGTGACATCGGGTGTAGTAGGTGTCCTGGAGGGCAGGTAGTTTGCCCCTGGTGATGCGTTGTGCAGACCGCACCACCCTCTGGAGAGCCTTGCGGTTGTGGGCAGTGCAGTTGCTGTACCAGGCGGTGATACAGCCCGACAGGATGCTCTCAATTGTGCACCTGTAAAAGTTAGTTTTTACAACCTCAGTCTCCTGAGGTTGAAGAGGCGCTGTAGTGCCTCCTTCACCACACTGTCTTGTGCATGGACCATTTCAATTTATCTGTGATATGTACACAGAGGAACTTAAAACTTTCCACCTTCTCCACTGCTGTCCTTCCGATGTGGATAGGGGGGTGCTCCCTTTGATGTTTCCTGAAGTCCACAATCATCTATTTTGTTTTGCTGACATTGAGAGAGGGTATTTTCCTGAAACCACACTCCGAGGGCCCTCACCTCCTCTCTGTAGGCTGTCTCATCGTTATTGGTAATCAGGCCTACCACTGTAGTGTCGTCTGCAAACTTGATGATTGAGTTGGAAGCGTGCATGGCCACGCAGTCATGGGTGAACAGGGAGTACAGGAGAGGGCACCCTTGTGGGGCCCCAGTCTTGAGGATCAGCGGAGTGGAGATGTTGTTTCCTACCTTCACCACCTGGGGGCAGCCCGTCCAGGACCCAGTTGCACAGAGCGGGGTCGAGACCCAGGGTCTCGAGCTTAATGATGCGTTTGGAGGGAACTATGGTGTTGAATGCTGAGCTGTAGTAAATGAACAACATTCTTACATAGGTAATTCCTCTCATCCAGATGGGATAGGGCAGCGTGTGATGGCGATTGCATCGTCTGTGGACCTATTGGGGCGGTAAGCAAATTGGAGTGGGTCTAGGGTAACAGGTAGGGTGGAGGTGATATGATCCTTGACTAGTCTCGCAAAGCAGATAACAAGAGAGAGAGAGAGAGAGAAAGACCGAAAGAGAGAGCAATATGTGAGAAAGAAGGTTGTGTTTTCATTGGGGGATACACGCAGCACAAATGATTAACAGGCACATATCCCTATCCCATCACACAACAACAGAGTGCTTTTGTCCTCAGGCGCAGCGAGGTAAAACACACGTGGTGGCCCTCCTTCGGCATGTTTACTAAACTAGTCTGCCTATTGATGATCAGTAATGTGGGATTGATTGGGGGACCTGAGCATCGACAGAACCCCTCTGAGGCCCGTTGGCATGACAACAGCAGGTCCTCCACCCCACTCGCCTTTCCCAGAATTGCATTAATAGATTGGCCCTCCTGGAGGTGCTGGTGGACGGCCATATTTAGCGGCCTGGAGTTATCGATGACTGACCTCTCCGAGACCTCGTGAGAGAGAGAGAGACAGAGATGGAAGTAGAGAGAGTGAGGGGGAGGGGGAGAGAAAGCGAGAGAGGGGAGGGAGAGAGATCGAGAAGGATAGAGAGAGTGAGATTGAGTAAGCAGGGGGAGCGAGAAAGAGAGGTTGAGGAGGAAGGAAATAGGGAGAAAGAAAGAAAGAAAGAAAGAAAGAAAGAAAGAGAAAGAGATAGAGAGAGAGACAGAAAGACGGAGATTGACAGGGAGCACTGACTAGATCATCTCACTGAAGGCTGTAAAACCCTCAGGGCCAGAGGTATGAATCTGCCAGCTCAGCTTCACTCATAATTAATCATACACACCGGAACACTATTACTACCTAGCATTGTACCATCACACAGGAACACTATTACTACCTAGCATTGTACCATCACACAGGAACACTATTACTACCTAGGATTGTACCATCACACAGGAACACTATTACTACCTAGGATTGTACCATCACACAGGAACACTATTACTACTTAGCACTGTACCATCACACAGGAACACTATTACTACCTAGCATTGTAACATTACACAGGAACACTAATACTACCTAGCATTGTACCATCACACAGGAACACTATTACTACCTAGCATTGTACCATTACACAGGAACACTATTACTACCTAGCATTGTACCATCACACAGGAACACTATTACTACCTAGCATTGTAACATTACACAGGAACACTAATACTACCTAGCATTGTACCATCACACAGGAACACTATTACTACCTAGCATTGTACCATTACACAGGAACACTATTACTACCTAGCATTGTACCATTACACAGGAACACTAATACTACCTAGCATTGTACCATCACACAGGAACACTATTACTACCTAGCATTGTGCCATTACACAGGAACACTATTACTACCTAGCATTGTACCATTACACAGGAACACTAATACTACCTAGCATTGTACCATCACACACGAACACTAGTACTACCCAGCATTGTACCATCACACAGGAACACTATTACTACCTAGCATTGTACCATCACACAGGAACACTATTACTACCTAGCATTGTACCATCACGCAGGAACACTATTACTACCTAGCATTGTACCATCACACAGGAACACTATTACTACCTAGCATTGTACCATCACGCAGGAACACTAATACTACCTAGCATTGTACCATCACACAGGAACACTATTACTACCTAGCACTGTACCATCACACAGGAACACTATTACTACTTAGCATTGTACCATCACACAGGAACACTATTACTACTTAGCATTGTACCATCACACAGGAACACTAATACTACCTAGCACTGTAACATCACAGAGGAACACTATAACTACCTAGCATTGTACCATTACACAGGAACACTATTACTACCTAGCATTGTACCATTACACAGGAACACTAATACTACCTAGCATTGTACCATCACACAGGAACACTAATACTACCTAACATTGTACCATCACACAGGAACACTATTACTACCTAGCATTGTACCATCACACAGGAACACTATTACTACCTAGCATTGTACCATCACACAGGAACACTAATACTACCTAGCATTGTACCATCACACAGGAACACTAATACTACCTAGCATTGTACCATTACACAGGAACACTATTACTACTTAGCATTGTACCATCACACAGGAACACTAATACTACCTAGCATTGTACCATTACACAGGAACACTATTACTACCTAGCATTGTACCATCACACAGGAACACTATTACTACCTAGCATTGTACCATCACACAGGAACACTATTACTACCTAGCATTGTACCATGTTAGAGTTGTGAAAATCAAATCTGGTATCAGGACAAAAGGTGACACAGAGTCACTGAGAATCTTCTATGTTTTTTATTATTAGTCAAGCAATAAATGGTAAATGCAATCTTCGTATATACGGGTTCAATGTAATACCACACAGGGTTAACAGAGAACTGGCCAACACCTTACAATTTCTTCATTTAATACTCCGACAGAAGTAGTTGCCGCTTCTGAGCTAACCTGTCAGAGTAGAGACCGGGCGTGGTTTAGACTTGCCCAGCCTATCGTAGGCGCACAGGCTGGTCCCAGCCCCTTGGCGCTTGTTGTCCGGGGTTACTGAGGCCACAGGCTCAGTCCTGTTCCTGTCTCAACCCAAAACTGACTGTCTGCAACATTGTTTCCATGAATGTGTCAATATCTTCAACATACTGTTCTCGCTCAAGGTTAATCACAGACTTTCAGCTAGTCACACCATATGTTTCACAACTCACTGTATTGTTCCACAACTTGTCAGCCTTAGCTCATACACATTCATGTGTAGCAAACGAAACATTTTCTCATACCCCACAATAGTAATGTTGCGGCTTAATGATACAACGAGCACACAGTGTGAAAAGGCAAGCAAAACATATCCATTTCCCACAACCATCACACAGGAACACTAATACAACCTAGCATTGTACCATTGCACAGGAACACTATTACTACCTAGCATTGTACCATCACACAGGAACACTATAACTACCTAGCATTGTACCATTACACAGGAACACTATAACTACCTAGCATTGTACCATCACACAGGAACACTATTACTACCTAGCATTGTACCATCACACAGGAACACTATTACTACCTAGCATTGTACCATCACACAGGAACACTATTACTACCTAGCATTGTACCATCACACAGGAACACTATTACTACCTAGCATTGTACCATCACACAGGAACACTATTACTACCTAGCATTGTACCATCACACAGGAACACTATTACTACCTAGCATTGTACCATCACACAGGAACACTATTACTACCTAGCATTGTACCATCACACAGGAACACTATTACTACCTAGCATTGTACCATCACACAGGAACACTATTACTACCTAGCATTGTACCATCACACAGGAACACTATTACTACCTAGCATTGTACCATCACACAGGAACACTAATACTACCTAGCATTGTACCATCACACAGGAACACTATTACTACTTAGCATTGTACCATCACTGATGACTGGGGGGGCCATGGACGTGATATTTACAATGTAAGACAAATGAGAGTATGTACATTACGGAATGTTCCCTTTAGGAGTAGCTGCAAGACATCCATTGATACGTTTGTTGCGAGTTATCCGACCATTGAGATATTCTTTGAGTGGAAGGCTGTTACAGTACAAGCCATCCCCATGTCCATCTCCAACCTGCGACTCAGTCCATAGCCATGCTATTCAATGGTCTGTAATGGTCTGCATAGCAGCATCCTGTTGGAATGTCTGAAGCCATTACATTCTATTAAATGAGTGGGAGTGGAAGCTCCTTTCACTGGCGGTCACATATCAGTCTCTTGCCACTGAGATGTAAGACCAAGGATATAGTAGAGAGGACTCAGGTACACTGGGGTTTGTGTCTGATACAGACAGCAATGCGTTAGCTGCAGAGATAACATTGACACCAATAGGATTGTCCGTTCTCTACCAGCTCGATCAGAAAAGCTCAATTGAAAGTTATTTTAAGTCCAGTAAAAAAGGCTTAATCTGAGTCTGGGAAGTCCCAGATCACACCATATTCAGATCTCTCACCGAAAGATCCTGCTAAAACTACTGAAGCCAAAAAGAGTGGAAGTGAAGTTTTCCCTAGTCCCTCTAGCTGTGCCTGGGAATCTGGGGAGCCAGCCCCACTCAGGCAGTAGTCAAACAGAGACGTGAGTGATGAAGCAACCTGGAGACGTTGGCAGTGACAGATTGGTTATTCATCCAGCTTGTCATCAGAGGCATCCAGTACTTAGTGTGCTTCATCATCAGTGTTTGGGAGGAATCTTAAGTCTGATACCAAACACCCGCAAGTAACTGTCTACATTACAAACAACATTCCTTGTAACTAAACAAGGCAAACAATGTAGAGAAAACATTTCACAATCCTGCACCAGCATATAGCCAACTTTCTGTAAAAGTCATCGTTTTCTGACATGGAAATCTTATATTCCACATTCCACCTTGTACATTGCCTGTACAGTACCTACCCCTAAAGAAAGACTTGATCATGGTGTCTGTATCCTTGTGGAACAGGCTGACGCTCAGAACATGTCTTCTCCTCCTCTCCTCCTTCCAGGGTTCTGTACTCTTTTATCACATTTCAGACATCCCTTTGGTCTCGCTCCGCATCTGAGCCTCGAGAGAATCAAAGCAGTCACTTTTGGTGTTACAGTATGGCACAATAATTCTGCAACCTGGAGACACTTGACAGCAAATACAGTGGTGCTTGGAGGCGCTAGGCATCCACTCAAAGCAGTGCCTTTAATCTGGGGAGATCCAAAAACAAGAGAAAAGACAACAACGCTTTCTTTCCCCTCACAGATGTTTCACTCTGTATCCATGGACGACAGGATCCTCGTCATACACACACAGCCCAACCCAGGCAGGTATGGAGAGAGAGGGAGATAGATGGAGAGAGACAGACACACACACAGATTAGGGGCGAGCTGATGTCATCCGTTTGGATGTGTGGCCCCGGGGTGTGTGTCTGTGTATGTGTATGTGCCTGTGTCTCTGTGCAGCCCAGACACAATGGGACTGATGGTGGATGTGAAAGTGCTGCTGTCAGCTTAATCCTCACACTGCAGCCAGAGATGTCCCTATCCCGGCCAGAGACCACATTACCACCCAATGACACAATCTGTTAGTCAGGGACGCCTGCCTGCCTGTCTCCATGGCTGTCTACCTGCCTGCCTACTCTGATTCAGTTATAACACCCTATCACAGCCAGTTATGCCTGAAGTTTAGGGCGGCCATACTGGCAGACAACAGGTCCACATACCATCATGACCCTATTTGGTGCCATGGCCGAGCTCTGGACTGCTCCATTGCTATCTGAAGTGGTTTTCACCCAGGTCGTTTATTTGCTATAGCCCTACTGTCATGGGAGCCATTTTGTCAGTTTGGATTGAAGCGTTAGAGTCTCTTGAGTCCTGCTTGGGATTTGAACCCATAACCGTGTTGGGTCAGAGGGGGAAATAATCAGCGCTCCACATGGTGGCAATCATCCACACAGCAACCTCTGACCCTTTAAATCCAGAGGTTGAGCCACACCAGGAGCCTCTATCACCACCAGCTGTGTGTGTGTGTCTCGCTCTGTGTGTATGTGTGTTGTGTGTGAGTGTGTGTATTTGCTATTCATGTTTGTGCATTTACTGTATGTGTGTGTGTGTGTGTATGTTCTTGCAATGTGTGTGTATTTACTGTGTGTGTGTGTGTGTATTTACTGTGTGAGTGTGTGTGTGTGTTTACTGTGATCATACTAGTAGTGGGAGATGTGGCAGGCCAGTAAACTAGAGGGGGAATTCACATCATACTAGTAGTGGGAGATGTGGCAGGTCAGTAAACTAGAGGGGGAATTCACATCATACTAGTAGTGGGAGATGTGGCAGGTCAGTAAACTAGAGGGGGAATTCACATCATACTAGTAGTGGGAGATGTGGCAGGTCAGTAAACTAGAGGGGGAATTCACATCCTACTAGTAGTGGGAGATGTGGCAGGTCAGTAAACTAGAGGGGGAATTCCCATCATACTAGTAGTGGGAGATGTGGCAGGCCAGTAAACTAGAGGGGGAATTCACATCCTACTAGTAGTGGGAGATGTGGCAGGTCAGTAAACTAGAGGGGGAATTCCCATCATACTAGTAGTGGGAGATGTGGCAGGCCAGTAAACTAGAGGGGGAATTCACATCCTACTAGTAGTGGGAGATGTGGCAGGCCAGTAAACTAGAGGGGGAATTCACATCATACTAGTAGTGGGAGATGTGGCAGGTCAGTAAACTAGAGGGGGAATTCCCATCATACTAGTAGTGGGAGATGTGGCAGGTCAGTAAACTAGAGGGGGAATTCACATCATACTAGTAGTGGGAGATGTGGCAGGCCAGTAAACTAGAGGGGGAATTCCCATCATACTAGTAGTGGGAGATGTGGCAGGTCAGTAAACTAGAGGGGGAATTCCCATCATACTAGTAGTGGGAGATGTGGCAGGTCAGTAAACTAGAGGGGGAATTCCCATCATACTAGTAGTGGGAGATGTGGCAGGTCAGTAAACTAGAGTGGGAGGGGTTTAACAACGTACATGGCATCCCTTTACAATGAGAAGTGTTCCCTGTCGTTCCCTGACATTTGTTTAATGGTTGCTCCAATTAGGGAGGAGCGTGGTGACACACACACACACACACGCACACGCACGCACACGCACACAGAGGAGTGTGGTGGTGTGGAGAGGTAGAGAGTAGAGACACATGGTTTTCCCTGAAGCCCTCTCCTGTCTCTAGTAGCTCCAGCATAGCAACCGCAGACTATCAGAGGTGTATACAGGATCACTTCAGAGAGGAAAAAAACATTTATTTCATATCACCTCCCTCTTGGGTGACTGGAGTTTATACATGAGTGTAACCGGTGTGAAATGGCTAGCTAGTTAGCAGATAGATAGGTGACAATGCTTTTGGGTGACGGTTGGCGATGTGTTCATTGGGTCCCAGGTTGGAGCCCACGTTGGGACAAAGTGAGGGACAGAAGCAACACACACAACTTGAAAGACGGCATTCTCGGTGACGATTTCAAATAGTACTTGGAATGATTAAGGTATACAAGTATGTGACATTTAGATCTCAACATACACTGCTGTACACCACGACAGTAGCACATTGAGAATACATTGAATCAATTTATTCAGAGTAAATGCAAAAACTGGTTTCGCTGATAGATGCTTTATTGAGGAAAGTTTGACGTACTTTGACTGTGATATGTGGTTGTCCCACCTAGCTACCTGAAGTTGAACGCCCTAACTGTTAGTCGCTCTGGATGAGAGCGTCTGCTAAATGACTCCAATGTCAGCGTGATGTAATGGATCCTAGCATCTAAAATGAAACTAGGCTACATGATGTGAAACAACGAAGAGTAACTGACCCCAAACTTAGTCACCAGTTCTCCAAATGATACTCAAGTTAATATGAACATCATAAATAATAAAGACATTCTATGCATTATTAATGACATTTTTCTTCCCTCGCAGCTTTCCTACTTCTCGCTCGCGGCACAAAATGTGTTCTATAAATGTACTCACCAACTTGCTGTGTGGAGTAAATAATGTCTTGAGGAAAACGTTTTATATAAATAATCATGAAAATGAAATACATATTTACAGAGAAGAAGGTGGGCTTTGTGTGTGTGTGTGTGTGTGTGTGTGTGTGTGTGTGTGTGTGTGTGTGTGTGGAGCATAAGCACAGGCGGTCAGATGGAAAAGGGGGTTGAATGAGGGACACGTTTCCATACACTGCATATATTCACTGATAGTGTAACAACGTGTCGGTCTTGTGTGAATTACACTCTATCGCACAAGGCTTATTTCTTTCCCTTCCGTTCTCTTTAAGACGCATAACTTTAAACATGACAGAATAGATAAATAGGGAATACAATGTATATGTAAATGGGTGTTTGGCTTTTCTACTGAACGAATATCTGATGAGTTTTGTATCTCTGATTGGTTAAAGTCCTTAATTCATCACCATGGTGTTGCCAGCGAATCAAGAAAGTCAATTACTGACGCTGTTCCTGTTTAAACACACAGCAACAATACATCCGTGGACATACAGTAGAAAGCAGAAGGCTACTGTACGTACTGTATGAGCAACATTTGAAAGCTTATGAAGAACTCCCATCTATACAGATCGGAGGGACACTGTTTTCTCTAAAGCAGGGGCCTTCAACCTTTTCACGTCTTGTCTAATCGTCAGGTAAGTTAAGTTGGCAAGGAGAAGTAATCAACTTTTTAAAATGAATACATGTGGTAGATAGTTTTCCATTATTTTGACCTCCCCACAATATAATTGGAAGAGGAAGTGTAAACTCTAACATAGCCTATTAGTTATAAAGTTAGGAGTAGAGGAATAAAGTTGACATCATTAGAAAGATATACTCCTCTTTTATACTGTAGGTACAGTGGGGCAAAAAAGTATTTAGTCAGCCACCAATTGTGCAAGTTCTCCAACTTAAAAAGATGAGAGAGGCGTGTAATTTTCATCATAGCTACACTTCAACTATGACAGACGAAATGAGAAAAAGAAATCCAGAAAATCACATTGTAGTATTTTTAATTTATTTATTTGCAAATTATGGTGGAAAATAAGTATTTGGTCAATAACAAAAGTTTCTCAATACTTTGTTATATACCCTTTGTTGGCAATGACAGAGGTCAAACGTTTTCTGTAAGTCTTCACAAGGTTTTCACACACTGTTGCTGGTATTTTGGCCCATTCCTCCATGCAGATCTCCTCTAGAGCAGTGATGTTTTGGGGCTGTCGCTGGGCAACACGGACTTTCAACTCCCTCCAAAGATTTTCTATGGGGTTGAGATCTGGAGACTTGCTAGGCCACTCCAGGACCTTGAAATGCTTCTTCTGAAGCCACTCCTTCGATGCCCGGGCGGTGTGTTTGGGATCATTGTCATGCTGAAAGACTCAGCCACGTTTCATCTTCAATGCCCTTGCTGATGGAAGGAGGTTTTCACTCAAAATCTCTCATCTCATGTTTCCACCCCCATGCTTCACAGTAGGTATGGTGTTCTTTGGATGCAACTCAGCATTCTTTGTCCTCCAAACACGACGAGTTGAGTTTTTACCAAAAAATTCTATTTTGGTTTCATCTGACCATATGACATTCTCCCAATCCTCATCTGGATCATCCAAATGCTCTCTAGCAAACTTCAGACGGGCCTGAACATGTACTGGCTTAAGCAGGGGGACACGTCTGGCACTGCAGGATTTGAGTCCCTGGCGGCGTAGTGTGTTACTGATGGTAGGCTTTGTTACTTTGGTCCCAGCTCTCTGTAGGTCATTCACTAGGTCCCCCCGTGTGGTTCTGGGATTTTTGCTCACCGTTCTTGTGATCATTTTGACCCCACGGGTGAGATCTTGCGTGGAGCCCCAGATCGAGGAAGATTATCAGTGGTCTTGTATGTCTTCCATTTCCTAATAATTGCTCCCACAGTTGATTTCTTCAAACCAAGCTGCTTACCTATTGCAGATTCAGTCTTCCCAACCTGGTGCAGGTCTACAATTTTGTTTCTGGTGTCCTTTGACAGCTCTTTGGTCTTGGCCATAGTGGAGTTTGGAGTGTGACTGTTTGAGGTTGTGGACTGGTGTCTTTTATACTGATAACAAGTTCAAACAGGTGCCATTAATACAGGTAACGAGTGGAGGACAGAGGAGCCTCTTAAAGAAGAAGTTACAGGTCTGTGAGAGCCAGAAATCTTGCTTGTTTGTATGTGACCAAATACTTATTTTCCACCATCATTTGCAAATAAATTCATTAAAAATCCTACAATGTGACTTTCTGGATTTTTTTTCCTCATTTTGTCTGTCATAGTTGAAGTGTACCTATGATGAAAATTACAGGCCTCTCTCATCTTTTTAAGTGAGAGAACTTGCACAATTGTTGGCTGACTAAATACTTTTTTGCCCCACTGTATATCATTGAAAATGTGTTTATTCGGTTGTTGCTAGCAATATTCATAAAAACATTGAGATATTGAAGACCCTAGGTTAAATACCCCTTCTCTAGTGTTCTTTTTTTCCCACTTTACCTTCTCTTTCCTTCCCACTCTCTTTTACTCTTCCTCTTCCTCCCCCCGGTCCCTCCCTCTCTCACCTCCCCTCTGCCTCCTACTTTCTCTCTGTATGTCACGTCCTCTCATGGCAGCATGGTTTTCTCCAGGGTGCTCGCTCTCATGGCAACATGGTTTTCTGTCCCTCCCTCCCTCCCTCCCTTCCTCCCTTTCCCTCTCTCTCTGGCTTTCCCATCCCCCTCTCTCCTGTCCTCTCACTCACTCTCATGGTATTTCCTCTTTCCTTAATAATTTTCCATTCATACTGGATCCAATTACCGTCCCGCTCCGAGGCCCTTCCCGCCTGCGGCCCCTCTCTCTCTAACAGCCCAGCCACATCCATTGCACATCCATCTGAGGGCCACCATCTCTCGCCCTCCCTCTCTCTTTTACTCCCCTTTTCTCTTGACTGTCACTCTCTCTCTCCCTCTCTCTGTGTCCCCTCTCCCTCAGTCTCTCGCTCTTTCGCCCTCTCTCGATCTCTCTCTCTCTCTGCCACCAATAATCCATCCAGCCTTCCACAACGGGACTGCCAGCTCTGCACAAACTCTAATTGGATCATTTTAAAGGTGCTCACCATGACCACTCTCACCAATGTAATTATGTTTTTTCCTCCTCCTTCATTTAATGCTGTGGGCTGGGACAGACGGGAAGAACTCAGCGCCCTTCTACAGAATGGCTGAAACACTTTGGGTTTTACAGTAGGGCTAATCCAATTTCACCCACAGAGAAATCATCCCATGCCATATATACACTTTTCAACAGGATTTTTTATGGGCCACCGTAAAAGCCATTAGAGCAGTGTTGAATATCCCGGGCCTCATTGATTTCAACCAGTGAAAAAAAGGGGTCTATGTGTCTGTCTGTCTGTCTGTCTCTTCTCTCTCTCTCTCTGTATATACATATATATGTATCTTTCTCTCCATCTTTCCCTGCTAAACCCCCTCCAAACTCTCCTCTCCTCCGCCACCTGTAAAGTCATTCCGGAACGTTCAACCACAAACTCTCCTGACAGAATGCAAATTAGCAGATTTTTCTAGTGATTCATTCCAGCACTTTTGAGGCGATTAGGGGAAGTCAATCAGATGAATAATATATGGACGCACTCTATCAAAACGCCACAGTGTGGGGCAGGAGGAGAATGGGGGGAGGTGCCCTAAGCAGCTTAGTGACAATAAATCATACATGCTACACCTCTGTGTGCAGGAGAGAGAAATGGGAGAGGATCGTTGGATGTTGAGTGAAAACTATACTAAGGACACTTAGTCTAGACTAAGGACACTGTACCTGCCCTGACAGACACTTGAGGCAAAACCTGCACAACATAACACCTGCACTGTCGCCAACAGGTGAAGTTCAATTCTATTCTGTTCCATTCAATTCAGCATTCCTCAGTCTGCTCATTCCTCAGATATATGCCTACAATAGAAACAACTGTTAGTGAGTTGACTTGCAGCACTCTGGAGTTTAAGACCTAACTGCATATTCTGAGGGACAACAGCACAGAGGCAGGTGATGGTGAGAACAGCAGTCTATGGGGCAGCAGCACAGAGGCAGGTGATGGTGAGAACAGCAGTCTATGGGGCAGCAGCACAGAGGCAGGTGATGTTGAGAACAGCAGTCTATGGGGCAGCAGCACAGAGGCAGGTGATGTTGAGAACAGCAGTCTATGGGGCAGCAGCACAGAGGCAGGTGATGGTGAGAACAGCAGTCTATGGGGCAGCATCAAAGAGGCAGGTGATGGTGAGAACAGCAGTCTATGGGGCAGCATCACAGACGCAGGTGATGGTGAGAACAGCAGTCTATGGGGCAGCAGCACAGAGCTGAAGTGTATCTACTACTCAAGGCATCACTGCATCTGGACTCATCACTACCACTCCTCCTATAGATCTGTCCATCTCAAGGCCATAAGACATCACTGTTGACCCCAATCCCGACTCACACATGCCTTCACACCTCCCCTCCTCAGCAGACCTGAGTAACAGAAGGAAAGAGTCATCTGACTTCCTCTCCTCCTCAGCAGACCTGAGTAACAGACGGAAAGAGTCATCTGACTTCCTCTCCTCCTCAGCAGACCTGAGTAACAGACGGAAAGAGTCATCTGACTTCCTCCCCTCCTCAGCAGACCTGAGTAACAGACGGAAAGAGTCATCTGACTTCCTCTCCTCTTCAGCAGACCTGAGTAACAGAAGGAAAGAGTCATCTGACTTCCTCTCCTCCTCAGCAGACCTGAGTAACAGAAGGAAAGAGTCATCTCTGCTTTTAGTCTGTGTGCTCTGTCAAATTATAACAGGGTCTCTTACACCTGGTCATGCATTTCATGTTCATTTTATAGAGGTTGTAGCTCAGCGTAACGGACTACATACCATTCCAGACATCACAGACGTCGACGTCGTGTTGATGACTGGGCCGTACTTACAACATGAGTCAACAGGTTTAATTGAATCCATTCCATTTAACGTTTGCTTGTGCCCAGCCAGTAACCCGAGGACAGTAGCAGCTGTGTGACGGTAGGGAGACTTCATACATCACGTCAGTAACCAACCCCTTGGTAGAAGTAGTGCACTAGAATGAATGTCCGTGTGAGTCATTACTTGGGTTAAATTAACCTTCCTGTGTCTTCCACCTGCCGCGCTCCGCAAGCATTCATCTCCCTACCTTCAAGACCAATGATATCGGAATGCACTGCGCGGGTTGCGCATCGCGCCACTTGTGTGTGTGTTTGTGTGTGTGTTTGTGTGTGTGTTTGTGTGTGTGTGTCAAACAGGGAGTAGCAGTACTGAGTGGATGTGCAGGGGTACGAGGTTATTGAGGTAGCCATGTCCATACTGTGTAACTAGAGGAAAGGTAACTAGGCAACATGACAGATCTGTGTGTGTGTGTGGGAGATAACCATGCGGTGAAGTCTGTACCTGCCCTGACAGTCCTTGAGCCCAGGGGATGGAAGCCCCTTATCAGGCGTACTCAGTCTTGCAGTGGAGGGGTGCATCCTTTCACACAGAAACACCACCGCCAAGGAAATATAGGGGGAAATAATTAAATACGCTGGGGAAAAAAGACACTGATTTATGTGTTTGTGTGTGTGTCTGGCGTGTGCGTTTTTGGGCTGTGTGTAAACCTTAATCGCCGTATTTGTAGTCACTCTGCGTCCCAGACCAGGGGGAAATGAAAGAGAGACTACAGAAGAAGAAAAGAATTCTCAGGAAAATAATACATCTCGGTTCCGACACAAATATTACTCCGCCGTGATGGATGATAGTTGAAAGCCGAGGAGAGAGAAACTTCAAAGACTTATTTACAGTGGCAGAGAAATCTTGGGAAGAGGACAAATTGAACTGGGTGTCTTTGTGTAAGACCCAAAAACAATCCAAAGAAGGCTGTGTGTGTGTGTGTGTGTGTGTGTGTTGTGGTGGCCAGAAGGAAACACAGTCCCTCACCACACAGCACAGTCACCTGCAGCACCATGGAGAGCACCATCAGAAGACGACACAAGGTCTGGGCTAAACAGAGATGTTCAGGACCAAGGACAGCCCTAACCCAGGTGTGCACAATTTCCCCTCTGACAGGGAGCCTCGGCTGCAGGCTGTTGGGCCCAATTAGTAGCCACGTTAAAGAGAACAAAGAAGCCACAGTGAGGGGAAGGAGAGGCAGGAGAAGAGAGCAGACACGGAGCGTTGGATGTATCCCCGCCCAGGCTTTGGACCAGTCAGAACCCAACCACCCTCTTGGAGATAGAGGCCTAGTTAAGGACGTGAGTAGAATAAACCACCTTATCTAATCCTACACCTCTTCTGCCTCCCTTCCAGAAGTAGACGGACGCCACAAGGAGCAACCAGAAGAAAGAAGAGTGACCTGAGTTACAGTTTCCTCCCTTTCCCCTCCTTTGAGAAATAAAGAAACCTAAGTTTGCCCCACTGAAACTCTGCCCAGTGAATGATTTTCTGCAACCTCCGGAGTTAAACCCTCCCAGGCTTGAAAGGGGAGGTTACTGTGTGTGTGTGTGTGTGAGTGTGAGTGAGAGATAATTAAAGGAGTCAGGCAGCAGAGAGATCTCACACTGAGCAGTCATCAATGCTCTGGTTTTGACTGACAGGCAGGAAGACAGGCGACATCAATAAAGAGAATACTGTAGTGACTAAACATTGCTGACTGACATTTCTCTGTAATGTAATGATATGCTGAACAGTAGACCATGTGAGGTCAGATGAGGAGTAACTTTCCAAAGTCAAATTGTTCAATCATGAAGACTAAATGTGACCTACCACATCGATGTGTATTTTACATTCTATAAAAGTAGAGACTCACAGCTACAAAATGGTATATCACACACTGCAGTTGACGAACAATGCAAAAGTAATTCTGCTTTGAAAGGTGATACACTTTTGAGAAAATGGGCCTACTGGAGAGCTCTTCTTTGTCTACACCTATTCACAATCGTTCACACCCTCTTAAACCTTAGACGATTTACATGTGAGGCCATGTGGTAGACAGAGTGAGTAAGGTAGTGTAGTAAAAAATCTAAGATTTCAAGACTAATAGTGGTGAAAGTAGGACTCTACAATAAGGAAAAACTCCAGATAAAAATACACTTTATCCAGTCCTTGACCTATATGCTAATATGACTTTGGTGCACGTTGTTCTTCACATTAACACACAGGATACAGAAGGTGTAAACGGTACCGTGAAATATTTACTTGCATATATACATACCAGCAACATGAAAAATAAATAGTGTCCAGATAAAAATATAGTCTAAATATTTTCTAAGTATTAAATGTTGCTTACCCAGACACTAGGGGTGTGCTGAGTAGTCGGACAAAACAAGTATAACGGATATGGGCTATTTTCGGGATATGATTATGATCCGAGTATTTTTTGCAATTATCTGTGTTCGTAAAAAAAATGTTTGGGTGCCAGCAAGCATGATTCTCATGTGTCAGTCACATCATTTCTAAACCATACTGTACTGTCTTTGAGTCAGTCGTGTACAGGGTCTAACAACTCAACAGGATAGTTTGTCTGTAAGAGAAGGGCGGGCTGTATGTGGATCCTGCTGCTCTGATTGGATAGAGTGAAACTGTATTTCTCACTCGCTTCATAGTTTCACCCGATCCCTTTTCCTTCCATGTTTTTGGTCATACCCATGGTATACGGTCTGATATACCACAGCTTTCAGCCAATCAGCATTCAGGGCTCGAACCACCCAGTTTATAATTGCTATCAAGCTATCAATGTGCATAATATCTCAAAAGTGGGGCAAGGGTAGGGAAAAAAGATGAAACGCTAATGCGCATTCTGACTGAGTGACAGTAAACCTGGATGCCCTCTGCAAATCGAGGACACACAGACACACACACAGACACACACACACCCCTCCGCGCGCTGTTCCTAATCTGCAGCTTTTTTGCAGTGAGAACGTGCAGGGAGATATTTAGGCATATTAAAACTCTTCAGTTTTTCTGATCACGAGTAGCATCCAATCCGACTATCTACTGTCTATTTACGGATACGATTACGAGTACGAGTACGAGTATGGTCCTTGTTGGCACACCCCTATCAGAGACAATTGTCTAAATTGATGGTCATGTGAAGGAAATGCTGTAACCACCCTCCAGTCACATCTAGCTAAGTGGATGGGTCTCTATTATCTAGACATGTACACATGTTCATGAAATACAATAGATGGCCCTAATCACCCCCAGACACACCTGGCTAACTTGATGGGGTCATGTAATCATGATCTGGCGAAGTGGAGTCTTTTGTTTAGACATGTAGCTAGCTAAACAATAAATCATAATCCTAACCCATACTACTAGCAATACAAACTGATTGTCATAGCTAGCCACCGTACATGACATGCTGTAGAATGAATCTGCAGGTAGCTAAAGTTAACCAACTAGGTTCAATGTTAGCTAGGTTACATTAGGCTATAACTAGCAATGCAAATGCCTTTCTGAGATCCTAATATTATTACTACACAGATCATACACATAACGTTAGTGAGCCAGAAAGCAAACGTTCGCTAGCTGGCTAACAGTATGCTTTAACCTCTTCCAGCTAGGGTCCCATTTTCCCGAATTTTCGCCTGTCTGATGTGCCCAAAGTTAAATGCCTGCCACTCATGGCCAGAAACTAGGATATTCACATAATTAGTACTATTGGATAGGAAACACTCTGAAGTTTCTAAAACCATTAAGATATAGTCTGTGGGTATACCAGAACAGAGCAGGCAAAAACCAGAGAAATTTCTGTCCGGGAATTCCTTTTTCTGTTGCCTTCCTCCCACTTTGAAGCCCTGGTAATATAAATCAATGGGGAATAGGACACAGGTTGCAGTACTTATGGCTTCCACTGGATGTCAACAGTCTCTAGAAAGTGTCTGGAGGAAAAGGCCCTGAGCAGATCCTTATAGAAGAAGAAATACTACAGGAAGGGAAAAATGTAAACAACCGTGCACGTTCACGAGAACGTGAGCGCGCCCCAGCTTTCTTTTCCTTTTATAACGTTTCAGTTACCATCCGTGTAAAATATGATCGCTATTATTCATAAAAGAATACATAAGGATGCATTATTAATGATATTTGATTTGTTTGTGAAAAGATGAGAGGTATAACTTGAACGTGATCCCTTCACTGTAAAACGGGTGAGTAGACTGACAATGCTTGGTGGAGTAGCTGAACATAACGTGCCAACAAAACAGAGATTTATGGATATAATGAATTACTTTTTCTAACAAAAGAACCATGGATTCTCTTGTTTGGACACTTGGGAAGACCTCAGCAGAAGTTATTTGAAAGGTAAGCGATTTATATTAGCTGTGATATGGACATTTTGAGAACCGAGCTGGATATGAATTTATGCTAATGTGGAAAATATGTGAGGTACTAGCCTCAAACAATCAAATGTAGTGCTTTCGCCGTAAAGCCTTTTTAAAATCTGACAACGCAGTAAAATTGCCAAGAAGCAGAGCTTTTGATGGCTATGCAACACTATGCAACACTTGTATATCGAAGGATGTTAAATATTACATTTGTATTTTGAATTTGCCGCGTTATGTTTGCTCTGAAAACGATCCCGCTAGCGGGATACGTGCGCAAAGAGGTTAACTTGCAATTCTGACAGAATTAGAAACGTATAAAATCTGATAATGTAGCTAGACTCTTACCCTAATACATGGATGAACACTTCAAGGCAGACTAGAACCCCTTTAACTATGTTTTGTTTGCACAGCTTGTTTAACCCACATTGTTTCAAGTCACTCCGGTTGACCGTGTGCAGTCGGATGTGTATTTTGTCTTGTCCCGTCCCGTGTAAATATCGTTTTTATGATCTTTTTATATATTTTCTTCACATATCTTTTTATATATGCTTTCTAAAATTCAACTTCAAAACACTCTCCTGCAACCTGCCTCACCCAATGTTTTTTTTTTTTTTTTTCAAGCAGTATTCCACCTCGATTCCGGAGTCGCCCAACAAATGCTAGCTAACTTCACTAGCTAACGTTAGTATTTAGCTTACCATTGCTAGCGGGCATCAGCTAACCTTTAGCTCGGAAAAGCTCTTGCCGTTCGTATAACGCGACTCAAACCAGAGCTTACCGGACCTATTTTGTTTTCTCTCCATATCCCTGGATTCCTACCGCAAGTTGGACATTTTTCACTTGGATCTTGCAGCTAGCTAGCTGCGACCCGAGTGCCTATTGGCTAACGTCGGTCCTGGAGCAATGCTCCAATTAGCCCGGAGCTAGCCTACGCTAAGCCCATCTTCCGGCGAGCTGAAGAGTCCCATCAGCCACTCCTGGGCTACAACACCTATCCGGACCCGCTTCTACTGCCGCTGCGGAGCCCCACCGGGCCTTCACGACTGGACTACCGACGTTGTCCGCCCGAGGGGGGTATTCAACCGGGCCCTCCGTCGCGACGTCACCTGAACGCCCATCAGCTAACTGCGGCCTGCTAATGTTAGCTGTCTAGAGCATATCGGCTGCTAGCTAAACAGGTCCATTGGACAATTTCTTGGGCCACTATACCTATTTTGCCAATTGGACTGGTCCTCTTCACCACATGGGACCCCACTAACCCATCACGACTGGTCTACCGACGGAAACGCACGAGAAGGCTATAAACAGACTTCCTCTGTCTTTGTTAGCCGGCCTGCTAGCCTTTTCTAGCTTACTACCCCGCTACCCCCGGCTAGCTGTCTGAATCGCCGTGTCCCCAACCAGCCTCACTACTCACTGGACCTTAATGATCACTCGGCTAAGCATGCCTCTCCTCAATGTCAATATGCCTTGTCCATTGCTGTTCTGGTTAGTGTTTATTGTCTTATTTCACTGTAGAGCCTCTAGCCCTGCTCAACATACCTTATCCAACCCTTCAGTTCCACCTCCCACACATGCGATGACATCACCTGGTTTAAATGTTTCTAGAGACAATATCTCTTTCATCATCACTCAATGCCTAGGTTTACCTCTACTGTATTCATGTCCTACCATACCTCTGTCTGTACATTATGCCTTTAATCTATTTTGTTTTTACTCTCTGTTCAGGACGTCCTAGATGACCAGTCATTATAGCCTTTAGCCGTACCCTTATCCTACTCCTCCTCTGTTCCTCTGGTGATATAGAGGTTAATCCAGGCCATGCAGTGGCTAGCTCCACTCCTATTCCCCAGGCGCTCTCATTTGTTGACTTCTGCAACCTTAAAAGCCTTGGTTTCATGCATGTTAACATTAGAAGCCTCCTCCCTAAGTTTGTCTTATTCACTGATTTAACACACTCTGCCAACCCGGATGTCCTAGCCGTGTCTGAATCCTGGCTTAGGAAGACCACCAAAAACGCTGAAATCTCCATCCCTAACTACAACATTTTCAGACAAGATAGAACGGCCAAAGGGGGTGGTGTTGCAATCTACTGCAGAGATAGCCTGCAGAGTTCTGTGTTACTATCTGTGTTACTTTTACTTTTAAAAATCCACCTTTCTAGAAACAAGTCTCTCACTGCTCTGGGACATGCTTAACACCCCAGCCATCCTACAATCTAAGCTTGATGCCCTCAACCTCACACAAATCATCAATGAACCTACTAGGTATAACCCCAAAGCCGTAAACACGGGCACCCTCATAGATGTCATCCTAACTAACTTGCCCTCCAAATACACCTCTGCTGTTTTCAACCAAGATCTCACTCATCACTGCCTCATTCCCTGCATCCGTAATGGGTTTGCGGTCAAACGACATCCCCTCATTACTGTCAAACGTTCCTTAAAACACTTCAGCGAGCAGGCCTTTCTAATCGACCTGGCCCGGGTATCCTGGAAGGATATTGACCTCATCCCGTCAGTAGAGGATGCCTGGTTATTCTTTAAAAGTGCCTTCCTCACCATCTTAAATAAGCATGCCCCATTCAAGAAATTTAGAACCAGGAACAGATATAGCCCTTGGTTCTCTCCAGACCTGACTGCCCTTGACCAGCACAAAAACATCCTGTGGTGTTCTGCATTAGCATCGAATAGCCCCCGTGATATGCAACTTTTCAGGGAAGTCAGGAACCAATATACACTGGCAGTTAGGAAAGCCAAAGCTAGCTTTTTTAAACAGAAATTTGCTTCTTGTAATACAAACTCAAAAAAGTTCTGGGACACTGTAAAGTCCATGGAGAATAAGAGCACCTCCTCCCAGCTGCCCACTGCACTGAGGATAGGAAACACTGTCACCACCGTTAAATCCACAATAATTGAGAATTTCAATAAGCATTTTTCTACGACTGGCCATGCTTTCCACCTGGCTACCCCTACCCCGGTCAACAGCCCTGCAGCCCCCTCAGCAACTCACCCAAGACTCCCCCATTTCTCCTTCTCCCAAATACAGTTAGCTGATGTTCTGAAAGCGCTACAAAATCTGGACCCCTACAAATCAGCCGGGCTAGACAATCTGGACCCTTTCTTTCTAAATTTATCTGCCGAAATTGTTGCAACCCCTATTACTAGCCTTTTCAACCTCTCTTTCGTGTTGTCTGAGATTCTCAAAGACTGGAAAGCAGCTGCAGTCATCCCCCTCTTCAAAGGGAGAGACACTCTTGACCCAAACTGCTACAGACCAATATCTATCCTACCCTGCCTTTCTAAGGTCTTCGAAAGCCAAGTTAACAAACAGATTACCGACCATTTCGAATCCCACCATACCTTCTCCGCGATGCAATCTGGTTTCAGAGCTGGGCATGGGTGCACCTCAGCCACGCTCAAGGTCCTAAACGACATAACCGCCATCGATAAGAGACATTACTGTGCAGCCGTTTTCATTGATCTGGCCAAGGCTTTCGACTCTGTCAATCACCACATCCTTATCGGCAGACTCGACAGCCTTGGTTTCTCAAATAATTGCCTCGCATGGTTCACCAACTACTTCTCCGATAGAGTTCAGTGTGTCAAATCGGAGGGCCTGTTGTCCGGACCTCTGGCAGTCTCTATGGGGGTGCCACAGGCTTCAATTCTTGGGCCGACTCTCTTCTCGTATACATCAATGATGTCGCTCTTGCTGCTGGTGAGTCTCTGATCCACCTTTACACAGACGACACCATTCTGTATACTGGCCCTTCATAGACACTGTGTTAACTACCCTCCAGACGAGCTTCAAGGCCATACAACTCTCCTTCCGTGGCCAACTGCTCTTAAACGCAAGTAAAACTAAATGCATGCTCTCCAACCGATCGCTGACCGCACCCGCCTGGCCGTCCAGCATCACTACTCTGGACGGTTCTGTCTTAGATTATGTGGACAACTACAAATACCTAGGTGTCTGGTTAGACAGTAAATTCTGCCCCCCTATAATCCACATAATAATTCAAATGTTCTGTTGCTGCAGGATTATTTTCCTACTGTAGCAAACTGGCTCAAATTAAGATCCTACATCTGTAGGCTAACTCCCACACCGGCTGCTTGCACAGGATGGGAGAAAGAGAAAATACCGACACAACCCCAGTCTGAGATCTACTAGAAAGGATAGGAACACATACATTTAGATTGGGTGGAAAGGCAGGCACCGAGAAGGTTACATTTATCATAATACTGTATGAATTCAAGTGCATTGCAGCATTTCTCTTCTCCATATCTGACTAAACACAGTCCCAGACACCTGCTTTCATACTAAAACCTGTTCCCCTACAGAACCTGGGTTGTATTTATTTGGCACAACGTCGCAAAACATTTTTGCAACAAAAAAATGAAAGTGAACTCTTCTTATTGGACAAGTTCAGGTAAACCCTCCCAGTTTCGTCCCGTTTGTCTTCCGTTTTGTACTTAATGAATACAACCCGCTATATCCAGGTTTATATGGAATCAGTATGTGACGCATAGAGCCTGTGTCTTCTCTTGTCCATATCTGGCCCCGGCACGTTCTCTCTCTCCCCTGGGTGTCTAACGCTGAGCCTAAGACGAAGGGGCTTAGACTCCCGTTCAGTCAGGAGATCCAAGGGAGGAGAGGAAGAAGGGAGGAAGAGTGGGAGATTATTAAGGCATTATCCCGACAGGATGGTAATGCATATTTATTATATTTATTGTTTATTGTTCTTATTAATCTAGCTACTCTACAGTATGTTGTAATAGACTGGTGTCAGGGAAGAGATGCTCTGAACACTGAGGCTCCTGATTTACCATGGCCTGTCTGCTCTGTAGTGTGGGACAACACCTGTCTTGTGAGAGAGAGTTATCAGTGTCTGACTATATTGAAGTATGGTAATGTGTAGGTAGTGTTTGGGAGATGGCATGTGTCTCCTGTGGTATGTCAGCAAACACGAGAAAAGACCCCTTGACTTTTTCCACATTTTGTTACGTTGCAGCCTTATTCTAAAATGTATTCAATCGTTATTTTTGGTTCAGCAATCTACACAAAATAACCCATAATGACAAAGCAAAAACAGTTTTTATTTAAAACTTTTGCAAATCTATATATAAAAAAAAAAAAACTGAAATACCTTATTTACATAAGTATTCAGACCCTTTGCTGTGAGACTCAAAATTGAGCTCAGGTGCATCCTTCTTCCATTGATCATCCTAGAGATGTTTCTACAACTTCATTGGAGTCCACCTGTGGTAAATTCTATTGATCGAACATTATTTGGAAAGGCACACACCTGTCTATATAAGGTCCCACAGTTGACAGTGGATGTCAGATCAAAAACCAAGCCATGAGGTCGAAGGAATTGTCCATAGAGCTCCGAGACAGGATTGTGTGGAGTCACAGATCTGGGGAAGGGTACCAAAACATTTCTGCATTATTGAAGGTACCCAAGAACACAGTGGCCTCCACTGACTGACCTCCGACTAATGTGAAGATTCTTCTTCCAACAGGACGACCCTAAGCACACAGCCAAGATAACGAAGGAGTGGCTTCAGGACAAGTCTCTGAATGTCATTGAGTGGCCTAGCCAGAGCCCGGACTTGAACTCGATCAAACACCTCTGGAGAGACCTGAAAATTGCTGTGCAGCGACGCTCCCCATACAACCTGACAGAGCTTGAGAGGATCTGCAGAGAAGAATGGGAGAAACTCTCCAATTACAGGTGTGCCAAGCTTGTAGTGTTATACCCAAGAAAGACTCAAGGCTGTAATCGCTGCCAAATGTCCTTCAACAAAGTACTGAGTAAAGGGTCTGAATACTTATGTAAATGTGATATCTGTTTTTTATTTCAAAAAAACTGTTTTTGCTCTGTCATTATGGGGTATTGTGTGTAGATTGATGAGGAAAAAAACGATTTAATCAATTATATAATATGGCTGTAACGTAACAAAATGTGGAAAAAGTCAATGGGGTTTGAATACTTTCTGAATGCACTGCATGTCATGTATCAACTTTGAATAAAGGAAACACCAACATCAAGTGTCTTAATGGGGCGTTGGGGCACCACGAGCCAGAACAGCTTCAATGCGCCTTGGCATAGATTCTACTAGTGTCTGGAACTCTATTGGAGGGATGCAACACCATTCTTCCACGGGAAATTCCATCATTTGGTGTTGTTGATGGTGGTGGAAAACGCTGTCTCAGGCGCCGCTCCAGAATCTCCCAGAAGTGTTCAATTGGGTTGAGATCTGGTGACTGAGACGGCCATGGCATGTGGTTTACACCGTTTTCATGAGAGAGAGAGGTAGAGAAGGAGGAGAGGTAGAGAGCTGGGCTGTAAAGGTGAAATACTTCTGTCCAATAACACAGGAGGAGGAGGAGACATACTGAGCTGAACAGAGGTTCAAGAGAGAGAACAGAATGAACCCATTAAAGCTCTGGTCCCTTGAATCCTTCCTCTAATGGACCTCACACACCACACCACATTTTCATCTGCTATTCATCTGCCGTCCGTCTGCCGTTCGTTCGGTGCTGTGTCTTTAACACCGGAACTGCTGGGCCTCGAGGTGGCCCCTTCTGAGCTAATGAGCACTCTGACTGCAACATTCGAACAGTGCAATTACTACATGTCATATATGCTATTGTAAAAACAGTCATTTGGTTTTGTTTATGAAGGTCTTAGGTAACATTAATACTAAAACCTGTTCCCCTACATTTTCTTCAAATGACACAAATAACACCATAGCAGTTTATGTTAGTTTATGTTACTGTAGGCTATACCTTATTCGTGGAGTGCCTTTGTTACAACTATGTGTTGGAACATGGTAAAAGCTTATTTTTATTATAATGTCAAAATAAAACAATACTCCAACCACCAAGACGCATGGTCAGCAAGACGTGCGATCAAATTATGGAATCATTCATAGCCTAAACATCATTATAAGCGCCAAGTGTGCTTGACAAATAGTAAAAATCTGCACAAAAGCAATAATGGCATTATAAATAATATGACTGCAGATATGACAGCAGTCAAAAATAGTCAATGATTGTCTGCTTTACATGGTAAAATGTCACATAAACAACGAAAGCTAGTGAGTGCGTTGCTGATGTTGTTTTCTGCTTGAGATGTAGGGCCTGATCTCTCAGTAATGACATTTTGTTGTGCTCATAATCGACCATACTGTAGCATTGTCACCAGCTTGTTCTATTGAAACGGTGCCGTCTTCCTCTCTCCTGTCTCACCGTTTCATTTGGTGGTGGGGCGGACACCTGCTCAGTGCGCACCGTTCTGGATTTTAGCACTTAGGCCTCGGAGGTTCAGACTGAGGCTCAGAATCAGAAAGAATAATCATCAGAGATGTCCTGACTCATTTCGGTATAGTTTAGGTTCAGTTTCGAGGAAATTATCGGGGTGATTATAAACTGGGCACGTCACCTTCAACTGTCGGGAGAAGGAGGTGTGCAGGCCCTACTGTCGGGAGAAGGAGGTGAGCAGGCCCTACTGTCGGGAGAAGGAGGTGAGCAGGCCCTACTGTCGGGAGAAGGAGGTGAGCAGGCCCTACTGTCGGGAGAAGGAGGTGTGCAGGCCCTACTGTCGGGAGAAGGAGGTGTGCAGGCCCTACTGTCGGGAGAAGGAGGTGTGCAGGCCCTACTGTCGGGAGAAGGAGGTGTGCAGGCCCTACTGTCGGGAGAAGGAGGTGAGCAGGCCCTACTGTCGGGAGAAGGAGGTGAGCAGGCCCTACTGTCGGGAGAAGGAGGTGAGCAGGCCCTACTGTCGGGAGAAGGAGCGGCAATGGGGGAAAACAATTTAAAAAATGATATGCCCTCCTAAACTGGTTCTGTTTGTGATATTAAGATTCTAACAACAACAGTGTGTTATATACACTGAGTGTACCAACATTAGGAACACCACCTTCCTAACATTGAGTTGCATCTCCTTTTGCCCTCAGAACAGCCTCAATTCGTTGGGGCATGGACTCTACAAAGTGTCGAAAGCGTTCCCATGTTGACTCCAATGCTTCCCACAGTTGTGTCAAGTTGGCTGGATGTCCTTTGGGTGGTGGACCATTCTTGATACACACGGGAAACTGATGAGCGTGAAAAACCCAGCAGTGTTGCAGTTCTTGACACACTCAAATCAGTGCGCCTGGCACCTACTATCATACCTCGTTCAAAGGCACTTCAATCTTTTGTCTTGCTCATTCACCCTCTGAATGGCACACATAAACAATCCATGTCTCAAATGTCTCAAGGCTTATAAATGCTTCTTTAACTTGTCTCCTCCCCTTCATCTACACTGATTGAAGTGGATTTAACAAGTGACAAATAAGGGATCCTATCTTTCACCTGGATTCACCTGGTCAGTCTATGTCATGGAAAGAGCAGGTGTTCTTAATGTTTTGTACACTCAGTATAGACTTATTTAGAAAAAGTAAAGGATGGAGCGGAGCACATAATAAATACCACAGTAATAATGAATTAATTAATGAGCAGTCCAAATGACATGCTATAGCGGTTCTAGTGTTAAGGGCCCCCACTGACTGCCGTCATTTTCGCGCGATTCTAAAGGTGGAATCGGTTTGCACTTAGTTTGCAAATGACTTGCGCCACTCTGTTCAGTGCTAAGTACTCTCGGCCAGCAAACGCTACGGTGTGTCCTGCTGAGAGACACGAATAAGACATGCTACACAACGAGAGTTGGGTTTTATTCTTGACTTGGGTTTACCAGTTGAAAGGGTTTTCGTTCATTTATCGTGAAGGCTTTTTGTCAAAGAGCATTGTATATCTCATCGACCGCAGCACCGCACACGTCAAGGGAAATATTTTCACAGTGTTTCATTTGTGCAAATTTGGGAAAAGCGGGAGGGCAATTCCAGTGTATGGATGTTTCCACACAAAATGAGAAACAAGATGTCTCACAGAATTGACTTATCAAGCATAAATGACAATGCTAATGTGAATATTTGTATATCCCTATAGGGGAAGTGTAGACACAGAATTACAACATTCTAAGTAATACCACTTTGAAGTAATGGGAAAAACTAAACTTGGGTTATGGATGTGACGGAAATGGACAGGTATTTTTGGGAGAACAGATACCGGCTGTCACGACTTCCGGCGAAGTCGGTCCCTCTTCTTGTTCGGGCGGTGTTTGGTGGTCGACATCACCGCTCCCCTTTTCGTGTTCTGTTGGTTTTGTCTTGATTGTACACACCTGTTGTTTATTTTCTCCCAATCACGCACCTGTTTACATTCCTTCCTTCCCCTCTTCCCCTTGTGCGTGATTGTTATGTTGGTATCTTTCATCGTTGTTCCCAGTCTGTGTACTGAGGGCTATTTGATCTTGGTTCTCGTAATTGCCAGGTTGCTTGTGTTTGCGCCGGTTTATTTTCTTGATTTCGTGTGGGTATTTTGCTTCGCCAGAGTTATTGTTTTGGACTGGTGACCTGATTAAATACCTTTTACACGAAAACTACCTCCTGCGCCTGACTCCTTCCACAACGGAACCACTTCCATTACACCGGCAAAAGTATTTTTAGGGTAAAATATTAGTAGCCACTTTGAAAGGATGGCTTAACTACAAATAAAAACAACAATGATGAAAATATAAAAATGTTCATATACTTTAGAGGGAAAAATGTATGCTGTGGATGTAACATTCTGCATTATTGATGTGACGCTGTGCAAAATGAGTGTTTATATATAAACATTTCATCATAATACTTTTGTTGTCATCTGAAAACGCATTGTACCTAAAATGCATTTACAATTCTTTAGAGTCAAATGTTTGTTATGGATGTGACAGGGTCCCCAAAGACAGACAGCAAATGATGACTCGGCACTCTATTTCAAATGTACCAAGTTCATTAATGACAGATATTTTATTTAAAAGATTAAAATGTTATTATCAATCACCTACTGAGTAACAGAATAAACATCAACAAACTCATCAATTCAAACAGTTTTTTTTATAAGCTAATGCATCTAGCATGGCGCCGAAAGAGATAGTCGCTTCTTAGGAAACTATTCAGTATTTTGTTTTTTTATGTATTACTTCTTACATTGTTACCCCAGGAAATCTTAAGTCTTATTACATACAGCTGGGAAGAACTATTGGATATAAGAGCAACGTCAACCTCCCGTAGCGGATCCTCTGTTCGGACCACCATCCAGGAGCTAATTCCAGTAGGCGATCCAAAACAACGACGCCGCAGAAGGGGCAGACGAAGCGGCCACCTGGCCAGGCTCCGTAGACGTACACATCGCACACCGCTCCCGAGTATACTACTAGCCAATGTCCAGTCTCTTGACAACAAGGTAGATGGAATTTGAGCAAGGGTTGCCTTCCAGAGAGACATCAGAGATTGTAACACTCTCTCGGGATATGTTGTCGAAATCGGTTCAGCCACCGGGCTTCTCCATGCATTGCGCCGGCAGATATAAACACCTCCCTTGGAAAAGGAAGGGCGGGGTGTATGCTTTATGGTTAACGACTCATGGTGTAATCATAACAACATACATGAACTCAAGTCTATCTGCTCACCCGATCTAGAATTCCTTACAATCAAGTGCCGCCCATTTTACCTACCAAGAGAATTCTCGTCAGTTACAGTCACAGCTGTGTACATTCCCCCTCAAGCAGACACCAAGACGGCCATCAAGGAACTTCACTTCACTATATGCAAACTGGAAACAATACATCCTGAGGCTGCATTTATTGTAGCTGGGAATTTTAACAAAGCCCTGCCCTCCCTTCACCTTTTCCGATCACGACACCATCTTGCTCCTTCCGTCTTATAGGCAGAAACTCAAACAGAATGTAGCAGTGACGAGAACCATTTAACGCTGGTCCGACCAATTGGAAGCCACGCTTCAAGATTGTTTTGATCACGCAGACTGGAATATGTTCCGGTCAGCCTCAGAGAACAACATCGACCTATAATACAGTGCCACCATTGCGGGCTGCTAACAAAGACTGCAACCCCCCATCGCCATCACACTGCACACTGCCCTATCCCATCTGGACAAAAGGAATACCTATGTAAGAATGCTGTTCATTGACTACAGCTCAGCTTTCAACACCATAGTACCCTCCAAGTTCATCAACAAGCTGGAGGCCCTGGGTCTCAACCCCGCCCTGTGCAATTGGGTCCAGGACTTTCTGACGGGTCGCCCACAGGTGGTGAAGGTAGGAAACAACATTTGCACTTTGCTGACCCTCAACACTGGGGCCCCACAAGGGTGCTTGCTCAGCCCCCTCTAGTACTCCCTGTTCACCCATGACTGCGTGGCCATGCACGCCTCCAACTCAATCATCAAATTTGCAGACGACACAACAGTAGTAGGCTTGATTACCAACAACGATGTGACAGCCTACAGGGAGGAGGTGAGGGCACTAGGAGTGTGGTATCAGGAAAACAACCTCTCACTCAACGTCAACAAACCTAAGGAGATGATTGTGGACTTCACAGCAGAGGGAGCACCCCCCTTTCCACATCGAATGGACAGCAGTAGAGAAGGTCGAAAGTTTAAAGTTCCTCGGGGGTACACATCACAGACAAACTGAAATGGTCCACTCACACAGACAGTGTGATGAAGAAGGCGCAACAGCACCTCTTCAACCTCATGAGGCTGAAGAAATTTGGCTTGTCACCCAAAACACTGACAAACTAATACAGATGCACAATCGAGAGCATCCTGTCGGGCTGTATCACAGCCTGGTATGGCAACTGCACCGCCCTCAACCGCAAGGCACTCCAGAGGGTAGTGAGGTCTGCACAACGCATCACCGGGGGCAAACTACCTGCCCTCCATGACACCTACAGCACACGATGTCACAGGAAGGCCAAAAATATCATCAAGGACATTAACCACCCGAGCCACTGCCTGTTCGCACCGCTACCATTCAGAAGGCGAGGCCAGTACAGGTGCATCAAAGCCATCAGACTGCTAAACAGCAATCACTAACTCAGAGAGGCTGCTGCCTACATTGAGACCCAATCACTGGCCACTTTAATGCAAATAGTCTGGGAAGCAATTTGATTAGCTGTTCAGGAGTCTTATGGCTTGGAGGTAGAAGCTGTTAAGAAGCCTTTTGGACCTAGACTTGGTGCTCCGGTACTGCTTGCCGTGCGGTATCAGAGAGAACAGTCAATGACTAGGGTGGCTGGAGTCTTTGACAATTTTCAGGGCCTTCCTCTGACACCACCTGGTATAGAGGTCCTGGATGGCAGGAAGCTTGGCCCCAGTGATGAGCAAAACCTTGAGACTTCCTTAATATTAGATTTCGTGCACCAGCTGTTGTTTACAAATATACACAGACCGTCACCCCTTGTCTTAAACATGTTAAAACGTGATTTTGAAATAACTTTATAAAAAATATATATGCATGTGTATGTAAAAAAGTATGTTTGATTGTTTAAAGACTTATTTAGTTTTTATTTATATAATAAAACTGTGTTTTTTGGTCCGTTGCCTCGGGGCAACATTGTGCAGTTAGACCACTTTTGTTCGGGCAATATCATGCTAAAGTGTGGAGATGTGATCGGATGCATAATTATGACCATAGTCAATGTTTTTACTTTACTATCTACTGATACTTACAGGAATTGGACACAAGAACATTTTATGGGCAGAAGGAACATGAGCGAGCAGTTAGGGTCATTCCCTCTGACAATGAGGACAGTGAGCTTGAGGAGAGTCAGGAAGAGTGGATCCCAAAATCAGGTTTGAAAGACAGCTAGGAGGTCAGGGGTCATTTAGGGGTAAGTCAGTAAAGTAACTTGTGTGTGTGTGGAGTGTGTGGAGTGTGTGTGTGTGTGTGTGTGTGTGTGTGTGTGTTGGAGCAGTTCCTGGCTATTGTGATGTACATTATTTGGTTTATCAGGCACCCGCATGTTTTGGAACAAAGCCTGCCGAGTGTCCCAAGTAGCTGACACCATGATACTGAATAGATGGGAGGCCATCAAAAAATCCCTGCACTTCAGTAACGATGAAGAGAGACAGGAGGAAAATGATGATCCACTCCACAAGATCCGACAACTGGTCACTCATCTAACCTCAAAACTGACGTCAATCCCAATGGGTGAGAAGCTGGCTGTTGATCAGCAGACGGTCCCATTCAAGGGAAGAAATAGATTGAAGCAATACCTGCCATCAAAACCAAAGAAATGGGGCTACAAGATACTCGTCTTGGCTGGCTCTGATGGTGTCCCGCACAACTTAGAAATCTACACAGGGAGAGTTGTACAACCCCCTGAGCTAGCAGATGTGGGAGCAAGTGGCAGCGTTGACCTGGTCCAGCCTATACCCAAGCAAGAGAACTACAAGCTCTTCTTCAACAACTGGTTTACGAGTGGCCCTCCTGTGCTCACACAGGCTCAGCAGGGAATTCACTGCACTGCTACTGTTCGTGGCAACAGACTACAAGGCGTCAACTTGATGTGCGATGCTGAGCTGAAGAGAGCAGGACGTGGATCTTTTGAACAGAAGATGGCCATGGTTGGAGAAACCACCTTGCACGTTGTGAAGTGGTACGATAACCCCTCAGTGATCCTTCTGAGTGATTACACTGGAGCCCACCCAGTCACCGAGGTTGACAGGTGGGATCACAAGCGAAAGATGATCACCAAAGTCCCCTGCCCTGCTGTGGTGAAAGAATACAGAAGTATGTGAGTGGGGTGGATCTACTTGACTCACTGATTGCACTGTACCGGAACAAAATCAGATCAAAGAAGTGGTACCACCGGCTGGTGTTCCACTTCCTGGATATGATCACCGTGACCACCTGGCTGCTCTACCGAAGAGATTGTGAAGGCACTGGCATGAGAAAGATGGAACAAATGAAGCTGTATACCTTCAAGTCGTACATCGCTGAAGGCCTAAGCAAAAGTGGAAAGAGTCTGGAGTGCAAGAAAGGTTGTCCCAGTTCCACTATTGCTGGTGAGTATGAGGAGAAGAGGAGAAAAGGACCCGCTGCTCCAATTCCAGTACCTGATGTGCGCCTGGATGCCATAGCCCACTGGATGATTATGGCTGAAAGGAAGAGGAGATGCAAGGTACCAGGGTGCACAGGTACACCAAAAGCCAAGTGCCGGAAATGTGATGTCCACCTCTGTTTCACATCCACCAGCAACTGTTTCCTGAGGTTTCACACAGAATAGGAAATCATAAAGAGAAACACTGGTTCAAACAATAACCCACACAAACACTGAAACATACTCACACTCGCACACACAGACTAACCCCTCCACACACACACACACACACACACACACACACACACACACACACACACACACACAGTCATTTAGATGTTAGTTTATATGTTCACATGAAATGTGAGAAACATTTATAGACGAGGTGATAGTTGTAATTAGTAGTCGTTTTTTTATTTGATTGTTTGATGTTTTGACTTTAAAGCTTCTAATTGTGATTGGTTGGAACCATGTGTGGTTGATGTTTGTCAAAATAAAACTTGTTCTAATGCATATATTGCTTGTTTTCCTTATTCCACGTATCATGTGTACACTATAGAAAACCTTGGGGTTTCAGTACCCTCGTAGCACATTGTTGCCCTGAGGCAACAAACCAATATCTGGTTGGGGGGGCATTTTATGGATATATTATCAAGCTTCCAAAAAATGGGGTGAAATATTTTTTTATGTCCTGTTGGTGTAATATTCGTCATTGTAGATCGTCTATTTTGTTATCCAATGATTGTACGTTGGCTAATCGGACTGATGGTAGAGGCAGATTACCCACTCGCCGTCGGATCCTTACAAGGCACCCCGACCTACGTCCCCGATATCTCCGTCTCGTTCTCATTAAGTAAATCCTTCGAGTCCGACTTGTGCAAAAAATCTTTGTCCAGTACGAGGTGACTAATCACTGTCCTGATATCCAGATATTTTTGGTCATAAGAGACGGTGGCAGAAACATTATGTAGAAAATAAGTTACAAATAACATGAAAAAACACAATTGGTTAAGAGCCCGTAAAACGGCAGCCATCTCCTCCGGTGCCATTCAACAGCATCAGAGTCAGTCTTTATCTGTTACCAGTCCCACAAACTGCCTGTATATACTGTATATACACCCATTTCATTTCCATGTTTATTTGAGCTAGCTGAACTCATTCCTTATCATCTCTACCATATCTTGACATATGTCATTGTGTTGACGTTTCATTGAATTATAACCTACCAATGGCACAGGGTTTACACTTTCATAGACATTTCTTGTTAGTTTGTAAATCACCTCAGGCTTGACAGCTGCACTTCACAAGTGCGCAAAGTGCCTTTTGCGCCACAGGGCAAACCATACAGACACAGACCAATATTGTCACTGGGGGGCTCCCGTACTTGCTCAGGAAGTAAACACGTTTCTTATGGAAACTGAATTATGTTTATGAATTTAAGACCTTTATTATGCCATGTGATCACATGCAATGCTCCAGTCAGCAGAACAATGCCTGATCCCAGTTCATTTGAGAAGGTGAGTACACCTGAAATAGATCACACACCCTCAGATAGATTAAAATGGCCTGCTAACTTGTTTGCTAACATAAACACACTTCAGAAGCAGTAGGAAGGACATTAACATTCCATCATGATCACGTTATGCAGCGATGCTGACTAGTGGATCCATGATCATGTTATGAAGCGTCCGTAACGGTCACATCTGTTACGCTTAAAACGAGTACTGACAAAGAGAGACGAGAAACCAATGATACATCAACAAAGCCAGCGTTTCCAAAACTCGGTCCTCGTTTTGTTTTTTGCCCTAGCACTACACAGCTGATTCAATAATCACCTAAGCCGTTGATGAAAGCTAGCTTTGCACAGAAAGTCTACAATAACAACCTTTCCTCAAAAACATTACAGACGTGACACTGCCTGTCCAAATCAGCTTTCTATCTTTAATAGACTGTAGAATTATATACTAGCACTCAATGGACTAACATTCCTTTGATATTATTTCATTAATCTCTGAAACACAGGGGGATGGATGTAAGTACCAAAACAAGTTCTGTGAGCCATTTCCAAAAGCAATCTGGTTGCCTGAAAATACTTATTTTAAGACTTTGTATCCTACTTTTTAGTAATAATAACATTCAATTTGGCAAATATAAAGGCCACATGTAGTCTGTACTTCAAAATACACACATTCAAGGTAAATATGAAAGTACAGTAGTTTAATTAGGAAATAAGCAATTTCGTTATTTTAAGGTCAGGTTGACCTTACTATGGAATTGCTCAGGAGATTAATTGTTCATCATGAAGTTGGTGAACGTTGTCAAGTGCTTTGGTGAATTGTGTCAAGAGAAGACAACTGTACAGTCTCTGAGTGAGTTAGTTATATGGTTGAAGTTGCTATTAGTCGGTGCTGGGAAGACAACAGAGGGGCACAAACAGCACAAGGGCACAATGTCATACTTCGTCTCTACACACCCCCATGACATCACATAACCCTACCATGTTGTGTGTGTGGACCTTCATTCCTTCCCAGTGGACTGATCTGTGCACTGACCCTCAGTTTAGCACGCTGTGAAACTATCTCAGTCCTGACGCACCGCTGACACAATCTAGGCCCCCACAGGCGGCCATATTCCCTGCCTGAGTGAGTAGCACTTGTGTACACTTCCCTGCTCAGAACACAGGGTCAAGCCATCAGTCCGCCCATTAAACATGTTGTATCAGGGAAAGAGAGAGAGGGAGGGAAAGAGAGAGAGAGAGAGCTAGCGCTAATGCTAACATACACACTCCCCCACAACCCTTGCGTTGCAAGCACCATGCTCTACCAACTGAGCCATACAGGACCTACCTCAGAGCATAGTGGTGATATTTAATTCAATTTCTTTATTTAACAAGGCAAGTCAGTTAAGAACAAATTCTTATTTACCATGACGGCCTACCCCGGCCAAACCCTCCCCTAACCCGGACGACGCTGGACCAATGACTGTGTGGGTTTGTCAGTTGAGGGACAGACAACAGCACTAGTACCAGTAATGGGCTTAGATCCCTCTCACTTCCCCTGAGCCGGTGTGGTGCTGTCCCCTGGCTGTGTACTGTGGGACTTCACTACTTTACTGGTCCAGAGCTGTGGCCTATTGTTCTGTTTCTAGTTGTGCTTGGACAGAGATAGAGGGAGTAGGGTAAATTGTGATTCCTACTGCAGTAAATCCTCAGCTATCTGGACTGGGAAGCCCTGAACAGAGATGGAAGATTATGCCCTAGATTTTCTAAACCATCAATTACAATGGGAGGCAGTTCACGAGGCACAACAGGCATGTTGCCGGCAGGGTTTAGCGACGCTGTCGTTTTGCCAGATGCCTTTTTCATTTGTCTAAAGTAAATGAGTTCTGGGCAAGCTAATGAAAGACAGAGAGAGGAAGCCATCTCTCTCCCTCTTTTTCTTTCTCTTTCACTCTCACACACACTCAGTCACCCACACACTCACCCCAAAATGAGCTTTCGCAGCCTGGGTGATAGTGGCAGCGGGCAGAAAGGCGATGACTGATTGCCTCTCTATGGTGTGTATGAGGCTAAACCCTGTCAACTGTGAACGTAACAACCGAGCAGTGGGACCTCTGGCTGTACGAAATGCAAAATGCTGATAGGCCGTGTCCCTGTAACAAACTCCCAACAGAAGCCCATCTCTCTGTCCACATTAAACACCAGAGCAATTTACCATGGAGAGGAGAGAAGAAGAGAACAAGCAGCTCTTTGATGTGCATCGACTGAGGGGGCTAGGCTTGGATGCAGAGCAGGGACATTAGCATGGGCTTGGAGAGGGGGGAGAGGGAGGGAGGGAGGTGAGGTGAGGTGAGGAAAGGACGGAGAGGGAGAGAGGGGTGAGGAAAGGGGGTGAGGGTATGATGGAGAGAGAGGGGGAGCAGGGAGAGTAAAAAAGAAAGTAGGAGGGAGAGAGGGAAATTAGGTGAAAGAGAGAGATGGTAGAAAGAAGTAGAGTGTGAAGAAGAGAGAAGGGACAAAGAGATTGGAGAGAGCACTCGAGAGAAAATAATGTCAGGAGGATGTTGCCCTTTCCTGCTCAGTCCTAATGTCTGTTCAGACGTCAATTCTTCATAAACTACACTTTCATATGTTGCTGGTCCATAATCCATGTGCTTTGTATGTCCACGTATGTATTTTAAATGTGTGTGTTTACACAGGAACCGTGTCGGTACTTGACTTTCGTTATTCGCTGGCAACACCACGGTGATGAATTAATGACAAAAACCAATAAGAGACACAAAACTCAGGGATTAAAGGCTCAGCGAAGCCTTCTGCCTGGGTTCAATTGTAGCTGTAACACTGCTGTCTACATTGTGGTCACAGAGAGAGCAGGGTGCACTGCACTGGCTGATGCTTCTCTGATATGACAGACCTCGTATAGATCCCATTATACAACTAGAGCCAATGGGGAAGTTCAGCCTCTGTGTGAACAAATTTGGCCATAATGACCATTGTTATGTTTGGAGGAAAAAGGGGGAGGCTTGCAAGCCGAAGAACACCATCCCAACCGTGAAGCACAGGGGTGGCAGCATCATGTTGTGTGGGTGCTTTGCTGCAGGGGGGACTGGTGCACTTCACAAAAATGATGGCATCATGAGGTAGGAAAATGATGTGGATATATTGAAGCAACATCTCAAGACATCAGTCAGGAAGTTAAAGCTTGGTCGCAAATGGGTCTTGCAAATGGACAATGACCCCAAGCATACTTCCAAAGTTGTGGCAAATTGGCTTAAGGACAACAAAGTCAAGGTACTGGAGTGGCCATCCCAACGCCCTGACCTCAATCCCACAGATATTTTGAGGGCAGAACTGAAAAAGCGTGTGCGAGCAAGGAGGCCTTCAAACCTGACTCAGTTACACCAGCTCTGTCACGAGAACTTATTGTGGGAAGCTTGTGGAAGGCTACCCGAAACGTTTGACCCAAGTTAAACAATTTAAAGGCAAATGCTACCAAATACTAATTGAGTGTATGTAAACTTCTGACCCACTGGGAATGTGATGAAAGAAATAAAAGCTGAAATAAATCATTCTCTCTACTATTATTCTGGCATTTCAAAATCTTAAAATAAAGTGATGATCCTAACTGACCTAAGACAGGGAATCTTTACTAGGATTAAATGTCAGGAATTGTGAAAAACTGAGTTTAAATGTATTTGGCTAAGGTGTATGTAAACTTCCGACTTCAACTGTATCCATACAGATCACTCAAGAGAAATAGACTACGGAGAAAGAGGCACTAATTTTTCTCCTGGCAATCTCTCTCTACCACATCTATCAATTCTCTATCATTAGTTTGTACCATTTTAAAGGTGATAGAAAGTCGTCTGTTTTATTTCTATTCACATCTGCTTCCACTGGTTTAAACCATATCTTAATCACAGAGACTGAATAGCCTGCAGCAGGGTTGGGATCATTTCCATTTCAATTCCAGTCAATGGAGGAAGTACACTGAAATTCCAATTCTCTTCAACGCTTTTCAATGAGGAACATTTGGAATTGGAATTTGGTTTACTTTCAGAATTGAAACGGAATTGACCCCAACCCTGGCCTGCAGTGCTTCCACAGTAGTAAGTCAACGAAGGGGATTTAAAGCAGTTAAATCAAGTAATGTGTTTCTATACTCTGGGTATTGACTAGTCTATAACCCTGCATAAAGAAACAAAAAGGCCTCCACTCTATGTAGCTCCACTATCCATAATGGTTATACCCATACCCCCTTTAATAGGTACAATGCTTCGATCAGACAGTGGATCTTCTTCAAGTCAAAAAAACGGTTTCTCGCCCAATACCTAAGTAACTTGCCTCATATTTGCTGCATTACGCAATGTACAGTACCAGTTAAAAGTTTGAACACACCTACTCATTCAAGGGTTTTTGTTTTATTTTTACTATTTTCTACATTGTAGACTAATAGTGAAGACATCAAAACTATGAAATAACACATGTAATTTTTATTATTATTTTTCATTTAACCTTTATCCCATTAGGGCGGCAGGAAGCCTAGTGGTTAGAGCGTGGGGACAGTAACCGAAAGGTTGCTAGATCAAATCCCTGACCTGCCAAGGAAAAAACTGTTGTTCTGCCTCTGAACAAGGCAGTTAACCCGAGGTTCCTAGGCTGTCATTGGAAATAATAATTTGTTCTTTACTGACTTGCCTAGTTAACTAAAGGTAAAAAAAAAAAAGAACTAATTCTTATTTACAATGACGGCCTACCCCGGCCAAGCCTGGACGACGCTGGGCCAATTGTGCGCCGCCCTATGGGACTCCCAATCACGGCCGGTTGTGATACAGGTAGTGACGCCTCTAGCACTGAGATACAGTGCCTTAGACCGCTGCGCCACTCGGAATCATGTAGTAACCAAAAAACTGTTAAACAAATCAAAACATATTTTATATTTGAGATTCTTCAAAGTAGCCACCCTTTGCCTTGATGACAGCTTTGCACACTCTTGGCATTCTCTCAATCACCTGGAATGCATTTCAATTAACAGGTGTGCCTTGTTAAAAGTTAATTTGTGGAATTTCTTTCCTTCTTAATGTGTTTGAGCCAATCACTTGTGTTGTGACGAGGTAGGGGTGGTATACAGAAGATAGCCCTATTTGGTAAAAGACCAAGTCCATATTATGGCAAGAACAGCTCAAATAAGCAAAGAGAAACGACAGTCCATCATTACTTTAAGACATGAAGGTCAGTCAATGCGGAAAGTTTCCTCATGTGCAGTAGCAAAAAACATCAAGCGCTATGATGAAACTGGCTCTCATGAGGACCGCCACAGGAAAGGAAGACCTAGAGTTACCTCTGCTGCAGAGGATAAGTTCATTAGAGTTACTATCCTCAGAAATTGCTGCCCAAATAAATGCTTCCCAGAGTTCAAGTAACAGACACATCTCAACATCAACTGTTCAGAGGAGATTGTGTGAATCAGGCCTTCATAGTCAAATTGCTGCAAAGAAACCACTATTAAAGGACATCAATGAGAAGAAGAGACTTAATTGGGCCACGAAACACGAGCAATGGACATTAGACCGTTTGTCAGAAGGGTGAGTGTAGCTGGTGTATGAAGTCAGGCGCAGGAGAGCAGAGATGAGTGAACCAAACGCACTTTACTTAGACAGCACAAAGTAAACCCATAATACAAAGAACGGTTGCCACAGAACACGGGTGAAAAAATGGCACCCGGCACAAACCAGCCGGAACAATACCGACCTGAACAAAAAGGAACAATCACACACAAAGACACGCGTGAAACAGAGGGTTAAATACGCGACACTTAATTTGGGAATTGAAACCAGGTGTGTGGGAACACAAGACAAAACAAATGGAAAATGAAAAGTGGATTGACGATGGCTAGAAGACCGGTGACGTCGACCGCCGAACGCCGCCCGAACAAGGAGAGGGACCGACTTCGGCGGAAGTCGTGACACCGTTGGATTTTATTTTTTTTTAAATTTATTTTACCTTTATTTAACTAGGCAAGTCAGTTAAGAACAAATTCTTATTTTCAATGACGGCCTAGGAACAGTGGGTTAACTCCCTTGTTCAGGGGCAGAACGACAGATTTGTACCTTGTCAGCTCGGGGATTAGAACTGGCAACCTTTCAGTTACTAGTCCAACGCTCTAACCACTAGGCCACCCTGCCGCCCCAAAAATCGGATATTTATGCATTTAATTTTCAATACATTAGCAAAAATGTCTAATAACATGTTTTCACTTTGTCATTATGGGATATTGTGTGTAGTTGGGTGCGACAAAAAAACGAGTTAATCCATTCAGGCTGTAACACAACAAAATGTGGAATAAGTCAAGATGTGAATACTTTCTGAAGGCACTGTGTTTGTAATGCAGGCGAAGTGAGGAGCCAGATTAGAAGCCCTCTGAGGGGTAACAGACCTGATCTCTCCTCCTGGTTCTCTCTTCCTGAGCCCAGAGAGCCCACAGCTCAGACACCTGTTTCTCCCACTGGAACAGACCAGGCGTGAGAAGGAGGAGATATAGATTTCCCCAGAGAACACAATCAAGAGGGTGACTCTTTCCCCCAGACTCTTCTAGAACACCCATGAAATCAACGCTCTGCACTGAGAACACTGCCGAGAACACTCAGAATGTAAAATGTTCCAGGGCGATTGTTTCTCCTCCCAAATGAGTGAAAAAGAGAGGGAGTGTGTGATAGAGAGATAGATAAAGAAAGATACAGAAAGAGAGCAAGCGAGCGAGCTGCCAGCTAGGCCCATGCAGAGCTCAATGTGTCCCGACAGCTCTAAATGAACATTGACCTGCTCAGGGTCTCAACGCTGCCGCCGCTTTACATCACAGCACCTGAATAATTAACAGGGAGAAACACTGCTACGGCGCAGCGCCTCAGAGCCTCAATCTAGCAGCTGGCCTACACTGTACCATGTAGTAGTGTCTCATTGCTATATTGTCATAAGCTTCCAGACAGAGACATGGTCTGACAACAAATCCTGGAGATAACGGCTTCAGAGCATAGATGCGAAAATTGTACATAACAATGCTGGTATACAAACAAGATTCAGCACGAATTAGGCCTCTCCTGGTTCCCTTTAGTGTTCTATCTAGACTCAGAGAGCATCTTGGGTCTGTGAAAAGCAAATAGTCAACTTGGCCGAAACTGATGAAATATAAAATATTCAAAGCACTACCCATGTACAAAGTTGGCCACACCTCTTGCACATGAACAAACAGTGAGCTACAGTACACAGAGTGGCCCTCAAGAGGGCTGCCAGTTACCAGTAAAAGAGTCTGGACACTTAGAAGTTAAATAGACTTTTGATGTTCTGACATCTCCCCAAGCAGCCGGCATCTTTTTCATTTCACTTGACTTCTCAGTAAATGACCTCCTCCTCATCTTCCATTCCCAAGTCAGGATGGATAGAACTTTAAGAGGGTTGTTTTAGCAATGTCCAAAATTCAGCTCAGCAGACAGTAAAGCAGTTGAGAAAATTAATGAGCAATGTGTGTGTGTGGTTCACCCCACACATTCCTCAATGTCAGGGAAACTAAGATGTTAAACTAATCGTAACAGAAAATCAACAACAGTTCAAGTCAGCACAGCTATATCAAGAGGCTGTTTTAACCACACAACCAACTGAACAGCTAATCAGAACACTGGAAATCAAGCTATTGATTGGCATCGAGTCCACTTCAGGTCGACTGAGATGATTCTGTATTCACTATGCAGCGGTTCTGAAAGCATTGAAGACAGGTGTTTTTTCCCCCCAAGAACAGAGTGATCCTCAGTTTGGTTGGTCAAAAGGGGGAGGTGGGGGGGTCAGCCCAAAAGCGCCCCTCTAGACGAGCACTTACTCTTGGACTGTGACCGCTCTTGTTATTGGCAAAGACGGGGAGACAGCGAGAGAAAAAGAGACGTTTTGACTGTGTAATCATGAGGCCTGACAACACGCGGTGCCAGGCAGGATCATGTGGGGACGCGGTGTGACATTTTCCAAAATACTTACTACTTGACATTTCAATGGACCTTTACGAAAGTGTCTCCCTCCTTCCCCCACCCCTCCGTCTCTCTCTGGTACTGAGGCTGGCATGCAGGCAGACTGCATGAGAGGAGAGCATGTCTCTGCCAGTGAGTGAAGGCTGGGGAAGGGGACGTGATGCAGAGACTAAATGGTACGATCCTGGGTGTGATCACAGCGTGGTGGGTGGGGGAGCACAATGAGCACGGTAATGAAGGCACCTCTCTCCTTCTCAATAGAACTCAAATAACGCCACACACAGTCGCCCAGATAAAGAGATTGACAAAGTTTAATTAAGCTGTTCATAAAACTAATCTATTTATCGGGTGTGACAGAAAGGACTCGTGTTAAACAGGTGTTTGGTTTTTGGGTTTGTCTACATTCTCGATTGGGCTGTGTGGAGCTCCAAAACTCTCTGTTGATTGGGCTGTGTGGAGCTCCAAAACTCTGTTGATTGGGCTGTGTGGAGCTCCAAAACTCTCTGTTGATTGAGCTGTGTGGAGCTCCAAAACTCTGTTGATTGGGCTGTGTGGAGCTCCAAAACTCTGTTGATTGGGCTGTGTGGAGCTCCAAAACTCTGTTGATTGGGCTGTGTGGAGCTCCAAAACTCTCTGTTGATTGGGCTGTGTGGAGCTCCAAAACTCTCTGTTGATTGGGCTGTGTGGAGCTCCAAAACTCTCTGTTGATTGGGCTGTGTGGAGCTCCAAAACTCTCTGTTGATTGGGCTGTGTGGAGCTCCAAAACTCTGTTGATTGGGCTGTGTGGAGCTCCAAAACTCTCTGTGAGGCTTGATATGATGTAGCTAAGAGGCTCAAGTTTGGCTAACACTGACAAATTGACTGAATTATTGATTTCTATTTTCTTCCATTCTGTTGTTCCACAAACAAAGAGTCTGATGCATCTTCAGATAGTCTCTACTGTGATCCAACCAGGAGTCTCTCTCTCTCTTCTGATCGATGCTCAGAGCCAAGCGGTTCTGAAGACTCTGCACATCCTCTCCACAAAAGATGAGCTCTGCTGGACCCTAAACACCAAACACAGACAGACGACATGAAAGGAGCGTCAGATCCCTCCAGCCCAGACCCGTCCTTTGAAACCACGGGCCAAGAACCATGGTGTGGGTCGGCAGACACCAGACATGTCCAGTTGATTACACAGACAAAGCTGTGCCAGAACTCCCCACAATCACACACACGAACGCGCGCACACACACACACACACACAAAAACACACAAGGACACAGAAAACATTCCTGCATCCATCATGGCATCATTGTGATTTAGATTAGGATATCATATTTAGATTAGGATATCATATTTAGATTAGGATATCATATTTAGATTAGTGTATCAGATTTAGATTAGGATATCAGATTTAGATTAGGATATCAGATTTAGATATCATATTTTGATTAGGATATCAGATTTAGATTAGGGTATCATATTTAGATTAGGATATCAGATTTAGATTAGGATATCATATTTAGATTAGGATATCAGATTTAGATTAGGATATCACCTGGTGACTGGGCCTCACTAATGCGTGTGTGGGGTGGTTACATAAATCCCCAGTAGGAGGCGCTCTCCTTTGAGCAACATACATTCCCACTGCCTGGAGGTGATGTGTATGAAGCAGACAGGTGTAATCCCTCTCTGATCCCCTCAGTCCCCAGCTCTCTCCTATGCTCTGCTCTCCTGTATAATCAGTCTCCTTTCCCTGGTCCTAATCAGGCCTCAGTACAGCGTAGCTCAGCCCAGGCAGCACAGCACAGGGCCCTGAACGGCCAGTCTAGACACTCTTCCACCCAGAGAGCCTGGCTCGCTCCATTAATTATGCAAGGCAGCAGCGCTAGGCTAGCGCCGTGGTGCTATCTCCCCCACACAGCGCCAGCCGCCCTATACCTCCACCCCTCCCTTTCCCCCCTCCACTCAGCTAGCTAGCCTGCTGATGGCTCCACATCAACGTCACCATTAACGCTGTCTCAGAGCCCTCTCCCCTGCCTCCCTCCCTTTCTCCCAGCGTTCCCCAGACCTCTGTCAGGGAGCTGCGGAATATGAGCTGGGCTCTGATATCCCACTGACACATTTTACTTCCTCACTGTTGCAGCTCTCTGCTGCCTAGCCCTAAAACTCCATATTTAGCTATCCCTCCTTCTCCCTCCCACCCGTCTATTTCTGAAAGCCTGCTTCAATGTCCCCTCTCTCCATCTCCGTCCATCTATCCCTCTCTCTCCTGATTCCCCCCCCTTTCTCTCTGCTCCTCAGCTGTTCATTCCCAGAGTCATAGGAGAGAGCGAGAGAGAGAGAGAGAGAGAGAGAGAGAGAGAGAGAGAGAGAGAGAGAGAGAGAGGAAGCTCTGGTGCTAGGGATGATCAGCGTGACTGATGTTCTTATTTGCATTACAGAGAGCTGGGGAGGCAGAAAGCACATATACATCAGAGGCACACACACACACACACACACACACACACACATTTTAGACGATAATAATAAGAGTTCTCTCTAGAGCACCTGAGTAGGTAGAGCACTTAGGAGAGGAGAATTTAGCACTCTATTCACCTTTTCATCCCAGACACACACACAGGCACACAGACACACGCCAAACAAACACACACACACGGCTATTACCGGGCATGCCTCTAATGTTAGTGCTCCTATAGATCATCAATAACTGCTGTCCCTATAGATCATCAATAACTGCTGTCCCTTGGCAGAAACACAGCAGGAAATATCAGTTGTTTTCTATGTGTTTCTGTCTTAATGAACCTGCTGTTGGTTTAAACTGAAATACTCTGTGTAATGGTCTGACCTTGGACAAATGAATCCCCCCTCCTGTTTCTATTGTGGACTGTTGGATGGATTTGTCTTGCTGTGTAGAGAAGTGCTTTATTCGTAGCAGGGGGTGAATTTGTAGCTGTGTGCTTTGCTCTGCTTTGCTGGGTTGTTGGATTGGATTTGCCGCCGGGTGCTTTGCACCTTGTCCACACATTCCCTGACCTGTGAGGAACTCTTTATTAGTGCCTGGCTGAGCTGACAGAGAGAGCGAGAGAGAGATGGAGGGATAGAGAGAGATGGAGAGAAAAGTGGAAAGAGAGAGAGAGTCAAAGATGAGAGTGAGAGATGGGGGGAGAGAAAAGAGGAATTTGGGGGATAGAAAAGAGGAATTTGAGAGAGAGCTCATCAAATCAAATCAAATGTTATTTGTCACATGCGCCGAATACAACAGGTGTAAACCTTACTGTGAAATGCTTACTTACAAGCCCTTAACCAACAATGCAGTTCAAGAAATAGAGTTAACAAAATATTTACTAAAGAAATCAAATCAATCATTAAGTAACACAATTAATGTACATAACAATAAGGAGGCTATATACAGGGGGTACCAGTACAGAGTCAAATGTGCGGGGGTACAGGTTAGTCAAGATGGGGAGGAAAGAGAGAGAGAGAGAGAGAGAGAGGAGAGAATGGAGAACCTCTCTGCTAGGTCATTCCAACCTTGAGGTGACGGGGGCCCTGTGATCAGAATGGCTAATGACTGACTAAGACTGGGAGAATCCAAACAGCTGCTAGAAGAACCACGTGACATTACCACCTGTATCTAGCCTAGCGGCTACCCGCTAACCTCTACCTACTGCTGCTGCTCCACTCAAGTGCCTCTCAGTAATGACAGCCCAGGGCTGCATCTCAAATTGCACGCTATTCCCTAAATAGTGCACTATGGACCCTGGTTAAAAGTTACGCACTATGTAGTAGGGAATAGGGTGCCATTTGGGATGCATCCCAGGTGAGTCATTACTGCAGCAGGACCACTCAAGGCCCTTATAGCCAGCCCACCTCCTTCCCTTCGTTCCTTCCCTACCAACCACCACAGACGACCCTGTCTACCTCCAACAGGCACGTTGGAAAACAAATCAATGTTTTACAAGGAGCTTTTAAGCCTCTTGCCTTCAATAGGAGAACAGGAACAGAGGTTTTTAGTACGAAGAAAGAGAAGACGGATGGAGGGAGCGGGGAACATTATTTTTGCAGAACGGAGAGAAGCTCATTAACCCAGTGAAAAGAGAACGAGTGAGAAAGAGAGTGAGTGAGAAAGAGAGGCCCAGGGAGCGATGCAAAATGTTCTGTTCCTGAGTTTTGAGACGAGAGCCTGACAAGGAGAACATGGGAGGCTTTTGTTGGCTTGACATCAGAGTGTAGAGGTTTATTCTTTATGTACTCTAGCTACTAAAGGGTCTCTCTTTCAATGCAGATAAAAATGAAGCCATTTTAGAGTGAAGATCAACATTTGACAAAACAAATGCTGCCGGACGGCGAATTTCAATAAATAACTAATCCCTAAGAGCAGGCTGCGAGCGATCTGAAACAATGATGTAATCAAGGTATGATTTCCCTTTGTGATACCTTGAATATGCAAAAATAATACGGTCAGTGAGCTCTTATATAATAAGAGGGTACAGGAGAAGGTAGAGGAGAGGGTACAGGAGAATGTAGAGGAGAAGGTAGAGGAGAGGGTAGAGGAGAATGTAGAGGAGAAGGTAGAGGAGAGGGTAGAGGAGAATGTATAGGAGAAGGTAGAGGAGAGGGTAAAGGAGAAGGTAGAGGAGAGGGTAGAGGAGAAGGTAGAGGAGAGGGTAGAGGAGAGGGTAGAGGAGAGGGTAGAGGAGAGGGTAGGGGAGAGGGTAGGGTAGAAGAGAGGGTAGGGGAGAGGAGAGGGTAGAAGAGAGGGTAGTGTGGTGAGGACAGTGCCAGGTAGAGGAGAGGGTAGAGGAGAAGGTGGAGTGAGGGTAGGGGAGAGGGTAGGGGAGAGGGTAGAGGAGAAGGTAGAGGAGAAGGTAGGGGAGAGGGTAGGGGAGGAGAGGGTGGAGGAGAGGGTAGGGAGAAGGTAGGGAGAGGGTGGGGAGAGGGTGGGAGTGGGGGTGGGAGAGAAGGTAGAGGAGAAGGTAGGGGAGAGGGTAGGGGAGAGGGTAGAAGAGAAGGTGGGGAGAAGGTGGGTGAGAGGGTGGGGAGAAGGTAGAGGAGAGGGTGGGGAGAAAGTAGGGAGAAGGTAGGGGAGAGGGTGGGAGGAGAGGGTGGGGAGAGGGTGGGGAGAAGGTAGAGGAGAGGGTGGGTGAGAGGGTGGGGAGAAGGTGGGGAGAAGGTGGGGAGAAGGTAGGGGAGAGGGTGGGGAGAAGGTGGGAGTAGGGGGTGGGGAGAGGGTGGGGAGAGGGTGGGGAGAAGGTGGGGAGAAGGTGGGGAGAGGGTGGGGAGAGGGGGTAGAGGAGAGGGTAGGGAGAAGGTGGGGGAGAGGGTGGGGAGAGGGTGGGAGTAGGGGGTGGGAGAGAAGGTGGGGAGAAGGTGGGGAGAGGGTGGGGAGAGGGTGAGAGAGAGAAGGTGGGGAGAAGGTGGGTGAGAGGGTGGGGAGAAGGTGGGGAGAGGGTGGGGAGAAAGTGGGGAGAAGGTGGGGAGAGGGTAGAGGAGAGGGTGGGGAGAGGGTGGGGGAGAAGGTGAGGAGAGGGTGGGTGAGAGGGTAGAGGAGAAGGTGGGGAGAAGGTGGGGAGAGGGTGGGGAGAGGGTGGGGAGAGGGTAGGGGAGAGGGTAGAGGAGAGGGTAGGGGAGAGGGTAGGGGAGAGGGTAGGGGAGAGGGTAGGGGAGAGGGTAGAAGAGAGGGTAGTGTGGTGAGGACAGTGCCAGGTAGAGGAGAGGGTAGAGGAGAGGGTAGAGGAGAGGGTAGGGTAGAGGAGAGGGTAGGAGAGAGGAGAGGGTAGGAGAGAGGGTAGTGTGGTGAGGACAGTGCCACTCTCTCGCTCTGTTTTTTTTATTTATTTTATTTTTTTATTTATTGAATATCTGAAACATACAATATACTTGCAGTGAAGCCGCTCAACAACTACATAATTCCAGTCATCCAACAGACTCCCATTCAGAGAGACACACAGAAGCATCCAGGGTCAATGCCCTGCTCAAGGGCACGTTGAAAGATCTACCACCAGGCCAAAAAACATGAACCCAAACCCTCCATGATCCCCCCACAGTCCCCCAATAGCTGTCCCTCAACCATTCGAGACCCCTCCCACAGTCCCCCACAGGAAGAAAAATAAAAAATACAATGAATTCCATTCCCCACCCCCAAGAACCCCCCAATGCACCAAGAACCAAGAGAATGAACTAAAGAGAACAAAGAAAGACAGAAGAAAACAGCAAACAACAATGCAAAAAATGAATATAATTTGTTTTAAGACAAACAAAGGACATCAAGGACAACTAAAATCATAACAGCAATGCCAACTGTATATGTTTGTGTGCATGTCTGGCACAATTACATGTGTGTGTGTGTGTTCTTCTTTGCGTTTATTTGAATGAGAGTGTGTGTATATGCATGTGTACAAACACCTGCACGGCATCAGCCTCAGGCAAACCGGCATTAGTTTTAAAAACACTGCCACTTAGTGTCATTCAAACTGACTGTTTATTATGTTTTATGTTGACTTTATTTAGACTTTTGTCTTTGACCATCATTCTATCTCCCACTCCCACTTGTCTCCAATTCCACATCCCAACCCTCAGCCCATCCCATCTATTTCTGCTGGCCACCCACTTCGGGTTTCTATGCAACACAAATCTTTCAACTATGCTGTGATGTTTAACGTACAATTTCAATCTATCTAGTCGAATAGCATCCACAGATTGTGAGTTGAAGATAAATACTTTTACTAAGAGTATTAGTATATTAGTAATTGACTGACCCGGTCTCTCCAGATCTCCTAACAGTACTATTTCTAGGGTCAATTTTAGATCAAAGCTATGCATTTTCAGCCATTCCTGAACCTGAGACCAGAAACAGGCTACCTGAGGGCAATACCAAAATAAATGGTGTATTGATTCTGTATCCTCACAACAAAATCTTCAGAGCTTCGATGACTTTATGCCCCAAATATCCCCCTCTATCTTTCTGTTCTAGTAAGAGCTGTGCTCCAGTACGTGAGCTGTGCCATTAATACTGGCCCAATATCATAGTCAAGAACACTGTCTGATCTAGCAAAGTCAAACAGCCGTACATAAAACCCCCAAGGCCTTTCCTTTATAGTTCTACTGTTGTTGAATGTTTACAGCGTAAAGCAATCTAGTCCAATGTATTGCAACCAAAAAATATGAAAATAATAATTAATGAAAGCCTATCCATTGCCCTATGTGTACATCCCTTGTTTATAACAGATTCATAACCCAGCCTACATATGAACATGCTCTGGAGTGGTCCTGCATTCTAAATCATGAATAATGATGATGATGATGTGCAGTAGTCCTCGGTAATTATGGCACACACTTGCTCTCATCTGCTTTGTATTACATAATAAGAAAACCAGGCAATACATTACGCAATCCTCTCACTGAGGGTCCGGCAGCTCGCTTTAATTCAAGACTGATTTGTTTAAGGCGATCCTTGGCCTACCCCATCAATAGGGCTCTCTGGGTGTCATACACCCTGGTTAATATCACATGGAATATTTTTAGTCTGGGAAATCTCGGCCCGCATGAATTATGTTTAATATTTCAGAAATGAAGGAGGAATCCTCACAGGGATTTCGGAGTATCAGTGTCTCAGCCCCAAACAGGTTTTGTGTGTTTAGTGTGTGTGTGTGTGTGTTTAGTGTGTGTGTGTGTGTGTTTAGTGTGTGTGTGTGTGTGTGTGTGTGTGTGCGTGCTTGGGCGCACATTCCAGTGTGTGTGCAAGCACATGCTTCTGTGCATGCATGTTGTGTGCATTTGTGTGTGTTTAAGTGTGTTTGAGGCCAACCAGTGCCAGGGGGCTGCTGTCATGGCTGCTGACACAAAGCCTGAGACTGCAGAGAGAGCGAGAGAGCAGAGAGAGAGCAGATAGCGAGGGAGAGCAGAGAGAGCAGAGAGAGAGCAGAGAGAGAGCAGAGAGAGAGCAGAGAGCGAGAGAAAGAGAGCAGAGGGAGAGCAGAGGGAGAGCAGAGAGCGAGAAAGAGAGAGCAGAGAGCGAGAGAGCAGAGAGCGAGAGAGCAGAGAGAGAGCAGAGAGAGAGCAGAGAGAGAGCAGAGAGAGAGCAGAGAGCGAGCAGAGAGAGGCTCCCAGCACATCAAAGCACAGCAGCAGCCCTGTGGCCAAGCCCACAGGAGAACCCAGCACATTCCCCCCTCATCATTAGCCTCTCACTGAGATAAACACACACACACACGTATGCCCAGGTGCACACAAAGAACACACATGCACAAACACGCACACACACACACCGACATCACTCCCCCGGCCCCGTGCACCGACACACACCCTGATTGGGTCATCAGTAAGGTATCGTCAGCCTCCATCTGCATGGTCCCCACAGATCCATCCTCCTCCTTGATACCATATAGTACTGTAGGTTCCCCATGGCCACATCCTCCATTACTCCAGTCTCTGTGAACAGAGTCTGTGTGTGGGAGCTCATGTCCTAGCACAGGTGCTTATTCTATGACAGCCGGTGCAACGAGACCGGATGAGTGGGATGAATGGGGTTAAGACAACACTTACAACTACAGAAGGGATTGAACACAGACATTAATACTAGAACCGCTGGGCCTCGAGGGACCCCCTTCACACTAATGAGTAGTCATTCTGACTGTAACATTCGAACAGTGTAATTACTACGTTTCATACACGCTATCGCAAAAATAATCATTTGGTTGTGTTTATGAAGGTAACGTTAGAATTCCCTTTTTTCTTCTTCTAATAACACAATAGCATTTTCATTAGTTCATTAGTTACTGTAGGCTAAATGTAAAAAAATCTAAACAAATGTGGAGTGCCTTTTTGTTACAGCTATGAAACAGAAAGCATGTGTGTTAACAGCTTCAAAAACAACAAAATAACAAAATACCCCGACCACCAAGACGCACGGTTAGCAAGACGCGTGATCAAATGATGAAAACATCCCAGCCCAAACATCATTTAAACTTCAAGTGTTTTTGATCAAGTGAAAATCAACACAAAAGCAATAACAGCATTATAATGACTATAAATATGACAGCAGTTTAAAATACTACATGTTTATGTGCGTCAATTTGCAATGGCATCAGTGGGACCATGTCCATGTCACATAAACAGCGAAAGCTGGTGAGTGCTTGTTTTTTTGCTTGAGATGTCGGGTTTTCTCTGTCATCACCAGCTTGTTCTATCCAAACGGTGCCGTCCTTCCACTCTCCTGTCTCACAGTTTCATTTGGTGGTGGAGCGGACACCTGCTCAGTGTGCACCATTCTGGCTTTTTTGTGCTTAAGCCTCGGAGGTGTAGGTTCAGGCTGAGGATCAGAATCAGAAGAATAATCATCGGAGATGTCATGATTTATTTCTTCCCCGCCATCTGAGTCGTTTTCATTTCGATTTTGTAAATTACAGTCTCACTGTGTTCTCCAAGTAGGCTGATAAGACTGGTTGAACTGCTGTTCTTCATTCACAGTTGGTGATTACGTAATTATGCATTGTTCACTTCCCCTTGCTCTTCAACTCACCCACTCTACCCCTTTCTTTTTAAAATAGTTTTTAACCCTTATTTTACCAAGTAAGTTGTCTGAGAACACAGGACGGGGGATGAATGAGCCAATACTTTACTTAATCTATTGTTATATGTGTGAAATTAGTTTCGGTAAAGTTTCGGTTCAGTTTTGAGGCAATTATCAGGGTGATTATGAACTGGGCACTGCACTTTCAAGAAGGAGCGCAGCAGGCCCTACTGTCGGGAGACGGAGCGCAGCAGGCCCTACTGTCGGGAGAAGGAGAGCAGTAGACCCTACTGTCTGGAGAAGGAGCGCAGCAGACCCTACTGTCTGGAGAAGGAGCGCAGTAGACCCTACTGTCTGGAGAAGGAGCGCAGTAGACCCTACTGTCGGGAGAAGGAGCGCAGCAGACCCTACTGTCGGGAGAAGGAGCGCAGCAGACCCTACTGTCGGGAGAAGGAGAGCAGCAGACCCTACTGTCTGGAGAAGGAGAGCAGCAGACCCTACTGTCTGGAGAAGGAGAGCAGCAGGCCCTACTGTCTGGAGAAGGAGAGCAGCAGGCCCTACTGTCGGGAGAAGGAGCGCAGCAGGCCCTACTGTCTGGAGAAGGAGAGCAGCAGACCCTACTGTCTGGAGAAGGAGAGCAGCAGACCCTACTGTCTGGAGAAGGAGAGCAGCAGGCCCTACTGTCTGGAGAAGGAGAGCAGCAGGCCCTACTGTCGGGAGAAGGAGCGCAGCAGGCCCTACTGTCTGGAGAAGGAGAGCAGCAGGCCCTACTGTCGGGAGAAGGAGCGCAGCAGGCCCTACTGTCTGGAGAAGGAGCGCAGCAGACCCTACTGTCGGGAGACGGAGCGCAGCAGGCCCTACTGTCTGGAGAAGGAGAGCAGTAGACCCTACTGTCTGGAGAAGGAGCGCAGTAGACCCTACTGTCTGGAGAAGGAGCGCAGTAGACCCTACTGTCTGGAGAAGGAGCGCAGTAGACCCTACTGTCGAGAGAAGGAGCGCAGTAGACCCTACTGTCGGGAGAAGGAGCGCAGCAGACCCTACTGTCGGGAGAAGGAGCGCAGCAGACCCTACTGTCGGGAGAAGGAGAGCAGCAGACCCTACTGTCTGGAGAAGGAGAGCAGCAGACCCTACTGTCTGGAGAAGGAGAGCAGCAGGCCCTACTGTCTGGAGAAGGAGCGCAGCAGGCCCTACTGTCTGGAGAAGGAGAGCAGCAGGCCCTACTGTCGGGAGAAGGAGCGCAGCAGGCCCTACTGTCTGGAGAAGGAGCGCAGCAGACCCTACTGTCGGGAGAAGGAGCGCAGTAGACCCTACTGTCTGGAGAAGGAGCGCAGTAGACCCTACTGTCGGGAGAAGGAGCGCAGCAGGCCCTACTGTCTGGAGAAGGAGAGCAGCAGGCCCTACTGTCTGGAGAAGGAGGGGAGCAGGCCCTACTGTCTGGAGAAGGAGAGCAGCAGGCCCTACTGTCTGGAGAAGGAGAGCAGCAGGCCCTACTGTCGGGAGAAGGAGAGCAGCAGGCCCTACTGTCTGGAGAAGGAGAGCAGCAGGCCCTACTGTCTGGAGAAGGAGAGCAGCAGGCCCTACTGTCTGGAGAAGGAGGGGAGCAGGCCCTACTGTCTGGAGAAGGAGAGTAGCAGGCCCTACTGTCTGGAGAAAGAGGGGAGCAGGCCCTACTGTCTGGAGAAGGAGGGGCAACGGGGGAAAACCGTTACAAAAATGACATGCCCACCAAAAACTGGATATAACTCCACTTCTTTTTGTCATATAAAGAACAGTGCGGTATATAGACGTATTTAGGAAAAGTAAAAGGTGGAGGGGGGTATGACTTTAAAAATGGCAGAGTAATACATTTGTTAAATTCATGATCAGTCCAAATGACTGCTTTGGCAGTTCTAGTGTTAAGAAAGATGTGGATGTATTTCATGTCTCAATTGGAAAATCTCCTTTGATATGATGCAATGGATAACTGGGGATGATGCACCCTATGAGGAAAATAGCAACAAGAGTTTCAATACCTAACCTGCCCAACACCTGGGTCCATGGAAGCAGGTGTGACTTTGGTATTGTCTTTGACTCAACACCTGAGACCATGCAGGAGCAGATAATTACTTTCCATCACCTTTCTGTCTCCTGAGTCCACATTGACACCTGTGTCTGGAACAAACCAATGTGCCCCCTGTAGCGTAACTAGCCCGGCTATATGGAAGAGATAGCAGGTGGCCAATTACAATGCCTTCAGAAAGTATTCACACCCCTTGTCTTTTTCACATTTAGTTGTGTTCCAGCCTGAATTTAAAATGGATTAAATTGAGATTTATTACACACAATACCCCATAATGTGAAAGTGGAATTATGTTTTTGTTAATGATGTCTACTGATGACAAAAGGAGACAGGCGCAGGAGAGTTGAAATGCGTGGAAACCAACGTATTTAATCAGCCATGTACATCACAAAGTACAAAAGAGCAGGCAAAAATACTTCCATGATAAATATAGCCTTGGGCGCATAAATAAAAACACCCGGAATAAAAATAGCCGTCAACAAATGACACACATTGAACAAACGAAAATCAATCACTCACAAGGACAAGAAGGAAAACAGAGGAATAAATACACGCAGACTAATGAAGGGAAATGAGCAACAGGTGTAACTGAAAACAAGCAAAGCCAATAGATAACGAAAAAGGAGCGGTGATGACTAGTAAACCGGTGACATCGACCGCCGAACACCGTCTGAACAAGGAGAGGGGCCGACTTCGGCGGAAGTTGTGACAGTTTTAGCAACATTTTTACAAATTAATAAAAAATGAAAAGCTGAAATGTCTTGAGTCAATAAGTATTCAACCCATTTGTTATGGCAACCCTAAATAAGTTCAGGAGTAAAAATGTGCTTAACAAGTCACATGTTAAGTTGCATGGACTCTCTCTGTATGCAATAATAGTGCTTACCATGATTTTTGAATGTATACCTCATCTCCGTACCCCACACATACAATGATCTGTAATGTCCTTCAGTCGAGCAGTGAATTTCAGATTCAACCACAAAGACCAGGGAAGTTTTCCAACGCCTCGCAAAGAAGGGAACCTATTGGTAGGTGGGTACAAATAAAACAGACATTGAATATTCCTTTGAGTATGGTGAAGTTATTAATTACACTTTGGATGGTGTATCGATACATCCAGTCACTACAAAGATACAGGCGTCCTTCCTAACTCAGTTGATGGAGAGGAAGGAAACCGCTCAGGGATTTCACATTGAGGCCAATGGTGACTTTAAAACAGTTAGAGTTAAATGGCTGTGATAGGAGAAAATTTAGGATGGATAACAACATTGTAGTTACTCCACAATACTAGCCTAATTGACAGAGTGAAAAGATGAAAGCCTGTACAGAAAAATGTGCAAAGAAATTCACTTTTTGTCCTGAACATGAAGTGTTATGTTTGGGGCAAATTCTATACAACACATTACTGAGTAGCACTCTAAATTCTTTCAAGCATAGTAGTAGCTACATCATGTTATGGGTATGCTTGTAATCGTTAAGGACTGGAGAGTTTTTCAGGATAAAAAAAATTATGGAATGAAGCTAAGCACAGGCAAAATCCTAGAGGAAAACCTGGTTCAGTCAGCTTTTCACCAGACACTGGGAGATGAATTCACCTTTCAGCAGGACAATAACCTAAAACACAAGGCCAAATATACACTGGAGTTGCTTACCAAGAAGACAGTGAATGTTCCTGAGAGGCCAAGTTACAGTTTTTACTTAAATCTATCTATGACAAGATTTTGAAAAGAATAATGGGCAAATGTTGCACAATCCAGGTGTGGAAAGCTCTTAGAGACTTACCCAGAAAGACTCTCAGCTGTAATCGCTGCCAAAGGTGATTCTACAAAGTATTGACTCAGGGGTGTGGATAAATTAATATTTATGTATTTCATTTTCAATGAATTTGCAAACATTTAAAAAAAAATGTTTTCACTTTGTCATTATGGGGCATTGTGTGTAGATAGGTGTGTCACGACTTCCGCCGAAGTCGGTCCCTCTTCTTGTTCGGGCGGTGTTCGGCGGTCGGCGTCACCGATTTTCTGACCATCATCGCTTCCCTTAGTTGTTTTGGTACTTTGTCTAATTGTCGCACCTGTTGTTTATTTTCCTTCCTTCCCCTTCTTTCCATTGTGCGTGATTGTTTGATGTTACCGTTGTCTTTCGTTTCCCCAGTCGGTTCACTGAGGGCTATTATATTGTGGTTCCTGTATTTTGCCGGTTTGCTTTTTGCGCCCGGGTTGTTGTTAAGTCGTGTGAGTATTTTATTCGCCAGAGGGATTTGTTTGTTTGGACTGGTGACCGTATTAAAAGATCCTCACACGTTGATTACCTCCTGCGCTTGATTCCTTTTTTTCATACGGAACCACGAACGTAACAGAATCACGCACCCTATAATGGAGTCAGCAGGAGCAGCAGCACATAGCAGAGACATCGAGGAACCGCGTCATCGAGCACTCTGCTATGTTACAGCAGCTTGGTGCTACTATGGACCGTGTGGTGGGAAGACCGGTATCTCCTCTCCAGAGCCCATGGAGCTAGGAGGGACAAGGGAGGCTGGAGGAGGAACTTACACCTGCACCTTACACCTGCACCACCCCTACACCACCTGCTGGTCGGTGTAGGGGTGGTTCCTCTGGTAGGAGAGACGGCAGGCAGAGCACCTTGGCGTCACCTCTGGTGAGTATGCACCACTCTCACTCAGAGTCCTCTGTTGATCACCTGTTTGTGTCTGTATGTTTTCCTGATTTTTCCCCGCATTCCCAGCATAGGGCGCTCGTCGATTCAGGCGCAGCTGGGAATTTCATTGACAGAGCACTTGCGCTTAGGTTAGAGATTCCTATTAACCCTGTGGTCAGACCTTTCCCTGTTAATTCCTTAGATAGTTGACCATTAGGGTCTGGGGTAATCAGGGAGGCCACCATCTCTCTTACCATGGTGACGCAGTGGGTGCATGAGGAAGAAATCAGTCTTTTCCTTATTGACTCACCTGCGTTTCCTGTTGTATTAGGCCTTCCCTAGTTAGCCTTGCATAACCCCATCCTTTCCTGGCAACAGAGGACTCTCACGGGGTGGTCGCGAGAATGCTCGGGAAGGTGTATAGGGGTTTCCGTTGGTGCAACCACAGTGGAAAGTCCAGACCAGGTCCCCACTGTGCACATCCCCTCTGAATATGCCGATTTGGCTCTCGCCTTCTGTAAAAAGAAGGCGACTCAGTTACCACCCCATCGACGGGGGGATTGTGCGATAAATCTCCTGGTAGACGCTGTACCTCCCAGGAGTCACGTGTATCCCATCTCAAGCGGAGAAGGAGGCTATGGAGACATATCTCTGAATCCCTGGGTCAGGGGTACATTCGGCCTTCCATTTCCCCCGACCTCCGCAAGCTTCTTTTTTGTGAAGAAAAAGGATGGAGGTTTGCGCCCGTGCATTGATTATCGAGGTCTAAATAAGATCATGGTAAGGTACAGTTACCCACTGCCGCTTATCGCTACGGCTGTTGAATTAATGCACGGGGCGCGCTTCTTCACAAAACTGGATCTCAGGAGCGCATACAATCTGGTGCGTATCCGTGAGGGAGACGAGTGGAAGACAGCGTTTAGCACTACCTCAGGCCATTATGAATACCTTGTCATGCTGTACGGGCTGATGAATGCTCCCGCAGTGTTCCAATCCTTTGTAGATGATATTTTCCGGGACCTGCATGGGCAGGGTGTAGTGGTGTATATCGATGACATTCTGATATACTCTGCTACACGGGCCGAGCATGTGTCTTTGGTGCGCAAGGTACTTGAAAGATTGTTGGAGCATGATTTGTACGCAAAGGCTGAGAAATGCTTGTTTTTCCAGCAGGCCGTCTCTTCTCTAGGGTATCGCATTTCCACGTCTGGGGTGGAGATGGAGAGTGACCGCATTTCTGCCATGCGTGGTGGCCGACTCCACCACGGTAAAGGAGGTGCAGCGATTTTTAGGGTTTGCCAATTATTACCGGAGATTTATCCGGGGCTTTGGCCAGGTGGCAGCTCCCATTACTTCACTGCTGAAGGGGGGTCCGGTGCGTCTGCAGTGGTCAGTTGAGGCGGACAGGGCGTTTGAGCAACTAAAGGCGTTGTTTACTTCGGCTCCCATGCTGGCTCACCCGGATCCTTCATTGGCATTCATAGTAGAGGTGGACGCGTCCGAGGCTGGGATCGGAGCCGTGCTCTCCCAGCGCTCGGGCAACCCACCAAAGCTTCGCCCCTGTGCCATTTTTTCAAAGAAGCTCAGTCAGGCGGAGCGGAACTATGATGTGGGGGACCGGGAGTTGTTGGCTATGGTCGGGGCCCTGAAGGCGTGGAGACAGGCTTGAGGGGGCTAAACACCCTTTTCTCATCTGGACTGACCATCGTAACCTGGAGTACATCCGGGCAGCGAGGAGATTGAATCCGCGTCAGGCAAGGTGGGCCATGTTCTTTACTCGTTTTGCGTTCACCATGCCTTACAGACAGGGTTCTCAGAACCAGAAGGCAGACGCGCTGTCCCGGCTTTATGACACAGAGGAGCGGCCCATGGAGCAGACTCCCATACTCCCGGCTTCCTGCCTGGTGGCGCCGGTTTTGTGGGAGCTGGACGCGGACATTCGGCGGGCGTCACGTACAGAGCCCGCTCCTCCCCAGTGTACCGCCGGGCATCTGTATGTTCCAGCTGATGTCCGTGACCAGTTGCTCTATTGGGTCCACACGTCACCTTCCTCTGGTCATCCTGGGATCGGTCGGACAGTGCGCTGCCTGACTGAGAAGTACTGGTGGCCTACCTTGGCTAAGGACGTGAGGGTTTATGTCTCCTCCTGCTCGGTGTGTGCACAGTGTAAGGCCCCTAGACACCTACCCAGAGGTAAGCTAAATCCCTTACCCGTTCCATAACGGCCGTGCTCACATTTATCAGTGGATTTTCTAACCGATCTTCCTCCTTCTCAGGGGAACACCACGATCCTGGTCGTTGTGGATCGATTTTCTAAGTACTGTCGTCTCAATCCCCTTCCCGGACTCCCTACGGCCCTACAGACTGTGGAGGCTCTCTTTAACCACGTTTTCCGGCACTCCCCCTTCCAGGTGTTGTTGGGGTACCAGCCGGTTCTGGCACCATGGCATCAGAGTCAGACCAAGGCTCCTGCGGTGGACGATTGGTTCAAGCGCGCGAGGGAGACCTGGGAGGCCACTCATGGGCACCTCCAACAGGCCGAGCTGCCCAGAAGACTAGCGCAGACCGTCACCGCAGTGAGACCCCTGTGTTCGCACCAGGGGACCGGGTCTGGCTCTCGACCCGAAACCTGGCGGTTTGCTTTTTGCGCCCGGGTTGTTGTTAAGTCGTGTGAGTATTTTATTCGCCAGAGTGATTTGTTGTTTGGACTGGTGACCGTATTAAAAGATTCTCACACGTTGATTACCTCCTGCGCTTGATTTTTTTTTTCATACGTAACAAGGTGAGAAAAACATCTACTTAATCCGTTTTGAAATGTTCATAATATTTTGTATTTATAATGTCAATACTAGCTACAGTGGTTTGCTAGCTTGGAGGAAGTATTTAGTGTTGTGTAAATTGTGTTTGTGCACTTAGTGCACTTAGTGCTACCATCCCATAGCCTACATTGCATATGAAGTGTGACTGGCTCATGACATTTAACCGTAGATGTACAGAGAAAATATGTTTTCCTTTTTGTTGTCACCCTTGTTGTCTCCTCCACGTGGGTGTTTGTGCTCTCTGATTGGCTCAAAGTCAAGCTGTTGGCCACTGACAAGCATTACGATTCTACAAGTATAAAAGGCAGGTTCGTTGCTACCGGGTCGGCACGCAGCAGGTACCGCGTTTGTTCTAGCAAGAGACAGTACAAACTCCCACTGTGAGAAGTACCTATCGGCCGCCTGTCGGCAGTGAGATTCTCTGTCGGTTAAGCCAGCTTACATCCCTGAGCAGCTGTGACGTGATTGATTGGTGGGGATATAATGGTCTGATTCTGAAAGATCCACTCAAGCCATGTAGTTATGTGATTGCATTAGTATGATTGTTAAGCGGCAACAACTTTCTGCAGGCTTGAGGCTGACATCATGTCTGTCTCCATGGTGATGGAGCTCACGCAGGCTGTGTTTGAGAAAGAGAGAGAGGGGGAGGGAGAGAGAGAGAGAGAGAGAGAGAGAGAGAGAGAGAGAAATCCACTAGGAGAGGCATGCAGCAGTGAGTGTCAATGTCAGGAAGCAACCGGTCGGGAATACTAACCATGGCTAGACCCCACGAAGACACACACAAGCACGCGCTGAAGCCTTGGTCGTTGTTGCTGTCAGTCATTTGCAGTTCTGTCAACAGTATCAAGTGAAAAATAGTCTTTGAGCACAAATGTCACTGGAGATAATACTGACATTAAACGACTATTGGACAGAGGATCCACACCGCTCCCTCAAACAGACAGATAGAGAGAAAGGGAGGGAGAGATTTAAAGAGGAGGAGGAAGAGGGACAGAGGAGGACATTGAAAGACGAGGGGGAGAGGGGGAAGAGAGCTTTGTCCACAAATCATCATCTGACCACACAGATTTCAGAGCCATGATAACAGCCCCTGATCATTGTACCTCATCCCTTTAATCATGGAACTAAACCAAGTCACTAAACCAAGATCCAACCTAGATTCTGCTTTTCTTGCCAGAAGACACACAGCTGGGAATAGGAACAATACTAATCAAGATCCAACCTTACTCCATGCCTGTGATTGAGTTGGGATTTGTGACACAAAAACACGGCTAACATCATGTTTGTTTACTTGACCTTTGGCTGTGGGCTCCCGCAGATCCGCCAGCATCTGAGCAAACATGTTTTTTTTCTTTCAGGGGCTTTGACCTATTTGGTTGGAAAAGTCATGGGCTGCCGCTCGCTCCACAGAGAGCGAGCGGCAGCCCAAATTAGAAGAGACACAGAGACCGTACAGCAGACGTGTCCTCTTCTCACCTCACACACTATCCAGAGAGAGAGAGAGAGAGAGAGAGAGAGAGAGAGAGAGAGAGAGAGAGAGAGAGAGAGAGAATGGTTTCATGGATTCTGATTTGGCTCGGCTCCAATTAAATCCACTTCCACAGAGAGCGAGCGGCAGCCCAAATTAGAAGAGACACAGAGACCGTACACCAGACATGTGTCCTCTTCTCACCTCACACACCATCCAGCCAGGTAACATCGGCAGTGCCGGATAAAAGCCCATCACCCTCATTCTTCATAATAGCAGTCCCTTTGCAGTGGTGATTTGTTTGTGATTGTTGTAGAACTTCATGTTTTCTCTGAATTTCCTGAGTACTATTGGATCAGAAATGAGTTCAGAGTACAGAAACACTGCTGTTTTTCTGGTTCAGATACCGCTAACACTCACTTTAAAACCATTCTAGGAAATACCTTTCTGTTTCACTCTTTCTTCTCTTCTGCTGCAAAGCTATTGATTTATCCTATTAGTCAGCTGTGTGTGTATGTCAACACTGTATATGGTATACATGGGATTGGCTGACGGTACAAGAGTGAAATATATGGGAGGCAGTAGTAGTACAAATGTGGAGTATCAGTGAGGCTTGTGCCCATTACATACACATACTCTGCCCTCTCTCTCTGTGTGTTAATGCTAGTATGCAGATTAGTTTGTATGCGCGTGTATTGCTTGTACTAAAAAGTATGAAAATGTATGCACTCTACTGTAAGTCGCACTGGATAAGAGTGTCTACTAAATGACTAACATGTACATGTATGTGTGGGTTATGTGTGTGTTCTGCGCCTGCTTGTGCTGTGTGATGTGCAGTCTCTAGGGCAAGACAGGTAGAAAATGCTGTTCTCTCTCTCTCGTCATTTTCCTCTAAGGATGTTCTTTCTACCAGTTCCTCTCTTCACTCAGTATGCACTAACTAGAGAAGCCTCTCTCTCTCTCTCTCTGAGTCCTTCATTCAGGCTTGGGCTCCCCAGAATACTCCCTGGCAGCAGTGTGTGTGTGTGTGTCTTACTTAATCCAGCCACACTGCTCTAATTGGCTAACTGCAGCCATTTCCCCTGCTCTGAGGAACATGGAGATTAGAATACATGCTTTAAGCATTCAAGGAGCAAAAATGAGTCACACTATGGATAGACTACATCTCTGAGGGATACATCAGCACGGAATTACTGGGAATGGAATTGATGCCTGTACAAAGAGAGGGTGGAAGAGAGAGAGAGAGAGAGAGTGAGAGAAAGATAGAGAAAGAGAGAGAGAGAGTTAGAGCATAGACAACAGCGCCATTGCCAGACGTAGGGAGTAGTTATGGGGAGGGGTCTATACAGGTACAGGTTGGGATATTATTTTTGATGATATATCATATCGCAAGTTGGCTGGACCCACACCAAAACTCCAGTATTTTCCCTTCATAGCTTGTGCTCCATCTTCTTGTTACTAGGGAGCCAATTAGTTTTCTCATGGCTCTCTCTCGTCCCTCTGCAGCAGACATATGGCGAGCAATATGTTCGGAACATCGAATCGCAATAAAATCACAGTATCGAATCTCAAAACATTTAGAATCATGAGAATCTTTATACATTGTATCGGCACCTAAGTATCACGAGAATATCATATCGTGAGGTCCCTGGTAATTCCCAGCTCTACTGTTGTGGGGAGGCAGAGCTGAAGCTTTGAGACAAGGTACTACTCTCATGTTTTTGAGGTGAGATGAGAAGTGACTCACAAAGGAGTTTATATAAGCTAGCTATGAGTTACTGAACTGAGCTCACCTGACCCACCTGGACAGAGGCAGAGAAGTACAGCCCCACAGGACATCAATATTAGATGTGACCTTAAGCCAATCTCCCTTCTGCCCCGAACAGAACAGTGACGTAAAGTCAAACATGGTTTCATGTTTTTAACGCTATACTCGTACTGTGCACAGACACAGTTTAGGGTAAATCCATTTGAATTCAATCCCTTCTTGAAAGCAGCTCTTTTGATTTGAACGAAACCTTCCATACATATTTGGCCATTGTAGAAGTGCTCAGAAAATCTGAATGCCAAGTTTCCCATTTTGCCAACCCCACCATACCATGAGAAATCCATGTCTTCATCACTGGAAACGATAAACGGTTGAGACTGATACAATTTAAAAGCTTACAAATAGTTTTTGAACTATTTGACCATTTATGGAGAATTAAAAACAAAAAAAAAAATGCTACATTTTCACCCATAAACGTCAATTGTCTAAACACGCGTAAACTCCCATTTTTTACATATTCATATGTTGTAGCTTAGAGCCTATTTTACATCATCTGAGGTTTTTGTGTTGTGCCTGCCATCGGTTGAGACAACATGCTCTTGAATACAGAGTGGGTGTCATGTTTTGGCTGATAAATGTACAAAAATGTAAACTTTCAAATGGCACAACAAAGATGATTGGAGGTGCACACATCAAAGAGTGTTAACTTGTTTTGGAATATCTGCTGTTTTATATGATACTGTCAATGCTCCATAGGAAACCTATTGAAATCATAGAAATGTAGATAATAGAACATACATAACCATTTAAGTTGACTTTTGACGGTGGGTGGACCGGTGGTCACCTTTGTGGTAGTAATTGAAAGTTCAAATTTCAATTCAATTTATATTTCAATGGTGTACCAGCTAAATTGCAGTGGTTTGAAGGGATGCTGTAAGTCCATTCTATGAATTCTGTTTCTATGTTTGAAATGACACCCACCCTCTATTCAAGAGCATGTTGTGTCTCAACCGATGGCAGGCACAACACATAAGATCAGACAGTAGTTTAGACGTTTTCAGATAGTTGACGTTAAAGGTTTAAAAATGACATCATTTTTTATAAAAAAAAAGAAAAATTCAAGAAATAATCTAATCGTTTCATACCACTGCTTGTAAGCTTTTGAATTATGTAAACCGTTTATATTTTCCAGTAATAAAAACATGGATGTCTCATTCATGGGCAAACATGTATGGAACATTTTGCTTAATCAATTTGAACAACAAAACATTTTGCTGTCAAAATGCACACACACGCCACATTTACACACACACACGCACACACACACATAAAAGCAACCCTTCTTCAATAGAACACCGCCCATGAATGACTTAAAATCCATTTCAAGTGAATCTCCCATCCGGTTGGCTTCATAACTCTGGCAGGAAAACAAGAATGGTAATATAACACACCATATCTGCCTGCTCCCAGTCTGAGCAGAAAGGCAGACATTTACATATGCAAGTATCAATCAACCCAGCCACCAGCTATAATTCCATTAATCAGCATAATTGGCCCATAATTGGCTCTCATCAACACCATACAGATGACATCACTCAAAACCCAACACTGTTTCTACACCACTTGAAGACAAACACTGCCATTTTTCCCACAACACTGATATTCTCTCCCTATGTGTGTGTGTGTGTGTGTGTGTGTGTATCTCTCGGATATTATACTGGATGTTCTTAGAAGAAGAGTGTGTGTGTGTGTGTCTTCTACTGGCTGGTTCTAAAAGAAGTGGGTCTTGTCTGCATTATGGCCCACTAGATTACACTTGTGTATCTGGTTAACTTCACACTGCGTGGGCCCCAATGGAAGTCATGTGATGACGATACAGTGAAAATAGGCCATTGGACAATAATCCACTCAAACGTACTGCAGCTTACACACTCTCACAGAAATCACACAGCCAGCTGGTTGGATAGTTGTCTTTCTGTCTCTTTTTCTGTGGTCGGCAGGCAAAACAGACACACACACAGCTGAAATAGGGGTATCTAGGAAATAAATATTCCTGAATGCGTGTGTGTGTGACAGTGAGTAGTGATGAGGGTTGATGTTAGCTTGTCATCCGCCTGACAGATACATTATGAGAGCACTGGGTTGTCCTATAGACATTACTATCTACCCATACTGTATGATCTAATGACCTTAGTATCTACCCATACTGTATGATCTAATGACAATACTATCTACCCATACTGTATGATCTAATGACATTACTATCTACCCATACTGTATGATATAATGGCATCATTGTCCACCCATACTGTATGCTCTAACGACAACACTGTCTACCCATATCGTATGATCTAATGACAACTGTCTACCCATACTGTATGATCTAATGACATTACTATCTACCCATACTGTATGATCTAATGACATTACTATCTACCCATACTGTATGATCTAATGACATTACTATCTACCCATACTGTATGATCTAATGACATTACTATCTACCCACAATGTATGATCTAATGACATTACTATCTACCCATACTGTATGATCTAATGACAACACTATCTACCCATACTGTATGATCTAATGACAACACTGTCTACCCATACTGTATGATCTAATGACATTACTATCTACCCATACTGTATGATCTAATGACATTACTGTCTACCCATACTGCATGATCTAATGACAACTGTCTACCCATACTGTATGATCTAATGACATTACTATCTACCCATACTGTATGATCTAATGACATTACTATCTACCCATACTGTATGATCTAATGACATTACTATCTACCCATACTGTATGATCTAATGACAACACTGTCTACCCATACTGTATGATCTAATGACATTACTATCTACCCATACTGTATGATCTAATGACATTACTGTCTACCCATACTGCATGATCTAATGACATTACTATCTACCCATACTGTATGATCTAATGACATTACTATCTACCCATACTGTATGATCTAATGACATTACTATCTACCCATACTGTATGATCTAATGACATTACTATCTACCCATACTGTATGATCAAATGACATTACTGTCTACCCATACTGTATGATCTAATGACAACACTGTCTACCCATACTGTATGATCTAATGACATTACTATCTACCCATACTGTATGATCTAATGACATTACTATCTACCCATACTGTATGATCTAATGACATTACCATCTACCCATACTGTATGATCTAATGACATTACTATCTACCCATACTGTATGATATAATGACATTACTATCTACCCATACTGTATGATCTAATGACATGACTATCTACCCATACTGTATGATCTAATGACATTACTATCTACCCATACTGTATGATCTAATGACAACACTGTCTACCTATACTGTATGATCTAATGACGTCACTGTCTACCCATACTGTATGATCAAATGACATTACTGTCTACCCATACTGTATGATCTAATGACATTACTATCTACCCATACTGTATGATCTAATGACATTACTATCTACCCATACTGTATGATCTAATGACAACACTGTCTACCTATACTGTATGATCTAATGACGTCACTGTCTACCCATACTGTCTGATCTAATGACATTACTATCTACCCATACTGTATGATCTAATGACATTACTATCTACCCATACTGTATGATATAATGGCATCATTGTCCACCCATACTGTATGATCTAATGACAACACTGTCTACCCATACTGTATGATATAATGACATTACTGTCTACCCATACTGTATGATCTAATGACATTACTATCTACCCATACTGTATGATCTAATGACATTACTATCTACCCATACTGTATGATCTAATGACATTACTATCTACCCATACTGTATGATCTAATGACATTACTATCTACCCATACTGTATGATCTAATGACAACCCTGTCTACCCATACTGTATGATCTAATGACATTACTATCTACCCATACTGTATGATCTAATGACATTACTGTCTACCCATACTGCATGATCTAATGACATTACCATCTACCCATACTGTATGATCTAATGACATTACCATCTACCCATACTGTATGATCTAATGACATTACTATCTACCCATACTGTATGATCTAATGACATTACTATCTACCCATACTGTATGATCTAATGACAACACTGTCTACCCATACTGTATGATCTAATGACATTACTATCTACCCATACTGTATGATCTAATGACATTACTGTCTACCCATACTGCATGATCTAATGACATTACTATCTACCCATACTGTATGATCTAATGACATTACTATCTACCCATACTGTATGATCTAATGACATTACTATCTACCCATACTGTATGATCTAATGACATTATGATCTATCCATACTGTATGATCTAATGACAACACTGTCTACCCATACTGTACGATCTAATGACATTGCTGTCTACCCATACTGTATGATCTAATGACATTACTATCTATCCATGCTGTATGATCTAATGACAACACTGTCTACCCATACTGTATGATCTAATGACATTACTGTCTACCCATACTGCATGATCTAATGACATTACTATCTACCCATACTGTATGATCTAATGACAACTGTCTACCCATACTGTATGATCTAATGACATTATTATCTACCCATACTGTATGATCTAATGACATTACTATCTACCCATACTGTATGATCTAATGACAACACTGTCTACCCATACTGTATGATCTAATGACATTACTATCTACCCATACTGTATGATCTAATGACAACACTGTCTACCCATACTGTATGATCTAATGACATTACTGTCTACCCATACTGTATGATCTAATGACATTACTGTCTACCCATACTGCATGATCTAATGACATTACTATCTACCCATACTGTATGATCTAATGACATTACTGTCTACCCATACTGTATGATCTAATGACATTACTATCTACCCATACTGTATGATCTAATGACATGACTATCTACCCATACTGTATGATCTAATGACATGACTATCTACCCATACTGTATGATCTAATGACATTACTGTCTACCCATACTGTATGATCTAATGACAACACTGTCTACCCATACTGTATGATCTAATCACATTTACTATCTACCCATACTGTATGATCAAATGACATTACTGTCTACATACTGTATGATCTAATGACAACTGTCTACCCATACTGTATGATCTAATGACATTACTATCTACCCATACTGTATGATCTAATGACGTTACTGTCTACCCATACTGCATGATCTAATGACATTACTATCTACCCATACTGTATGATCTAATGACATTACTGTCTACCCATACTGTATGATCTAATGACAACACTGTCTACCCATACTGTATGATCTAATGACATTACTGTCTACCCATACTGTATGATCTAATGACATTACTATCTACCCATACTGTATGATCTAATGACAACTGTCTACCCATACTGTATGATCTAATGACGGTCTCCTTGCTACTCTCACAAGTGCTGTAACTATACCACTGATGGTGAGGGAGTAATAACACGTTATGGAAAGTTAGTCTTTGTGTGTGTGTGTGTGTGTGTCTTCAGAGGTACAGTATCCTAGTCATGTCACCCAAAGAACACAAGCAATCCCTCTTGTGTATGGTACAGCAATACAACCTTGAGAAACAAAAGATAGATAGAAGGAGAAAGAAAAGAAAACAGAGAGAAGTCGTTGTCTTCTCTCCCTCCCTCCAGAACAAAACGTAAACCGATACTATACAGAGCAGCCGAACAGAGAGAGGAAAATAAAAGGTTTCTGTGGTTTACAGATTTTGCAGAGCGCCCAGAAAAATCCCCCCCCCGCAACATTTCTCCTGTGTGTGCAGGAATTTGCAGTGCTGGCGTGTGTATAATAAAACTGGACGATGAATAGAAAAATGAATAAAGCCTGTATTTATTCTTCTTACACTACAGAGTGAAACAAACCCAAGAGAAAAGGAATGAGAAAAGCAGAGAGTGGATAGACAACGTAATATACTGTAGGTCGTGACTCTCATCCAACTCTCATTCAAATCAAATCAAATTGTATTAGTCACATGCGCCGAATACAACAGGTGTAGACCTTACAGTGAAATGCTTACTTTCGAGCCCCTAACCAACAGTGCAGTTTCAAAAAAGACGGATAAGAATAAGAGACTCTCATTCAACTCTCAGTCAACTCTCATTCAACTTAGAAATGATCACTACAACCCAAGTTATTAACCTTCCTAATAACACCATTCACCATGTTGCTGAACCTGTATCGACACAGAAGTAGCTACTTTAGGGTCTCTCTAGCCCATTGACTAATTCTATTTATTTGGTCTAGCCTACATAATGGTATTGTGCCTTCAGTGAGTCAGACACAGTTTGAAACAGCAGAGCTGTCGCCCTGCACTTCAATCTCACGTCTCCGTGAACGGGGGAAAGATTGAATCTTTCATTAGAGACGGGCGGTAAACAAAATCCGAGCAGAAGTATAACTGTGTGAGCATGCGGCTAAACAGAGCCCTAGTTTCCCCAGCCCCCTCCGATGCACTGTGTGTGGGGGAGATGGAATGTCTGATGACGCCACCAGATTATTGCTTCCATATTACAGGGAAATCAGAAAAGCTCAGGTCTTATACAAAGCTCACTACAGTTTCATCAGCAGTTTGTCTGACTCAGACTAGCTGGGAACTTCGTTTTCATTTGGCCAGTATGGATAGAAGGGATAATGTAGTAGAAACCAACTAAGATTATGCTATGCCTTGGGTGGAATATTGGATGGCAGGAAAGTATTACAAGTCCAGGATTTTTTCCAGTAGCTACAGTACCCTGTCTTTCAACTGTATCTCTTAGTAACGTGGTTTTCAACAGGAGTCAGTGGCAGCAAGGACTGACCAAGTGAGTGCTCACAGAGAGATCCAAAGACATGCTTCTCATCTAAGCCAATAATCATTAGCCAAAGCACCAAATGTATTGTGGCTCATCTGTGATCTTTCCGCATGAAAAGGATGTTCACATGGCATAACAAGGCAGCCTTTCCATATAGTCCAGTTTGGTGACACAGTGACAGTGTCCCTCTCCTCCGCCCCGTCCCTGTCCCCTGCAGTCCCCAGGGAGTGGTGGTGGGGTATGCATAAACCCATTACTTAACAGGCCATCATAATTAAGGAGAGGGAGAAGCTAACGCTGTCCAGCCTGGCCAACTTTACCCATGAGCTTCCCCTGACACTGATAGTCTTTGTAATTAGAATAAAGACAAAGACCCACAGGCTGAACTCTCCCACCTCTCTGTGTGAACTGACCTGTACCGTGCTGTGGCCTTGGCTCTGTCCTACAGCTCTGTACTGTACTGTGGCCTTGGCTCTGTCCTACAGCTCTGTACTGTACTGTGGCCTTGGCTCTGTCCTACAGCTCTGTACTGTACTGTGGCCTTGGCTCTGTCCTACAGCTCTGTACTGTACTGTGGCCTTGGCTCTGTCCTACAGCTCTGTACTGTACTGTGGCCTTGGCTCTGTCCTACAGCTCTGTACTGTACTGTGGCCTTGGCTCTGTCCTACAGCTCTGTACTGTACTGTGGACTTGGCTCTGTCCTACAGCTCTGTACTGTACTGTGGCCTTGGCTCTGTCCTACAGCTCTGTACTGTACTGTGGCCTTGGCTCTGTCCTACAGCTCTGTACTGTGGCCATGGCTCTGTCCTACAGCTCTGTACTGTACTGTGGCCTTGGCTCTGTCCTACAGCTCTGTACTGTGGCCATGGCTCTGTCCTACAGCTCTGTACTGTACTGTGGCCTTGGCTCTGTCCTACAGCTCTGTACTGTACTGTGGCCTTGGCTCTGTCCTACAGCTCTGTACTGTACTGTGGCCTTGGCTCTGTCCTACAGCTCTGTACTGTACTGTGGCCTTGGCTCTGTCCTACAGCTCTGTACTGTACTGTACTGTGACTTTGGCTCTGTCCTACAGCTCTGTACTGTACTGTACTGTGACCTTGGCTCTGTCCTACAGCTCTGTACTGTACTGTACTGTGACCTTGGCTCTGTCCTACAGCTCTGTACTGTACTGTGGCCTTGGCTCTGTCCTACAGCTCTGTACTGTACTGTGGCCTTGGCTCTGTCCTACAGCTCTGTACTGTGGCCATGGCTCTGTCCTACAGCTCTGTACTGTACTGTGGCCTTGGCTCTGTCCTACAGCTCTGTACTGTGGCCATGGCTCTGTCCTACAGCTCTGTACTGTACTGTGGCCTTGGCTCTGTCCTACAGCTCTGTACTGTACTGTGGCCTTGGCTCTGTCCTACAGCTCTGTACTGTACTGTGGCCTTGGCTCTGTCCTACAGCTCTGTACTGTACTGTGGCCTTGGCTCTGTCCTACAGCTCTGTACTGTACTGTACTGTGACTTTGGCTCTGTCCTACAGCTCTGTACTGTACTGTACTGTGACCTTGGCTCTGTCCTACAGCTCTGTACTGTACTGTACTGTGACCTTGGCTCTGTCCACAGCTCTGTACTGTACTGTGGCCTTGGCTCTGTCCTACAGCTCTGTACTGTACTGTGGCCTTGGCTCTGTCCTACAGCTCTGTACTGTACTGTGGCCTTGGCTCTGTCCTACAGCTCTGTACTGTACTGTGGACTTGGCTCTGTCCTACAGCTCTGTACTGTACTGTGGCCTTGGCTCTGTCCTACAGCTCTGTACTGTACTGTGGCCTTGGCTCTGTACTACAGCTCTGTACTGTACTGTGGCCTTGGCTCTGTCCTACAGCTCTGTACAGTACTGTGGCCTTTGCTCTGTCCTACAGCTCTGTACTGTACTGTGGCCTTGGCTCTGTCCTACAGCTCTGTACTGGACTGTGGCCTATTCTCTGTCCTACAGCTCTGTACTGTACTGTGGCCTTAGCTCGGTCCTACAGCTCTGTACTGTGCTGTGCTGTGGCCTTGGCTCTGTCCTACAACTCTGTACTGTGCTATGCTATGCTGTGGCCTTGGCTCTGTCCTACAACTCTGTACTGTGCTATGCTATGATGTGGCCTTGGCTCTGTCCTACAGCTCTGTACTGTACTGTACTGTACTGTGGCTCTGTCCTACAGCTCTGTACTGTACTGTGGCCTTGGCTCTGTCCTACAGCTCTGTACTGCTGTACTGTACTGTACTGTGGCCTTGGCTCTGTCCTACAGCTCTGTACTGTGCTATCCTGTAGCCATGGCTCTGTCCTACAGCTCTGTACTGGACTGTGCTGTGGCCTTGGCTCTGTCCTACAGCTCTGTACTGTACTGTACTGTGGCCTTGGCTCTGTCCTACAGCTCTGTACTGTACTGTGGCCTTGGCTCTGTCCTACAGCTCTGTACTGTACTGTACTGTGACCTTGGCTCTGTCCTACAGCTCTGTACTGTACTGTACTGTGACCTTGGCTCTGTCCTACAGCTCTGTACTGTACTGTGGCCTTGGCTCTGTCCTACAGCTCTGTACTGTACTGTGGCCTTGGCTCTGTCCTACAGCTCTGTACTGTACTGTGGCCTTGGCTCTGTCCTACAGCTCTGTACTGTACTGTGGCCTTGGCTCTGTCCTACAGCTCTGTACTGTACTGTGGACTTGGCTCTGTCCTACAGCTCTGTACTGTACTGTGGCCTTGGCTCTGTCCTACAGCTCTGTACTGTACTGTGGCCTTGGCTCTGTACTACAGCTCTGTACTGTACTGTGGCCTTGGCTCTGTCCTACAGCTCTGTACAGTACTGTGGCCTTTGCTCTGTCCTACAGCTCTGTACTGTACTGTGGCCTTGGCTCTGTCCTACAGCTCTGTACTGGACTGTGGCCTATTCTCTGTCCTACAGCTCTGTACTGTACTGTGGCCTTAGCTCGGTCCTACAGCTCTGTACTGTGCTGTGCTGTGGCCTTGGCTCTGTCCTACAACTCTGTACTGTGCTATGCTATGCTGTGGCCTTGGCTCTGTCCTACAACTCTGTACTGTGCTATGCTATGATGTGGCCTTGGCTCTGTCCTACAGCTCTGTACTGTACTGTACTGTAGCCTTGGCTCTGTCCTACAGCTCTGTACTGTACTGTGGCCTTGGCTCTGTCCTACAGCTCTGTACTGCTGTACTGTACTGTACTGTGGCCTTGGCTCTGTCCTACAGCTCTGTACTGTGCTATCCTGTAGCCATGGCTCTGTCCTACAGCTCTGTACTGGACTGTGCTGTGGCCTTGGCTCTGTCCTTCAGCTCAGTACAGGACTGGAGGGAAGACACTGACCAATGGAGGAGACTGACGTTCATAGAGGTCCATACATTCCATTATTCAACACAACACGTTGCCATAGCAATTAGGCTGCATTTTAACCAAGGAAGTAATTTAGATTCTTACTCCATGTCTAGGAATGATTGGTTTACAACAAGGTACAGAAAAGTTTGAGTTCTGAAAGTCTTACTGTTACTGGTGCAGAACAGAACAGCCAGTTAGTGTGAGACACTGCAGGAGAGAGAAAAGGGTGGTGAGGAGAGGAGAGGAGAGAGAGAATGGTGGTGAGAAGAGGAGAGAGAGAAGGGTGGTGAGGAGAGGGGAGGAGAGAGAGAAGGGTGGAGAGGAGAGGAGAGGGAGAAGGGTGGTGGGGGGAGAGGAGAGGAGAGAGAGAAGGGTGGTGAGGAGAGGAGAGGAGAGAGAGAAGGGTGGTGAGGAGAGGAGAGGAGAGGAGAGAGAGAAGGGTGGTGAGGAGAGGAGAGGAGAGAGAGAAGGATGAGGGGGGGAATTTGTCATGTGAGACTGGTCAGAGTGACACTGACATTACACTATTGATTGTGCATAGTGTGTGTGATTATAAATATCAGTGTGTGCATCACAGGATCGAGTGGAGTTAAATAATGGACGTCATGCGTGTTTCTTCCTGAGGGATCGGCTCCTCTCTGCTCCTCTGAGGAGTGTGTGTCCGTCCCGCCATCCTCCATCTGTCTGCACTGAAACGCCCCATTCTGACATAATTGCCTGGAACTATGAATATTGATGCTGTAGACCCCATGGCTGTGGAGCCATATCTGAACCATAACTAACATCATCTGGCTATCCTACCTGTGGGGACCAGGGGCTGGCCTGGGGTTCTCATGGGCCTTTTACACTGCAGCGATTTACACCGATGCTTGAACTAAATCCTAAGACTCAGAGAGACACAGTGGAACAGGTAGAGGAGGTGGGGAGACCCTGAGGAGTGGTATAAAGAGCTCCACTCACAGGCCTGGTCCTAGTCCTACCAGTGGACTGCTATAGCTGCTGTGGTCCCATTAGGTCCCCATCAGGAGTCAGATATGAGCAGGGTGACTGCAGTCCACAACCAACTACTCACCTCTGAATCCCAGACAGGCCAAGCCCAAAATAACCCCGGCAGTCACACACATAACTAAGAGAAAGAGGAGGGGAATTCTCACACACGTGCATGGGAGAATGAAAGCGCGCGCGCACACTCACGGACACACACCCCACAAGGCAAAACTGGTTGAAACGACGGCACACAAACACACAAAAAAACCTTGAAGCCATATCAGATAAGAAATCAAACATTCCCTCAAAAACAAGATATGAAATGGGGAACGTATCTGTTGATTTTCTCTTTTCTTGTGATGCATTGCCACGTCGTGCCAGGAGGCGAGGCGAGTTGATTCGCTGAAAAGCACCCTCGATTCCAATCTGCCTTACGTCAGGAGCGCAAACGAGGAGGGAGAAAACCACTCTTTAGAGCTTTAGGATAGATAAGCCTTCCTTTTAAAATAGCCGTGGTACGGGTTTTCATTGACCTTTTGGAGATACGGCTCGTGGGTCGGCCGTCGGAGGCAGTTTCCCATATTGCCGCTCTGTCACCTTGCCAGCTGTGCCAAAATGGATGCCAAACATTTAGGAAGAAGCCAGTGTAGTGGTAGTATTTTAAGTAACACAGGTAGAAGTTTCATTCCTTGGGATTAGCATGTGATTCAAATACACTTTCTGGGAACATCTTTTCTTGATGATGGGGCTGGAACTATAGCTCATCAACTGCCACAAATAAACTGTTACTGAAAAGGAGAGTTACAAGCCAGTCACTGTCCTCACACAGAGAAAGGAAAAGGAGCTCACTGACATCAGAAATCAGGTGTATGTGTGTGTGTACATGCGTATGTTTCTGTTTGTGTGTGTGTGTGTGTCAGCTGGCCACAGTACACCAATGGAACATGAGCACAGTAGGAGGGCTGAGGAGGAGCCAGTCAGCACTGCCTTGTGTCTTAGTCATACAGGTTATCACTGAGGAGGAGCCAGTCAGCACTGCCTTGTGTCTTAGTCATACAGGTTATCACTGAGGAGGAGCCAGTCAGCACTGCCTTGTGTCTTAGTCATACAGGTTATCACTGAGGAGGAGCCAGTCAGCACTGCCTTGTGTCTTAGTCATACAGGTTATCACTGAGGAGGAGCCAGTCAGCACTGCCTTGTGTCTTAGTCATACAGGTTATCACTGAGGAGGAGCCAGTCAGCACTGCCTTGTGTCTTAGTCATACAGGTTATCACTGAGGAGGAGCCAGTCAGCACTGCCTTGTGTCTTAGTCATACAGGTTATCACTGAGGAGGAGCCAGTCAGCACTGCCTTGTGTCTTAGTCATACAGGTTATCACTGAGGAGGAGCCAGTCAGCACTGCCTTGTGTCTTAGTCATCACTGAGGAGGAGGTGGGAATCCATGGAACAGGAATGGAACAGACATTTCCTCCGCATGTAACATTTCAAATATAGAATCCATCATTATAACGATACAGTACGTCTGGAAAAAGCAACACTCCAGACTCAATATGTCAGAGGCAGAGTTGAAATCACTAGAGAAAGAGAAGTACTTAGCATGACTCAATCCCACTCTCTTCCCACAACGCAAGAGCATCAGCTCAATATTATCAACGAGTGGGTTGTAGGACACAGATGGCTCACTGGGAGCTTCATGTCAAGGTGGCCCTGGGCTGAACACATCCAGTATCTGAGACAGGGAAACATGTGGCAGGGTCCCAGACACACAGATCATGACCATGTTGCGTGTTCTATGTGTGGGGAGAGATGCACTCTTCTCTCTGGCTCTCTCTGGAGCCACATCTGCAGAAGAGCAATGCTTCACAGCTCATGCTCACTATGGCCTATCAACATCTGTGTCCCGCCCTGTCACTCAAAACCACCGGGCACAGAGCCCAACCCCTTTTCACTTTCACCATGATTGACAGCCCACACGGCCAATCACATCAGTTTTCTGACCTCAATCCTGTTATTGTTTGTCCCTGTTTCTGTAGGGTCGTGCCAGTTTTTTCTCCGTTTAGAGAGAGAGAGAGTTAAAGAGAAAAAGAAAGCAAAGGAGGGAGACGGAGAGAGAAAAGAAAGAGAGCGCGACATTGAGAAGCGTCACGCCTTTGAAGCAGGCAAGGAGTGGAGACAGTCGTTGCCATGGAAACCCCAGCTGGGCTCTAGTGAGTAAGTGAGTGTGCTGTGCTGTGGCGTAAGCGAGGGAGGGCGCCTGGCTTCGACCGATCTAACCTGGGGCTGAGTGAAGAATGAAGGGAGAAGGAGAGGGAGAGAGTCCTGACGGAGAGAAGGAGAACCAGAGCAGAGCCTGAGGCACAATTATAGTGTGAGACAGGGCTGATTGCACAAGCCTTAGATCTATAGAGCAGAGAAACAGGTCTCCTCAGGTCTCTGCTATGGGTAACACACACACAAACACAAACATGCCTGACTAATGGAGACACCTTTATTACGGAGCACACAACTCTTTCGTCTCCACACACAGCCTCAGCTCAGAGCTCCACAATGGGGCCCTTTGTTCCAGCTCCGACGTGAGGCTCACACAGACACAGTGTTAACCTGACTTTCATTAGGCAGCCTCTGTGCTAATAGAGACAGTGTGAATAATGCATGAAGGAAGGAAAGAGCGCTCAGGAGCCATTATTATTATTATTATTATATTGCTGCCATCAATCATAAACACAAGGATAACAGGAAAGGGACGTGAAAGAGACAGGAAAGGAGGGAGGGATACCTGACAGATACCAGGCAACCTGCCTAACAAGCACATGCTCATCAGAGAGTGAGAGAGGTAAGCCTTTTGAATTGAATTGATAGAGGTAGAGGATGACCCCCTACAGTGGCACACAGTTCTCACCAGTACCAAACAATCAGATCATCACAGTCTCTATCTCTCCCTCTCTCTGATTAGAGCGGCGCTCTCTCTCTCGCTCTCTCTCTCTGATTAGAGCCTCTCTCTCTCTCTGAAAATGTTCCATGAGAAGATCACTGATACCAAGAGAGACTGCAGCTCTGACAGAGAACAGGTAGTTTGTGGCACATTCATCTCTCTCTCTCTCTCTCTGAAAATAACAAGAATCAAAATTGTCAAAGGGACAACAATAACAACAATAACCAAGGGTCAATATAGCCATACATTAAACAATAACAATGAGCATACAGTAGAGGACATGTGCAGGTTGATTGGTCTGTCAGACACTGTTCCTCATCTTATGGCAGGCAGCAATGTAGTGCGCTGCCAACCCACAGCTTTCTGCTTCCTCCCACAACAGGACGGGTAGCCTATCCTCATCAGAGAGGTCTTTGAAGCCTTGAATAAGGGTTTCAAATTTGGGGAAATGACACTCTCTAATTGTTTTATATTTTTGACATTTTGTCAGGAAATGCAGCTCTGTCTAAGGTTCTGCTGTTGTGCAGTGGTTGCACAGCCTTTCCTCTACAGGGAGCCAGGTTTTCCTGTGTCTACCCTTCTCAATGGCAAGGCTGTGCTCACTGAGCCTGTAATTTGTCAAGGTTTTTCTAAGGTTTTGATCAGTAACCATGGTCAAATAGTTTGCCATGGTGTACTGTCGATTTAGGGCCAGATAGCACTGCATTTTGCTTTGTGCTTGTGCTTCCCAATGAGAAATGTAGTTTTGTTTTGATTGTGATGTAATTTGTTTTATTCTGATTGATTGGATGTTCTGGTCCTGAGGCTTCAGTGTGTTAGTAGAACAGGTTTGTGAACTCAGCCCCAGGACCAGCTGGATGAGGGGACTCTTTTCTTTGCTCAGTTCTTGGCATTGCAGGGCTTGGTAATGATATGAGAGGGGGTCACTGTATTTTAGATTTCCAAAACTTAATTACTATTTTTTGAGTTTTTATTATTAGTGGATATTGGCCTAATTCTGCCCTGCATGCATTGTGTGTAGTTTTCCTCTGGACATGTAGGAGAATCTTACAGAACTCAGCATGCAGGGTTTCAATGGGGTGTTTGTCCCATTTGGTGAAATCTTGTTTTGCAAGTGGACCCCACACCTCGCTGCCATATAGTGCAATTGGTTCAATGACACATTCAATAAGTTTTAGCCAAATTTTAATAGGTATTTCAATTTGAATTTGTTTTTTAATTGCGTAGAATGCCCTGCGTGCTTTCTCTCTCAGTTCATTCACTGCCTCATTAAGGTGTCCAGTTGAGCTTATTTAAGTAATTGTAGTGTGTGCAGTACTCTATATATTTTGTACCAATTGAGAACTTTGGTCTAATTCCCTGAGATCTGGATCTTCTCTGAAAAATCATTATTTTAGTATTTTTGGGGTTTACTGCCAGGGCCCAGGTCTGGCAGTATTGCTCTAGCAGGTCCAGGCTCTGCTGTAGGCCATGTGCTGTGGGTGACAGCAGGCACAGGTCATCTGCGAAGAGTAGGCATTTAACCTCTGAATTGTGGAGACTAACACCAGCGGCAGAGGATTCTTCTAGAATAGTGGCCAATTCGTTGATGTAAATATTGAAGAGTGCAGGGCTCAGATTGCAACCCTGGCGAAGGCCCCGCCCCTGGGTAAAGAATTCTGTTATTTTCTTGCCAATTTTAATGGCGCATATTGCCAGTATACATTGATTTAATTATGTCATATGTTTTACCCCTACACCACTTTCAATAACTTTGTAGAACAGTCCTGTATGCCAAATAGAATCAAATGCTTTTTGGAAGTCGATAAAGCAAGCATATATTTTGGTATTATTTTGGTGGACATGTTTATCTATCAGGGTGTGTAGGGTGTAAATACGATCGGTCGTGCGATGTTTTGGTATAAATCCAATTTGGCTTTTAGTCAAGACAAAGGAAGTTTAGAACTTTTCTAAACTTAAGGAAGTTTAGAACTCTTACATTTATAATACTACAGAAAACCTTCCCCAGGTTACTGTTCACACAAATGCCTCTGTAATTGTTAGGGTCAAATTTGTCTCCGTTCTTAAAGATTGGGGTTACGAGTCCTTGATTCCAGATGTCAGGGAAATAACCTACACTCAGGATCAAATTCAACAGTTTTAATATAGCCAATTGAAATTTTGCACTAGTGAGTTTGAGCATTTCATTTAGGATGCCATCAGGTCCGCATGCTTTTCTACATTTGAGGGCCTGAAGTTTCTTATAGAGCTCCTGGTCAGTAATTGGGGAGTCCAATGGATTTCTAACCCATTCAACTTCTCATGAATTTGGCGTTGTTCTGCCTTTTTGTCAATTCTCTCTCTCTCTCTCTCTCTCTCTCTCTCTCTCTCTCTCTCTCTCTCTCTCTCTCTCTCAATTCAAAGGGCTTTATTGGCATGGGAAACATATTATATTGCCAAAGGAAGTGAAATAGATAATAAACAAAAGTGAAATAAACCATCAAAAATGAACAGTAAACATTACACTCACAAGTTTCAAAGGAATAGACACATTTCAAATGTCATATTATGGCTATGTACAGTGTCTCTCTCTCTCCCAACTCCAGCCTCACTGATAAGTCCCACTTAACAACCACAGTCTCTCCTGTGCTCTTTTCATCCTTTGAACCAGCTGCATTATTCAGAGTAACAGGTAAGCCCATTCCCCACAGAGAGCTTTACTGTGTCCACACACATGTAGACTGCCATCACAGGCAGTGAAGGAAGCCAAGAATAACTACAGTAGATTGCTAGTAGTGCCGGGACGATACCAGCATCGCGATTCTTGTTAGTATCGTGGCAAGGAAACAAAGCACAAAGCAGATTTACCTTCTTTAGGAAAAAAGCCCTGATGTTGAAAACAAACATCATTATGCTGTCATCCAGAGTCATATGTATTTATTTTCCAAGCTATACCACATTTGACATACAGCAGAGAGAGAGAGAGAGGAGAGAAGATAGAAATAGAGAAAGGGAGAGAAGATCATTAAGAGAGAGAAAGAAAGAGTGAGAGAAAGGGAGCAAGCAAGAGTGAGAGAGTGAGAGAGAGCAAGCAAGAGTGAGAGACAAAGGGAGAGAGAGAGCAAGCAAGAGTGAGTGAGTGAGTGAGTGAGAGAGAGAGAGAGGTACCCATACATTCAGACTGCATACAGTATAGCAAAGGAACGCCCCACCATAGGCTCCGCCCAGGTCACTGTCAGAGTGGCACATACTAATGTCACTCAACTGTTGACCCCCCTATCAAATCAGAACTAGGTGGATTACCAGGCGATGGGGCTGATTTCACACTGTCACATTGGAGTCAGAAGAGGAAATTTGTCTAAGAGCTGGAAGCTCTTACAGGGTAACTTACATGGAATACTATTGGCATGAGTCCCCTGTCCCCTGATCCTGGCTCAAGTGTCTATTCCTACCTTGGCCTCCTTCTCTCTTTCCTCTCCCTCTCTCTCTCTCTGCAGTCTTCTACAGTGGCTTGCGAAAGTATTCACCCCCTTAGGATTTTTCCTATTTTGTTGCTGGAAATAAAATAGATTTATGTATCATTTGATTTAGACAACATGCCTACCACTTTGAAGATGCAAAATATTTTTTATTGTGAAAAATTTTTTTTTTTACAAATAAATAAATCTTGAGCGTGCATAACTATCCCCCCCCAAAGTCAATACTTTGTAGAGCCACCTTTTGCAGCAATTACAGCTGCAAGTCTCTTGGGGTATGTCTCTATTAGCTTTAGATTTTTTCCCATTCTTCAAGGCAAATATGCTCCAGCTCCTTCAAGTTGGATAGGTTCTGCTGGTGTACAGCAATCTTTAACCTGTTTGGGCTAGGGGGAAGTATTTTGAAGTTCGGATGAAAAACGTGCCCAAAGTAAACCTTCTGTTATTCAGGCCCAGAAGCTAGGATATGCATATAATTAGTAGCTTTGGATAGAAAACACTCTGAAGTTTCTAACACTGTTAAAATAATGTATGTATAACAGAACTGATATGGCAGGCAAAAACCCGAGCAAAATCCATCCGGAGAATCTGATTCTGTCATGTCACACTGTTTTCAATTGGCATCCTTTTCCATCCATTGTATTTTAGCTTACAGATTGCAGTTCCTATGGCTTCCACTAGATGTCAACAGTCTCTAGAAAAGGTTTTATCTTGAATAACCAGATGTTTTTCCTGAAGTGTCGTCAAGTGTCCTGTTATAGATTTAGCGCGTAACAGTGAGCGCGCGCTCTTAGCTCTTTTTCTTTTCTATTCAACAGGCTATATTCCGTCTGAAATATTATCGTTTATATTCATTTTAGGGTATCTGAGTTTTGATTAGAAACGCTGTTTGACTTGTTTCAACAAACTTTACCGGTACTTTTGGGATATTGTTTGTCTGCATGGATGAACGCCTTTGGGCAGGTGGATTACTGAACAAAATGCGCCAACCAAACTGAGCTTTATGGATATAAAGAGGGACTTTATCGAACAAAAGGACCTTTTATTGTGTAACTTGGGTATGCCATCAGATGAAGATCTTCAAAGGTAAGCGATTTATTTTATTGCTATTCTTGAGTTTTGTGACACCTCTGCTGGTTATGTTATTATGCTAATTGAATATGTGTGCGTGGCGCTGTCCTCAGACAATCAAATGTTCTGCTTTCGCCGTAAAGCCTTTTTGAAATCTGACAAAGCTGTTAGATTAACAAGATTCTAAGCTTTTGAATGGTGTGCAACACTTGTATTTTCATGAATGTTTAAATGAGTATTTTTGTCATTTGAATTTGGCGCTCTGCATTTCACCGGATGTTGTCGCATGTGGGACATGACCGTCCCCCCTAGCCCTAAGAAGTTAAGTCATACCACAGATTCTTGGATTGAGGTCTGGGCTTTGACTAGGCCATTCCAAGTCATTTAAATGTTTCCCCTTAAACCACTCAAGTGTTGCTTTGGCAGTATGCTTAGGGCCATTGTCCTGCTGGAAGGTGAACCTCCGTCCCAGTCTCAAATCTCTGGAAGACTGAAACAGATTTCCCTCAAGAATATCCCTGTATTTAACATCATCCATTATTCCTTCAATTCTGACTAGTTTCCCAGTCCCTGCCGATGAAAAACATCCCCACAGCATGATGCTGCCACCACCATGGTGGGGATGGTGTTCTCGGGGTGATGAGAGGTGTTGGGTTTGCGCCAGACATAGCGTTTTCCTTGATGGCCAAAAAGTTCTAATTTAGTCTCATCTGACCAGAGTACCTTTTTCCATATGTTTGGGGAGTCTCCCACATGCCTTTTGGCGAACACCAAACGTGTTTGCTTATTTTTTTACTTAAGCAATGGCTTTTTTTCTGGCAACTCTTCCGTAAAGCCCAGCTCTGTGGAGTGTACGGCTTAAAATGGTCCTATGGATAGCTACTCCAATCTCCGCTGTGGAGCTTCAGGGTTATCTTTGGTTTCTTTGTTGCCTCTCTGATTAATACCCTCCTTGCCTGGCCCGTGAGTTTTGGTGGGTGGCCCTCTAGGCAGGTTTGTTATGGTGCCATATTTTTTCAGTTTTTTTATAATGGATTTAATGGTGCTCCGTGGGATATTCAAAGTTTCAGATATGCTAGTGGACGAGGAGAGTATAGTGGGGAAGTGTATGAGACTAGGGGGGAGGAGGAGGGTGTCAAGCGGAAAAGGAAAAGGGAGGGGAGATGCTGGTGTGGTCAAAGGCACCATGGAACCTTTGCCTGGTGCTGGAGGGGAGGCCCTGACCAGACAGGAAGGGCAGGTGGTCAGGATGGGAGATGGAGATGAGGAGGAAAGTGAGTCTGAGGAAGAGGAGGAGTTATTTTTTTCAGACTCCTCTTTAATGGGTCCGGAGCTGACAGCCAGTCAAGCAGAGGGGTCAAAGTACACGTTGAGGGAACTGACAAGGTTCCTGAATGAGATCAAGGGGAAAAAAGTTAATCTTGAGGCTTTGTTTTCTGAACCAAGAAAGTTTGTAAGATCAGTACAACATGCAATGAAAGATGAGGGGCATGGTGTCCTCTCACCCAGGAAACGGTTTAGGCTCGCTTAACATAAATGGCGCCAGAGATGCGGGAAAGAGGAGTGTGTTGGGTGAATATGTAAAACAAAAAAAAGTACAGGTGTTGTTTCTGCAGGAGACGCATAGTGATGTGGTGAATGAAATTGATTGGGGGCTCTGGTGGAAAGGGGCAAGTGTGTTGAGCCATGGGACAAATTTTAGTGCAGGGGTGGCAGTCCTTTTTGTACCGGGTCTGTCTGTAACAATTTGCTCCTCAAAGGAGGTGTGTAGGGGTAGGCTGCTTGTTGTAAAAGCAGAAATTAACAACATGGGTTTTGTCTTTATAAATGTGTATGCGCCTAACACAGCGAGAGAGCGGGGGGTTCTATTTGGGTGTCTTAGACAGGAACTCTCAAAGGTAGCGCCTGAGGAGACGCTGGTGGTCGGCGGGGACTGGAACTGTACATTTTACGAAAGACAGAAATGGGCCTCATTCAGTGTCAGTGGGAGTGTTAAGGGACATCATTAATCAGTTCAACCTAGTGGATGTTGGGAGAACTAAACACCCCAACACAAGACAGTATACATGGGTGAAGGTTTTTGGGGCTAGGGTGAGTGCAGCCCGACTTGATCGTTTTTACATGTCCAGGAATCAGAGCAATAGGCTGTTGAGCACTACCATTCTCCCGGTGGGGTTTTCAGATCACCACATAACCATGGCTCGGCTGTCTATTTCACCAGGGCCTCAGCAGGCTTCCTATTGGAAGTTTAATGTAAAGCTCTTACAAGATGCCACTTTTTGCTCAGGTTTCCAGACCCTTTGGGAAAGGTGGGGGCAGAGAAGAGAGGAGTATGAGTCTCTGAGTCAATGTTGGGATGTGGGGAAAGTCCAAATTCGGCTTTTCTATCCTCAGAGGCTAGGAGAGTATTGGGGGAACTAGAGCCTTGTATTAGTGAGATGGAGGTAGAGATGCGGCAAGGCAATGTAGGCCTCCAGGCTAATTTAGCTGAATTACGTAGGGACCTGGGTAGTTTTTTCCAGGTTAAAGCAAAGGGAGCACTTGTAAGAGCTAGGCTCTCCATGCTCAAGGAGATGGATGCTCCCAGCTCCTTCTTCTTTGGTTTGGAAAGACAGAGCGGCGAAGCCAAGGGTATGCATTGTCTACGGCTGTCTGATGGGCGGGTGACCTCAGTGGTGGGGGAGATGCGGGAGCAGACTGTGGAGTTTTATACTGAGTTGTATAGGACAGAAATGTGTGATACTATGTGTGCTCAGGTCTTGTTCGCAGGACTACCTAAGCTCTCTCTGGCACAGAGGGATGAAATGGACGTTCCTCTGTTGTCCCATGAACAGGCAGAGGCCGTAACCCAGATGTCCCCCGGTCGTGCACCGGGGGTTGATGGACTCCCAGTGGAGTTTTGTAAAAAATTCTGGGGAATAATTGGACAGGACTTCTTTTGCATGTGTTGCGTGAATATGTAGGGGTAGGAGAGTTGCTGCTGTCGGGCGGCTCTGACTCTCCTGACAAAAAAAGGGGACTTGTGTACTTAAGAACTGGAGGCCTGTGGCATTGCTCTGTGCGGACTACAAGATATTTGCCAAGTTCCTCTCTAACAGACTGAAGTCCCATCTGGACTCGATAGTACATAAAGACCAAACATTTTGTGTTCCGGGACGCTCAATCACGGACAAATTGTTGTTAATCAGGGACATGTTGGACTTGTCGAGAGATTCTAATGTGAACTTTGGACTGGTCTCTTTAGATCAAGAGAAGGCTTTTGATAGAGTGGACCATGAGTATCTGTTTAATGTGATGTCTGTGGTTGGGAAGAGTTTTTTGGCCTGTGTGAAGCTGTTGTATGCTGGGGTGTCATGTATGGTCAAGGTGAGAGGGGGGCTCAACAGGCCAGTCTTGGTGAGACAGGGCATTAGACAAGGATGCCCTCTGTCGTGGCAGTTATATACACTAGCCATTGAGCCTTTTTTGGGCATGTTATACAGGAGACTGCAGGGAGTGTGCTGGACAGGCATGGGTGTGTTGACAGGCATAGCAGTGTCAGCACATGCAGATTATGTTTCTGTGATGGCCAGGGATGGTCAGGATATGCAGGCACTAGAGACCAGTCTGAAGGTGTACGAGGGAGCTTCGTCAGCTAAGGTATACTGGGGCAAGAGCAAAGCTCTGTTATGTGGGGCATGGGGGGATAGGGACCCTCCTCTGCTTCCAGGGGGTTTGCAGTGGGGTTGTGAAGGGCTTAAAGTGTTGGGGGTGTACCTGGGCTCGGAGAGGTGGGTCAGGAAGAACTGGGAGGGGCTGTCACAGGCAGTGGTGTCAAGACTGGCCTGGTGGACGTGGCTCCTGTCCCAAGTGTCATACAGAGGGAGGGTGCTGATAATCAACAACCTGGTGGCATCTTCCCTGTGGCATAAACTGGCTGTCCTCAACCCCCCCGCCGGTCTGCTCGCAGACCTGCAACGCAAGTTGGTGGACTGGCTGAGGGCGGCAGTGTTGTACATGACCGTCCACGAAAGAGGACAGGGCCTGGTGGAACTGGAGAGCAGGGTGGCTGCTTTCCGACTAAAGGCGGCACAGAGACTGCTGTACCATACTGATGTCGGATGGAGGGAACCAGCATGCGCACTGCTGAGGAGAGCTGGCGGATTAGGGAAGGACCGGCAGCTGTTCCTCATGAAGCTGGAGAGGCTGAGTACAGCAGGTCTCTCAGACTTTTACACCGCAGTGCTGAGGGCCTGGCAGCTGCTAAGGCCCACATGAGAAGGAGGTGTGGAGCCTGGGCTGTGGGTGTGGGAGGAGCCTATCTTCCACAACCCAGCCATCCCTTTGAGATCGGTTCAGTCGGCCACCCTGCAGAGGCAACTGATGGCAGCGGGTTTAAAAAGGCTGGGTGACCTGCGACTGCTGGGAGAGGACGGGTGGAAAACCCCGGAAGTCCTGGCACAACAAACAGGAATAAGTCTCTTAGGCTGCTGGAGAGATTCCTGGAGGAGGTCCAGGAGGCACTGTCTGAGCCGGTAAGGGGGGTGTTTGAGCGGCCAAAGTGGGAGAGGCCACCAATGTTTCCGCCACTGCAGGTGACGGCAGAGACTGGAGACAGGCAAGGGGGTCTGGAGGACTTATTATATTTTAACACTCCGAGCCTGGGGGAGTTTGAAGGGGCGGGAGGTAAAGCCCTCTACAACCTCTGCGTTAAGGTAAGGAACATTAGGAGCCTAACAGGAGTGAAGGCACATCAGTGGCAGGGGGTATGTGGGGAGGAGAGTATGGTGGGTTTTAGATGGAGGGGGCTTTACAAACCCCCAGTACCAAAGAGGTCAGGGGACCTCCAGTGGAGGGTTCTTCATGGAGCCCTGGCCACTAACAGCTGGTTGGTACGGGTTGAACCGGGAATCGGGCAGGGGTGTCCTTTCTGTGTAATGAAAGAAACTGTGATTCATGCGTTTTCTGTGTGCGCCAGGTTAATGCCAATAATGTCTCTGTTGGAATGTCTGTGTGAGAGGTTGGGGGTGTTTTTTACTGTTGGGATGTTCATAATGGGGTACAGGTATTCGAATAAGGAGAAGGTCAAATGTGTTTTGTTGAATTTTTACTCAGGCGAAGTTGGCTTTTTGGCTAACAAGGAGGAACAGGGTCAAAGGTGGGGGGATAACAGACCCTTTACTATTATTTAATGGGATGGTCTCTGCGCGCCTTAGGGTGGAATTTGAGTTCTATAGAATGATAAAAAGTGTGGAGATGTTTCAGGAGATATGGTGTGTTGGGGGGGGCTGTCTGTATAGCAGGGGAAGATGTTTTGGATATACGGTTGTAGAAGTGGTAAGGTTTTTTGGTTATTGTTATGTGTGGTGTTGTTTTGTATCGGGTGGTAGAGGGAAAGGTGAGTATGGTAAGCTTATGCAGTACAGGATATGTTTTGGCATTTTATTTTTAGGGGGGATGAGTTTTTAATGAAATGAGAATGTTTCATTTAAGAACGACCTTAAGTCAAAGTCTCTCTCTCCCTCTCTCCCTCTTCCTCCCTTCTAGCACCACACGCTCCAGTCAATTGAAGTCCAAGGCCATGCAGCTCTTGTGCTGCGGGAATAATGACTCACACTTCCTCTGATCATCCACTGCCAGTGCTCTCTCTTTCATTCCGCCTCCCTCCCTCCCTCCCTCCCTCCACAAACCCACCTCATGGAGTTATGGGAGAATAACACTGGTGCCCGCCTCTAACAAATAGGCCTTTTTGTACCTCTCATTTCCCTGTCCACAGAGGAGAGGCAAAATGGGCCTAATGAAATCTCCCTGACGTGCCTTGAAGAATGCCTCTCCATTATGGATACAGACAGCTGGGCTGGAATGGCATGGCTAATGTAATGCAGTATGAACACACACACGCACAGATGTGCCCACACACACAAGCAGACCCACACACACGCAGACCCACATGCACAAAAATGCATGAGGATGCATGCACGCACACACATACACACAAACACGCGTCCAGTTAATATCACCTAAGCTGACATTTTTGAGAGCAAACGTTGCACAGACAAATATCATGAGGACCATTAAACGAGAGAACACACATCACTGACAAACTGAAATGGTCCACCCAACAGCCCCACTTCAACCTCAGGAGGCTGAAGAAATTTGGCTTGGCACTTAAAACCCTCACAAACCTTTACAGATGCACAATTGAGAGCATCCTGTCGGGCTGTATCACCGCCTGGTAAGGTAACTGCACTGCCCGCAACCGCAGGGCTCTCCAGAGGGTGGTGCGGTCTGCCCAACGCATCACCGGGGTGTACTACCTGCCCTCCAGGACACCTACAGCACCTGATGTCACAGGAAGGCCAAAAAGATCATCAAGGACAACAACAACCCGAGCCACTGCCTGTTCACCCCGCTATCATCCAGAAGGCGAGGTCAGTACAGGTGCATCAAAGCTGGCACGAGAGACTGAAAAACAGCTTCTCTCAAGGCCATCAGACTGTTAAATAGCCATCACTAGCACATTAGAGACTGCTGCCCTATACATAGACTTGAAATCACTGGCCACTTTAATAATTGGAACACTAGTCACTTTAATAGTGTTTACATATTTTGCACTACTCATCTCATACAGTATGTATATACTGTATTCTATTCTATGCTGCTCCGACTAAAATACAGCAGCAATTTTACTGTAAATGTGTGTGTATTGTGTGTATTGTTGTGAAATTGATAGACATTGCTTGTTTGATATAACGGCAATGCTGGAACTAGAAACACAAGCATTTCGCTACACCTGCAATAACATCTGCTAAACACGTGTATGTTTGATGTTATGGATTACACATCATCTCCTCCATAACATCATGAGAGATAAGAACCTTGATGAGAAACCTTATGCATTGTCTACAGTTTACTCATCTATATGCATTGTTGCCAATGAAACAACAAACATGACTAAGTATTGAATCTCTTTTGACTGTTTCAGTCTAAATGCTGTCTAGGAGCACTGCTACACACACACACACATTCCATTAGTAGGCCAACGCTCTCCAAATGCAGTGCTGGAGGGCTAGCAAGATAGTCTCCCAGCTAAGTTGACTAAACTGGCATGGTTTTAGAATAAATAAGCCTTAACCATGGTGCCCGCCTGCCTGCTGAGATTCAGGTGCTGATTACAGAATGCCGCTGCCAAGGTTCAATCTGAGACCACCCTCCGCTGAGACAGACGGCTGCAGAAGGCCAGGTTCACCCCTCCAGGCAAATCATGAAGCTAGATCATCCATTACTGAACCCAGCCAGACCAATAGAGACTCAGTAGCTGCTGGAGAAGAAGTGGAGGCTGGGAATGAAGACAGAAGATTCAAATGCCAATGGATTTCACGGATTGGAAGGAATCTACTGGTTGTGTATCTATTTGGAAAGTGAGATTTGAACCAGATCTGTTGATATCTCATAGCTAGTTTTTCCAGGTGGCATGGCCAGGAAACATAGCAGATTCCATGTGTTATTGGACAGGTAGGCTAGGGTGGATGAAGAACAACTCCCTGTGAGAGGGCGAGAGGGACCCCAGGTAAGAGATGGGGACAGGGCCAGGGGGGTTACTCACAGGGTATGGTGCGGAGGTAGAGGTTGTCTCTAATGATCTGCTGGAGCTCGTGGTCCACTGAGGCCTTCTGGAAGCGCAGGTTGAGGTAGTGACGCAGGTCCTTGTCTATGACGCCCCCTGGAGGAAAAGACCAATAACAACTCGGTAAGGCCTAAGAGCAGGTGTCATGGTCTGGGCCAGGAGTTTGTCCTGATCACATGACCTGCAGTACGTTTTTCCTGAGGACTGGAAAAAATCAACAGTCAAACCCATGATGTCACAATGGACAATATTTACATATTATGCAAACAAACACCAAAGCATGGACCAGTGTGAGCTTTATCAATCAATCAATCAAATGTATTTATAAAGCCCTTTTTACATCAGCAGTTGTCACAAAGTACTTCTACAGAAACCCAGCCTAAAACCCAAGAGAGCAAGCAACGCAGATATAGAAGCACGGCTCTATCGGTTCAGCATCTGTCAACACAGCCGTTGGATTGGGAGTGAGGGTGTTAATTGGTGAATGAGGCAAACATGTGTTGAGAGAAATGTCTACACATCTAGACATAAATACGTGATGAGGTCTCTGGGGGGCCTTTCTCTCCAAACCCTCCCTCCTCTTCCACTCCTCCCCCCATCGCCATTATGAATGGGCTAAAGCTCGCCCACTCTAAATTTGCCTCCTCAGCAGGATGGAGAGAGGGAACGAGGGAGGGGTCAAATGGGAAAGAGAGAGGGAGGCAACGGCAAAGCTCCAGGGAGAGAGGGAGAGAGGGAGAGATGGAGAGAGAGAGAGAGAGAGGGCTGGAATGGACACAAGCCGGCTTGTGGTAATGGCTGGAGTGGAATATTTCCATGTGTTTGATGCCATTCCATTCGCTCCGTTCCAGGTGTCATTATGAGCCGTCCTACCCTCATCAGCCTCCTGTGCCTACAATATACTCTTGAAACATCCTCCATCTCAAGCCAACCAAGAGGGCACACGTCCTCAAACCAATGTAATTCCCACTGAAACAGGATGATTGAATAGACTCGTCATTTCCATTGATAATGCTAAGCGGGAACCAGAGAGAAATGTTCCCCTAACCTTCAGCAGACACAAAGACTTGGCCCAACGCATGGCAATGCTTAGGTCCTCTATCTCATCTTTCATACCCCAAGGCAACGACATTCAAGCGTTCCGTCTGTTGGAGAGCATGCGCACTGACAGACACACCGCAATCTCAATCTGTCAGCCAGAGAGCGTTTTAGAATGAGCGTCGAGAAGTCATGAATAACCTACTTTTTAAGAACAAGTTTATCTGCCGACAACGTCGGAGGAATGTTTTATTTACTGCATTCTCCTTTGTCCCGCTCTCTCGCACCGCACCAACATTGTACAAATGAATAGCCTAAACATTAATTTATAATCAAAGACTATGCCTGAATGGGGTCAGAAATAAAATCTTGTTCTGCCAAGGAAACAAAACAACCCAACCAGTCAATTGACATCAGCATGACAAAAGAAGCTATGCCATGTTAATCCACACAGTAACAAACAGACTGATACATACATAATTCAATGCAAACACACACACGATACCTCACCCCCCCCCACACACACACATACCTAAATTCGCCAACGACACACAGTAAAATGCACCTCTTGCACGGCGGCTCTCACAGTTGAGTGTTATTGGCAGCCAGCTGTGTCAGTGTCCGTTCTCCACAGGTACGTATATCTCCACAAAGAGCCCAGCCAGCAGCAGCCTCTTCCAGGCTCACAGTCAGTACAGCAGTGAAGAAACCCCTCTGTCCAGTCCCACTCACTGTGTCTATCTGTCTGCCTGTCTGTCTGTCTGTCTGGCTGTCTCACTCTGCCTGTCTGTCTGATCCACACCACCTCTCCTGGTGCTGTTCATTTCATCCACGGATGGGAGAGGAAGGGGTGATGAGGCAGGAGAAAGAACGAAGGAGAGAAAGAGAGAGTGTGTGTGAGAGAGAGAGAGAGAGAGAGAGAGAGAGAGAGAGAGAGAGGGAAGGGGTGCGACAGTTGGGAGGCAACAAAGGAAGCAGGCTCCGGCGGTGTGGACCTATCACAATAAGATCCCTCTTTCCATTAGTCTGTGGGATTCTAAAGTCCACCGGCTCCCCCTGTCTGTGGCTGCCGGTAGTGCAGGGCATAATATTTTCTCCCCCCTATGCAATCCTGGGTGCTCTGTACTTTGACAGCCCAGTGAATAATAATGTCAGCCTTCTGCCCTCCTCCCAGAGCAGATGCCCCTCACTGGCACCACGTGACCCGTCTGTGACCCTGCGTCATTGCTCGTGACACATAAAAAAAAAATTGCCCACAACATGGGCTAAATGTGATGGTGCCAACAGCTGTCATCTGATTGAATTAAAACAATACGAGCTGTGGCCAGTAATTACTGTGCATTTACACTGCGCTGTTGCATGATGGGACAAACAAGCAGAACACTGGTGTCAGCACTTTCTCTGAACTCTTGGCAGCTCTCTGCCTCATTTGCCCAATCTCCCTCTTTCTAACTCTCTCCGCCACTTTCTCTCTCTTTCTCACACACACAAACGCGAGCTCACACACACACCAGATAAGGACAATAATCTGGCACGTTCTTCAGTAGATAGACATGGAGGGCAGGTGGATTCACTTCCAATGTCACTGAACATTCACCTTGCATTAAAATAGCATACCTTACTATGAGCAGCACACAGATAAGATCTTCTTTCAGTGTGATTCCTGATGGAAACTTGAATGGGGACAAGATACCAGGGCTGACCCTTGAGGACTGGAGGACTATGTAAGGACCCTTAAGGACTGAAGAGTCTGAATCCTATAAACTTCACCTCTACGTGTTGGGCTGTTGAGTGTGTGACCTTCATATAACCCACTTCCAGGAGGAGGATGGTAAAGTAGGTCTTCAGTTAGATGCACTACAATAGCAGGTGAGTGTCCTGTCTATGGCCCAGAGTTGGTGAGGGATGACACAGCTGTGTGTGTGTCTGTGTGTGTGTGTGTGTCTGTGTGTGAGTGTCTGTGTGTGAGTGTGAGTGTGTGAGTGTCTGTGTGTGAGTGTGAGTGTGTGAGTGTGAGTGTCTGAATACGGTGTATGAGGAGGTCACTACAGCGTTCCGCCCTCTAGTGATGAGATCAGTGTGGAGTATCTCTCTCCAGTGGGATGAGGCCATTTCTCATCCCTCTCACTCTGGGCTATCATGACACGCCTGACAAGTGAGGAGGATGGGGGGATGGGCAGAAGAGAGGAGAAGGGGAGGACAGAAGATATGGACAGAGAGTGACAGTCAGTGCTGCAGTAGTACTGAGGGAACAGCAGCAGCAGTGGTACTGAGGAAACACAGCAGCAGTAGAACTGAGGTAACACAGCAGCAGTAGTACTGAGGTAACAGCAGCAGCAGTAGTACTGAGGGAACACAGCAGCAGCGGTACTGAGGTAACACAGCAGCAGCGGTACTGAGGTAACACAACAGCAGTGGTACTGAAGTAACAGCAGCAGTTATACTGAGGTAACACAGCAGCAGTTATACTGAGGTAACAGCAGCAACAGTGGTACTGAAGTAACAGCAGCAGCAGTAGTACTGAGGTAACAACAGCAGCAGTAGTACTGAGGTAACACAGCAGCAGTTATACTGAGGTAACAGCAGCAACAGTGGTACTGAGGTAACCGCAGCAGTAGTACTGAGGTAACACAGCAGCAGTTATACTGAGGTAACAGCAGCAACAGTGGTACTGAGGTAACAACAGCAGCAGTCGTACTGAGGGAACAGCAGCAGCAGTAGTAATGAGAGAACAGCAGCAACAGTAGTACTGAGGGAACAGCAGCAACAGTAGTACTGAGGGAACAGCAGCAGCAGTCGTACTGCGGGAACAGCAGCAGCAGTAGTACTGAGGGAACAGCAGCAGCAGTGGTACTGAGGGAACAGCAGCACCAGTAGTACTGAGGGAACAGCAGCAACAGTAGTACTGAGGGAACAGCAGCAACAGTGGTACTGAGGGAACAACAACAACAGTGGTACTGAGGGAACAGCAGCAGCAGTCGTACTGAGGGAACAGCAGCAGCAGCAGCAGCAGCAGTTGTACTGAGGGTACAGCAGCAGCAGCAGCAGTTGTACTGAGGGAACAGCAGCAGCAGCAGCAGTTGTACTGAGGGAACAGCAGCAGCAGCAGCAGTTGTACTGAGGGAACAGCAGCAGCAGCAGTTGTACTGAGGGAACAGCAGCAGCAGCAGTTATACTGAGGGAACAGCAGCAGCAGCAGCAGTTGTACTGAGGGAACAGCAGCAGCAGTCGTACTGAGGGTACAGCAGCAGCAGCAGTTGTACTGAGGGAACAGCAGCAGCAGCAGCAGTTGTACTGAGGGAACAGCAGCAGCAGTTGTACTGAGGGAACAGCAGCAGCAGCAGCAGTGGTACTGAGGGAACAGCAGCAGCAGCAGTTATACTGAGGTAACAGAAGCAGTAGTACTGAGGTAACACAGCAGCAGCAGTACTGAGGTAACAGCAGCAGTAGTACTGAGGTAACAGCAGCAGCAGTACTGAGGTAACACAGCAGCAGAACTGAGATAACAGCAGCAGCAGTAGTACTGAGGGAACAGCAGCAGCAGTCGTACTGAGGGAACAGCAGCAGCAGTCGTACTGCGGGAACAGCAGCAACAGTGGTACTGAGGGAACAGCAGCAGCAGTGGTACTGAGGGAACAGCAGCAGCAGTGGTACTGAGGGAACAGCAGCAGCAGTGGAACTGAGGGAACAGCAGCAGCAGTCGTACTGAGGGAACAGCAGCAGCAGTAGTACTGAGGTAACAGCAGCAGTAGTACTGAGGTAACAGCAGCAGTAGTACTGAGGTAACAGCAGCAGCAGTACTGAGGTAACACAGCAGCAGCAGTACTGAGATAACAGCAGCAGCAGTGGTACTGAGGGAACAGCAGCAGCAGTGGTACTGAGGGAACAGCAGCAGCAGTGGTACTGAGGGAACAGCAGCAGCAGTGGTACTGAGGGAACAGCAGCAGCAGTCGTACTGAGGTAACAGCAGCAGCAGTAGTACTGAGGGAACAGCAGCAGCAGCAGCAGCAGCAGTTGTACTGAGGGAACAGCAGCAGCAGTAGTACTGAGGGAACAGCAGCAGCAGTAGTACTGAGGGAACAGCAGCAGTAGTACTGCGGGAACAGCAGCAGCAGTAGTACTGAGGGAACAACAGCAGCAGTAGTACTGCGGGAACAGCAGCAGCAGTAGTACTGAGGGAACAGCAGCAGTAGTACTGAGGTAACAGCAGCACTGAGGTAACAGCAGCAGCAGCAGTACTGAGATAACAGCAGCAGCAGTAGTACTGAGGGAACAGCAGCAGCAGTGGTACTGAGGGAACAGCAGCAGCAGTGGTACTGAGGGAACAGCAGCAGCAGTCGTACTGAGGTAACAGCAGCAGCAGTAGTACTGAGGGAACAGCAGCAGCAGCAGCAGTTGTACTGAGGGAACAGCAGCAGCAGTAGTACTGAGGGAACAGCAGCAGTAGTAATGCGGGAACAGCAGCAGCAGCAGTAGTACTGAGGGAACAGCAGCAGTAGTACTGCGGGAACAGCAGCAGCAGTAGTACTGCGGGAACAGCAGCAGCAGTAGTACTGCGGGAACAGCAGCAGCAGTAGTACTGAGGGAACAGCAGCAGCAGTAGTACTGAGGGAACAGCAGCAGCAGCAGCAGTTGTACTGAGGGAACAGCAGCAGCAGTAGTACTGAGGGAACAGCAGCAGTAGTAATGCGGGAACAGCAGCAGCAGTAGTACTGAGGGAACAGCAGCAGTAGTACTGCGGGAACAGCAGCAGCAGTAGTACTGCGGGAACAGCAGCAGCAGTAGTACTGAGGGAACAGCAGCAGCAGTAGTACTGAGGGAACAGCAGCAGTAGTACTGCGGGAACAGCAGCAGCAGTAGTACTGCGGGAACAGCAGCAGTAGTACTGAGGGAACAGCAGCAGTAGTACTGAGGTAACAGCAGCAGCAGTATCGAGGTAACACAGCAGCAGTACTGAGATAACAGCAGCAGCAGTCGTACCGCGGGAACAGCAGCAGCAGTCGTACCGCGGGAACAGCAGCAGCAGTAGTACTGAGGGAACAGCAGCAGCAGTGGTACTGAGGGAACAGCAGCAGCAGTGGTACTGAGGGAACAGCAGCAGCAGTGGTACTGAGGGAACAGCAGCAGCAGTGGTACTGAGGGAACAGCAGCAGCAGTCGTACTGAGGGAACAGCAGCAGCAGTAGTACTGAGGTAACAGCAGCAGTAGTACTGAGGTAACAGCAGCAGTAGTACTGAGGTAACAGCAGCAGCAGTACTGAGGTAACAGCAGCAGCAGTACTGAGGTAACACAGCAGCAGCAGTACTGAGATAACAGCAGCAGCAGTAGTACTGAGGGAACAGCAGCAGCAGTGGTACTGAGGGAACAGCAGCAGCAGTAGTACTGAGGGAACAGCAGCAGCAGTAGTACTGAGGGAACAGCAGCAGCAGTAGTACTGAGGGAACAGCAGCAGCAGTAGTGAGGTAACAGCAGCAGCAGTAGTGAGGTAACAGCAGCAGCAGTAGTGAGGTAACACCAGCAGCAGTAGTACTGAGGTAACAGCAGCAACAGTAGTACTGAGGTAACAGCAGCAACAGTAGTGAGGTAACAGCAGCAACAGTAGTGAGGTAACAGCAGCAACAGTACTGAGGTAACAGCAGCAACAGTACTGAGGTAACAGCAGCAACAGTAGTGAGGTAACAGCAGCAGCAGTAGTGAGGTAACAGCAGCAGCAGTAGTTGTACTGAGGGAACAGCAGCAGCAGTAGTTGTACTGAGGGAACAGCAGCAGCAGCAGCAGTCGTACTGAGGGTACAGCAGCAGCAGTCGTACTGAGGGTACAGCAGCAGCAGCAGTTGTACTGAGGGAACAGCAGCAGCAGTCGTACTGAGGGAACAGCAGCAGCAGTAGTACTGAGGTAACAGCAGCAGTAGTACTGAGGTAACAGCAGCAGTAGTACTGAGGTAACAGCAGCAGCAGTACTGAGGTAACAGCAGCAGCAGTACTGAGGTAACACAGCAGCAGCAGTACTGAGATAACAGCAGCAGCAGTAGTACTGAGGGAACAGCAGCAGCAGTGGTACTGAGGGAACAGCAGCAGCAGTAGTACTGAGGGAACAGCAGCAGCAGTAGTACTGAGGGAACAGCAGCAGCAGTAGTACTGAGGGAACAGCAGCAGCAGTAGTGAGGTAACAGCAGCAGCAGTAGTGAGGTAACAGCAGCAGCAGTAGTGAGGTAACACCAGCAGCAGTAGTACTGAGGTAACAGCAGCAACAGTAGTACTGAGGTAACAGCAGCAACAGTAGTGAGGTAACAGCAGCAACAGTAGTGAGGTAACAGCAGCAACAGTACTGAGGTAACAGCAGCAACAGTAGTGAGGTAACAGCAGCAGCAGTAGTGAGGTAACAGCAGCAGCAGTAGTGAGGTAACAGCAGCAGCAGTAGTTGTACTGAGGGAACAGCAGCAGCAGCAGCAGTCGTACTGAGGGTACAGCAGCAGCAGTCGTACTGAGGGTACAGCAGCAGCAGCAGTTGTACTGAGGGAACAGCAGCAGCAGTCGTACTGAGGGAACAGCAGCAGCAGCAGCAGTTGTACTGAGGGAACAGCAGCAGCAGCAGCAGTTGTACTGAGGGAACAGCAGCAGCAGCAGTTGTACTGAGGGAACAGCAGCAGCAGCGGTACTGAGGGAACAGCAGCAGCAGCAGCGGTACTGAGGGAACAGCAGCAGCAGCAGTTGTACTGAGGGAACAGCAGCAGCAGCAGTTGTACTGAGGGAACAGCAGCAGCAGCAGCAGTTGTACTGAGGGAACAGCAGCAGCAGCAGCAGTCGTACTGAGGGAACAGCAGCAGCAGTCGTACTGAGGGAACAGCAGCAGCAGTCATACTGAGGGAACAACAGCAGCAGTCATAGTGAGGGAACAACAGCAGCGGTCGTACTGAGGGAACAACAGCAGCGGTCGTACTGAGGGAACAGCAGCAGCAGTAGTACTGAGGGAACAGCAGCAGCAGTAGTACTGAGGGAACAGCAGCCGCAGTAGTACTGAGGGAACAGCAGCCGCAGTAGTACTGAGGGAACAGCAGCAGCAGTAGTACTGAGGGAACAGCAGCAGCAGTAGTACTGAGGGAACAGCAGCAGCAGTAGTACTGAGGGAACAGCAGCAGCAGTAGTACTGAGGTAACACAGCAGCAGTAGTACTGAGGGAACAGCAGCAGCAGTAGTACTGAGGGAACAGCAGCAGCAGTAGTACTGAGGTAACACAGCAGCAGTAGTACTGAGGGAACAGCAGCAGCAGTAGTACTGAGGGAACACAGCAGCAGCAGTAGTACTGAGGGAACACAGCAGCAGCAGTAGTACTGAGGGAACAGCAGCAGCAGTAGTACTGAGGTAACACAGCAGCAGCAGTACTGAGGTAACAGTAGCAGCAGCAGCAGCAGTAGTACTGAGGGAACAGCAGAGGTAGTACTGAGGTAACACAGAAGCAGTTGTACTGAGGTAAGAGCAGCAGCCGTACTGAGGTAACAGAAGCAGCAGTACTGAGGTAACAGAAGCAGTAGTACTGAGGTAACAGCAGCAGCCGTAGGACTGAGGTAACAGCAGCAGCCGTAGGACTGAGGTAACAGCAGCAGCCGTGGGACTGAGATAACAGCAGCAGCAGTACTGAGGTAACAGCAGCAGCCGTGGGACTGAGATAACAGCAGCAGCAGTACTGAGGTAAGAGCAGTAGTAGTACTGAGGTAACAGCAGAAGCACTAGGACTGAGGTAACAGCAGCAGTAGTGAGATAACAGCAGCAGCAGTAGTGAGGTAACAGCAGCAACAGTAGTGAGGTAACAGCAGCAGCAGTAGTACTGAGGTAACAGCAGAAGCAGTAGTGAGGTAACAGCAGCAACAGTAGTGAGGTAACAGCAGCAGCAGTAGTGAGGTAACAGCAGCAGCAGTAGTACTGAGGTAACAGCAGCAACAGTAGTGAGATAACAGCAGCAGCAGTAGTGAGGTAACAGCAGCAGCAGTAGTGAGGTAACAGCAGCAGCAGTAGTGAGGTAACAGCAGCAGCAGTAGTACTGAGGTAACAGCAGCAACAGTAGTACTGAGGTAACAGCAGCAGCAGTAGTGAGGTAACAGCAGCAGCAGTAGTGAGGTAACAGCAGCAACAGTAGTGAGGTAACAGCAGCAACAGTAGTGAGGTAACAGCAGCAGCAGTAGTGAGATAACAGCAGCAGCAGTAGTGAGGTAACAGCAGCAGCAGTAGTGAGATAACAGCAGCAGCAGTAGTGAGGTAACAGCAGCAGCAGTAGTGAGGTAACAGCAGCAGCAGTAGTGAGGTAACAGCAGCAGCAGTAGTACTGTAGCAGAGAGACAACCTGGACTGAAGCAAAGGCAGACACACACTGTCCACAGTATCAGAAAATACAGAACATGCATGAACATTACAATATGTGCAAGGGAACCTATAGGCATATCTACATACATCACAAAATGTCTCTTAAGTTTGACCTTGACAGAAACCCGTCAGGCTATTAATTTCTCTGTAGGCTATCTAGAGGCAGTAGTGTTTTAGACTCAGATAGAAAAGGTCACCAGCCGCCTTCAGTGGACCAAACGCCTCTAGAAACCAATCTATGTGGGAAACGACTGTTCTCCTTCCACAGCAGAGTAAAGTATGGAGTCTGAGCCTGCGGTAAGCAGGTGTCATGGAAGCCCCTGGAGAGGGAACAGGCTGTGGAGTCTAAAAGTGAGGAGGGAGACAGCTGTTCCCCTCTGGGAGTTGTGAGCTCAGAGAGGTGCCTCGTATGCTACATCATTTAGGCTAGCCTAGCGTTACCAGCCTGAGAGGTGCCTTTTTACCACGCCTAGCGTAGCCTATCCTAGCGCTGACTATTTACCAGCCTGTTGTGTTCAGCTCAGGTGAAACCACTCAATAGTCCTCCAAAGTAGCTCTGATTGAATCCTGCAGAGATCACTGCGTGCACCCTTTCATCCTGGCATCTACTAAATGTAATGCTGAACACAAAGGCCATAAAATGTCATGGTGAATAACAGATACAGGCTTCTATAGAGAGCCTTGATGAGACAGTACTTCTCTTAAAATCCCTGGGAAATGAACAAGGCCCTCTACGGTGTGCATACTAAAGCTCAATCATACAAAATACAATCTCTCTCTCTCTCTCATTCACACACGTGCGCACAAACGCATGCATTCATACACACACAGCAGAAGAAAGCTGGGTCAACACATTGGTGCATGGATCATTTGCAAGGCTTGTCAGTGAGACGTGAGAAGGCTACCATAAAGATGTCAGTGCCACGTGCCAAGCACCCTGCTCCTCACGCAGCCTGAACAGCTTCTGTTCTCAACAACACCATTCAGTCTGCTGTCAATGTGTATGGTGCACTGGATGTCGCCCCACACACCCCAGGGCAGCAAGAGCACACACACACTGTGCAGTATAATGTCTCTGTGTGTGTGTGTGTTTATATGTCTATGTGTTATAAAGAGAGGGGTGTTAGCAGACAGCTGTGTATCTAATTAGCCTGTAATTAGAGGGCCGCGGACGTCTGAAACCACAGCAGTTCCACCAGGCACACTCATTTAGCTGTCTAAAGAGCCCACTGTCAACAACATGACATCAACACTTTATGTGGGTTGATACTGGTGACAATATTAACATGTAAATCTTGGTTGGGCAAACCCCCCAAAATGTGTTTTGATGCATGCCAGCAAAGCCACTACACAACACTAAACAATACATGAATTGCACTATAACGGTGACAAACGGTGCCCACAAACTGTTAGGGCCTACATAAAGCTGTCCCAGCAGCAGAGTCCCAACAACAGTCCCAACACCTTACCACTGCTACACCTGGCTATCAGCAGAGCCTTGTCTAGCAGCGAAACGGTTCATTCAGCCTCATTTACTGACTTTTTAAAAAACGTAGCTGATATATATATATATATATTTTTTCACCTTTATTTAACCAGGTAGGCTAGTTGAGAACAAGTTCTCATTTACAACTGCGACCTGGCCAAGATAAAGCAAAGCAGTGCGACACAAACAACAACGCAGAGTTACACATGGGATAAACAAGCGTACAGTCAATAACACAATAGAAGAAAAAAAAGGTCTATATACAGTGTGTGCAAATTGATGAGGTAGGCAATAAATAGGTTATAGTAGCGAAGTAAATTACAATTTAGCAGATGATGAGTAGAGATACTGGTGTGCAAGAGAGCAGAAAGGTAAATAAAAACAGTATGGGGATGAGGTAGTTAGATTGGGTGGGCTATTTACAGATGGATTATGTACAGCTGCAGCGATCGGTTTCTCACTGTTCAAATAAACCTACCATTAAAATTATAGACAGATCATTACTTTGTCAGTGGGCAAACGTACAAAATCAGCAGGGGATCAAATACTTTTTTCCCCTCACTGTAGCTGCTCAGATAACTGGTGTTTAAAGTTAGTGAGGGAGATATAAGTCTCCAGCTTCAGCGATTTTTGCAATTCGTTCCAGTCACTGGCAGCAGAGAACAGGAAGGAAAGGTGGCCAAAGGAGGTGTGGCTTTGGGGATGACTAGTGAGATATACCTGCTGGTGCACGTGCTACGGGTGAGTGTTGTTATCGTGACCAGTGAGCTGAGATAAGGCGGAGCTTTACCTAGCATAGACTTATAGATGACCTGGAGCCAGTGGATCTGGCGACGGATATGTAGCGCGGGCCAGCCGACTAGAGCATACAGGTCACAGTGGTGGGTGGTATAAGGGGCTTTGGTAACGAAACGGATGGCACTGTGATAGACTACAGTTTGCTGAGTAGAGTATTGGAAGCTATTTTGTAGATGACATCGCCGAAGTCGAGGATCGGTAGGATAGTCAGTTTTACTAGGGTAAGTATGGCAGCGTGAGTGAATGAGGCTTTGTTGCGAAATAGAAAGCCGATTCTAGATTTGATTTTGGATTGGAGATGTTTAATGTGAGTCTGGAAGGAGAGTTTACTGTCTAGCTAGACACCTACATATTTGTAGTTGTCCACATATTCTAGGTCAGAACCGTCCAGAGTAGTGATGCTAGTCGGGGGTGCGGGCAACGAACGGTTGAAAAGCATGCATTTGGTTTTACTAGCGTTTAGGAGCAGTTGGAGGCCACGGAAAGAGTGCTGTATGGCATTGAAGCTCGTTTGGAGGTTAGTTAACACAGTGTCCAAAGAAGGGCCAGAAGTATACAGAATGGTGTCGTCCACGTAGAGGTTGATCAGGGAAACACCCGCAGCAAGAGTGACATCATTGATGTATACAGAGAAAAGAGTCAGCCCGAGAATAGAGTCCTGTGGCACCCCCATAGAGACTGCCAGAGGTCCAGACAGCAGGGACTCCGATTTGACACACTGAACTCTGTCTGCAAAGTAGTTGGTGAACCAGGCAAGGCAGTCATTTGTTCCCAGTTGTCTTGAACTTACTTTTTAGTTGTTTTGAACGCGTCAGAAGTCTAGGCTGGATTGACAGCATGGCCAATGTTGAATGTTTATCCTTCTAATCTTATACCCAGACTTGGACCACACACCCACTCCACTTGCTTTGCAATGCTTGCAGTTAGGCACTGAAACCTTCCAAACCATTATTGAATTTGCGAATTTCCAACTTGTTGTGAAATGTTTATGTCCAATGGCCGATGAGCATCGATACGTTTTATCTATAATTTCTCTTCATAAGGTTTGAAAAGGATTTGCCAGTAGATTGTCAACTTGATTCATGATGATGACTGCTAGCTTCCTAGCTAAGACATCATACTTTCAGTCCAATCAAAGCTTCGGTAGATATAACGTGATTTGACGGTCATTTTATCTGTGACCAATGACCTTGAGCCTTCATGGATGGGCACTTCTAATGTAACTCTATGGCAGCACCCAAGGGGCTTGAATTTTCAAGCTCTACCCATAGATTTTGCAGTGATGTAGTGTCCCATGAGTGACAGAACACTGAGCCAATCACAGCACAACTAGAGAAAATTACCAACCCCTACGCTCCGTATATTCCGCTGGCTGCCCCACCACCACAGAAAACACTGAGGTAGGCTGAAACACCTGCATTTTGGAGCTGCCTTACTCAAGAAAGAAAAAAAAAGACGATGTTTGTATGCGTCTTAATAACTCAATTATACTTGTTTTACATTGTTTGCAAACTGATATGTGACACATATTAATGCCAAAATAACAAAATAAATAAATATGTATATACAGTGCATTCAGAAATTATTCAGACCCCTTAACTTTTACCACATTTTGTTACTTTTTCAGTCTTATTCAAAAATATTAGATTTTTTTTTTATCATCAATCGACACACAATACCACATAAGCGAAAACAGGGTTTGCATAAATGTATAATGTATAAAAATAAAGAAAACTGAAATACCTTATTTACATAAGTATTTAGACCCGTTGCTATGAGACTCGAAATTGAGCTCAGGTGCATCCTGTTTTCATTGATCATCCTTGAGATGTTTCTACAACTGAGGCACGTACGTACACACAACACATAAACACAGTTTCTCTCACATTCACTCTCAAACACACAATCTATCCCTCTCTCTCTCTTCCTCTCTTTCTCTTCTGTTAACCGTACTCCCACAGGTGACTGTTCTGTCGTGCCTGCTGGTTACACCGTGCTGACCGACTTCGCTAGCAGAAATTGCCATAGAAATTGGCCTCTCCGATGCATTTGTCTCCCGGCAGGGAGGCCCCACTTTAGGTGGTGGAACAAGACAGGCTCCGTGCTGATAGTGCTGCTGGAGCAGGAAATGGAATGTGTCCGTTATAAAGCCGGCTGGGCTGTTGGAATAGAATGGCCCGCTGTTCGTCTGCATACGCCTGCTACCGTCCACTGTGCCTCAGCGCACACCGGCGACATGGCAATTGGCAATACATTATTACCTGGCCACAGTATCAAAAGTAGCACGTCAGACGTATGATTGGGCTCCACTGGAGTGGCATGAATACAAACGGGTGTTTATGGGTAAAGCTGTTGATGTCTTGGTAGCCCCTATACATGTGAAAAGGACATGAGGAGCAGAGAGTGAAACTACCACTGGTAGTGAGCCCTCATCTCCAAGCTCTCTGCCCAGGAGGACATGCTATTTGTTGTGACTTTGGCATCAACTACAACAAGAATGTCAAAAAAAAACACAGGCCAACCTCAGTTGAGAAACCCCTTTCTCCTCTCTCTGCGTCTCTCTCTGCCTCTCTCTCTGCGTCTCTCTCTGCCTCTCTCTCTGCCTCTCTCTCTGCCTCTCTCACCATTCTGGACAGGGTTAACTTCTTAGGGGATGGGCGCATGAGGTGACCGTTTTGGAGAGCCTGGCGTGCCCAAAGTAAAATGCCTCCCATTCAGGCCCAGAAAATAGGATATGCACATATTTGGTACCATTGGATAGTAAACACTCTTAATTTTCCAAAACTGTTATCAATTTGTCTGTGAGTAAAACAGAACAGATATGGCAGGCGAAACCCTGAGGAATTTCTGTCCTGGAAAAAGTGGTTTTGACAGAGTGCCTCATTTGGAATCCCTTATGAAAATGCCCATATAAGGGCATATGAATGCAGTACCGATCGCTTCCTCTGGATGTCAACAGTCTCGAGACAGTGTTCATTTTTGTTTTGGATGCTTTAGATCAGAGAATAAGAGGAAACCAGGAAGTGTCTCATTTATGTCAACAGTAGGCAGCGCGCGCGCTCCCGACAAAGCGCGCTTTGTGTTTTTTACCGTCTTTATTGATCAGTTTATATTCCAATTTATAATAGTAAATATACGTAAAAGTGTTCCTAAGGATACATTTAAAACTATGTTTGATTGTTCTTGGACAAGTTTATAGGTATAAGATGAACGAGTTCTCGTCACGTTTCAATGGAGTAGTGGAAGCTGTCGTTTCTGATTATAACGCGCGGAACCAAATGGAGATTTATGGATAAAATACATTACTTTTTCTAACAAAAGAACCATGGATTGTCTTCGTTGGACACTTAGGATGACCTCAGCAGAAGTTCTTCAACAGGTAATTGATTTGTTTTCGCTGTGAAATGTGTTATGTGTGTGCCGTGATGGCTAATGAATTCATGGCTATGGGAAAAATATGTGAGGTGCTACCCTCAAACAATCAAATGTGCTGCTTTCGCCGTAAAGCCTTAAAACGCTGTGATATTGCCAAGAAACAAAGCTTTTGATGAGTATGGAACACTTGTATATTGGTGGATGTTTAATAATTCAACTTTTGGATTTTGAATTTGGCGCCTTGCATTTCACCTGGTAGTGTCGGAATTGGGACGCTAGCGCACCAGCAATCCCCAAGAAGTTAAGAAAAGAGCAGCAATGTAATCCACAAATCTATCTGTCTGTATTTCTGTATTCCTTGGGAGCTTCAACAGATCAAAGGGGCTGTGTGAGGATCTGTATGTGTAAAACCGTTGGCTAGCTGCTCTGAAGGAGATCGGCAGACAGCAGACAGGCCTATCAAAGAGCTGCCACCTCACACAATGCATGTCATGCACCAGGCGTTCATCTCATCTGATGCTAGGGGAGAGGCGGGGGAGATGGGGGAGACAGATGGACAGGGAAGGGAGAGGAAGCAGGTATTGTATGGGTAGTTCAAGATTTGGATTTATTAGGATCCCCTATTAGTCGACGCCAATGGGGACAGCTAGTCTTACTGGGGTCTGACATGTAACGAAAAAGACAAACAGACAAAAGACATTACAATTTACATACATTTAAAAAGATTAACATGTAGTGTGTTTGTGTGTGCATCTATCAGTTCCACATACAGTTGAAGTCGGAAGTTTACATACACTCAGGTTGGAGTCATTAAAACTCGTTTTTCAACCACTCCACAAATGTTTTGGTTAGGACATCAACTTTGTGCATGACACAAGTAATTTTTCCAACAATTGTTTACAGACAGATTATTTCACTTATAATTCACTGTATCACAATTCCAGTGGGTCAGAAGTTGACATTCAAGTTGACTGTGCCTTTAAACAGCTTGCCTTTAAACAATTCCACAAAATGATGTCATGGCTTTAGAAGCTTCTGATAGTCTAGTTGACAACATTTGAGTCAATTTCAAGGCCTACCTTCAAACTCAGTGCCTCTTTGCTTGACATCATGGGAAAATCAAAATAAATCAGCCAAGACCTCAGAAAATTAATTGTAGACCTCCACAAGTCTGGTTCATCCTTGGGAGCAATTTCCAAACGCCTGAAGGTACCACGTTTATCTGTACAAACAATAGTATGCAAGTATAAACACCATGGGACCACGCAGCCGTCATACCGCTCAGGAAGGAGACGCATTCTGTCTCCTAGAGATGAACGTACTTTGGGGCAAAAAGTGCAAATCAATCCCAGAACAACAGCAAAGGACCTTGTGAAGATGCTGGAGGAAACAGGTACAAAAGTATCTATATCCACAGTAAAATGAGTCCTATATCGACATAACCTGAAAGGCCGCTCAGCAAGGAAGAAGCCACTGCTCCAAAACCGCCATAAAAAAGCCAGACTACGGTTTGCAACTGCACATGGGGACAAAGATAGTACTTTTTGGAGAAATGTCCTTTGCTGCAGGAGGGACTGGTGCACTTCACAAAATAGATGGCATCATGAGGTAGGAAAAGTATGTGGATATATTGAAGCAACATCTCAAGACATCAGTCAGGAAGTTAAAGCTTGGTCGTAAATGGGTCTTCCAAATGGACAATGACCCCAAGCATACTTCCAAAGTTGTGGCAAAATGGCTTAAGGACAACAAAGTCAAGGTATTGGAGTGGCAATCACAAAGCCCTGACCTCAATCCTATAGAAAATCTGTGGGCAGAACTGAAAAAGCATGTGCCGAGCAAGGAGGCCTACAAACCTGACTCAGTTACACCAGCTCTGTTACGAGGAATGGGCCAAAATTCACCCAACTTATTGTGGGAAGCTTGTGGAAGGCTACCCAAAATGTTTGACCCAAGTTAAACAATTTAAAGGCAATGCTACCAAATACTAATTGAGTGTATGTAAACTTCTGACCCACTAGGAATGTGATGAAAGAAATAAAATCTGAAATAAATAATTCTCTCTACTATTATTCTGGCATTTCAAAATCTTAAAATTAAGTGGTGATCCTAACTGACCTAAGACAGGGAATTTTTTACTAGGATTAAATGTCAGGAATTGTGAAAAACTGAGTTTAAATGTATTTGGCTAAGGTGTACGCAAACTTCTGACTTCAACTGTACATGTCAGTAGAGAGGAAGGGGGAGACATAAGAGAGTATGAAACAGTTTTACCACTTGTTGGGATGGGAGCAGCCAATTCACACCATGAATAGGTTGTGGCAGGTAGCCTAGCGGTTAACAGCATTGGGCTGGTAACTAAAAAGGTTGCTGGTTCAAATCCCTGAGCCGGGAAAGGTGGAAAAATAACTTCACCGGTTAGCCGAATGTTATGATGAAAAGCCTCTTTTATTTTTGTGTTTGACACAAAAAGCCCATCTTTACCTCTGGTATACACATCATCAGAATACACAGACACATGTAGAAATGTGGTATTGGCTATATGCTTCAGGACAGGCATATTTAGACGTTTATACTGAGACCAGACAATAACTCTGTGGCAATCACCCAGTTTCCCTGATAACAAAATAGCTTCCATCCCACAATGAAGGTGTAGCCCGTCTTATACAGAGAGAGAGGGAGAGCTACAGTTGTGAGCCATTCTCACAGGCTTCAACACGGGCTTCAACACGGGCTTCTCAAAATTGCCAAAGACTCCAGCCACCCGAGACATGGACTGTTGAATCTCGAAAATTTGAAACCATTCTGACTTTACATGTAACGCCTTAGGGATAAAGACACCACGGAAGAAGAATGGGTGGTTTACTTAAAGAGGGAACTAACTGTGTGAGAGTGGGATAAAACAATCAACATTCACCACAAAGTGAGACACGATAAGTAAGACACCGCAGCTCACATATAGGCTATATGGTTGATTCCCTAACGAACAGAATTAGCATTATTGATTGGCGTGTCACAGATGCTGAGCTAACCACAAGCCCCAGGTCTAATGACTGTTGTGGTACTGTGGTGTGGCTGGAATGCCACTGGAGGTCATCTGAACAGCCGTGATGTCACTAAATGGTCTGCAGCCAAGTCTGGTCTGCATGGGAATCCATAAAGCCATGTGACCTAACCATGAAATACTCTTGTCTCTTAGCCTAGGGGCCACTGTGTTTTTCCAGATCTGGGGCTTTATGTACTGTATCAAGCGTTTCAGAGTAGGAGTGCTGATCTAGGATCAGAATCAGATCCCCTCCCCCCCCTTCCATGTAATTTATTGTGAGCTAAAAGGCCAAACTGATCCGAAATCAGCAATCCTGCTTTGAGACGCTACATGCGGTCAGAAGTTGGAAAAGTGCAGCACCACTCAAAATGTGCCGAGGCTGAGCAGCAGTGGTTGGACCACCTGGTGGAGTGGTAGTGTTGTCAACACAGCATGGGTCTGGCTTTAGTTCTGACATGGCTTACCATAGGCCCAGCTGTGCTTTAGCCCCCGCTCCTCTCTGTAAGCAAGGATGAAAAACTTGACTAACTGACAGTCTGGGCAAAATTGAATGGAGGGATGGAGGGAGAGTGATGGCATAGCCAGGGAAGAGCTCAGACTTGATACATTTCTCTGCCTGAGAGAAGATGAAGAAGAGGGGGAGGAGGAGGGGATGGATCAATAGTTTGCTTCTTAATTGACCTTTCATTAAGAGGTTGGTTCTGGGCTCAGTAATCACAGATGTCCCGTGATGAAGCCATTTAGGGATATCGAGCTGCTAAAATCTATACAGGCTCAGAGTGGAGCAGCACAGCCCAGACCATCCTCTGATGAACACTGTTACAGCTACACACACGGCTACACAGCTCATCCCCACCACAGGATTTATCAGCCTTGCCTGCCCTCCCGCTTGGGTTCCTGCACTGCTAACAGGCACACACAAACACACACATGCAACAAACAAACACGTCAATACAAACGCAGGCTAAAATGTACACACAGACACACACATGCTTGTGCATCCCACTACCCCCCCACACACATTCACAACCACACACGCACGTATGCAACACTAATCACCTTGTTCAAATTTTAGGAGACAACTACATTAGAATCCAATGCAATTACAACATGATAAACACAGGTGCACATACTCCATACGAGAAGTCAAACAACCAAACGGGAGTGTGTGCTAAGCCAACTCTGACCTGGGCTGCCATTGTGGCTCTAATGATGCAGCCTGAGCCTGGTTCCTCACGGGTCGCCCTAGGGCTCCATGCTGGACTATGGAGTGAAGGTGTCACCAGGGTAATGAATGGGCTCAGTGTTGTGCGCTTGTGCAGCAGGATACAGGAAGCCAGGCCTCATTGATATTAATGGCTGACTTCACCTGGAGGCTGGGGACCAGCTAATGGCTGACGCCGGGCCGCTCCTGATGCCTGTCACTGATACAGCGAGTGCTCTTATTACAGGGCTCGCTGGGCCAAGGTAATTGCACTAACCCAACCAGAGGCCCGGGCGAAGCTTGGCATGTGAGCCTGCCTGTAATGGAGGCTGATGGGCGAGAGATTAAAAACGCTGCTGTCGAATCGCACACCGCACATCCCCGTCCCCTGTGGAATATTTATTTAAGAGGCATGTACAGTACCTTCATGAGAGCAAATGTAATGTACTCGGGAGCTGAAGCAATGGTCTCTGTCAATGTGTCTTCAGTCAGGGACTGGATGCAGTGTCAGTGACTACAAAATTACTTTGCTGAATTAGGTGACTTAGAGAATATTCTCATTCAATTCTGTTGTAATGAACTGTAACACTGTCTGGGAGAATCGGAAGGGAAATGTCAATTTAAATATTTGTATTAAATTGAATCGCAGACAGAGGAAGCCGTAGGAAGGACCATTACACACACACACACACACACACACACACACACACACACACACACACACACACACACACACACACAGAGAGAGATATGAGGCCAAGGAGCATGTCGGATCTGCAGAGAGTTAGTGAACCAGGAGTGACTCAGAGGTTCTCTAGCGTGACCAACTGCCTCTGACAACCTGCATTGTCACAACAAGAGCGCCAGAACCAATCACGGCCCACTTTGAAGGCACTCCCACCCAATCGAATCTGGCAGCCGACTATGTTCCCAACGCAGGGCTCTACTTTAACTGGGAGTGTTGGAGAGCCACGATCATGTTTCAGTGTTACCAACCCCATTGGGACGCCTTTCATGCATAAACCCTGAGATTGTAAAGGAAAGTATGATGTGCTCGGGAGCGCGCGCACGCACACACACACACACACACACACACACACAGAGACAGAGGAGGGGTTGGAATGCAACCCAGAGTAAAGCTCATTCACCATGCTGCTATACCGTAGCTCATCTAAGGTAATAAAACTCCACCAGGGACCCCTGTCTGTCAGGTCAGATTCCAACAAGACTCTGGACTAAAGCTCACTGCGGTTGTTAAGGGATCACCCAACTCAGTGGTGTCCTGGCCTACCATGAACGTTTGTATGAGAAATATTCATTCATCAGGTGCTTTTGTGAGTCTGGAATGCAAATTAAAAGGTCATATGCAAAAAATGCCTTTTACCAGCCGCTTTATCTTATGAAGACACATCATGCAATCTACATAATATAGCAAACAAATCTGCATAGAAATTAAGGCATTTTCAATATTTACGTATTCTTTCCATTCAAATCCACAGCTGGAACCCAGACCACAGAGGGAGAAGAAAACTATAGCAAACACAAAGATCGGTCCCCGGAGTGTCAATCAAACAGGCCGTCGCCGTGGCGCGGCTTCGCGGGCCGTTGTCGCCCATTAATGATGCAACAAAGCGCCACATTGATTTTGGCCGAGTGTGAACTGAGAGGTTAATTAGAAATGCAGCAGCCGTCAGGTCCCTCCGTTTGTCTGAAGGTAATTACTGATGACATAAACACTCTCTGTGGAGGTTGAAGAACACAAAGAGGGGAAGGCAGGGGAGAGGAAAAACAACAGAAAAACAGATTGTTACCAAGTTTCCGCTCCACAAAGTTGGCAGCATCGGTCTCAGTCGTCTCGCATCCCACTTTGTGGAGGGAAATGAACCCCGTTGGGGGATTTCAGTGATGCGGTTGACATGAAGAGAAACATTGGTGTTTTCTTCCACGGTGATCGATACTGGCCATTTACTCTCTACGACTCCCAAAGGGCGTAGGCAAGGGCGTAAACACCTAGGAGAGTGTGTCGGAGGATAAACACACCTAACGTGGCCCGACCACTCTGTCCTCGATAAAAACAAAGAGAGAAAAAGAGAGAGAAAAAAAAGAGTGAGAGAGAGAGATACCTTTTTTTGGCCCAATAGTTACATAACTAAAAGCACAAACTTTACTTCATTTTAACGGACCTAGAAAGTTTGAACCAAGCACCCTTCCTCGTCCACTGTACATAGAACCCGCCTGATGCCACACACCCCTACAAAGTGAGAGAGAGAGAGAGAGAGAGAGAGAGAGAGAGAGAGAGAGACTGATCTACTGATCCTAGACCTTCTCTGCCTACTGAGCCAGACAACTCTGGCCTACTTAGAGAGAACAGTATCTGTGTGTAGCCTCAGTGTGCACAATTCGGGAGCACATACGAGTAAGCCTGCACAACTAGAGATGGTGAATGTCTGTATTTGTCACGTCCCATCACTGTTTTACATCAGTAGAAAGTTCAAGTTGCTGTGGGCCAGAGCCGAGCCAAACTCTCCCAGACAGCTCAGAACACTGGGCCCACATCTGCAGAGCACTTTGAGCCATAATGTTTTTCCTTCCAGACTTTAGATGGAGATATGTGCACATTTCCAGTGTGGCCCCATACTGGGGCTGAGTGTGGCCCAGTTGCCCTGAGCGCTGGGGAAGAGAGGCGGCATGGCATGCGACTGAGTCTCCTGCCTAGAGCCCCTGACAGCCGCGACCTCTGACCCTACACTCCATCAGCATCAATGTGAAAGCAGCCAGACCAGAGCTAGCAGGGGTTACCCTCGAACCCCCTCATACACAGGCTACGCGATCTTATTCACATACATGTCATGTACATGCTGTGGTAGTTCTATGGGGGATCAGTACTCTGTCTTTCAACGCTGCTTTAGAAGGCACAAACTTTTCAAATACATGCGCCTGTGAATCTTCTAGTTAAGCTGATGTTCATATTAACCAGCCACAGGCACAAACACCAAGGCGTATTCGATAGAGCGCCATAAGTCGAAACTCATTTTACTTTAGCTGCTCAGGTATAAACACCTCTGGCCCTAAAGGCTCTTTCTCAACCCCCCCCTCCTCTCATTACACCAGGGCTCCTGAAAGGGGGTTGATGATCGCTGAGGGAGAGAGAGGGAAGGAAGGAAGGTTCATCAGACAGTAAATGCCTCCCTGAAAGCCAATCTCATCTATATGCAGATGACTTAAATATTGATGCGGTGCGGGGCTCTCAGCTCGTTCTGCTTAATTGACGCGTGCGGCTCCCATATCACTGTGAGGACGTTTCCTCTCCTCTCCAACAAAGTTGTCTGTCTCAGGTACAGTAGACTCAGGATCAACGCGCTGGTTAAGTAAGCCTTAAATAAGCCTTAATGAGAACGGCAGAGAGACACCTTGACACGGTGGCCCACAAACAACACAAACAGAAAAAGGAGAGGGAGACAGAGTTGATTTAGGAATGGAATAGATTCTAGCTTTTTTGATGAATAGAATAGATGTGAAGTGTTGCTATAGTAGCTAAACATGCCATTTCATACTAGAGAAAGAATGAAGCTATAACAGAAGTCTATGAGAGGCTGCCACAATGATATAGACTGGAGGAGATTGTTCTGTAGCACGAGTTATAGCTCAGAAAGAGGGCGATAGAGAGAAGGAAAGAGAGATTCTCTGTTGCTCTGTGTCTGTGGGGACTATACCAGGCAGAGTCCAGTGTGCTGCTGTGATCCCCGACAGCGTGCACACACACACACACACACACAGAGACAGAGACAGAGAGAGAGAGAGAGAGAGAGAGAGAGAGAGAGAGAGAGAGAGACCGCAGCCCCAGCCCTATTTTCGAACACAGAATGACATCAAGTGAGGAAATGAAGAGAACATTGGTGTTGGGGGACAAAGGGAGAACATCTCAAATGGCAGCCAACCCAGAAGTGTAAAGTCTGTTGTGCTATAGGCAGTATAGTGTCCAGTGCCTGTATTCACAGTGTGAATACTGATCTAGGATCAGTTTTGTCATTTAGATTATAATGAAGAAGATTATATGGACAGCTCCTAGATCAGCCCTGCAGGTGATGTTCATAATGATATATAACATCTCCATCCAGAGCCATATGGAGTCATGGACTTCCAGAGAGAACGAGACGCTACATTGACCGCTGATTGATTGTGAGATGGAATGTCATGCTGATCTGCCATCACTAGCAGGAACCAGCTACAGTGGATTAGCCACTATTCAATTGACATATAACTTTAATTAAATGTAATTATGTTTGGATGGGAGGGATAGGACCATGGGATCCTGAGGGACAGTGCCGCTACGTTCCAACTAGAGAGAGGGACAATCAGTTGGCTACCATTTATACTGCAGGGGGGCTAAGGTCTTTAGGGTCTGCATTCATATTCCCATTAAAATATTCCAAGAACAGCGCATTTATTTCAAGCGATTGTATCTCTCAAGTGATCTCATTCTCTCGCTCTCTCTATCTCTCTCTTCCTCTCCCTCTTTCTCCGGTCCCTTTTTATCAAATCAGGTTGACATTAGAAATACAATTTCAGCATAATTTATAGTTTTCCCTTCCAGAAATGCATAGCAGCCTATTCATCACAATGAATAAAATTACCAATTGAAGTAAACACATTTTTATACAGAGCCAATTCTGTAAAGTAAAGGTCAAGAAAGCTCCAAACTGCGGAGTTGAACCTTTTCAGCAGAAAATACCCGAAGACTCCTGACTCCATAACTCCTTTCCATTACCCTCTTTACTATCACAGCAGAGAAGTTCTGCTTTCCTGTCCGCGCTGTCCATCACGACAGGGTCCACTGAAACTGTCTTACACAACCATGTAGAGCCTGTCAAAATGACAATTGTCTTTATTGTCACTATACGTCCCTACGTGTCACTATACGTCCCACTTCTATGGCGATCAATCAAACTAGGTTGAGACTGGAGCGTTTCAACCTGTAACATTACCATAAAGAGCCTCTCATATGATGTTGACCAATCAGGATGCGGAATTACTCTTAGGCTCCTTCCTCACAGGCCCCGCCCCTATAATATGAACCAATCAGGGTGCTTTAGGTTTCAAAAGCTCCTCCCTATAGTCATTTGTTAAATTTCTCCAATGAGCAAGTGCCTCATTCATCCAGCCTCACTTTGCCAGAGTGACTGACAGTCAGAGTGAGTAGCTGCTATCTGTGAGCAGTTCAATCAACAATATGAAAGATTCATGGAGTGCTATCAGTCTGCTTGGGACCCACCACACAAACTCCTCATCTCTCATCACACCTCTGGCCACAGACACACATACAGACAGACGCCTCTGCTGCCTCATCTCCCTCACTCCTCAACACCCATCTCCATCAGCTCTGTGTTGGCTGCGTGTGTGTGTGTGTTTGTATGTGTGTTTGTGTTTACTGCAGGGCTGTCTGTCTGGAACTGTTTGCAGCTCAAGACTGCCCTCTACAGGAGAATGACATACTAACTGTTATCAGAGGTAATCTAGAAAGCCAACAGCAATCATGGTCAATAACAACTTTCTTCTGAGACTGCCCCTGACTTTGACATCCACACCTACACCCCCATGCGGGCAGGGCCCACCAATAACAAAGGGAAGGGATGCTACTGGCTGAGAGAGATAGAGAGAGACAGACAGACAGACAGACAGACAGACAGACAGACAGAGAGAGAGAAAGACAGATGGAGAGAGAGAGAAAGACAGAGAGACAGATGGAGAGAGAGAGACAAGCAGACAGACACAGAGAGAGAGAGAGAGAGAGAGAGAGAGAGAGAGAGAGAGAGAGAGAGAGAGAGAGAGACAACCAATATAGTTGTTTCCACCCTCGTACCAAGAAAAGACTTCCCAGGAAAGTTGATTGAAAAGATAAATCAACAGATCACTGTGGACTGTGCCTCACTGCTCAACGTCAGAATGGCTCACCACCCCACTCTGACATGTCAACATTTATACGATAATGTACATCTTGATCAGGACAGTATCAGAACCTTTGCCAAGGACCTAAAGGATGCAACACTTGGCAGGGACCCACACACCCATCACCCCAGCAGCAGAGCCCCCCTGCCCCACCTTCTGAAACAACAGTACCCCCACCATCCCCAGGAGAGAAGAGCCAGACACGGCTTATTACAGCACAGCTCTACTAGACCAGACCCATCACAACACAGATTTACCAGACCAGACCCGCCTCAGGACAGCTCTACTAGACCAGGGCCATCACAACACAGCTCTACTAGACCAGACCCATCACAACACAGCTCTACTAGACCAGGCCCATCACAACACAGCTCTACTAGACCAGGCCCATCACAACACAGCTCTACTAGACCAGGCCCATCACAACACAGCTCTACTAGACCAGGCCCATCACAACACAGCTCTACTAGACCAGGCCCATCACAACACAGCACTGACCACTACTCTAGGGTCGGGCAGAACACTGTCCTTCAGTACACCACATGATGCAGTCCACACCATGTATCATTCAGATCACCAGCCTACATATGCTGAGGTAACTTCTGGCAAAAGACACCTAGAACAATCAGAGATAGGAGAGGTGCGCCAACTACTGCATCTAATATGCAGACTACTGGGCTAGACAGACCCTTTAATTCACGCACACGCACACACACACACACGCACACGCGCACACACACACACACACACAGGGTTGCAGATTGCATTGCACTGTACTTATCTTTTGGGACATTCTTATTCCATTTAATTTGTTTACAACTAACCTTTATTTTATTGGCACTGATATTATAATAATAATTATATATAATGGTGTGTGTGTGTATATGTATGTATATATATATATATATATATATATATATATATATATATATATTATTTTATTTTTAAATTTCAATGTACTTTACTCAAACCAGTGAATATCACTTACTATAAATGAGATCATTAACTATCAGTTCTTGGAATATCCAGGGTTTATACTCTTCACATTTTGGATATAAACCAACAAATCCAGAATTGATTAAAAACATCAAGGGACAGGACATCATAATCCTACTGGAAACATGGTGTCGTGGAGACATAGATACTCAGTGTCCCTCAGGCTATAGAGAAAGTTTACTACCATCAATCAAACAGAAAAATGTTAAACGGGGCCGAGACTCAGGTGGAATCATCATTTGGCGTAAGCAGGACTTAGCACTGAAAGAAATGAAAAAAGGTACTAATCACATTTGGTTAAAACTTAACAAAGGTACAATCTATTGTGACAATGATGTATACATATGTGCAGCTTACGCTCCTCCTTCAGATTCATCATACTATGATGATCAGTTTTTTGACAATCTCCATACAGAAATCGTTACATTTCAGGCAGAGGGTAAGGTGCTTCTTTGTGGAGATTTCAATGCAAGAACAGGTTCTGAGCCTGACTACACTGATGCGGGAGGTAACCACCACATATTTGGACACCCCTCCTTGTACAGTAGCCCTATTATAAATAATAGAAACAGTCCTGACCAAATACTGAACAAAAATGGGAAGGAGTTAGTGCATCTCTGTCGAGCCTTAGGCCTGTACATGCTTAATGGTAGAATCAGAGGGGACTCTTTAGGTCAGTTTACTTACTTCTCAGCTCTTGGGACAAGTGTAGTCGATTATGCCATCACTGACATTGACCCCTCTTCCATTAGTGCATTCACTGTCAGACCACAGACACCATTGTCAGATCACAGTCAGATCAACGTGTTTCTCAAGAAATTAACCGGCAATATTAATTTAAAAAAACAGCCCAAAAAACTCTACAACATAGACCAATCGTACAGATGGGCTCCAAACAGTGCAGAGAGATTCATTGAAACATTGAATTCAAAGGAAATGATGAACTCTATACAGTTCTTCAATAACGCACAATACCAAAACAATAAAGAAGGTGTCAATTTGGCTACTCAAAACATCAATTACATATTTCAAAAAGCAGCATCGAAAGCAAATTTGAGAAAACCAAAGAAATGCAACATCAGAAACAAAAAACAAAATGTTTCTGAAAAATGGTTTGATAACGAATGTAAAACAATTAGAAAACACCTAAGACAAATGTCAAATGAGAAACATAAGCAGCAAAACAACCCAGATCTACGCTGTGAATACTTTGAAACTCTGAAACAGTATAAACATACATTGAAACGCAAGAAATGTAATTATACCAACAAGACACTTGACGAAATTGAAAACGCAATTGACCAAAATCAGTTCTGGGACATGTGGAATAATTTAAGCACAACAAAGCCACAAGAATTAGCCATACAAGATGAAGGAATTTGGAAAACTTATTTTGATAATCTATACAAAAACCTTTCACAAAAAGACTTACAACAGAATCAATTAGAAATTCAAGAAAAATTTAACATCCTTGAATCAGTCATTAAAAACAACCAAAATCCATTAGATTACCCAATAAGCCAACAGGAACTAAATGAAAAGCTCAAATCTATAAAATCAAAGAAGGCTTGTGGTCTAGATAACATCAGAAATGAAATGCTGAAAAACAGCACACCTGAGTTGCAAAATGCTGTGCTTAAATTGTTCAACATGGTTTTAACTTCTGCCTGCTTCCCTGATGTCTGGAACCAGGGGCTCATCTCCCCTATCCACAAAAGTGGAGACAAATCAGACCCCAATAATTACAGGGGAATTTGCGTAAACAGCAACTTGGGAAAGGTTTTCTGCAGCATTTTGAATTCAAGAATTCAAATCTTTCTTCAAGAAAAAAATTTAATAAGTAAATGTCAAATTGGCTTTCTCCCTAACCATCGCACTACTGACCATATACAGTGGGGGAAAAAGTATTTAGTCAGCCACCAATTGTGCAAGTTCTCTCACTTAAAAAGATGAGAGAGGCCTGTAATTTTCATCATAGGTACACTTCAACTATGACAGACAAAATGAGGAAAAGAAATCCAGAAAATCACATTGTAGGATTTTTAATGAATTTATTAGCAAATTATGGTGGAAAATAAGTATTTGGTCACATACAAACAAGCAAGATTTCTGGCTCTCACAGACCTGTAACTTCTTCTTTAAGAGGCTCCTCTGTCCTCCACTCATTACCTGTATTAATGGCACCTGTTTGAACTTGTTATCAGTATAAAAGACACCTGTCCACAACCTCAAACAGTCACACTCCAAACTCCACTATGGCCAAGACCAAAGAGCTGTCAAAGGACACCAGAAACAAAATTGTAGACCTGCACCAGGTTGGGAAGACTGAATCTGCAATAGGTAAGCAGCTTGGTTTGAAGAAATCAACTGTGGGAGCAATTATTAGGAAATGGAAGACATACAAGACCACTGATAATCTTCCTCGATCTGGGGCTCCACGCAAGATCTCACCCCGTGGGGTCAAAATGATCACAAGAACGGTGAGCAAAAATCCCAGAACCACACGGGGACCTAGTGAATGACCTGCAGAGAGCTGGGACCAAAGTAACAAAGCCTACCATCAGTAACACACTACGCCGCCAGGGACTCAAATCCTGCAGTGCCAGACGTGTCCCCCTGCTTAAGCCAGTACATGTTCAGGCCCGTCTGAAGTTTGCTAGAGAGCATTTGGATGATCCAGATGAGGATTGGGAGAATGTCATATGGTCAGATGAAACCAAAATAGAACATTTTGGTAAAAACTCAACTCGTCGTGTTTGGAGGACAAAGAATGCTGAGTTGCATCCAAAGAACACCATACCTACTGTGAAGCATGGGGGTGGAAACATCATGCTTTGGGGGCTGTTTTTTTCTGCAAAGGGACCAGGAC